>OY754955.1:15000-664446 GCA_963576515.1 Cryptocephalus primarius | reverse complement strand
CCATATTTTACGTTCACGATAAGAATGGCAAAATTAACAACGATACACCCGATTAGATCCCCATTTCCTTCGAAAACGTGCCCGATCATTAAGAAGCGGCCCCGGCGTGTTTATTAGTACCCGGGCACACAATGGCCCGATACACACTCTCGCACACACAAAAAAAATGGCCGAGGGTATCCTTTGTTGTTTGTACTACCTCGACAAAGGCACCAGTAACTGTCGACCGTCCCGATAAAACCAATAAATAACAGGAGGTATAATTGTGTTTTACTAATTTGTGAATGGCAATAAGTGTTTATATCCCCTTGTAATAAATAAATCTACTCTTAGTTGCCGCCTTCCATTTAATTTATTGCCCCGGACGAGGGGACAATTTCAGGCTATATTTCAACTCCGGAATATTTACTTTATCAAAGCGGCGGAATAAGGGAAAAAGGGTTCCTGGGGTCTGTGTTGATCCTGGGTGGTCCGTAATTTAGTGCGGTCGCAAACTTACCATATGTCGACAACTTCGACTATTACTGTTAAACGCTATCTGCGAAAGGAAGAGAAAGTACAGCCCAAGCTGAAAAAATATCTGGAGCGACGTTTTCTTGTCGAGGGTATTTACGACCCCCTTTGCTTTATAATCACGAACTTCTTCAGCAAAGAAACTTGGTCTTCGGAGAATTAGCAAAGTTGGAACTTTCGCAAAACTTCTCATTCAAGGATCCATGCATTCTAGATTAAATTATTCAAAACGCCCACATGCCCATCTACATTTCCTGTAGAGGAACTTAGGAATGTTGAATATTCCAAGAGAGAAATTCAGCTAACTGGTCTCAGATAGATTATCGAAGTTTTCTCGTTATAAGGTCAGAAAAATAAAAAAGGTGTTTTATTTCCTCCTCTTAGAAGGTTTCAAAAAATTTCAAAACATTCCTAGAGGAAAAATTGTAAAGATTCTATGACACAAAACATGATCTAAAAGCTCCTTTGTCATAATTTCAGTACTATTCTTTCTATACTCATCTATATGACACTTGAAGCTATTAGAGACCATTGCATATCTGAAATGGCTCTTATACTAGTATTTTTTAAGCTTTAAAAACATTTTCTAGGATATTTCAGAAGCATTTATGGATTCTATGATTCCAAGGGACAATTCCAGAAGTTTTTATAATTTTAAGAGTTGTAATACCTATTCTAATAACTCTATATACGTTTCAAGGACCATCTAAAGTCTTTAGGAATAATTCAATTAAAATTGAAACCTTTAACAGGGCATTTGGTGCAATTCTTCTTTAGCTCAATGGAAGGGAAATCTGCTGAGATGTGATCTTATCTGTCCTAACACCAGATAAACCCACAAAATAAATCTGAAGCATTAGTATTAAGGACCTGGAACATAACCCCAGAAGCCTAGCATATTCTAGTCAAGTCTGGTGATCAAGATAAGATATTTTGTCGTAATTAGATCTAAAAGCTTTCTGGTTACAACTTCAGTACTGTTATATATTCTTTCTATAAAGCCACTTGAAGCCGCTAGAGGCCATTGCATATCTGAAATAGCTCTTATACTTTTATTTTTTATCTGTACAAACATTGTCTTGGATATTTCAAAAGCGTTTATAGGTTCCATGATTCCAAGAGACAATTTCCTAAGCTTTTATTATTTTAAGAATTATACTAACTATTCTAATAAGTCTATATACGTTTCAAGAGCCATCTAAATTCTTGTAGGAATAATTCAGTTAAAATTGAACCTCCTGATATCCTTCTATAGCCTCAATAGGACATTTGGTTCAATTCTACTTTAGTTCAGTGGAAGGGAAATCTGCTGATATATGATCTTATCTGTCATAACCCCATAAAAACCCCTGAAATAAATCTGAAGCATTAGTATTAAGGAACTGGAATCTGACCTCAAAACCCTAGCAAGCTTAGATATTTTGTGGTGATTACATCTAAAAACTTTCTAGATATAATTTCAGTACTGTTATATGTTCTTTCTATACTCCTCTATAAGCCACTTGAAGCTACTAGAGGCCATTGCATATCTGAAATAGCTCTTTTACTTGTATTTTTCACCATTTTTGGAAGTGTTTATAGGATCCATGAGTCCAAGAGACTAAGAGTTTATTATTTTAAGAGTTATACTAACTATTCTAATAAGTCTATGTACGTTTCAAGAGCCATCTAAATTCTTTAGGAGTGATTCAGTTAAAATTGAACCTCCTGATATCCTTCTATACCCTTAATAGGACATTTGGTTCAACTCTTCTTTAGTTCAGTAGAAGGGAAATCTGCTGAAATGTGATCTTATCTGCCATAACCACAGAAATCTGAAGGATTAGTATTAAGGACCTGGAACCTAACCCCAAAAGCCTAGCATATCCTAGTCAAGTCTGGTGATTAAGCTTAGATATTTTGTCGTAATTAGATCGTGACCACTTATTAGCATTACAAAAGTAAGAGGTGCGAGTGATCGATTTGATCAGGGTGATGATGGTGTGCTTGTTTTGTCGACTATACTATTTTAAGCAAGACCAAAAAGTACCAAGTAATGGAGACCTAACATTTACTAAAAGTTCCTATGGAACTGTTCTTAGATCCACTGTGATAGCGTCATTCCACGTCCATTCCTTCTGTAG
The DNA here is from genome assembly GCA_963576515.1 of Cryptocephalus primarius. Lineage (NCBI taxonomy): Eukaryota > Metazoa > Arthropoda > Insecta > Coleoptera > Chrysomelidae > Cryptocephalus > Cryptocephalus primarius. The sequence continues at coordinate 661,810 of OY754955.1, read as the reverse complement.
CGAGTCCCGTAATGGTTGATATCCCATAAAATTTTTATGTCGTGGTAACAATTTTCGCCTGTTCAATCTCGCGCAGATTCCCGCCTCGCCCCATCAATTACACGGACGCATTTCTGCGTCCTGCGTAATGGGAAAAAAAAGGAGCAGCGAAAGCCAAGAAGAGCAGTCGTCTATTTGCGACTCCTTAATGACCAAAAGCGTTCGTCTCGATGACGTGTTTATGATGGCAGCCGTTGACGTACGAACTTTGCTAATGACTCAACATGTGTATATAGCCGACATGATAGCGTTCTGACTGAATTATTAACGAAACGTATAGACGTTGCGGCGCAACGAGAAAGAAGGAGAGAGAAACAAGAGGCGAGATCGTTCGTCTTGCTTAATAAGCCGGTGCAAGTGAAGGATTCATTTCCGAGAGACGGAGATAGGTATAGAGATATTCTTGGGTACGATGGACGATTAAAATCGACAGGTAGAGAGGCGGATTCTTCGAAGTACGAAAGGGGGACACACGTCCTGAAATTTACATACGCCTACTGAAGAAAAGTTCCAGTAGCTTCTGAAATCCTCGTCCTAACGTCTCACTCGGCTAACCGATTTTATAGTTCAGTTGAGGCAACAACACGAGGTTCCCTCGTTCGAAACGAAAGTAATTCGGCCACGCTGTATCGATGATTTCCATTGAGGCACCCTGTATCGCTGTTATGAAGATACGATTCAAACGGACACTTTCGAATTAATTCTGTTGTAATCTAAATGGAATCAACGGAAAGGTGAAACAATGCTAAACTTGCTTCCCCATGATTTTTTCCGACTGCCTGATAGTTTAATAACGAAACACCCATAATTAATATCCCTCACACCTAGCATAATGAGTTGTAAATTAATAGGCGTGTAACGCAATGTTTATATCGCGTTTACGACAAAGGAAGGAAGTCATATTTTAATAATTATTTTAATTTATTTAAATATTACACTCGTGTATCTGGCGTACCGACAACATTGCGTAAGGAGTGTTCCAGCGCTCTTAATTTATTCGTTATTAACCGCACATAAGCCTATACGAAACTATATAATTTATGTTTATACACCAATAAATATTCAAATGTTTATGGGCGCGATCTTTTGCGTGGCGATAATTAGTAATTGGCGTAGAGGTTAATATGAATAATTATTTCCATCGACTGGGAGAGTTCAGGGTGAAACACGAAAAAACTTACATCGATGATTCTATTATTAATTACAGAAACCATGTGAGGGAGTAGCAATGGAAAGTCCACTCAGCAACCATCACAAATTGCAAGAAAACCACGCAAGGCTAATCACACGATCATAGCATGAAGGAATTGGGCAAATTTTTGGAAACACGTCAGCAGCATGAATCCAAAGATACAATTCTCAATGGAAAAGGAAAATTAGCATCAGCAGCTTTCTTAAATGTACAGGAAACCTACACATAAGAACTGGGATTTTCTCAAAGAACTGGGATCAAAACTCTGAAACTGAAACTTGATTTTGTTGATAGAACTTGATAATAGGCTAACACCTATTATTTCTACTACGTATTTCTGGTCCTTTTGGATTAATCAAATAATCATCGTCTCTATCGAAAATTAATTGGACTCCATCCTGTAGTTTTCGAATAGTGTACTCCAATATACTTTACCCTACATCATTAAAAGTATTTAAACTGGTAGTGACTAATGATTGAAGTACAGCCATTCCATGAATAACCATACCATCTAATTAACCATCTTCATGAGCCATTTTGCCTAAAATTTGCAGATGAAATGTCTATCTAAGATCCACATTAAATTAATATTAAGCCTATTAACCCAATTCATTAATGCCGTTTGAAAGAGTCTTTGGGTATAATTACTTTGCGGGTTATGCAACCATTTATTTCATATACTGTAGCTTTATTGATGTTACTAAAAGTTTTCAGATCATTTCTCTTAATTGCTTCATGAAATCCCAAGGTTTTTTCAAGTTTTCCATTTTTCCAGACCTCCATGTGGGACGAATCAATGATAATCAGAGACCTAGGTGGATCGACCGTATGGGCCTTCACATGATTGAATATTAATTAAATATTCATTATTTTTAATAGAAAAGTGATGTAAAAGCGATATATTCCTTGAAACTTGACGAAAACCGTTCGAAGATCGATTATTTTTGACCTATATACTTTCACTCCCTCATGGGAAACATCAATATTATATAAAAGTTTGATAGCAACATTAATTAAGGAGAATGTAGAGTAGCCTGTATAAAAAATATCGCGTTAAGGTGCCATTTTCATGGATTATTTTGCCCCTGTGGACGATCAATGAACTAATTGATAAATTTGTAATCAATGGCCATTTTTAATCATTTTTCGAACACAATTCGTGTATTACTGGACAGGGACGCATTTTTCGAAAAAGTTCCAAGGAGCAAAAAGTATTTTTTTGCCCAGTTACTCTAAAATTACACATTTTCTAACTTTTTTTTTAGTGACAAATTAAGAACCATTCGGATAAAAAAATGTAATTTAGGTTTTTTCTATGCTAGCAATACTAAGACGTATAGATTCCAATAATTTTATCTTGACACCTTTTGTTTAGTTTATCAGGCTGATTTTTACACGTTTTGGGGGTAAACAACTGGCTTTTACCATTAGAATTTCAAGGTATTTATTTGACTATTCTGAAGATAGGAGCAAAGGGCAATTTACGGAATTGATGACCACTCTTGTATCAATTAGTCACAAAAGGTATGTAAATTATACAGGTTACCCAATAAAATTGCTTCTATAAAATATGAATATCCATTTATCAAAAGTGTAATTAGAGAAAAATGTTCCTATTTTTTTGGATGAGGTCTAAGGTATTTAGCTATTTGAAAGCTGTCAAAGCATTAGGAATAAATAGTAAAAGATATTATTATGAAACTAACTGAAACTGACGAGTAAATACAGATATTGATTCGATCCTTTTGACATACCTTACTTAAACTTCCCTTACATACTATAGAGGGAATCGCGTACATTACATCTCTGGCCGTGAGCGACCATTACTTTAACCGAACGGATCGTAACGAAAAAATTTTTTGTACTAACTTATGGCTGGGCACAACAATGGCACGACGCCGCAACGTAATGGCCTCTATCCTCTCGTATTCGTATAATAGCGTTCTTAATTTACAAAATGATTCGACATTTTTTCATCTAAATGATCATCTTAAATAACGTTCCCGTCGTAGGAAGCTTCTGTTCGGTTTGGGAATCAATGGTCGTGAGGCAAAGCGTGACGTGAAGTTCCTATACGAACACGCAGGACCGTAACGGGAAATAATATCGATAAGATAGGGGGTATTGTATTATAAGGACGTGATTTATGTAGATGCGAATCTGTTGATTAGTCCCAGTCGCATCTCGACCAGAGATTCGGTTTCTTCATCACTGCTTACTTATCGTAAGAAGTCCGGTCCTGCGCGCGGGCTCATTACGCGAGATCATGTAACTATGCCGAAGCTGCATTATTCAGCACTTTTAAAATCTGCCGTGACCTTTCACAAAGGATCCTTCCACTTTTTTCTTTCTCCTTCTCCGTTTTAATAACCGGCACTTTGACTTTTCTTGTTATTTGACAACAATAGAACTCGTGGACCCAAACAATGCGAGGTTTTAGCTTCGGATATCTTTCGAGCGATGATGTTTTCCACGTGGAACGGTAGTACTCGAAATCGAATTATAACTATGAGAGAGAAAAAACCGCCGACGGTGTTCGATCACAAAAGCACAATGAGGGAGGGAGAGGGGGGGGGGGGTGAGGAAAAAAGATAATTTATTGGTTTGTTATTAGACGTTTCAATAAGTGTTTTTTTTAAGCGACGACGGACTTTAAGTACATTAAAAATAATAACAAGACGTCAGCGGTTTTTTCCTTTCAGGAAGGCAATACCTGCCCAATTGAACCGAGGTAAAACTGTAGAAGAAGATTTATTGTCTAAGGAATCAAACTCGTCGTTTCTTAATTAATCTGGTGGAAAACTACCGGAGTTTAATTACGATAATGTTTACTGACAATTGGCTGTCACTTGTATTTCATTACTCTTATCTTCATAGCGATGACGAAGGATTTCATAAGGAGAATGATGAACATCCTTATTCAAAAATAAAAATTTGGAGTTTTAGATTGTATGAATAGTAAGTGACGAATTAAAATGTCGGCGTTATTGGACAATTAAAGCGAACGTACTACTTCATAATTAATACAACCATTTTCATTTTAATTAATGCGTGTTTTATAAATAGTAACAACTGAAATAATTGCAACAATAATTTAAATTATTAGATAATTCGATAAATCAGCAATATCGATGAAATTACATATGCATGCGAAGCACTACATTTAAATTACCAACATGTTTTAATACTTGTAACCCGTCATTCATTATTCATTAACGATTTTTCCAACCATTTTCCTGGTTTAATTCCCGCCTTAACGACTGTCCTATCATATCATCAGTAACGTTGCATCATGAAGCGACCGGAGAATAAATACATTGATGGATTTGTAAATATCATACGCTACGTTTAAGGCGTACTAATAGTTTTTTGTGCTCATTACGAAATGCATATTTCAAATTGTAAAGTCCTTTAATTATTGCATTAATGGCGTTTGGAATCCGAGTTGTTTAAAAAATTACGCTCAGGTTCAACGACTTTCCTGGCATAATGAGGCGCGCATCGATTGATAGTAATTGCAATTTCTTCCTTGGAATGCAGTAATTGAGGAGTAAAAGTTTAAAAATGATATTTTCTAGTCGATATCGAAGTTTGGGTAGAAATTCACCGCAAATTCCCGATTAAAATATCTATTACGAGGCCACCGAAAGTGTGAAGTGATATCAAAGTACACTTTATAGTCTCATTAGGCTAAGAAAATGGTGAAAATAATCCGGAAAATTTTAGAAGGTAGCGCAAAGATTAATTGTTTTAAATAGAAAATTTTAAGACCTTCTACGTTTTTTATTGGTAGTTATTTTGCGATAAACCGTTAAATTTCGAAATTTGCCTCAAAACTTTTTAGTAAAAATTATTCTAAAAAGAAACTTTCTTTTATTTAAACGTTTTAAAAGCTACCCCTTGTATGATAAGAAAATGGAGTTTTTAGCACGCTCTAATTTTTTAACTTTGCCCCCTACCTGTTAAGATCTTCCCGGACTATTTCATTATGAAAATTCCCCGTTTTTTGGTATCAAATGTTGTAACTGTCAGGTTCACAAATTGTAACGACCTTTTTCTCACGACTGCGTAACGCCATGACAGTTTTTGCTCCGGTCTTAATTTTAGATTTTGGCCATTGCTCGCTGATCCAGGCGCGGTCCTCAAAATATTTTCCAGAAAAACGGAAAAATTCCCGTAGGGAAGCAGCAGGTGCAAGATAAATAACATTAATAAAAACACACACACACACACAGCGAAAGAGACACAGCTGTAAATGTGATTTATTCGGTTCTCATCATCCTTTATGTATTCTCGGCAGTCAGATGCTAATAAATCTACCGGATTAAGAATCCATTGTCCGTGTTTTATTTATTATAACCATTAACACTAGTAATAATGCATTTGTTATCCTTCGGAGGATCATATTTTATGGTCGTGTCAGCGACAGCACATGTGTGTGTGTATATGTGGAGAGTTTGTGTGTGTTCACTCAGCCTCGAAGCAAAGCTGTGCTACGGGGTGGGTCGTGAAAGCAGATGAAATAGTATTCTCTTTTGGCATTTTTCTAATTAAAAAACGAACGAGGGAAACTCGAGCGTGAGTTAGACAAATGTAATGAGCTAGTCTGAAGCATATAGCAATTGGAAAAGGCAGCCCCCGGTATATTTGTAAAAATAACATAATTTTGACTCATGACATTGCTTTTAAATAGACAAGATAGTACAAAGTTCACAGCTAGTGTAGGTTATTTTGTATCCATACAGTTTCTCTAGAGGTTCAACGCAGCCATCGCTAAATAAAAGCTGCACAGTTGCAGGGGCAAACCTTTACCTTTTTCTGGGTGGAATTTTGATCAAAGATATGAGTAGAAAGTATATGAAGTAGCTAGTTCGAAAACATCAATTATAACTTTAGGAAATGATCCATTCAAATGTTATAGCCTTCTGAAAATGCGAGTTTCCATAGGGGGTTGACTGTATGAAAACTAAAAATTCACCAAAAAATCAATAAAAAAACCATAGAAAACGACGTGCGCATTCAACTTTCGACTTTCCCTTTATTCTTTGAGAAAAAAATATTTTTCATTTAACCTCACTTTTCAGGCGATATTTCACAATAACACATATAAATCAACAAATTATTATGGACATGTCCATTTTCATCGGATTTTCCACTCATTTCACATGGAACATCAAAATAATCGCAGTATGCTATATGAGGAATAGCATTTAAAGAGTAGTGGTTAATCGACCGAGGTGAACGCATTGAAACCGCGTTAATTTGTAATTCTGCTTATTTTTCCTTTTAGAAATTATTATAAAGTACCAGTTCCTGTATGGAATCCTCCTTCCTGTATGGAAATTTGGATATCGGTGAAAATAACATACGAGAACATTTAAAAATTTCACTCTGAAAACCGGCAACATTATCAAAACTCCTCACATTTAATTTTTTTCCTCAAAAACTACTGATTTCCTAACGTTAAAATTATTTTTTCCAGCACCCCGATACTGCCCTTTTTTACTACAAAAATTACCATTGTTGAGCTCGACCTGGAAGAATGAAAAACTTTGCCGTTCCAAGAAAGACTTCCTCAACTTTCCTTGGAGATTTTGTAACCACATATCAGCGTCACCATTTGTTTCCTGGGCCGCCTAATAAGAACTGTCACAGCCACCGAAGGCACTAAAACCTCATATTCTTTGGCTACGAACTTCCCCCTCGATTTAAATCCATGCACGCCTCTGTACGGGTCTCCACCATACGAACAGAAGCCAACTCCCGACGATTAATGGCGTGCGGTGTACCTTTTCGAAAGACTGGATGTATCCGAGATATAAATCAGTAACAAATACGGTGCTCTATCATTTGTTGTGCGGAGATGTCATTTATATTACGCCCATTCCATACATCCCCTACGTTATTAATATGTAAAAACAACTTATCCGCGAGGCCGTTAATTCCTTTCACCCCTCGGGGGTCGACGTGCCAGTATGAGATTTCTATTATTGTTACTGCTTATTAAAATTACGAGTTGCGATTTAATACACACGCATGCACTATCTGCTCGAATAATTATTACCGTCGATTTTTTGTGGGTCGCGTTTTATTATTCATGTTCGGTTCCATTGTCGAGTCGAATTAAAATTTTAATTTCTTTAAGTGGTGGTTATCCTTCGGTTTAATTAACGCCTGTCATATCGACGGCGATAGCATCTTCCACGTGTTTTGCGCAATACGTAATGCGCTGATTACGGAAAAGTGGGAGGATATCAAAGGCATTAACAAAGCAAAAATACATTACATTTCTTCGCCTGTTTGCTATTTTCTTTCGATTAATTGTAGAGTCAACAACAGGTGGTGTCCTATTGTGACTTAACAAAAATGGGTAACTGTAAGAAAATCATGGTATCCCCTAATTAAGTCTTTTATAAGTAATTAAATGTTTAAAAACGTAATTACACTTGACTTGCTCGCAACTGACTGCAATAAATTTACGACTTTACCTGTTTGATTCTTCGAAAACGGTGAAAATTTAAAAAAATGTTGAGTTTCAATATTTATTTGCTTATTTTTTCAAATGTAATTACGAAAGATAATTAATAATGTTGGTAATTATGAACATCCTGGGTAAATTATGAGAATTATTGTTAGGTCATAAGTGCATAGTGTTAATAATTCTGAAATAATTCTTAAATTGACGTTCGTACTTAAGCAAATTAATGTTTGATGGCGATTAGGCTGTGCTTTTCCTACGAAAAAACGAAATATGTATAAACCGTCTTATATATACAGGGTATCGAAAATTGTAATACATCGTTAGCCTTTATTGGAAATAAAAAATCTTATTGTATCAATTTATGTTTGTTATGATGCTTAATTAAGCTTTTAGGTTTATGTCTTAACTTTCAGAAAACTCCTGGCCTTTTGAAAAATTCAATAAGGCGGCTCCAAGTCCAGCCAAAAAAACTTGTAAAAATCAAAATTCGTAGCGATTTCTGTCACATGATAACTCAAATTGTAGTTGATAGATCCTAGAAAGCAGGTGTGATAGACTGTCAAAATCCAATATGGCGGAATTTAGTATACAGGGGTTTTGGGGTCCTTTTTGGGTGATCTTTTGAGATATTTGCGAAGTAGGAAATTCACAAATTTGGTATTTACTAAGTGCCTAGTCTATTGACTTGGGTGCTCGAATTAGGAAATTTGCCCTTAATCATCACGTTACCTCCCTTCGCCTATGGCATACATCTACTGTCACACTTCGCGTCGAGAGGTTATTCAGCCGTCATTTTCCACCCACGCCACCTTTCGTCCCGCGGCTTCTTTCCTTCCTCCTCGAATACATTAATCGTAATTTACATATATTACACGGGATGCCCGTAAAGAGACGAAATTTGTAATCGCATCACAAATTCCTCTCTCCATGCAGCCCGAGCGGAAGCCGCGCTCGTCTCGAAATGTTTATAGTTGTAAAGAAAGTTAATCAGTTTGTCAGGTGGCGAGAATACTGATTATTTAATTAGGTACCGTTAATGAATAGTCGGAGAGTGATAGACGGCCTGATCGGACTGCTAATCGGGGCGTTAAACAAATGGAGAGCCGAGAGCGGAATAATCGACGCGCCTTCTCCTCAACGTGAAATACGTTTCCTGGACTCCTCGCCTGGACTATTGGAAAAAACATAAATCGTCCTTTATGTCCCCGAGGATAATTTCGGCAGGAATGTCCACTATGCAATAGAAGGTAGAATTGAGTCCTCCGCACGCCCAAAGGTCCAATAAACGAATAGGCTTTCCGCCGTTGACCGGATCGCGGCGAAATCGTAAAGATTGCCCCGGCGATTGATTGAAATGCCTTCGTGGATCACTCTGGAAACGAACTGGAAGGAGGAGCCGATAGATCGGAGGAGAGCAGGCGAGATGTACGCGAGCGTAGTTTTATAAACGTAAAACTAACTTCGAGTTTAAAAGGGGGAAAATGTAAAAACTCCCATAAAAAGTAGCTCTAGAGGAGAGATATTTTCACTGGGACGTTTGTTCCTCTCCAAGTGAAATGTTGTAAAACACCAGCCGTCACATTCTTCGCGAGGGATTTTCTTAACGTTTCAGGTTAGCGCAGGAGGTTTAGTTAGGGGACCATCGACCGAATTTAGTACCTTGCGCAAATTCATGGTGCTCGATTCGCAATATAGGCAATAAGGATCATGTTTGGACAAGATAACTAACTTATGAATCTTTTTGGGTGAACCTGTACGTAAGCATGTGAAATACCCACATCCATAGCAAACCTTTATAAACAAATGCCTCTAAACAATACAGAAGATGTTTGGACCAAGGATACTGTCAAGTATTAAGTAGGAGAAGGTATTGAATGAACAATAATGGAAAGTACAAATAAAAGATATGATAATCGATTGGATAAGCTTTGAAAACGATCAATGAAAAGGTAAAAGCAGACAGATAATACAACTTGGTAATAGGCAAAACAGGTCTCGCATATATACAGAAATTAGTAATGCAGAGCGCAGCAAGAGAAGAAGCAAACGTGAAGTGAAGCAAAATATATTGTCTGTTGTTAATAAAGGTACACCTTTTTCTCTAGTTATAGATGGGTTTGTCCCAGGTTTGTCATGAAGTAATTTACGTACGTTATTAGAGTGTTATTATTAGACTTTTGGTCCCTCGCAAAACTGTACGTTCTCTTCAAATCTGGGAAGGGCGTTTTCCATGGATCCTTGTGTTAATGTATGGTAATTTTGCCGATCCAAAATTGAAAAGTTATTTCAGGTAGAACCTCCTTCTATCTTCTCTTGGCAGTGGTGAAAGATGATCTAGAAACCGTCCTAGAAGCGCCATTACATACGACCGTTCTGTCTTTAGGCTAGTTCCATTGTACAACTTTTTCTGTTATTATACATAAGTTCGTTATGAATTATTAGGGTCTGATGCTAACGCGAGGACATTTTGTCCCTTGCAAGATTGTTCGTTCTCTTCAAATCTGGGAAGGGCGTTTTCTATGGTTCCGTGAGTTGATGTATGGTGCCGTTCTAGTGAGGATCTTCTCTTTTTTCTGTCGGCAGTGGCGAGGAGAAGCAGAAGTTGGAAATTTCGAAAAATACATCTTTTTTGAATTAGTTTTTACGACCATCCTCAGGCTAAACATGCTTGAGTAAAGGATGCTTGTAACAGAATTAGTCATGTGTGCCCTACGCCTCTATAATCCAATTTAGGCCTAATAAAATTAAACTATTCACTAGAATATCAAAAGTTCCAAGCTAATGAAGCTGTTGGCTTCATACTTCAATGGGGTTAAAAATCCTCTTCTTTTTAGTTATAAAATTCCAAAAACCATTCACCAATTACCAGTTATAACAGTAATTTGAGATATATGAGAGACAAAAATAAAGGAAAGACGCGAATTGGTATTTTTGACATCCTTTTGTATTTTTGAGACATCGACGCCCATTAACCCCAGCATAAAACCTGCTACGGTACATAAATCCAAACGAAACGGAACAACCGCTACGATTTCCGAACAAAATATTATCGGCGATTTATCATCGATAAAAAAAATTCTTGTTTCGTCGAGGAAGCGTCACGTCGCGTATCTCCCTTTCTGCTCCCCTCTAAAATACGGTATCTGATTACCGTTGCAGTTTGATCAAATTTTATGAGTTATGGCAATGGTATAACCGCAAATTGGAGGCCGCGAGCGCCCCCTCCCGTCGAAAAATACCCTCCGATACCGCCAATATGCTGTATATCAAAGTGACTGTTTAAAATAAACGTTCTCTTTATGTTGAATCGTTCTCTCGAAATTTATAGCGTCAATATATTTATATGGAAGGCAATTTCGCGAGGGAAGGAGCAAGTAGAGAGGCAGGCTCTCCCTCTCTCCCCCTGACGCCGAATAGTTTGCGCACCCGATAATAGAAACATATTACCCTCTCACGACTTCAACGACTCGCAGCCATTACGGTAAGGCTGGTTTATGGTGTTAATGCGCTCTATTACCCTCCCGGTGAAATACGTGGGCCTAAAACAGACGTACTACATTCTATTTATCCGTATCCGTTACGCGTCGCGCGATTTACAAGCCTTTTACGTTGTTTCTCCACGCGGACGCGCTCTTTGAAGTTCGCGCGTCTCGCGAAAGGAGATATGATGACTTCCCCTCCCTCGACGACGTTTAGATTCCAGATTATCGTCGGATAAACGTTATTATCTACATATTTAAGTAACTATTATATAGTTAAGTAACACCGCAGACGAGTCACACGTCTCCAATCAGATTTACCTTCTCGACCAATAGAAAAGACGCCTGACTGCCCCAGCAGAGGACAAGCGTCGCATATTTTGGGTTGGGTAGAGCGACACACGCAACCCCGCATGCGCGAGAAGGCATGGGGTTGAGATTTCGATGTTTTAGGCCCGCAGGACACGATGCAATTTTTTCGGTGGGTGATTGCATGGAAAAAGCATGGACATGGTGGAAATTCCCAAGGGCATTTTGTTGGCTATTATATACAGGATGGTAAACGTATAAACGTTCGCCCTCCCCTCCCCCCCCCCCCTTCGAAAAGAATGATCGCGAAACAGAACCATCTGAAACTACGATTTGTTTACCCATCGTACCCATGACGTTTCTTCCACTTTGACAGGCCGACAACGTCAAAGCGTGACCGACGTACCAAAATGCTCGTTGTTCATTGGCTGGCCTTTAAATTCCCCGAGAAAACATGCAGCAAAATAAGCACACGCTCTATTCACGGAAATGTGCAGCGATTTCGCCCTTGAGACGTCATTTTGCCCACCGTCTCTCCCCATGCCGTTTCCAATGCAATCACCCACCTAAAAATGTATCGTGTTAGGCGGGTTTTACTTAAGATGGTATTCAGAAACCTCCATACTTTGTGTAAAAGACCAAGCTAAGATACCTTTTTTTCTAGATGAGGGTAAATATAAGAACATAATTCGATTTGCAATAAAGTCAGTTATTGTCCATGGGGCACTTTTTCCTAAAGAGTGACGAGGAATTTTTCCCAAGGGGAATTTATTCCAGGAATTTCATTCCATGAACGTCCTACATTGACATGTAAACAAATGATATTTTAGTATTAGAACCACTGTTCTACTTATATTATTAATCTATAGTGGTGTATAGATACCAGGTAAAGAGTTCGACGTCATGAAATTTTATTTTCATGTGACTGTTTTAAAGGTATATTAAAATCTGGAATTTGTATTCCATTTCAATACTGAAGTAGGTACAGTATCACATCTTATTTCATCTAGAACGTTTTACAAATACTTATACTACGACGAAACAAAGTTGGCGGGTGTCTTTGAGATAAGCAATGGAAAAACTGTAATGGAAATTGTGCCGTGCTGTGTTGCCATACCAAAACGGTTCCAACACTCAATTCACGTTATAAATGTACCATCAATCGACATATTTAGCGACACTGTTTCTATTTTCCCATTACTTACTTCCCGTTCTACACATCTCAACCGCCAACCTTATTTCGTCGTATAATATTTTGCGCAGAGACATGCATTAGTTTAATTGTTTTAGGGACGCAATCCTGAGCAACAGTGTATAACGTTTCGACAATTAGTTCAAGTGTATTATCCCTTCATTAACCAAATAAACTTTTGACAAAGATAAGGCCTAATTAGAAGAGGATTTCTTATCTGAATCGACACGTGTTTCTGTTAATTGGCTTCATCAGGGAGGTGCAATCGAAGTTGAGGCAAAATGGAAACCGTAATGTCTAAAAGGTTTGGAATTCTTGTTTCGCTCGTTAACACCTTTTTTCTTATGCTTTTTACTAATTACTACTCTTTTACTATTAATCATTCTGTATATTTGAATGCCTTGAGAACGGCCTAAGGTGAAGTGGATTTTTAGGAAAAAGGTGTTTACATAACAAAAATAACTTACTGTGGAAACCTTCAATAAAACATTTTCCAGAACTCCCCTCTAAAACGAGATTTTTCTATGTAAAGGGTAGAGCAATCGGCAACCAATGTTTTACAAAAATTAATTTGTACAGATCGAACCTTTTCCCTTTGAATACCAAAATACCAATTAATAAATTACCTGAGAAACTCTAAAATTAGTTATTCTTAGAAGAAGGCAAAAAAGTAATTGAAGTTATAATTCGAATCATTCTTCTAACACGCGCGCTTTCGAGCTCGATCCAGTCAATTTAATCACTTTCTAAAGCTTAATAAAACCCATTTACAAGGATGATTCATCACTTCCTCGTCGCACGCCACTGCGTCGGCTCAGCTCAAAAAGACCATGGCAGCGAGTAAATTAACAGTGAAAAAGAATATTGTTTGCTACCTCTCTCTGGTCTTTGAGCTGTCGTCATTTATCTAACCTCAACAATACCTGTCCCGGATTTGACACATCTATCAAAGCATAAATAATAGAAGAGCACAGGAGGGGAGAGACAGTGCCGGCAAAAGGTAAAAACTCACGTACGGCCTCGGCGTATACGGTGATTTCCATCACTGATACCTATAGAGGAGGAAGAGAAAACATGAGAGCACTCTTCTCTCCTCTCCTCTCCTCTCCTCTGTCTTCTTTTCTGGTATCGTATTACGGGCCGCCGAAGAATTGTGGACGATATCAATCAACTGTCATTCGCTCACAATGGGATGTTATTTATTATTTGTCAATGCTCGTTCATTATTTACGGATAATGGTAGCTTATTCGTTTATTACCGGTGTTATTTTCTAATGATAACTTCCATTTCGGATCGTTAATGGGTTTACGCTCGAAACTTCTTTATCCGGCCTCCTTCACATCTAAATGAATTATCGTGGCGTGAATGTAATGGATGTTTTAATGTGACGTCGAAGTTGTATAATGTAATAAGTAAGAAATGGCACAAAGTAGGAAAAGTATGATTTTTGGTCTATAATATCTCTATATGATGTGACAGAAACGTTGTCAAATGAAGAATTTTTGTAAAACATCCCATTTATTACTATAATCCTTCTGACAATGGCATCATCTTTGACTTATCTTTGCTAATTCTCTTTCCATTGAGTTACAAAAGATATGAAAGGACATGTCTTAACTCAAGAGTGCTTTGCTAAACAAACTTTCGTGTTATATCCTTGAATTATAACTGTACAAGGCATCCTGGTAACATACGAACAAATTCCAAGGGAAAATAATGAATGTTTTTCATTATGCCTTCGTTCCACCTCATTTTTTGTCCCAAAACTTTTAAGGTTATTTCAAAGCTGGCAGCATTTTGAGCTTCCACATTGTGACTTACATAACATTAAGGATTCTTTCAAGGATTATTCCTTGAAAAGGAATTTTCTGATCTGTTTTAGTCAAGAGGAGTAGGCAAAACACAATGGGAATACTGAACAGATCTCCTCAACTTAATTTTCTCCATTATCTATTTGAAAGGCCTTGAAAAGGCTCTGAAAGGGCCATTTTCTCATGCAAATGTAGGAGTAGAAGACTAATTCCTAAAGGATTCTACCAAAAATCAGTTCCTTTTTAATTTTTATCTGTTTTAGTGAAGAGGGGAAGACAAAACCCAAAAGAAATCATGAAAATTATCATTCTAATAATCATACTAAGCAAGAAGACACTTTTTCGTCCAATATTAGTTTTGAGATAGCACAAATTTGAGTAAACAGAACTGAGCCACTTTGAAAACATTTATGGTTTCTCGAATTTTACTCGAACTGTACTTTGAAAACTGAAAAAATCTTTCTAACCATTTGAATCGTCAATTTTCAATAAGAGGTGGCGTACTATGAAGCAGTAATGGAAATTTGGCTGTAGACTTCAGTTACACCAAGAAAAAAGAAATTTTGACTGAAGGAGGAAAAAATAAACAGAAAAAAAAGTTATGGTAGAAATACCCATGGAGACGGTTTGGTTGCACCTTACGAGGCACCTTTCTAACCATTTGAATCGTCAATTTTCAATAAGAGATGGCGCACTATGAAAGAAATGGAAATTTGGCTGTAGACTTCAGTTACACCAAGAAAAAAGAAATTTTGACTGAAGGAGGAAAAAATAAACAGAAAAGAAAGTTATGGTAGAAATACCCATGGAGACGGTTTGGTTGCACCTCACGAGGCACCTTTCTAACCATTTGAATCGTCAATTTTTAATAAGAGATGGCGCACTATGAAAGAAATGGAAATTTGGCTGTAGACTTCAGTTACACCAAGAAAAAAGAAATTTTGACTGAAGGAGGAAAAAATAAGCAGGAAAAAAAGTTCTGGTAGAAATACCCATGGAGACGGTTTGGTTGCACCTTACGAGGCACCTTTCTAACCATTTGAATCGTCAATTTTCAATAAGAGGTGGCGCACTATGAAAGAGATGGAAATTTGGCTGTAGACTTCAACAACACCAAGAAAAAAGTGCCTTATACATTTTTTAAGGCTGAACCTTAACGTTCCCATAAAATTAGCATTATTAACGACTATTTTACAATAATAATCCACATTTAATCCGTGGCCTCTTTACTGCTACGTAATTGCTGGTAATTTTCACATTTTCTAAGAAGCACCCAATCTCAGCCTCATCAAACGCGCCTCCAGAGAAAAATAACAGCTCAGCGACGGCTCCGAGAACCCGCCTCATTAACTTTAAGTCGATTACTATTAATACGAGTCAATCACGAAAAGGAAAAAGCATGATTGGTTCGGGAAGAGGTAATCACACGATTTCGGTGAAGTTTCCTGTCACCTCGACCGCTACCATTACGCGAGACCGCGTCGGGCATATTCCTAAATAATAATAGCCCCCCTCGGGTAGAAAAGAGGTAATAATTTTAACGGATCGTTTCCCGTGACAAAAAACGACACGGCCCTGCTACTAATACTTCCTTTGCATGCGCGCATCGGGCGGTTTGCGGCCGATAATTACACATTGTCTCGCTCTGGCACTCACTTATATTGTTATCAGTCCGTTCTATTGTTTCGTCTGATGCCTGTCTGTCTGATAATTCATTATAAATGATGTCCGAATTACGGCCTACGGACAAATTTATGGTTCTAGAAAGTTTATGGCGGCTTTGTATCATGCCACAGTAATTAGGTGAAATTAATGATGTTCTAATGTTTTTATAACTTCATTTATGGGAATAATAATTCAGGTTGATTAAGTGGAACTTTGCATGAGAGGCGAATGTAGAGCATGAGAGATGAACGCTAACGCACTTAATATATGTACACGTATCATCGCTTTTATCTACTGGATCTAGCTTGCGGATACTTTCCATTTAATTAGGGATACGACAAAGGATTTTTTCGATGTGTTGCAACTTAACACGATGAATTGCATCAAATTGTTCCGAGAACGCGGGCAATAACCGCCTCGATTATTTCACAACTTAATGAAAAAATGTCACGCGATAATCACGAGCTTCAATTAAACGGTGCGCTCCTTCCCTTTCCATTCCTTTAAAGGGGAGCAGGCCGTACTTGCGTTTTATTAACTTGGTGCTATGGCAACAAACTTATAATACAATTACCCAACTACATAGGGAACAATGCAGCAATGCCTTTGAAATTCTAACTATACTGTCGTCGATTTTCCTATAAGGACGAAACAAACAGGAACTACATTACATAAAAACTAAATCAGGTAAATACAGTGACTGCATGATGTATTACTGGAAAAATTTGAGAGAAACCCACAACTCTCCTCTAGGTAGAAGCAACACCTCTTGTATGCTTATTCCCACAATAATTTACAATTCGTATTCAGGTGAAGGGACTGGTCTTACCCACCCTTCTGACAAATTTAAAGTTATTGGGGAAAACCCATACAAACGGCTGTTATTTACGACAGTGGCATTGTATATGTTAACAGTTGGGTTCTAGATTTCGAGGGAGATTGCTAGCTGAGCACATAATTTCAACGTTTTTAATGTATGTGATTGGTCGCTAATGTCCAGTTAGATATAAGCAGCAGAAGAGAAACTTGGACGACGCCTTTGAAGTTCTATGGACAAATTGGAGCCTTCGGCCATTTTCTTGGTGGTACCTGAGCTGCAATGAAATCTTCACCAGAATATTTGTGAATAGAATCATTACAATTTTTTTACACACCCTGTAACATACAAGAAGCACATACATTGGCATACTGCGAGAAGGGACAGATATACCAAGAAGTCCCTTGAATGGAAACCAAGACCATATGCCTATCGCAGCAGAGGTCGTCCACCACTAAGATGGACGGATGATATCAGAGGCACAAAAGGAAATTGGCCCCAGGCAGTACAAGTCCTAAATCACTGGATAAATTTAAGGGAGGTTTATGTCCAGCAGTGGACCTGAATTGGCCGTATTGGCGAAGATAAGGATTATGTACTCAACAGAAAACTGCGAGGAGCAGCAGTCTTAATATTAACAATGCAGTCCCTCAGAGAAGCTTAGAAGAAAGGTGAATATAACTGCCATAGTTCGTTAAACAATATTACCTGACTATTTTTCAAGAAAGACATGAAAACACTTTTCTGTTGTGACATCAAAAGTTAGTAACAACTAGAAACGACTGTTATTATTGAAACCACAGAAAACCGTACCAAACAATGTTGAGAACTATTTGTAAACTTTAAGCAGGCAGATAAAGAAAGTTTCTTTTATCTGTCATAGGCTGTAAGAGTTGAAGACTTGCTGGAAATTGGAGATCCTGCATCTTTCTCTGTATGTACTGAATATTTTGAAGTTCTCAACGTCACTGTACCTCAGGTTTTCCAGTTTCTGGAAATTGCCAAAGGCTGTTTACAAATATTGCCTCGAATTACAGATTTTACAGAATTTAGAGATTGCCTCGAATGATCTCAAAAACGGCTTTTAAAAATTCAAAACTGTTGTATAAGTTTAAAGTGTCAAAAACTGATTTTGTAATGCCCTTTAACACTACGCAGGTTTTCTGAATTATTTCAGGTAGAGCTCAATGTGTTACAGTTTTCAAACGTACTGTACCTTTCTTTGAAGGTCTTCCAGATACTCCAGAACGCTCAACATAAATAGAAGTTTTTTTATCGTCTTTCTGTCTAATGGAAATGACTCAAATACCCCAAATGAAGTAGAAAACTGTTAAAACAGAAGTATCCAAGTTATTGAAATTTCCTGGGCAACCCTGCAGGTTTTGATAACAATTTTTTCAGGTTGTCTTGAATGTTCTCATAGTTTACGTCACATTTTCTTAGGTTTTTCAAATTTAATGAACTGAAGGAGGCTACTTAGAAATGTAGAAGACTTCTAAACTCGGCCTGTTGCCAAAAAAGGCTGTCAAGAAATTCTGAAGCCTTGCTGAAAGTGGCAGCTCTTCCAACCTTCTTCCTGACTGGTGAGAGGAAACAAATTTTTTGGTCTAAATATACCAAATAAAATTAACATGTTCTTGACACAATTAAGTTTCCCTAAAATCACAGGTTTAGTAACAGTTCAACCATGTTGTCTTGAGTTCTCAAAATTTCTATCAGATTTTCTTTCAGGTTTACAAGGGATTAAAGATAGTATGGCTTTCATACTGTGGTTTGTACTACATTGACGTCAGTATTACATTTCACAATTACACAAACAACTACTTGTTTTTCCCTAACAACGACCTATACGGGGCATTCGCTACAATACCATCTAGTGGAAATGGCTTTTACACTGCAATGGTACCAAAGAAAGTGAAAAGACTGCTTTGTGAAGTTTAAAAGCAGATTTTGCCCTGCAGGCATAGGCATTCTGTGACGAACGTGTCATGGTCCTTCGAGCCGAATTTAATCACGAAAGGAAAAGTTCGTTTCAATAGACATTAGGTTAAGGTAAATATTAGTTTTGTTGATATTTGTCGGGCTTAATTTTTTCTATTGATGTTTAACCTACGTTTCCAGACAAATTTGAATTTATTACCACGTACCAGCGTACAGTTAAAACGAAACATAGTAAATTAGTAGTAAAAGTGCTAAAAATACCCCCTTATTACCAACCATAAGTAAATACGAACTCGTCCCTACCCTCCACCCATCGCTGTACTTCGTAATTTATATTTTCCCATCAATTTAGCTTTCTTTGTGTCGTTAGTCTCGACCTACTGGAATAACATCGACTGACACGTCATAAACACTCTAATTCGAAACGAAAACTACAAACAAAACCTAACAATAGGGAGTTCGGCGTCGCCGTAAAGAACCGCAAAAGGGTACGGAGGTTTCCAGCCGCCCTTACGGGTTGTTGTTTACGCAGGTCCTAAAAAAACATTGTTTTTAAGGTACCCGAGGAGAGGAAAATATCGCTAGGCCAAATATGCCCCCGAGGCGTAACAGTCGAATTTATGACGTGAACGAATTCGATGTGTTCAACCGTCACGTTACGGACTCGATTATAAAATTAGTATCACGTTAAGTGGCTTTTTATTATGAGCAGCTGGGACTCGATAATGACGAAAAGTTTGATAAATGGACGCGAGATAAAGTGCGACAAATTAAAAAGGGAATTAATGTCCAGAACGGATAAAAAATTGAAAATTAGAGAAATTGATAATTAGTTTTGGGAACTTAATTAAAACGATGCCAGCGCATCGACAGGAATGGATTTCTAAATCGGCGCGATCTAGTCGAATCATTTTTGGTAGCTAACAGGATTTAATGGCGTAGTTAGTGTGGATTTGCCCTTAACACTTAGGATTAACATAGAAAAAATAGGTATAATGTGCAAACATAATGGGGGTTATGTGTAACCATACTATTAGTCCCTATGATTTTACCGAAAACCACGTGTATTAAGTCTGGGGAAGACATTTTAAATAAGTGGTTAAAATTCAATTTAAACAGCTGTGGGTGTCATACCGTGAGACTGAATTTTAGCTGTAAACTGTGGACCATTGCGTTGAAAATCAAATTTAAAAATTTACACAAAAAGTGTTAAACACTTAAAGACACTAACCTTGAACGACGACTGCGCCTGGGCTACGAGGATGTCAGTCATCGCCGGAACCTAAAAAGCAGGATAAAATATTATTAGGGGATGTTAAAGCTGGAAATTCAAATTCGTTTCGGAAAAATTCAAAGATACTCACCATTAGAAGAAACATCACTTTTGTCCTTTGAAGTTGTTCGTCACTGCTGCTGCCATGATTTAGCCACCTGAAAAAAAAAATGATAAACGTATTAATCATATTTAGTACAAATAAGCAAAGCTCGGAAAATATGCATTAAAACATATGCAGGCAACATGTAGTATAGAATACACCAAATATGCAGTACATATGTATTCATTTGCTTCCATATGCATTTTTCCTTTGACACATCTTGGCACTAATTTTTCGATACATTTATCCACATTTCTTAGCTATTTAATAAAACGTAGCTAATCTGAAAAGCCTTTTTCGTTAGAAACAAAATAAATTTCAATTTGCCATAACTCATAAGTTATTAGCTAAATTTCAGGTGAAAATATCGTACACATTGGAGTAGCAACAACTGTTAGCAGAAACATAAACAAACGTGCTGCAGGTTTTATACTTCAAACAAAACGAGTGATGCTTCTGCAACTCCTCTCTTAAAAGTTATATGAAGAAATGGAGAGCGAGATAACAATTGTTATAGGGGACCTTAACAAATTTTTCAGACTTTTAAAGTTCCTTTGGTGTGGTATAAAATATCGTCAATAAATAACCACTGCAAACAACTTAAACAGTTTTCAACTCCACAACAAAATTACATTTTAAAATAATTGTAATTCCTTTAAAAGCGTCATCAATTCATTATAATTATAAAAAGTTTCTTAGAAGCTCCTCCACTTCCTTTTAAGTGTCAAAAGTTCTATGAAAACGTACTGAAGTACCATTTCTAATGTGAATTTTCCATAAGGTAGTCGCAACTCTTTTAAATATTTAAGATTGAACAAAGTTGCTTAGAAATTTCAGGTTTTTCTGTAAAGCTTCATATATTTCATTTCAAACGTCATGTTTTTCCTAAAACAATTGCAAGTGCCTTTAAAAGGTCATCAATTATTTACAATTGTCAATGAACCCAGAAATTTATTTACTTGTGTCAAATTTTCAATTTAACATACAATTGTAATACTTTCATACTTTGTAATAAATTTCATGAGTTGCTTCTCAAATTCCATGTTACTTTAGGCCAAATGCAAATGCATTCATATATCTATAAAAGTTTTTAAAAATTCCTCAACTTTTTTGAAGCATCAGATCTAGGTCAAATTAACTGCAGCTTCTTTACAAATATTTTTAAAATTTGTCAGCTTTTTAGCAAAATAATTTCGTTGATGGAAAAGGTATTTTCAATAGAAAACTAACAAGTTAAAAGAAGAACATATTAGTGTAAATATCTCAAAGATGCGGAAAAATGCACGCGGTAAATTGCCTAAATTTTAAATGCAAATATATTTTTGCCTATTTTCCGAGCCCTAATGACAAGATAGATGGAAAATTAAATTAAAAATACTAACCATTAAAGACAATTGATTTTGCCTTTCTGTTCCTCTTCGAAGCTGTCGACTCCAGTAAAAGGCAACTCCTTTTGCCTCTTTGCCTTCGTTCGAAAATGTCATCACCACCACCCAAAAGACTTACCTACGAAGTAACGAAAATATGTGTTAACAACATAGTAATTTCAAATAATGTATTATTTGAAAAGGAACTAACCTTATAAACAGCTACATCTATCGTTCTGCCCTTATGTGAAGTTCTATGCCATTGTCATGATAGAATACTCACCTGAAAAATATTTTTAATGTTAATATCACTGTTACATGGTTCAAAAGTATTGGTGTTTTAGAAATAAGTTTCAAAAAGACTAACCGTTTGACAATGACATTTAGGCATGAAACCCTCAGCTACAACGCCTCTGCCAAGATGCACACCACTGTCACTAAAATGTCCACCGCGCACTACCTGAAACAATAATGACAGTCAATCATGGGAAGTCAAAAAAATTGGTCATTTAAAAATAAATTTAAAAAATCATCATGGCTGGAGGTTAATTTTAAATACCATCGATAAAAAAATTATTAGAGCGAAAATGAATCAAACAAAGGAAGTAATTAATAGTTAACGTATTAGTATTAAATAGGAATGGGAGTAAATTAATTGATTAATATTGATTACAGTGGAATAAACAGACAAAATAAAATAATTACCGATAAAGTCGCGAATACACGAAACCGACCCTTCCTGTGTAGAAAGGGCACTTATTTTTTCGAAATTTTATAAGAATTACCGAAAGGCACGTCCGGTAAGTAAAAATGAACCGTTCTCTTTACCGTTTAGCTTCACAAATAAATCCATAGCGAAGGAAATTTTTTGCCAGTTGTTTGTACGAAGCGTAAGCAAAAAAATCTCACAAAAACTACTCCGGTATGAGTCTCAGGTGATAAGCGACGAGGAGAGGCAAAAATCGTGTTGTTTTTCAAATGTATCTAAAGGAAAGCAGTAAAATATTCTGGTGAATTGAATTTTAAATGAAATTATGGGTAAATATTTGACAATTAAGTGGTTTCATGAAAATAAAATCAGTGTTATTGACGCAAAATAAGAAGGCATTAACTGTACAAAACAAAATTTTGGCCTTTTTTGCCACCTGGAGCCCAAACCTGGAGCTAAAACTGTTACCAACTATCACAGCGCCTCCTGTGCGACCGTATACTTGCTTTCCTTCTACCATGGATTTCCCGATCCCTAGGAACTACTATGAATTCCTGATTTTTAACCCTGATTTGAATCCTGGACTCCTGTCCAACTGTATACTTCGTTCCCTTCTACTATGAATTTCCTGATCTCTATGAACTACTATGAAACCTGATTTTGGACCCTGATTGTTCATAAACCTGGAGCTAAAACTGTTACCAACTAACATAGCCAGTCCTGTCTAACTGTATACTTGCTTTCCTTCTAGTATGAATTTCCTGACCCCGCAACTGTCAATATTTCGTCCCACGTAACCTTTCTTACGCTACCTCCCTATGAATTTTTTGCGGCGATAAATTTTCGGGAACCTGGCGTTATTATCCTCGGACGTCCTGCAGCACATCCGGATAGGGCCGTTAGTGTTAAAAGGTGTCGGGCGAGAGGGAGGAGAAGTTCGATGAGAGTTTTATCGGTAGCATCTGCGGAATTGCATATAATGTCCCGATATTAAACTCAAATGAATTATGTTTACGAGTCGTAGGCGGAAGAGGAGGAATGTTAGGGGCGAAATATTGTTTTTCGATGTTTATGACACTGTTTCGATTTCATAACTGCCGGCAACGCGGGGGATTTGAGTGCACGTTTTTAATTTATCAGGCTCTATATCAAGTTATACGGGCCTTTAGTCGACAGTCCCCACATTTCCACAAATCATTACAGATGAAATGAAAAAACGTATTATTTCAGACGATTCTAATCCTAAGATATGTAGCATATACTGAATGCTGATCCGGCGAAATTTATGGCACATCTCATATATCAGATCGTTTTGTATCGTTCGGTGCGCTTGATTTACTGTTCGACAAATGTTCCTTTGCTTTTTTTTCTCTCTCGGTCGACGCTCGTCCCGAATTTAATCCTAGACGCGCGGCTTTTTATTCCCCCCTCCAACCTCGACACGCACACGTCGAAAACTCGAAATTTATACAAGTAATCTCGAAATTATGCCAATAAAAATAAGAGGAACACGGCGAAAGCGATCGATCATGGGCGAGGGACAGGAAATCGATGATTAGAGGAAATGCGGATTACGAGATAAACATTTCAATACTCCGGGCATTCCAACCGGAAATATTGTTTAATTTATATGTAGATATATGGTATGAACATAATTCCATTCATAGCTTTTTATTGAATAGTGCAACTTAATAAAAGAAAGTACCCTAAATCATACCGCCTCCCTAATCACACCACCTTTACTTCTAGTAACTGCGTAGGGTTATTACGGCGCTCTAGCGGACAAATAATCAAGCTCGTCTGATATCGAAAACTGCGTGGAAGTTTCAGCGCTTCTCCTTCTATATTTTTCATATACCGGGGCGGGGGGGAGAGTAATTCCCGTTATCGTCCCTGCAGTTTTACCGGTTTTTCAATAATTATGTAGGGTCACCTGGTATAGCGGCGTCAGAACAAAAGTCTCGAAGAAGAGGGCGAAGAAGTAGAAGTACTTCACTGTAATGATCACTGTTTGTTAAAACTGGAGTGGTTAAAACGCTCCTGCCCATTGCAGTTCGTCAATATCAACTACATACTAACAGTGCAATATATAAATATACATTTCAATTACCCATTATTTCTTGACCTGCCCTTTCTTAACTGTCTCTTACCAGGAATTAGAGATAAACTGCAATGATATTTAGTTAATCCTACATAACCAGCCTTTAAGTCAGCATAATAATCTCCCACAGTCCTGCCCTTTTTTGACTAAACGTTTCTAAGGGCATAGCAGGAATCAGGGCAACTACAAGCTATGATGTACAGTACATACTAACACAAATTGTATTCAGTTAGTTAGTTTGTTAGATTCCAATAAGTTTGAGGTTAGGAGTTACAGTTTTGTTATAGTTTGCGTAAATCGTACCTCACGCGGTTTTAATGAAATCTTTAGTATATTTTTCACATCATGAATGAAATTTCAGACCTATTAAAGGACAAAAAAGGATAGTTTACCCACATAAACTGCAGTTTGTTGAGTCTCTTGAGAAAATAAAGTCATTTTCTGAATTTTGTTGAGAACTCCACAGACTTAAAGCACTGTCATCGCTCTAGAGATATGATTTTTAAATCATGAAATATAGTATTCTTCTAATATTTATAAGGGGATTTCTGTTGAAAATGGTGGATTTAAGCAAGCAACTAATTATTTAAAAGGTGTTTCCATTTGGCCCGCGTTGAATAAAACAGTAATATCCATTTGAAGCTATTCCAAGCAAACGCCAGCTTATACATAAGTAATGTGACTTTTTGTCGCGTGAAATAAAATTCGTCATTAACTATCACACGAGAAAATAACCTCTTCAGAATGCACGTGCCACCAATTAACGACCCGAGTTCAATTAAATTGACTCCAACGACTTTTTGTAGGTATGCAAAACGAGTATCCTCGCCATTGGCGCGCAATTAGCGCTTTTGACGGAATCGTTGCAGCTAAGGCCAATTAGGATGCCGCTCGAAAAGTTAATGGCAAATTCGCCGACATGTGGAGGAATTTACCGGTCCCATCGCACGCACCAGTCGATTTACGAGCGCCATTACGCCTGAACGTTCTTCGAAAACTTCTAAGCGGAGAAGAAACGGAAAAAAGCACGATCGAAAGTGATACGCCGACTGGTCATATCGAGATTCCTCCGACTTGTACGTACTCGGTGGATTTCTAACTTTTTCATAATTTCACTTTATCGACTTCCGACGTTTCGAGTTCGTAAATGGTAACGCGGACTTTTGACCCGCGTTAATGCCGGACGGCTTCCAATAGGGGACGTTTTAAGTACTTCATCAAATCCGTTTAATGGATATTGCCGTCGGTTTCCTTTGCCCGCGCTGAAAAACCTGGAAGGTGCCCAAACGGGGAACCGACGGCCGGTTTGTATCCACACGTTTCCATTCGCAGCCCACGGCAGAGATTCGAAGCCATATAAGCGACATTTTTCGCGCGGATGCCATCAATCCATTTCTTGCATTAGCCGCGAGCCTCGTTGCCTCAAATCAAATCCCGAGTATTGATTGCTTATCCATAATGGAAGCGGCAGTAAAAAGTACAACAATTACGATGCCTTATAAACAAATGTTGTTGGAACGGAAAACGGCACGTAATTACTTGAGAATATGGTTTCATTATTGAGGAGCTTGGTACCGACGCTGTGCCACTAATATGGCGTTGCAGCAGCGCAACATACAGGGTGTTTGATACTTCCCTCTTCATTATCTAAGCTGCGTTGCTGGATTTACATGCAACTGTCAATTACTGAACGAAAATTGAGGTTCCAAATGAGGCATAATGGCTGATAAATGGGTCTCCAGGATAATTTAGGGTGCTAGTACGTAAATTATGCTAAAACACTAATGTGGCCTAGAAGGAGCGTAATATACAGGGTGTTAGATACTTCCCTCTTGATTATCAAAGCTGCGTGCTAGATTTACGAGCAATTATCCGCTTGTACCTAAACGAAATTGATACTCCAATGGAGGCTAATGGTTGAAAAATGGGTCTAGAGGATAGTTTGGAGTGCTAGTACCTATATTATGTTACAGCACTAATATGGCGTTGCAAGGGCGTAACATACAGAGTGTTAGATACTTCCCTCTTGATTACCAAAGCTGCCCAAGTTGATACTCCATTTCAATTAACCTAATGGAGGCATCATGGATGATAAATGGGTCTTGAGGATAATTTGAAGTGCTAGTACCTAAATTATGCTAAAGCACTAATGTGGCGTTGCAGGAGCGTAATATACAGGGTGTTAAACATTTTTCTTTTGATTATCAAAGCTGCGTTGCAATTGTCCGTTTGTACCTAAACGAAATTGATACTCCAATGGAGGCTAATGGTTGGAACATGGGTCTAGAGGGTAGTTTGGGGTGCTAGTACCAATATTATGTTAAAGCACTAATATGGCGTTGTAAGAGCGTAACATACAGAGTGTTAGATACTTCCCTCTTGATTACCAAAGCTGCCCAAGTTGATACTCCATTTCAATTTAACCTAATGGAGGTATAATGGATGATAAATGGGTCTCGAGGATAATTTGGGGTGCTAGTCCCTAAATTATGTTAAAGCACTAAT
Organism: Cryptocephalus primarius; assembly: GCA_963576515.1. Classification (NCBI taxonomy): domain Eukaryota; kingdom Metazoa; phylum Arthropoda; class Insecta; order Coleoptera; family Chrysomelidae; genus Cryptocephalus; species Cryptocephalus primarius. The sequence goes on along the minus strand of OY754955.1, from coordinate 634,825 downwards.
GTGGCGTTGCAGGAGCGTAATATACGGGGTGTTAGACACTTCCCTTTCGATTATCAAAGATGCGTTGCAATTGTCCGTTTGTACCAAAACGAAATTAATACTCCAATGAAGGCTAATGGTTGAAAAATGGGTCTAGAGGGTAGTTTGGGGTGCTAGTACCAATATTATGTTAAAGCACTAATATGGCGTTGTAAGAGCGTAACATACAGAGTGTTAGATACTTCCCTCTTGATTACCAAAGCTGCCCAAGTTGATACTCCATTTCAATTTAACCTAATGGAGGTATAATGGATGATAAATGGGTCTCGAGGATAATTTGGGGTGCTAGTCCCTAAATTATGTTAAAGCACTAATGTGGCGTTGCAGGAGCGTAATATACGGGGTGTTAGACACTTCCCTTTCGATTATCAAAGATGCGTTGCAATTGTCCGTTTGTACCAAAACGAAATTAATACTCCAATGAAGGCTAATGGTTGAAAAATGGGTCTAGAGGGTAGTTTGGGGTGCTAGTACCAATATTATGTTAAAGCACTAATATGGCGTTGTAAGAGCGTAACATACAGAGTGTTAGATACTTCCCTCTTGATTACCAAAGCTGCCCAAGTTGATACTCCATTTCAATTTAACCTAATGGAGGTATAATGGATGATAAATGGGTCTCGAGGATAATTTGGGGTGCTAGTCCCTAAATTATGTTAAAGCACTAATGTGGCGTTGCAGGAGCGTAATATACGGGGTGTTAGACACTTCCCTTTCGATTATCAAAGATGCGTTGCAATTGTCCGTTTGTACCAAAACGAAATTAATACTCCAATGAAGGCTAATGGTTGAAAAATGGGTCTAGAGGGTAGTTTGGGGTGCTAGTACCTGTATTATGTTACAGCACTAATATGGCGTTGCAAGGGCGTAACATACAGAGTGTTAGATACTTCCCTCTTGATTACCAAAGCTGCCCAAGTTGATACTCCATTTCAATTTAACCTAATGGAGGTATAATGGATGATAAATGGGTCTCGAGGATAATTTGGGGTGCTAGTCCCTAAATTATGTTAAAGCACTAATGTGGCGTTGCAGGAGCGTAATATACGGGGTGTTAGACACTTCCCTTTCGATTATCAAAGATGCGTTGCAATTGTCCGTTTGTACCAAAACGAAATTAATACTCCAATGAAGGCTAATGGTTGAAAAATGGGTCTAGAGGGTAGTTTGGGGTGCTAGTACCAATATTATGTTAAAGCACTAATATGGCGTTGTAAGAGCGTAACATACAGAGTGTTAGATACTTCCCTCTTGATTACCAAAGCTGCCCAAGTTGATACTCCATTTCAATTTAACCTAATGGAGGTATAATGGATGATAAATGGGTCTCGAGGATAATTTGGGGTGCTAGTCCCTAAATTATGTTAAAGCACTAATGTGGCGTTGCAGGAGCGTAATATACGGGGTGTTAGACACTTCCCTTTCGATTATCAAAGATGCGTTGCAATTGTCCGTTTGTACCAAAACGAAATTAATACTCCAATGAAGGCTAATGGTTGAAAAATGGGTCTAGAGGGTAGTTTGGGGTGCTAGTACCTGTATTATGTTACAGCACTAATATGGCGTTGCAAGGGCGTAACATACAGAGTGTTAGATACTTCCCTCTTGATTACCAAAGCTGCCCAAGTTGATACTCCATTTCAATTTAACCTAATGGAGGCATCATGGATGATAAATGGGTCTCGAGGATAATTTGGAGTGCTAGTCCCTAAATTATGTTAAAGCACTAATGTGGCTTTGTAGGGGCGCAACATACAGAGTGTTAGATTCTTCCCTCTTGGTTATCTAAGCAGCGTTGCTAGATTTACTTGCAACTCTCCGTTATTGAACGAAAATTGATACTCTAATGGAGGCACAATGGTTAATAAATGGGTCTCGAAGATAGTTTGGAGTGTTAGTACCTAAATTATGTTAAGGCACTAATATGGTGTTGCAGAAGAGTAACATACAAGGTGTTAGATACTTCCCTCTTAAAGCAGTTCCTATTACCACCAGGTGCGTATTTCATTACTCTTTGGACTGCGGTGCTATTAGTCCAAACGACCAATCGGTCGCGTCTTTGGGCGGAAAAAACGACGCCACTGCACGTCGAAGCCGAAAAAGTCCGCCGAGCGCGCTCCTTTGATTTTTCGAATTCCCCGAGTCTATGATTTGATATTCACTGCGCATTCCCCTTCGCTCGGCTCCCGCTATCTGAGAGAGATCGAAAGCTCTCTTCGACTTCTCTCGTTATAGTCGAACGTTGATGGACAGACATGCCTCGGAGTCGGGGCTGCTCTGCTGCCGTACGATGTAATTATTTTTAAATTCCTTGATAACGTATCGTTAGCATCGATTGAGAAAGAATGCCGGCCTGGGCCCCGCTCTCGCTTTATTAGGAATTACTTATGCGGTAACCTGAGCTGTCGACTTCTCGTCAACGATAAACGGCGATAATCATCGCCGAGCTCGTATTATTATTATTTGTTTCAACTGTGGTATTATTAACCTTCCCCGCGCTCTTAGAATTCATGGTGTGAACACCAAGTCCTTTAGTCGAAGTTTGACTTGACGCACCTATTTTCCGCTCTATACTATATTTCGCTTCAAGGCGAAGTAATAACGAATTGCCTTAAGCGCCGGATTTCTTCTTCCTCATCTTCGGAGAGTTTGTTCCGACACCACTATACCGGGTGGGCGCTACGCAAGTATTGAAAAAACAAGTGAAAATGCAGCGGCTGCTTACGATAACTGATGGGGTATACCGGGTGGCCGCTACACAATTTTTGAAAAATCCGTGAAACTTTTTTTTCTCCCTCTTTTGACGGATACCTCATTAATATAAGTTCGCGTTGAAGCGAAATACGGTATAGAAACGGCGCAATTATCCATCTGTCCACGTGCGACGTTCACCTTAATGAAGGTGTTGAACACACGAAATAAATTGCGTTTCCGTTGTCGTGGCGGCGGAAAAGGAGCCGTGTCCCGTCAAAGACAGGCAATTTCTGTTAATAATAATTCGGATCCGGCCTGGCAAACCTCCCATTCGAGATAGAAGCCGAGGAGAGGCGCCGCGGGACGCCGAGCTTTTGTGTATACACATACACACACACACACACGTACTATAAGAGGCAGAGAGAAGGAGAACAGTTCTGACACTCCTGACAGACTGAGAAATATGGCGAAATGATAAATGGTCCGAGTGTGCCAGACAGATACAAGCCGTACCGATGCGTTGGTCTCGTCGCGGTTAAGTGACAAACTGTTGAATGACAAGGGCAAACAAATGCCGGCCGAATGGGGATAAAAATACGAGTCATTTATCATGTGCTTTTTGACTTATAATTAGATACAAGTAAGGCGAGAGAAAAACTTCTACCGAGAGGATCGAGGCTACGAACGCGGGGTTGGTCTCCCTCTTGGGGCTAAGATTCCCAACTATTTATAGAAACAAACAGGCACAGTAGTGATCCTTTTTTAATAGTGGTCACTTGCGCACTTGCATCCCAGTATAGTGTCAGTAGGCACTGACAGTGGTAGTATGGTTAATAGAGATATTGTAAATCGAAATTAGTTTTATTTCTATCCTCTTAATCCTCTTAAAACCCCCAAAAAATGAGAAGGGCTTAAGGACAAACTGCATTTTTTTTAAGTAAGAATTAGGTAGGACATAAGCTATGCTCTTGAATTTTTTGAGGCTCCCAATGTAGCTAGTAGCTATCAATATATTACTAAATGTATAGTAGCGACAAGAATTTAGATAGAAGACATGGCGATAATTAGTACTTTAAAGAAATAAATCACTAAAGAATTTTATCAGAATTAGAGTTTCATTGATAAATTCTGGGTAATTAAAATTTTTCTCTGATTTCTTCAGCACTTCAATACAACCGTACTAAATAATTTTGAAAAGTTTCATAAAAATTGAAGTGTCGATAATATTTTTTAGATTTTTTTGACATTTCAAACTAAAGTTATAATCGAAACAAATTCAGTAACTTAAAAGTCGTCGGTACATAAATAAAACCGTAATAAATAACTGTCAGGAGTTTCATTAAAATGAAATTTTGATCATTTGATCAAGATACTAATCAATTTTAAAAAGGTATATCAAATAGGATTTTTAATTATTCTTTTAATATCAAAATTCTGGGTTATATAAGCAGATTTTTGGGACATTTCAATCTGAAGTTCATAAGATTGGAACGAATTCAGAAAATAGCTTCACATTTCGTCAGTACTTTATTAAAACCATAAGAAATGTCTATTAGAAGTTTCGTGAAGATGGAATTTCGACCATTTTTAAGTGAATTTTTGAATTTCAGGGTTATATTCTGACACCGCTATACCGTATACCGGGTGGCCGCTACACAAGTATTCAAAAAAAAACAGGTGAAAATGTAGCGACTGCTTACGATAACTGCAAGAGAAAAAATTCATTATACCGGGTGGCCTCTACCCAATTTTTGAAAAACCTGTCAAAATGTAGAAATTATAGAAAAATACCCTTTTTAACGGATACCTCATTGACATTACTCCGCGTTGAAGCGAAATACGGTCTATAAGACGTTCGTTCTCTTAGTTTTAGGAGCAGGCGCAGAGGACGAGTTCTGCCAGGAACTTTCGACCACCGCTAGGGGAAAGATAAAAAGTGCACGTCAAGAGTATCCTCGTGGCAGAACAAACCGTTCGCTCTGCGGCGACACTTCGCTGTTGCTTCGACATATTCGAACCTAACGAAAGAAAAAGGAAGCACCAGTCGGTATTAACTTGTCGTCGAAGCCCCGAGACGAGACTGCGCGTGAGTTGATTTAAATTTGCCGGGAATGCCGTAGAATGCCGACGACGGGTCCGACTCAGACAGCTGACAGTTATTTATGACGACCATATGCAAACCGTTCGAACGAAAGGGAGAAAGAGAGAGAAGGGGAGATCGAGTCAGCGGGCCTTCGTAATGAATGCGATAGCGGCGACTTTTATGAATAGCGGCGCTGATTCCCTCGATTTATTACCTTCTCTCTCTCTCCCTCTGGCCGCTTTGAAGAGCCCGCGTGTTCCACCTCTCTCTACCCTTCTTTTCTTATGAGTCTTTTGCTTGTGTGCAACTTTGCCGAGTGTGTGTGTACGTGCACTCCTCCTCTCCATCTCTTTCTGGGAGCGTGCAACAAAGATGGGACGGGAGGCGGGGCGCCGGTAGGGGGCCGGCCCGTTAAAAGTGACGTCGTCACTCAAGATGGCTGCTACTCGACCGTGTGTGAATGTGTGTTTACCACCACAATTGGAATCACCGCCACAGCCACAAAGCCGACCTAACGAAACGTACCGATTACGTTAACTTTCACCCCTATCAGCGACCCGATTTCGAAATAACCGAGCTGATACTTATAGGTGGTCGCTTCTTAATTACGGGCCACAGATGTGCTTGTGGAGAAATATTTCTGACAGATGCCACTTGAGAGGTAGCAAATGTGAAAGGCACTTAAGTAGTGACTTAATCTAAGAAATAAAAGTTAAAAACATATATGAGATATCTAATTTCCATTTCAGCACCAATCAGATGAGCTTATTTCGTACAAATAACAGTTGATTCTAAAATTTCAACTTTGTCATGGATCAATTATATTGTTACCTTAACAATTACATTGCTTTCAAGTCAACTATACTACTGTTTTTTTTGGTTTAATGAAATTTTCAAAAAAAAATTGGCTCATTTAATGCCTTTAATTACACCTTTCAACCAAATTTCATAACCATCTTGCTGAAAACCTTAACAACTCTTCAATGAAGCTATAAATACGCCTTTTTTACTGCGTCCCCATGACAACCCCTTAGTGCCTTACAACCCCTGGTACTGATGCAAGAGCTTGTGATAAAATGAACTCCTCTAAAGGTAGCAGTAGTTTAAGTCTAGTACAAACAAAAAAACGACGCCTAATGAAATATGGCTGGTGAAACAAATGCGGTAAATACCAAGAGGCAACTCTAAAGGTACCTGAAGTACCTGAAATCTAGGAGAACTATGATTGTTTTAAAATAAAAGAAATAACGAAAAATTTGTTTATGGAGAACTTGCGTACTTTCTATTACAAGTTTATGTGCCTCAACTGGAAATGCCTCAAATAACTTACTTAGCCTATTACGTCTAGAAACATGAGATACAAAAAATTTTTTTTATGAAAAAACAACTTAAGAATATATCGTGGACGTAAAATTCCCCGCGAAGATTCGCCCCCTTTGGTCACTAACGGAATATTTGAAAATAATGGTTATTTATTGCTTTTAATAAAAGGCCTTTCACTCTTCTGGCTCTCCACCGTATGCCTTTCATATACAGCAGCACTTGTTCACTTTTTAGTCGCTGTGAGATTATCGCGGTCATACGAGGTAGAAAAAAATGCATTTGCGGCTCAAGTTATGAAAAATATTCAACACCTGTCGATCCGACACAATTATTGGAAAGTAATGAGTGGAATTACTGCGAAAATTGTTCCTTTGCGGCTTCAAACTGTAATTACGGTAATTACGAACGTGACTGTACGATTCAGAAAGTGATATTTTAGAAACCCATATGCCTCTATAAATTGTATATGGAAGTCAAATAGAAATATAGGCAATATCCATGTTTTTTGTTAAAAAAATCGTGATTTGATCATGTAGGACGGATTTTCAAGAACACTAGAACATGTATTCAATAAATACACTAACGTATCCAAAGTGCCTGGAAGCACGTGGCAAGTTAATTTGGATCCCGCCAAAATTTTCGAAAACATGCTGCAATATTACGTCACTGAAAGAACCTTATAGAATCTACACAGCACCTTCTAGAAACTTTCTTCAGCACGATACAGGCATTCTAGTATTCTAAGTCAAAACAAAAAAGGTCCTTGGAAAATTAAAAAAATTAATAGCTACCGCAAAATGTCTAAATTAGATTTTATAGCACTTTCGCTCATTTGAGGAACCTTTTTTGCGTTTAAAACAGAGATGAAATTTTCTGGAATTTCGAAAGTAGCCTAAACTTCATTTGGAGGCAGTTTCGGATGGTAAAAATTCCAGAAGAAACTTTTCTTTCCTTCCAAACTCCTCGAGGCACCTCTAGAGATTTTCTTCAGGATGCTTCACACTTTCTTTCTTAATCCATCCAAATGTATAATTTAAGTTAAAACAACAAGTAACGAACGTTAAATTAATAAATAAACGCTTATCAGTTTATAAAATAAATTCTTATAGAACTTCTGTAAACTTTGAATTCAGTTCTGAGGCCATTTCAAAGTTCTAATCATTTTCGGTATGGTACTAATTGAGACCATATTTAGGAAAATCTAAATGTTTCCTATGGGCCTCTGAGAATAAATAAATTTGAAATTTCCTCACAACCTTTTAGATTAATTGTTAAGGCACTTACCGAGGGGGTAGAAAGGGGATGAAATGTATTTCACAGTGCCTCAATAGCTACAGACTTTAAACTTGGCACAGTTTAAACTCGTAAAAACATCAAAATATAGCATTTATTTTTGCGAAGGGAGACTGAAAAATAGGGGTGAAAATTATTTTTGTAGTATGAATGCGGGGTAGTTTGAAGCTTAAAATTCTGCACGGTGGTAGCATTGCCACCTAAGTGGCTCGAAAGAATTAAAATCCCTGATTATAAATAAGGGAGGAAATGGAAAAGGGGCTAAAATAGTTACTGAACGGTCAGACTGAAAACATTTTGAGATCATAGAGGCTTATTTAGAAACTATTGCTTATACTTCTTAATGGACCTTCGTGAAAAGCATGGTAGGTATGCACCTACTAGTGATGAATAGAACAATTTCATAAAGTGGCTGAAATAGATACTGAAAAGTCAAAAACTGAAAACTTTTTGAAGTTGTGGAGGCTTATTTAGAAACTATTGCTTAGACTTCTTAATGGACCTTCGTGAAAAACATGGTAGGTATACACCTGCTAGTGATGGATAGAACAATTTCATAAAGTGGCTGAAATAGATACTGAAAAGTCAAAGATTGAAAACTTTTTGAAGTTGTGGAGGCTTATTTAGAAACTATTGCTTAGACTTCTTAATGGACCTTCGTGAAAAACATGGTAGGTATACACCTGCTAGTGATGGATAGAACAATTTCATAAAGTGGCTGAAATAGATACTGAAAAGTCAAAGATTGAAAACTTTTTGAAGTTGTGGAGGCTTATTTAGAAACTATTGCTTATACTTCTTAATGGACCTTCGTGAAAAGCATGGTAGGTATACACCTGCTAGTGATGGATAAAACAATTTCATAAAGTGGCTGAAATACTGAAAAGTCAAAGACTGAAAACTATTTGAAGTTGTGGAGGCTTATTTAGAAACTATTGCTTAGACTTCTTAATGGACCTTCGTGAAAAACATGGTAGGTATACACCTGCTAGTGATGGATAGAACAATTTCATAAAGTGGCTGAAATAGATACTGAAAAGTCAAAGATTGAAAACTTTTTGAAGTTGTGGAGGCTTATTTAGAAACTATTGCTTATACTTCTTAATGGACCTTCGTGAAAAGCATGGTAGGTATACACCTGCTAGTGATGGATAAAACAATTTCATAAAGTGGCTGAAATACTGAAAAGTCAAAGACTGAAAACTATTTGAAGTTGTGGAGGCTTATTTAGAAACTATTGCTTAGACTTCTTAATGGACCTTCGTGAAAAACATGGTAGGTATACACCTGCTAGTGATGGATAGAACAATTTCATAAAGTGGCTGAAATAGATACTGAAAAGTCAAAGATTGAAAACTTTTTGAAGTTGTGGAGGCTTATTTAGAAACTATTGCTTATACTTCTTAATGGACCTTCGTGAAAAGCATGGTAGGTATACACCTGCTAGTGATGGATAAAACAATTTCATAAAGTGGCTGAAATACTGAAAAGTCAAAGACTGAAAACTATTTGAAGTTGTGGAGGCTTATTTAGAAACTATTGCTTAGACTTCTTAATGGACCTTCGTGAAAAACATGGTAGGTATACACCTGCTAGTGATGGATAGAACAATTTCATAAAGTGGCTGAAATAGATACTGAAAAGTCAAAGATTGAAAACTTTTTGAAGTTGTGGAGGCTTATTTAGAAACTATTGCTTATACTTCTTAATGGACCTTCGTGAAAAGCATGGTAGGTATACACCTGCTAGTGATGGATAGAACAATTTCATAAAGTGGCTGAAATAGATACTGAAAAGTCAAAGATTGAAAACTTTTTGAAGTTGTGGAGGCTTATTTAGAAACTATTGCTTATACTTCTTAATGGACCTTCGTGAAAAGCATGGTAGGTATACACCTGCTAGTGATGGATAAAACAATTTCATAAAGTGGCTGAAATACTGAAAAGTCAAAGACTGAAAACTATTTGAAGTTGTGGAGGCTTATTTAGAAACTATTGCTTAGACTTCTTAATGGACCTTCGTGAAAAACATGGTAGGTATACACCTGCTAGTGATGGATAGAACAATTTCATAAAGTGGCTGAAATAGATACTGAAAAGTCAAAGATTGAAAACTTTTTGAAGTTGTGGAGGCTTATTTAGAAACTATTGCTTATACTTCTTAATGGACCTTCGTGAAAAGCATGGTAGGTATACACCTGCTAGTGATGGATAAAACAATTTCATAAAGTGGCTGAAATACTGAAAAGTCAAAGACTGAAAACTATTTGAAGTTGTGGAGGCTTATTTAGAAACTATTGCTTATACTTCTTAATGGACCTTCGTGAAAAGCAAGGTAGGTATACACCTGCTAGTAATGAATAGAACAATTTCATAGAGTGGCTGAAATAGATACTGAAAAGTCAAAAACTGAAAACTTTTTGAGGTTATAGAGGCTTATTTAGAAACTATCGTTTATAATTTTTAATGGACCTCCTTGAAAAGCATGGTAGGTATACACCTGCTAGTAATGGATAGAACAATTTCATAAAGTGGCTGAAATAGATACTGAAAAGTCAAAAGCTGAAAACTTTTTGAAGTTGTGGAGGCTTATTTAGAAACTATTGCTTAGACTTCTTAATGGACCTTCGTGAAAAACATGGTAGGTATACACCTGCTAGTGATGGATAGAACAATTTCATAAAGTGGCTGAAATAGATACTGAAAAGTCAAAGATTGAAAACTTTTTGAAGTTGTGGAGGCTTATTTAGAAACTATTGCTTATACTTCTTAATGGACCTTCGTGAAAAGCATGGTAGGTATACACCTGCTAGTGATGGATAAAACAATTTCATAAAGTGGCTGAAATACTGAAAAGTCAAAGACTGAAAACTATTTGAAGTTGTGGAGGCTTATTTAGAAACTATTGCTTAGACTTCTTAATGGACCTTCGTGAAAAACATGGTAGGTATACACCTGCTAGTGATGGATAGAACAATTTCATAAAGTGGCTGAAATAGATACTGAAAAGTCAAAGATTGAAAACTTTTTGAAGTTGTGGAGGCTTATTTAGAAACTATTGCTTATACTTCTTAATGGACCTTCGTGAAAAGCATGGTAGGTATACACCTGCTAGTGATGGATAGAACAATTTCATAAAGTGGCTGAAATAGATACTGAAAAGTCAAAGATTGAAAACTTTTTGAAGTTGTGGAGGCTTATTTAGAAACTATTGCTTATACTTCTTAATGGACCTTCGTGAAAAGCATGGTAGGTATACACCTGCTAGTGATGGATAAAACAATTTCATAAAGTGGCTGAAATACTGAAAAGTCAAAGACTGAAAACTATTTGAAGTTGTGGAGGCTTATTTAGAAACTATTGCTTAGACTTCTTAATGGACCTTCGTGAAAAACATGGTAGGTATACACCTGCTAGTGATGGATAGAACAATTTCATAAAGTGGCTGAAATAGATACTGAAAAGTCAAAGATTGAAAACTTTTTGAAGTTGTGGAGGCTTATTTAGAAACTATTGCTTATACTTCTTAATGGACCTTCGTGAAAAGCATGGTAGGTATACACCTGCTAGTGATGGATAAAACAATTTCATAAAGTGGCTGAAATACTGAAAAGTCAAAGACTGAAAACTATTTGAAGTTGTGGAGGCTTATTTAGAAACTATTGCTTATACTTCTTAATGGACCTTCGTGAAAAGCAAGGTAGGTATACACCTGCTAGTAATGAATAGAACAATTTCATAGAGTGGCTGAAATAGATACTGAAAAGTCAAAAACTGAAAACTTTTTGAGGTTATAGAGGCTTATTTAGAAACTATCGTTTATAATTTTTAATGGACCTCCTTGAAAAGCATGGTAGGTATACACCTGCTAGTAATGGATAGAACAATTTCATAAAGTGGCTGAAATAGATACTGAAAAGTCAAAAGCTGAAAACTTTTTGAAGTTGTGGAGGCTTATTTAGAAACTATTGCTTAGACTTCTTAATGGACCTTCGTGAAAAACATGGTAGGTATACACCTGCTAGTGATGGATAGAACAATTTCATATAGTGGCTGAAACAGATACTGAAAAGTCAAAAACTGAAAACTTTTTGATGTTGTGGAGGCTTATTTAGAAACTATTGCTTATACTTCTTAATGGACCTTCGTGAAAAGCATGGTAGGTATACACCTGCTAGTGATGGATAGAACAACTTCATGATTTCTGTACATTTTTCCTGAAAGACCATAACCTCGCTTTCGAGTACATGAATAATAATTTTAATGCATAAAAATTATAACTGCAATCATAATTGACCATTTTCGGTGGAAAATTGTTTAAAAAGCACGAGAGCTAAAAAGTATGGAGTTGAAAACTTTGTGGTCCGCTCTAAATTCGACATCTAGCCGATCTTTTATGGGGAGGCGAGAGAGTATTTCATCTCCATCAAGACAGCTCCTCCCTTCGCAGGAGATAAAAGTCTCTCGTTTTGACACTTTGCGCTAACACGTCGGACAAAAAGAACATTACCGCGCCCCGAAAAGAAAATTAAAGGCTCCCGAGGATCGAGGACGAGGGTCAAGGTAGGACAAGTGTTCGTAAATCACTGCGAATTCCGTTCCCTGTCAAAAGTGGGCTCCGTGTTAAGTCATTACCGTCAACGGAACCGAAGGCAGCCATGTTTTATATCAGCAGCTTGAAATATGATTGATGTTAGCGATTTATCATCCATTGTTTCTTGCATGATTACTCCGCTCTAGTTCATAATAATATATCGAATTTTGCATATTTCATGTGTCGGGAATTCAGTGCTCGCGCGTTATTTATTGCCGCCTCCATTTAGGCGGAGTGCAAAGAAAGTTTTAACTGTTTCGAACGGATGATAAATGCCCGCGATAACTGACGTGCGCCGTTGTTTTCTTTTTGCCCGAGCGGCGAATGACGGGACGTGGAAAAAATATTTCTTAACCGCTTCTTTCGAGATCCTTTTATTTTTATGGGCACCGCGAATTGTTTTAAAACAAAAATTACAATAACGACGGGACGCGCTTCAAAAGCGTATAAGTGATGGAAAAAAGCTTCAAGTGCTTTGTTCCAGCCAATTTCCTCAACAGATTACTTTGATTGTGTTAGAAATTGGGACTAATCGGCATTTAATTAGCACAGAACTTGAGGTAAAAGCAGCAAATAATGCTGGTACAGGAAGATGCCTAAAACGATTTAAACTGGTAAAAGGAATTATCCCAGCGATAGTTGTGAAGCTGTAAGCAATGCAAAGTGAATTCCCTGGTCTTTTACAATGAAAATGCTTCATTTTAAACCGCATTCAAAAAAACATGTTAATATTTTCAACAGGTAAGGGTGATCTAAAGCTAATAAGTAAGTATAGCTAATTATAGGAATCTATGTTTAGAAATGGTACAAAATTTACCTTAATCTAAGAAGAAATGGTACAAAATAGTGTTGATAATGTAATAGACTGTGTTCATTATGTAATTATTCTTTTTTTATTCAATGCTCATTGAATTTATTTATAGCATGGGCTAGATACCCTGTATATTGAATATAGATAATTACATACCGAGTATACCCCTAACTTTTCCACGAAATTCTGTAATCCTTATACCATATATACCATATATTATCTTATACCTTATACCTTTATACCAGGTACATACCTGGTACTATACCATGTACTTCGTATGCATGCCTCGTACACATACTTCGTTTATATAACTAGTACTCCATTGAAGGACAACACAAGTCATGTTCAAAGATAATATACATGGTAACATAAAATTTTAATGAACTTACTAAAACTATTTTAAATTCAAAATTGTCTCATTGAAAACATCGATTTTTTGACAATAAAATTGCTGGTTAACGAGCTGGATTAGGAGAAACGGTTGTATAAGGATGATGGCAATTTAACGAGCTAAATTATACTTTACGCTTGCAATTTAACGAGGTGGTTTAGACGTAAAGGTTTGGTAAAGATATGACTGTATAAAATTGCAATTACGATTGACTAAGTCATAAAGAGGGTGATTTTTTAATAGTATATGACAATATATATAACTTCAAGGTAATAGTGACTAACTAGTGGAAAATATACGTGGAAACTTTAAACTTCAAGAAAGAATACAATATAGAAACAATTGACAATATTTTTTGAACAAAATTTTGGCGCGAAATTCAAATTTTTGGAGACGATCGCAAATTTTGAACTGGGATATCACGAGAATGCTTCTGGTCATGTAAGCAACGTCACTTTTCCTTAACTCCACATATTTATCAGAAATAAAATAATTAAAATTACTTTATGAACAACATTTTGGCGGGAAATTCAAATTTTTAGATACGTCAGACAATTTTAAACTGCGATATCTCGAGAATGCGTTTCTGCTCTTGAATGCCGATGTAATTATCCATTCAAGGGCAATCAGATGCTTAAAATGATTATATGCAAAAATATTAAATTTAAACTTTGTCAAATAAACCGCCATTTGTACCTGAATGAAAATTAATAACAATTAAGGTATGAAGTAAGTAATAAAAACTAGGAATTTAAGTATATAAAATTAATGAAGAGACAATCAATAAAAGTTATGGGCTTTAATAGTAAAGAAAAATTGAAATTTCAATTATCAATTTGCCTCAATATTTCGATCAACGGGATGATGTTACTGTTCTATTTGCCTGTATATACGGGGTGAGAAAAATAAAAATTCGTACAAAACTTATCATTTTAAATACTTGACCTGGTGAAACCTGGTGATCTGGTGAAAACCAGATCTTATCTGGCTATATTGGGGATTTTTCAGTAACATCACCTAGTCAAACTCAAAACTCAGGTAATACAATTATTTTACTGGCCAGTAAAATGCACAGATTCGCTCCTGAAAAAATTCAACAAGTCCTGGTGGAATTTAGGGAATGGAGCAACTTTGACAAAATTAAAAACCAAACTTTCACTTACTCCAAGCGTTATTGATTGATCGGCCGAAGTTACAAATTGTTCCTGTATCAAGTTACGAAATTTAAATACTTGTAATTGTAATTACATCAAATTGCTAGTATGGTGTGGGTAATTAACTTTAAATTAGCCTCGTATTTAACCTCCTGTAGGAGTTGATGAGTAAAAAATCGCAAGGAAATACTCTCCCATATTTAAATAACAGGAATATAAGGCCAAGTTTACCATAGAAAATGTTTGAATATGTGGAAAAGATAAATTTTTCCATTAGGTCATAGGAGGTAACCTGGGCGAAGGTGACGACGTTTCATTGGTCGAGCCACGGTCCGACACGGAAATACATTCGTCAAGCCCGGGCCCGATTTGACCTAATGAACAATCCAATCATGTAAACAGCGATAAGAGTAAAAGTCGTAAGATAAATTGTGTCGTCGTACAAAAGGCCACGCATAATCTTTAGTGCGTGCATGATATATGGTCGAAGGGCCCTAGGCCGGTCCTACGGCGTGATCGATCACTTGACAGGCGAGTTCATGTTAGTCGATCAATCAGTTTGAGTTTTCCCTCTCGCTTTCTCTCTCTCTCGCACACGCACGCTCTCCATCGGCATCCTGCTCATTAACGGCTCGGCCTAATCACTGCGTAAATTAGAGCGGGCCGACGTGACGTGAGAAATATCCTCCGCGTCCATTTAATTTCGGCGGCGGTTGACACGCCAACATGTATTTTATTATTATCACCCGGCAGTTACATCAACAGAAAAATGTAATATAATTATTTAAAAACGACGCTGTCGCCGTTTCCACGCGAATTTATGGCCCCCTGACACGGAACGCCCGTTCGGGAAACGTCGACGTATTTTTATTGGCCGGAAAACCTGTCGAAATACGCGAAATACACGGGGGAAAACGAAAATCTTATGCTCGGGCCCAGATTAAAATTACACCGTGGAAAAGTGGGGGGTTTTTTGACTTTTGCGGTTACTCTTGAAAATTGATATCTTTTCACCAACTATTCCTTCTAAAAATGTGTAGGGCTGAAAGGGTTAGACTACAGAGTTTTAATAATTAGTTGAAAAAATCAATTTGGAAGCCTTACTTGGGCATAAGAGCGGTATACGTATGAATACTGCGCTATAAAAGTTTCAAGGACCTCAACCACTAGAAAAATGCAATAAGACGACGGGCGGTGTCGAGGGGTAAAGGACTACTACTAGCTATTAAACAGCATTAAAGCATTGAAATCGCTAGGACAGATCGATTTTAGTTCGTAAAATTAGGCTTCTTTGTTAAAAAGAACAAAACGTAATGATAACTAATGAAATTAATGCGTAATGGATACTAAAATTCGAAATATTACGCAGGAATGATTTTGTTCGAACTCACCGAGCATTTTGATAGAAAATTGAATGAAACAAACAATTATCCAGGCGTAAATAAGAGAACAACTCCAGGGGGCATGTCAATATGCCAAGTTTTCATTAATTTCTGGATCTATATATGTCTCAATGTGGAAAACGCGTCTCTTTTGAATGGTCTCCTTCCTGTTATTTTCCCATTTTGTTACAGTAAAACTTTATCTGAATAATCAAATCATTATCGTAATAACTTCATAAAAACACCCACAAGAACGTTGAAAATCTACTAATTTTCCAAAGTACCCTGATAGTGTCCCAATTTACAAAAAAAATTTACGTATTTTAGACCTATCATAATACTTTCCATAATGAAATGCAAGTTTTCACTGTATTATTCTGCGTTAAATTGTTTCGAATTACGTAGTAAAATTTCTCTCAATAAATCCGTTATGTAAGCCACGAACATTCCTAGTACGTAATAATATTTATCAAAATAAATGGAAACATAGGGACTGACATTTAAGAGACTATATCAAACGACGTCAATACAAAACAAAAGACGTAATTTTAATGGAATTTACGTCAAAAGAAATTGACTTGTGTATGTACAGATTTATTTGGCACCTCAGATTATATGAAATCGATTAAAACAAATCGCGTACAAGCAACAAACAACGTTTACTCTTCCCTTTGGGCCCAAGTCGAGGTGCGGCCCATTGATTCATTAATTTAGGAATATATATTGGTCCTACCGTATTGTTTTATATTTTTTTAATACAATAGAAACAATTGAAAACTTCATAGGCTCTAAAATTGTATTACTGGGATGCATAATTCGGCCGATTTATTGATCGCTGTGCATACCTCAGATTCATAGTTCAATTGGTAATATTTTTAATTGTTCAATTTCAATATCCATGATTTTTGTTTCAGTAAAATGTTTATTAAAATCTACCAAGGATATAGTCCATTTTTTTTTTGTAAATAAAATGTAACAGCAGAAACTTTGTTCAAAATGGATCAAAGATGATAATTACCGAAAATCTAGACAAATATGAGCTTGTGTATTTTTTTGCAGATTTGTTTAAATTTTGGGTTTCTATCATCGATCCATTTTAAATAAAGTTTTTGTTCCATCTGCTGTTAAGTGTCATCTACTAAAACACCTTTTACTCTATAAACTGGGCTCGCCTTGTAGAATTCTCTACTGGAAAAGCAATTCCTGCATAAAATAATCAAAAATGAATTTCACCAGCATTAAATTTCTGCGTTAAGTCGCCTTCGTCGACCCTTTTTCCCCTACAAAGTACCCTTCGTGAGGTACTTTTTCCACGACCCCATTCCGCGTTCGTTGAAGCCCCATCACGTTACATTTACCTCAACGCGTCGTTCCGCCGGCGACTTGATTAGCGTTTTAATTAATATAATTGGTGTTCTTGCAGCTTTCCTGTCCCCCCCCCCTCTCTCTCTCCTGTCGCAGCGATGGAAAAGATAAACGGGCGAGTGGCATCCGCCATCGCATTGATTACCTAATTGGAAAGTTGGCATGCTCGCAGATAACTTAATTATGAACGTGTAATATATAGAGCGTCCTATTAAATCTGTTATCAGAGGTTTAATCGTTAATGCGGGTTGTCATGTACAGCATTAGCGTCAGTGTTGATTTGCAGCGCTGTCGGCCTGTCCGCAGATGAACTGTATGTGTGTAGGTTGTCGGACTCGGAGGGGGGATCATTAAATTACATCATCACACTACTTGACAAATAACATCAATGTCGGCCGCCGCTCCGTGCCCGACTTCCCCCTTTGATTATTAGCGTGTTACGCGGACGGCGCGATACGTCAACGAGGGATGTTTCCATGTTACGGTTTGAGATCAGAAATAACAGAAAATGCAGCTAAGTCAAATGACTTAAGCAGTAATGTTGAAGTCGAGACTAAATGTGCCTTCCAGAAGAATCCAAAATGGAGTTCTTGCTTAGGTAACTTCGGTACAGGAGGTTGGCGACGTGCCTGGAAATATCCTGGATTTATTCAAAAAACCAGCTGAACACCACGATCAAAACTTTCAGAGAGCTGAATTTGTTCACAGTTCTTTTGATAAATTTTTGAAGTCCCATGGAATGATCCAGCATAGAGCAAATTTGTACATCCAGGAACAGAATGGCATGACACCATGTTTAACTCAGAAATAGAAGCACAGTGTCGGGATTAAGGGACAAAATTCCAGGTTAAGAAGTGAAGCAACAGAAAACCTCATGTAAGCTACTTCAGGATATTGGGCAGAGTTGCACTGCTTAAGAAAACCGCTTGAAATGCGGCAAAAATCTTAAAATTGGATTTTTTGGGTGAAAAACGGTGTCTGTAGAAAAAGGGGGTGTAAATTTTGTTATTCAATGAACTGCTGAAAATAACAACCATATTTAATAACCTCTTAATTCGAGATAAATGAAATAATGCATCTCATTTACATACTGCAGCAAAATGTACTCTTTAACCGTACGTTCTGCGCATGCCTGAGCCAACCTGACAAGATCTGTCGATTGTCAATTGTTTTAAGCCGTAAAAGTGAAATTTTTTAGGTTAGGTTAGAGCACGTTCATGGTAAGTAAATAAATAAGGAACAATTTTCCTCTCAAACGTGTGTTCTCGTATCAATTGTGAATACAGGTGCACATAATTTTACTACAATACAATATATTTAACTTATATATATACAGGTACAATATATTTAACATTTTTCGCGCATTCTAACAGTTCAGAAATTCTTTTCTCGACAGATCTTGTCAGTTTGTCTTGTCGCCTCCCATTTACTATCAAAATTTAACAAAATTTGCCCATTTTACACGGCATGCACTTGGCAAAAAGCGATTGAACTTTCAATATGGACAGTGCTAGATGTGCTAGAATCATATACTCGAGCGCAGGGGCTCCCTCTGTACCTTATACAGTTCAACTAAAATCGCGGTCTTATTGGTAAGTATTCGTAGTGGCTCCATTAAGAAATTTGATGGGGAGAAATATATTAGGGCAAAAGGCTCAAATTCACCAAAATCGTGCAACAAAAAAAAGGTGTTTACGACTACGACAAGGATGCGAAACCATAACCTTCGGGATATACAAGGTGGAAAACAAATAGCGAGGTTTTAACACTCACAAAAGGAAAAATCATGAAAGAGGCGTCCGAACTGCAAGAAAAGGTAACCACCGACACGTGTTCTTGCTTATTAGCTTCGTCAGGGTGGTATAACCCAACTTGAGGTGACGGTAACAATAATTATTCATTATTTAATGTCCCGACACCAAATCTGTTGTCACATCGTTGAATTATACACGACATACGTCCATCTTAAATGCACGAGAGTGTGATCGTCAGTGACGGTCGAGTCGTGACGATGTTATGATTTCTCGAAGTAAATCCACCGTCACGACTCTCACTCTTACCATCAATCAAAGATCCTCGAGCGTATTTAAAATAATGTACTGTGGGAGATCGTCGATCTCCCTCTCACTTAATTACGCCTAATGATGTTGCATCGAAAACAAAAACCTCGACCGAAATCGTCCGGCTTGAGTGACGTTTTTAATTCCAGTGAAAGAAGCCACCTTAATAGTTTCGGGTTTCAGTCATAACATGTTAATAACACCTATCTAGTCGTGGAGTATCAACGCGATCTAAGAAATCCTCATTAAAATATTAACGCGCTTAGGAGCATGTAATAAATATTTACCGAGAAACGGCGTATCATGGTGTTTTCTAACGTATTAGCTATTGTTTGATGGATTCGCTTATTAAAGAGTCGATGGAGATATCAGATATTCAGGAGGTATTCACGCGGTGAATAATACAACTAATGAGTAACGGGAAAGTGATGCGTGTACAATCGACGTTGTCGCATACCACATGATTATAATGTGCCCATTTGTACTATTAAAACAGTGGAAACACGGTCATAAATGGTCATGGGCACATGTCAAGACTTTTTTTAAAGTGACAGGTCATCTTACGTCTCTGGTCAAAAGGTATATTGTGTAAAACTTATACGTTCCTTATGAGGATTTTAGACGTTTTAGAGCTGAAGCTGGGGTCTGCTATGTTTTTTATTAGAAGCCCTATGGGATCTTTAGTTAAAAGAAAAAATGGTTTAAATTCCAGATATGACCTACAAGACCGTTTGGAATTATCTGCATTCTTCACGAGCGTTAAGGGAGCATTTTGTGGCAGATTTTTAGGTTATGCCAATGGAAACGACAGGCGTTAGTTGGCAGCTGTAGGCATTTCGACATTCTCCATTGGAGTCAAGGGGGCATTTTGTGGAAGTTTACTAGGATTTTCTATCACAAGAAGCAGACGCTAGTTAGCATCATAGGACTCTCAAATGCCTGAAACATGTACAGTAATTTAGAAAATAGTTCATTTGAGACAGTTTATTAGAAAATAAGCACGTGGGCAATAAATTGGATCAAAATTATGGCCACAATGATTGGCTAGTACACTCCCATTAGCTGCCTCATGACAAAGTTTGAAAAAAATCCTTTACAAGCATTTTTCACAAGGTAATTTCATAAACCTGCATGCACTAATTACCTGCATGTATGATTTATTTAGTATGAATATTTATTGGGTTCCCTATCTTTTGCCATTCAAAGCAAAAGAGGGCAATTTTCTTGCGTTTTTAGCCTTTAGCCTCCAAATGTATGCATGTAATTGTCATATCACCCCTACGAATAGTCACACTTCGTCCTACTAACCTACTAAAATGACGATTTATGGCAACGAAAGTGCCACAAGGTGCGTCAAAAAATGTTGCGATTCCCTCTAATACCCCTTAATTGACTCGGCAGTGGCGTCGCACGCGTTATCGATATACATACATAGTAGTTAGCCGCCAGCAAAGACAAGTAGCGATGTTGACACGACCCGAGAGTAACTCGTATATGTGCTAATCGTTATGTCTCCTGCGTCCCGGGCAATCGGTAAATCTAAATGTTGAACGCTAACTTGCGCGACTATCGCGGTTTATAGGTTCATTTCCATCGGCCAATCGGCCGACGAGATATGTTCATTGTAGGCCGCGGAGAGTTAATACAAAGGGAAGTGCAACCGGTGGACTTATAGCCCAGTTTATAGGGGAAAATTAAATTTAGCGCCAAAAAGCTTTGTTTAGAATGGATCAAAGATGATGGAAATCCGAAATCTAGACCGATCTGAGATTTTGTGTTTTATTTAAATAGCAAAAATTTCGAAAAATGGGTCGATTTTCGGTTTTTTCTTCATACCGTCAAAATTATTGATGGAAATGCGATACGTCGTATAGACGATTTGTAGAGAATTAAAACACCTTCAAAATGAGCGTTTCTAAAAGGCGATCGGAGCATTTTTCGCCGAAAAAACTAGGAAAAACCGTTAAATGGGACCCTTTTTCAAAAATTCACAGCTTCGCCCGGTTTAAAGCTGAAGCGCTAATTTTGGGTGAAACGTTAAGTTATTATGTCTACTTTAAGCATGCAAAAACTGGATGCTGTGGGACGAATTGTTTTTGCACAATTACGTTATGAACAATATACACCGTAATATTGCAAAATTCGGTGTATTAACTAAGATGGGCCGATTTTAATTTTTCGAATGGTTTTTGAAAGAGGAAATCAAAACCTACAACTCGATTTTTCATTTTGAGCTATAAGTAGGGGCTGCAAGTATATCGTTTTATGCTGCTTGAAGCCCCCACCACTCATCTCGAAATGCGAAATCGCGCGTTTTGCGCAATATTTAAAGCCTTTTTTTGCACTTTTCTCCAAGCGTATATGAAATTCCAAGATAGCCAAGTTGTAGGTTTTGATTTCCATTTTCAAAAACCGTTTGAATAATTAAAATCGGCCCATCTCACTTAATACTACGAATTTCGGTGTATATTGATAATAACGTAATTGTGCAAACACTATTTATCCGACAGCATCCAACTTTTGCATGCTTAAAGTAGACATACTGGCCTAACATTTGACACAACATTAGCACTTCAGCTTTAAACTGGACAAAGCTGTGAATTTTTGAAAAAGGGTCCATTTTAACGGATTTTCCAAGTTTTCTCGGTGAAAAATGCTCGGATCACCTTTTGGAAACGCTCATTTTGAAGGTCTTTTAAATAATATATAAATGAATAATGAAAATAACTAAGAATCCAACACGTTATATTGAAATTAATACTGATGAGAATATTTTTAATTGTACCAATGAGATAATTGCGCTCAAATTAACGAAAAGTGTGACAGCAGGCGTTGTTTTTTGCTGGTTTTTATCATTAGTTGATTTGTTAGCTCCGCCTTTTGTTGGTTTTGGCTTATTAGGTACTACAGTGTACCTTCAATGACGTAAATATGAAGGAACTTTCGTTGTAACATTCACTTATTGTTGAGAAACGGATCAAATAACTCTCCCTTCTTAATAAGTACATATCATGAAGAAACACACGGTATATTAGTTCATGCATTTCACCTGGCAAACTGTTTATAATATTTAAGAGTAAAAGGCCTCTATGCATTTTGATAAATGTAAAGTAATAATTGAGAAAAGGTGGATATGAGTAATTTTTAATTAAGATGTGTCGTTACTATCACTGCAAGACAATTATATAAATGTAACACTCCTCTTTGATTAATTCTATGGCAATTAAGGTATCAACTTGTTGAATTATTAATTAGGCAGTACCGGTAGAAATAAAATCATTTAACAGCAGTAACCAGTCACGATAACAACGTGATAATAACAACACCCTTGATTAAAGCCACGAATTCAATGACATTTAAAAGTACCCTACCTGGAAGATGCAGGAGACGTCCTCCCCTTCCCTGCTTCTCGCAAGGGGCACCAAATAATTTCCCCGGAAAGTCAAAAGCACCTTCCATACGAATCGACACGGTTAATACGAGCTGTTATCATCATTTTCTAAAGTCTCAGGTGCACTCAACAGCCTTAAGAGATTAGAAAAATCTCACGCGAGTCATCGACCTCCCGAAACTTCGGCGAACCCGACACGAATGAATATTAGCATTAGCTAAAACAATGCGTTTAGGAAGTGCTGGTCGTGTCGTACCTACAAATTCCTGGAAAAAAGGGTGCGAAGTGCGCATGACGTCCGACCTCGGTTGCACCGATCGACAGGGGGTCGATATGTGGAACTTAGGCGAGGGTATGCGGGGAGGGGAAATCATGCCAGAGAAGGCGATAAGAAGTCAGTGAGAAGGCGTCAAGGGTTAAACCGGTGGAAAATAATTGGAAATAAGGGTGAGTTATACACTTAATACTTGTGTGTACCTCGTATATTCGGTTTAAAAGCCCCTTCGGTAACTGTAACTATTGAAATCCGCGTGGAATGTTTATGTTAGATTTGTTTTTTCATTGAAGATTGCAATGGAATTGTTTAAGACTCCCGTAAATCACCTAAATTGTCTGTAGTGGCTGCCTTTTTTGGATGTGGAAGTTTCTAAGGGAATTTCTGGAATGTTCCCTCCGGAAATTTTAAAGAAACCTTTAAATACTCTTTGAGCCCCATTCATACTGCCTTATATTTGAAATGATAACTTCTAGAAGGCTTCTAGAACGCCACTTAGGAAAATTTAATAAAATGTTACTACATATTTTGTATATGGACTTCATTAGGGGTATGCAAAATTAAGCTTTTTCAGTACAACAGGCAAAGGTATGCATTTTGGAAAAGAGTGCTACATGAATGTTATATAAATGTTTAAAATTTTTTAATCTGAACTGTTGTGCGATTGAGCTAAATGATATACAAATAAATAGCGAAAATCATTAAGACCCCAACACATTATATTGAAATTAATACTGATAAGAATATTTTTAATTGTACCAATGAGTTAATGGTGCTGAAATTATCGAAAAGTGTCACAGCAGGTGTTGTTTTCTAGAGATTTTTGTCATTAGTAGTTTTGTTAACTCCTACTTATGTTCGTTTTGGCTTAATAGCTACTACAGTGTACTTTTAATGGAATAAATATGAAGGAACTTTCGTTGTAACAGTTACTTATAGTTTAAAAACAAATCAAATAACTCCCCCTCCTCCATAAGTACGTATCACGAAGAAACACACTGTATATTACTTCACCCGGCAACACCGTTTATAGTATTTAAGGGTAAATGGCCTCTATGCACTTTGATAAATGTAAAATAATAATTGAGAAAACGTGGATATAAGTAATTCTTAATTAAGATGTGTCGTTACTATCACTGCAAGACAATTATATAAATGTAACACTCCTCTTTGATTAATTCTATGGCAATTAAGGTATCAACTTGTTGAATTATTAATTAGGCAGTACCGGTAGAACTAAAATCATTTAACAGCAGTAACCAGTCACGATAACAACGTGATAATAACAACACCCTTAATTAAAGACACGAATTCGGTGACATTTAAAAGCACCCTACCTGGAAGATGCAGGAGACGTCCTCCCCTTCCCTGCTTCTCGCAAGGGGCACCAAATAATTTCCCCAGGAAGTCAAAAGCACCTTCCATACGAATCGATACGGTTAATACGAGCTGTTATCGTCGTTTTCGAAAGTCTCAGGTGCACTCAACAGCCTTAAGAGATTAGAAAAATCTCACGCGAGTCATCGACCTCCAGAAACTTTCTCGAATGAATATTTGCATTAGCTAAAACAATGCGTTTAGGAAGTGCTGGTCGTGTCGTAGTTACAATTTCTTGGAAAAAAGGGTGCGAAGTGCGCATGACGTCCGGCCGATCGACGGGGGGTCGATATGCGGAACTTAGGCGAGAGTACGCGGGGAGGTGAAAAATCATGCCACAGAAGGCGATAAGAAATCAGTGAGAAGGCGTCAAGGTTGAACCGGTGGAAAATAATTCAAGATAATGGTGAGTTATACACTTAATACTTGTGTGTACCTCGTATATTGGGTTTAAAAGCCCCTTCGGTAACTGTAACTATTGAAATCCGTGTGGAATTTTTATGTTTGATTCGTTCTTACGTCGAAGATTGCAATAGAATTGTTTAAGACTTCCGTAAATCGCCTAAATTGTCTGTAGTGGCTATCTTTTTTGGATGTTGAAGTTTCTAAAGGAAAATATTCCTTCTGGAAGGTTTAAGGAACCTATAAACACTCCTTAAGCCCCATTCACACTCTAATATTTGAAATTATACCTTCTAGAAGGCTTCTAGAACGCCACTTAGGAAAATTTAGTTCAATTTCGGTGGTCCTTGGAGGCTAAAACAATTTCTGACTTGAATAAACCACCTTAATTCCATTTTATAACCTTTTAAAGCACTTTTGGTCATTTTAAATTCTAGAAACACTTGTGAAATGTTTATTTTAGACTTGTTATGACCCTTAACATTAGAATGAAATTGTTTATACCTCCAAAAACCATGTAGATTTCCTTAGGCGACAATTTTTGGCGTAGAAGATTCCAGAATAACCGTGGAAACTTTACTTTTAAATTGTTGAAGATTAATAAGTATTTCTTTAATAAGACTCATACTTCTTATCGTTTACACAGGTACAGGTACCTTGTACCGTGTGTTTTAAATACCCTGTAACTTGGCAGTGTATTTTATTACACAAATATTTCTGCCTTGCACTAAAGTGGTACTTCAATTTGTAATATATTTTTCTTCTGTTATTAACAGTGTTGCTTAACAGTCTTAATTCTGCCGCTTAATTGCTTGGTAATGACAATGGATTTTTAATAAGTATATTTTATTTAATATTACAAATTAAATAAATAGATAACTACTTAGATACCAATTTAAGGTATTGTAGTATCCCTATATTTTGTATAGGGACTTAATTAGGGAGTGCAAAGTTGGCCAGAACAGATTTTTCAATACAACAGGCCAAGGTATGCATTTTGGAAAAAAGTGCTACATGAAACTTGTATAGGTGTTTAGAAATTTTTAATTTGAACCGTTGTGCGATTAATTTCAACAATCTGGTGCTGCAAAAAGTTTCAAATTTCTTAAAAACCGCCTATTACACTGCAACCATTTATTGCAAAAATAATTTTTCATACCCTTTTCCTGTCAAACAATTTCTGACCTGAATAAATCACATTGAATAAAGCACATTTGGTACTGCACCATTATTATTAGGTACACATTCAAATGAAGAAGTGCCACAATGAAATTTTTTAACGAGGGTTTTTTTAAGGTTGCTACGATATTTTCAGTTGTTTCACTTAAGACACATATTATTTACAGTTATAATTGTATAATGACCGAACATTTAGGTGGAATAAAGGCAAGATTTCCTTGTAAATCTTCAAATTTTCATAATTTATTAGGGTAAACTGATAGAATTAAATTTCAACGCCTTATATATTCCTTTAAAAGGGGGATGTTTTGGTTAAAGTCAGTTGATTATAATAGAATTGAGCTGGAGCACCCTCCATGGGTCTCATAAGTGTCTAATTTGAAAATTCGGGTAGCTGAATGCTTGGTAAAAGGGAAATTTTCTTAAGAAATTTTAATCCGCCGATACGTCCAGGTTTTGAAATAGCTGATCGTCTCTAAAATATATCCCTAAAAAAATTTCATCTGTTTTAATTTCTGGTGATAAAAAGATCCCAGATAATACGATTAATGTTCTAATTAAGCTCCTTTCAAAAGCGGTTAGTCTGGTAATAATTAATTTAACGCCGCGCCACTTAATTCAAACACATCCTGTGTAGATAAGCGTTAAGAGCGGCCCATACCTTTTGACAACTTGTAATTTACTGCGTCAATTTAATGCACTCTCGGACGTAAATTACGTCACCTCGAAATTATTCCTTTATCGAACGCTTGTTGATTTACGGCGTATCCCCCCCACCTTCCTGATAATGAGGGAGCGGAAAGTATGCACCAAAGATGCATTCATTAATTTTTCACAATAGGACGGAAAGGAGAAGTTTCTTTACTCGAAGTTCAAATGCATTACTTAACCATTATGCCGTGGTTTCCAGACAATTTGCCCATGCCAGGCGCTTCGTATGAGGAAATGACGTGATTTAGACGCAAGCATTAAGATCCACGTAATCTTGATTACAGTTTTCTGCCATAAGCACTATATTTTATTGCTAATTTATTATGCTAAAAACGATTTTACTGCTCCACCCCTTTCTGAGATAAAGGGGATAATGTGGCTTAATACTTAAGTCAGGTCATCTATACCTGTATCTCTGGAACCAATGAGGATGCAAGCGTTTACCAAACGTCATATTTTATTGCTGGCGATATAGGCAAGTTGCGATTTCCCCTTCAACCCTTAGCAGATTTCTCACCCCCCGAAATATCTCTGGATACATTTTCCTTGCAAACCAAAACATGGATCCATTCAACACCGTGAAAAATACTTGCCACTTCTTTAAGTATGAATTTTTAAGTACAAATTTAGATACAGAAACTTAAGATAATTTAAAGTTTCAGTTGGTTTTATGTTTAAAGTTTCAGTTGGTTAATTATGCAAAGTCAAATAGGCAACGTCGAAGACGAATGCACATTTTTCTTTGGAATTAAAATTTTCATATATGATAAACTGATATTTTTTGAAATAAGCCTAGAATATGTTTCTTTTTATTTCCTGATCGAGAGGAAGAAGAGAGTGGCAAACATTTTTCTGAAGCTTTTTGTACAAAGGCTGTTTTCAACATTAATATCAATTTTATTTTAACATAGATGTCAGCTACTAAAGACAAGAAAGTTATTTTATTCTTTTTAGATTTTTCATTCCTAATGTACCTCCAAGTATTGTTCATAGAATTGAATGGATTTAAGAAGAAAATTAATTAAAGTAGCAAAAATCTTTGTATGTAAACAAATTACTGATGACTAGTCGAGACTTCATTAATGGAAGAGTTTGGGAACTTTAAATTTGCCAATAATGATTTGATTTCACATCATTAATAGGCGATATTAAAAGAAAAATACTTCCATTGATGTAATGATCATTTTATGACTTTTTTGATCAATTTAAATATGATTTAGTAACAAAATGCTTCCTAATAATCAAATAATCCAAGGAACCTCTTACAGTTGCCACCACTATAATCTTTCAAAGAAAAAGAAGTTTGTACGATTAATATAAAAATATACTGTATGATAAATTTTCAAAAAAAAAAGACGGTTTAAAATCAATTTTGGAATAAAAAAAATTGTTTGTTAAAATTGATTGAATTTGATTGTTTTACATTGAATTGTAAGGAATAATATTTCAATGAAAATCGAAATGATACGCGACATTGTCATAAGAGCACTTGTAAAAAAGTCATTTTAGATTATTTTATAATACTGGTTAATATACAAAAAACTTTTTGACTGCAGAAATGAGTTTAAGAAACGGAAAGTTTCCTAATTTTCTTCTAATCGACTCAAATGTACTCGAAAATGAATGAAACCTCTTAAAATGTACATGAAATTTTTAACCATATCTACTGCAAGAGTAAATTTCCTGTAAACACTAATTCGCGAATTCTTTATTGTATTCCTGTACCACAGGGGTCAAAATAAAAACTTAATTTCCCTACTTACAAGCCGTCGTCACAACTTGACCAAAAATAGGTAATGATTTAGAGAAGAACTTTAAAATTAAATTGGGCATAGGCCGTACTTCGAAGATATGCAATTAAATACGAGGGCGTTCAAATATGTTCCATGCCCCGGCGACAATTAATCTCCATGAAATTTCCACCGGTACTAATTTGCACCGGCGCTCGACTCCTTATCTCTTCCATTTCGGCCGAATACATTTGCGCAATAGACCGCGAGGGGACGCGGGCAGCAATAACTCCCAAAGGCGATAATCATCTTTTATAATAAGTCATCTTTGTTCATAAGTTCATTATACTGAAATAATGAGCGGACATCGGTAAGGCTGTCAGCCGGGAAAGATGGCGTGCCATGTTCGAAGTTGTCGGTCATCATTCAAAGATATCCCCGCTGATTAGGTTAATGATATACCGGAACACGCCACTGGAGTGCACGTTTCTAATTCCTTTACCAGTGTACGTGTGTAGAGAGTGTATGTAGGTACGGCGCGAGGAAATTGAAATTATGGTAATAAACTGACTAGCGCTGCTATTTCGCGAGCAGGACGTAAACGCCCTAACAGATCATCGGGTCGAGAAATAGAAATTTCCATAAAAACAATTCACACAAACTTTTATGAGATGATGTTAAGTGGACTTGGAACTGGTGATTACTACGAGATTAATTGGAATTAATCACATTATTTCATTCACACGAATACACGAAACGCACAATTGTCTTTAGGCTAGTTCTATTGTACTACTTTTGTCATCGTGTAACGCGAAGATGCCAAATGCGAAATGCCATGCCTTTTCTACTCTTCTCGTTGGTGCAGAGTGGTCGTACTCGTGGTCTTCTCAGAAACCCCTAAGGGAACGCCATTTTGTCAAGGCGGATATAGGTTGGAAGGAAAGCAGAGAGTGCCCCGTGTAAGATCACAAGGTTTCTTTGTGTTGTCTCGCTGGGCTCTGGTCATAACTTCCAATTCCGCCCTTCTTTTTAATTTTTGGGCATTTTGAAGCTTTTCACCAGCTAAAAGTCGTCATATCACATTACACCGTCTTTACTTCATTATTTAATTTTTTTTTCAAACTATAACACAGTTTTCTTCTTTGCTCTTCAAGCTGGACACTTAATAATGTCTCTTAGACCAATACGTACATTAGTTAAAAGTGTTTCTTCTCGTATATTTCCTATACGAAATGAGGCTCTTGTGACACATTAAATTGCTATAAGCTTCAATCCAGTGCACTATGCAATTCCTTTATCAACTTAGTGATCCAAATTATTTCATGTACAGCTTCGTTACCCTTGCATTTTGGACACTGCCACCAACTGTTGCAGTAATGATACATGAGCCCCACTGCATCAAGTAGGCAGCCATTGAGCTTCTTGTTGTTAAATCTCTAGCTTAGTTAGCATCACTGTTTATTCTGACATGTGCATCATGCTTGCTAGAACAGACCAGTCCATGATCTCCTGTAGCTTTAATAGGTTTGATTAAATTTCAATGCATCTCCTGTGGATCTTCCAGGTAACTCCTTAAGGATTAAGCTGGGCAAGACGCCAAGTCTTGCATAAATAAATCACTGATAGATAACGATCGTTATGATTTTTCACTAAATATTAGTAACCTTAGCTAGCTAGAACCATGAGAACATTCTTCCCTGAAAAAAGAAACATTAAATTTCAATGTACCTCCTGTGGATCTTCCAGGTAACTCCTTAAGAGTTAAGCTGGGCAAGACGCCAAGTCTTGCATCAATGAATCACTGATAGGTAACAATTGTTATGAGTTTTCCTTTAAGATTGGTAACATCAGCTAGCTAGAGCCATGAGATCATTTCCCCCTGAAAAAAGAAACAGATTAAGTCTCATTGTATCTCCTGTGGATCTCCAGGTAACTTTTTCAGGATTAAGCTTGGCAAGACGCCAAGTCTTGCATCAATGAATCACTGATAGGTAACAATTGTTATGAATTTTCCTTTAAGATTAGTAACATCAGCTAGCTAGAGCCATGAGATCATTTTTCCCTGAAAAAAGAAACAGATTAATTCTCATTGTATCTCCTGTGGATCTCCAGGTAACTTCTTTAGGAAACAGCTGAAAGTCTTGCATCAATATATCACTGATAGATAACGATTGTTATGATTTTTCTCTAAATATTAGTAATCTCAGCTAGCTAGAGACAAAACATTTTCCTATGAACAAAAAAATAGTGACATGCAAGAACTTTCTGCTTCACATGATCTAATTAATAAATAAGGATAAGAACCCAATTTAGAATTATACAAAAAAATCAAACAACCTTTATACACAAGTTAAATCCAAAAACAACTAAATCCTCAAGTTACTATCAATAACATATATCATAAATTAGTCATACCTGGCCAGGATTCTGAACGTAATCACAACGTACCTGTTGTCGGGAAATTACCGCCCATATAGGCTAATTAGATGGGTCCTGGTCAGCTCCTACAGGAACAAAGGGTTGAGGAAACTTTCCCTTTAACGAAGGCAGAATTCATTGGATTCATATCGATAGAGAATGGCTGAGTACTTGATTTGACTTTAGGGTCGTTAATAGTTTTCCCTACTCTAAAAGTTAAGTTACTATAAAAGTGAATAAGAGAGGAAATATTTACAAAACTGGTTTAGATTGGAGAATGGAGTGCTCTGAGCAGTTTGCCGAGTTTCTCCCATTTTATATAGTAAAAACGCTTTGGAAAGGAATGTCTTCTCCTCTTGAGCTTCTCCCTGAAACATTTTTGTTATAATATTATTGAGGCTTGAATTTTAAGCATTACCCCTATGCTTAGTATTAAATATTTTTGTACCTTTTTTTAATTATGAATATTTTTATGCTTACTTTTCTAATTATAATATTACACGAGGGGTCTTTAAGATTAACTGTATTGGTCCTAATAATTCGTAGTCGTCTTTTCAGTTTTCAGTAGTTCGCCTTTTTTTGTTTGTTTTGTGATTTTCGTTTATAATGCAGATTGATTTATAGATTTATTAATGTTGAAATATTTGTAAGATTTGGTACTTAAAAATCTGCTTTGTGACTCAATGGCATGTGCAATAATATTTTTTCTACGATTTTATTTAAGTTTCTCAAATATATCCGTAATTTCTCCGTAATTCCACTAAGCGGAATATCCTTCTAATTTTCTAGAACGTCGGGAATGAAACGCCACAGATTACTTGAGCGGTAAATTTAACCCATATTCCCTCCTGGAATTGCCAAAAGATTCCTGGAACAAATTGTGAAAAATGCAACAAATAACATGTGCCAAGGACGAGATCCTTCTTGGAACTTCAATCTTTTAAAAAGTAATGTAAACAAGTCGTAAAATGGAAATCCCAGGAATCTCAAGCCGGTTTCTATGAAGTTTGACCCACATTTAAATACATACGGGGATTTCTTTTCTTAGAAAATATTGGCATATTCCAGGAAGGTTTCGATGCTTTAAAAATAAATATCCTGCTGTTTAAAAATTATTAGATACATATTTGTGCCTTTACTAATTATCAATCTAATGATAGATAAATATTAAAAATTTAAATTCGATTTATAACAGATATATGAACAATTCATATAAAAAAGTTTTACCTTCCTTTACTTTTCACAGAAAGTTGGAAACTAAAATCTCTCTCCACTAACAATCAGTTCTTTGTTTTTTGTTTGTTTGTTTGTTCTTTGTTTTGTCAAAAATGTTTTTTGTCACTTTTCGAATATCAGATTCAACGTAATCAGGTTATAGGAAGGTTTTTATTCTCATGAATTACCGGCACTAGTATAGCCAATCTCTCGTCTGTAATTGGGTAATGTTGAAACCGATTTAGCGTAAAAATTGCACAGAGTTTCGCTACTATTTGTTCAAAGTTGTTTACACAACATAGCGTTGTTATATAGTGAATTGCGTTTGATACGGGGCCGGCTTAACGTTGATTCATTATTTATAATCCCTATTAGAATATAAACGAAATAAATTATCGGGCAGATAAAGCGGTAGGACGTTGCCCAAGACGCGCTAATAAATAATAATAACGTATGGGTACTTAAGTCAAGACGTCAGATAAGTGGCTAAATCCTTTCGCGATCTCCGCATGAAAATGCAAATGAATTGATATCAGTGCATATGAAAAAGCTTGTAGGGTATAATTCAAAGCTTATCGCCGCGAGTTTACACTTATTGGCTTAGGAGATTTACGTCGGGCGTTCGGATACACGTCGGCAATGGACATTAATTAATAGGACATATTGACGTGTTCGGGTAAAAAGGCCGATCGGGTGTTGTGAAACGCTCGCGTCAAATGAATGCGCGCCGAGACCATTCGTTTAAAACGTCAGATATCGTTTCATAAAACGCTGTCACTGTATATATTTTTCGCCAGTAGACGCGCTTTATGATCGCAATAAATATCTGGATAAACGATCTTTTAAATTATAACTGTTATAGATATTTGCCCACTCAACTCTAGGGAGGAGTCGCGGGTAATTTATGAGACCATTTATCAATGTTCCACACCCTCTGTTAACTGCGAGCCGATTCTAGATGCGTGCTGTGATATCGAACGAGCGTTGTTCGCGTCAGGATGTTGCGTTTCGGCTCGACTTGACCCCGTTCGTCGATGTAATGTCTTCTTTTAACTTTCGCCGACGACCAGAGATATATATGATTAATACGACTGCTTTCATGTGCGCGCCTCGGATACCATCGCTCTTGAACAAATCATTTTCTCGGCGGAGTCGAGGGGAGAAAGACCGACTTAGTACGGGAAAACTAACACCGAAAACGCTCGGTAATAGCGCCTGAAAACATGCTTATTAGTCTGCTAGAGTAGAGGTGCGGGGTTTGAAATATCGAGCAGCAGGAAAACGCAAATCGGAAAACGTGGAAATTAAACAAAAATGGGACGACACAAAGCGGGCCGGCATAATGTGGCAATTTTTTTTACAAAAGAAGGACGTAAAATTTAAGACAAAAGTACAACGTGGATAAAAGAAACGTTTCAATGATTCCAAAAAATACAGTAAATACACTTATATCCCTTGTAATTCTTTAATTAAACCAGTATTTCTCCCTTGAATGAATATTTTTTGTCGATATTTCGTTTGCTAACAATGTATTCGAAATGTCATTGCATCACATTAAATTTTGTACTACAGGTGGACTATCAACATTCAATCTTGATGATGGTGATCAAAGTAAAAAATCACGGGGTTTATTGGCCATGAGAAGCTTAGTAAATGTGCAAAATTTAAAGTGAGGTAATGTCACTTTTGAGGTATTAAGAAAAAACTGAATTGAAACACTTTTTGATTAAAGTAATTCAGGTTAAATTTACACGAAATCAAATTTAATATCCGTGGTTTCAGTTTGATAGGAGAGTCCGAAGACACCCTGTATAATGGAGTGAATCTCGTGTTTGTGCTTGGGTAATTACCACATAAATCCTAAGATTTTTAAAAAATAATCTGGAATACTCCTATTAAATTTGTATTAAATCATCGAATTGGAAAAAAATTACAGTTTTATTGGTCATCAGAAACTTATTAAATGTGCATAGTTTAAAGTGAAGTAATGTCACTATTGATGTGTTTTGGAAAAATTGATTTAGAGCATTTTTAGATTAAAGTAATCAAGATTAAATCCACACAAAATCAAATCTAATATCCAGGTTTTCCATTTGATAGGAGAGTCCGAAGACGCCCTGTATAATGGAGTGAATCTCGTGTTTGTGCTTGGGTAATTACTTTTGTGCCACATAAATCCTAAGATTTTTAAAAAATAATCTGAAATACTGCCATTAAGTTTGTATTAAATCATCGAATTGGAAAAAAATTACAGTTTTATTGGTCATCAGGAACTTAGTAAATGTGCATAGTTTAAAGTGAAGTAATGTCACTATTGATGTGTTTTGGAAAAATTGATTTAGAGCATTTTTAGATTAAAGTAATCAAGATTAAATCCACACAAAATCAAATCTAATATCCAGGTTTTCCATTTGATAGGAGAGTCCGAAGACACCCTGTATAATGGAGTGAATCTCGTGTTTGTGCTTGGGTAATTACTTTTGTGCCACATAAATCCAAAGATTTTTAAAAAATAATCTGAAATACTGCCATTAAATTTGTATTAAATCATCGAATTGGAAAAAAATTACAGTTTTATTGGTCATCAGGAACTTAGTAAATGTGCATAGTTTAAAGTGAAGTAATGTCACTATTGATGTGTTTTGGAAAAATTGATTTAGAGCATTTTTAGATTAAAGTAATCAAGATTAAATCCACACAAAATCAAATCTAATATCCAGGTTTTCCATTTGATAGGAGAGTCCGAAGACACCCTGTATAATGGAGTGAATCTCGTGTTTGTGCTTGGGTAATTACTTTTGTGCCACATAAATCCAAAGATTTTTAAAAAATAATCTGAAATACTGCCATTAAATTTGTATTAAATCATCGAATTGGAAAAAAATTACAGTTTTATTGGTCATCAGGAACTTAGTAAATGTGCATAGTTTAAAGTGAAGTAATGTCACTATTGATGTGTTTTGGAAAAATTGATTTAGAGCATTTTTAGATTAAAGTAATCAAGATTAAATCCACACAAAATCAAATCTAATATCCAGGTTTTCCATTTGATAGGAGAGTCCGAAGACACCCTGTATAATGGAGTGAATCTCGTGTTTGTGCTTGGGTAATTACTTTTGTGCCACATAAATCCTAAGATTTTTTAAAAATAATCTGAAATACTGCCATTAAATTTGTATTAAATCATCGAATTGGAAAAAAATTACAGTTTTATTGGTCATCAGGAACTTAGTAAATGTGCATAGTTTAAAGTGAAGTAATGTCACTATTGATGTGTTTTGGAAAAATTGATTTAGAGCATTTTTAGATTAAAGTAATCAAGATTAAATCCACACAAAATCAAATCTAATATCCAGGTTTTCCATTTGATAGGAGAGTCCGAAGACGCCCTGTATAATGGAGTGAATCTCGTGTTTGTGCTTGGGTAATTACTTTTGTGCCACATAAATCCTAAGATTTTTAAAAAATAATCTGAAATACTGCCATTAAATTTGTATTAAATCATCGAATTGGAAAAAAATTACAGTTTTATTGGTCATCAGGAACTTAGTAAATGTGCATAGTTTAAAGTGAAGTAATGTCACTATTGATGTGTTTTGGAAAAATTGATTTAGAGCATTTTTAGATTAAAGTAATCAAGATTAAATCCACACAAAATCAAATCTAATATCCAGGTTTTCCATTTGATAGGAGAGTCCGAAGACACCCTGTATAATGGAGTGAATCTCGTGTTTGTGCTTGGGTAATTACTTTTGTGCCACATAAATCCTAAGATTTTTTAAAAATAATCTGAAATACTGCCATTAAATTTGTATTAAATCATCGAATTGGAAAAAAATTACAGTTTTATTGGTCATCAGAAACTTAGTAAATGTGCATAGTTTAAAGTGAAGTAATGTCACTATTGATGTGTTTTGGAAAAATTGATTTAGAGAATTTTTAGATTAAAGTAATTTAAGTTCAATCCACACAAAATCATATCTAGTATCCGGGGTTTCTATTTGATAGAAGAGACACCCTGTATAATGGAGTAAATCTTGTGCTTGGGTACTAACTCTAAAATGTGCCACGTAAATCCTAAGATTTTTAAGAAATAATCTGAAAAATTGTTATTAAATTTGTATTAAATCATCGAATTTGAAAATAATTACAGTGATTTATTGGCCATTGGCCATGATGAATAACTAAATTTGCACTCACCATTTGATTTTCCCACTGTTCTAATTTATCAAACTTTAAATATGCATTTACGCCCAGTTTCATAATGAAGTTAAAGTCGACTTTAATCGGTCCATTTAACAACCCTAAAGAAGACTTTTACCACCCTCGTGACGGGGTGAAAGCATAACCTTAAAAAATCTTGCAAATTGTGCCGTTTGTGTGTAGTCGTGAAAGTTAAGTGCAGGCGTTTTTCTTTAAAAGTAAATTAAAATGAACTAACTAAATACAAGCTCCTCATAATCACATTAAGAAGATGATTTTCATTCCTGTAAGGACAAAAATATAGCAGGGGAGAAGAAAAGGGTTCTAAACCAATTGTTACTTTTGCCTTGCGTCCTCGAACCTGGAGGACGATCCTAATTGGCTCTCATGTCATTAAAGATTGAAATATTAGTGATAAAAACAATACCATCTTCTACTTGCTACTAATTAGGGAGAATTAACTTGATTCACCTGCTGAGATTGTGTTATTTACTTGGTAAAATTAACAAACAAGGTATGAAAGTCACAAGAAGGTTTTATGACCGTTCTATTCCTGTGACGTCAGACGCAATTTAGGGATCAGCTTCATAATTATAGTTTCCTTCTCCCCTCTCTTAGCCAGGCTGATTTAAAGGAGACTTAAAACTTCTTTGGTACCAACACATTTGGTAAAAATTCTGCACTTCTTTGGTAAATTCCTCCAAGTTTGACAATTTGTCTCCATACCTGTTTTCCCAAAAATAAATTATATTGACTCAAATTTAAACCTCATTGAAGCTTTTTTATAAAGGAAGTGTTAATTCCTGGGAAACTCGCTAATTACGCCACTGGTTCCGAGCTCAGTATTTATTCCGCCGCGTATATTGCAGTTCAAAAAGGCCTAAAAAGCCTCTGCATATAACATAATTGTAAAAGCAAAAATTCATTTTTCTATGGATTGTTTCTGATGATCCTGTATAAATTGTAGTAAAATCCATGTAAACGAAAACCCTTTTAAAATATCGCTTTTCACCTCCGTTTACCGTATCGCGTATGCCTGGCAACAGTTTTTTGCGAGATTTTTTTGTCGCGCTTTCGACAAACAACAACAGAAAAACTTGGCTCGCAAGGATTTTATTCGTGAAGTTAGCCGGTAAGAGAACGGTCGAGTTTTAAGCACCTTACGGGTTAATTCCTTTAAAATTCCCCGATTTACACGAAAAATGTATCGTTGGTGCGCGGGAAGGGACGATCCCGAGGGACCTTATCGGTAATTATTTTATTTTTTCGGTATATTCGGTTGTAATGATCATAACTAAAGGGCGGATTGTATGCTGATTTCCAAGATTTCGAAAATATGCATGGAATTGCCCAAATTATACAATGACATAAATAAATTAATTCAGATTAGTATGATGGCCAAGACTTGCTTCAATTAATGCAAGTCAATTAATTAAACCTATTACTAATTATTAATTGTATGCTGATATTCATATATAGGTACCGAGTTTTCGGAAATAAGTATGAAATTGTCCAAGTTATACAATGACATAAATAAATTAATTCATATTAGTATGATGGCCAAGACTTGTTCCAATTAATGCAAGCCAATTAATGAAATCTATTACTGATTATTAATTGTATGCGGATTTTCATATATATGTATCGAGTTTTCAAAAATAAGCATGAACTTGCTCCAATTATACAATGGCAAAAATAAATTTATCCATATTAGCATAATTGCCAAGATTTGCTTCGATTAATGCCACTCAATTAATTAAATCTATTACTAATTATTAATTGTATGCGGATTTTCATATATATGTATCGAGTTTTCAAAAATAAGCATGAACTTGCTCCAATTATACAATGGCAAAAATAAATTTATCCATATTAGCATAATTGCCAAGATTTGCTTCGATTAATGCCACTCAATTAATTAAATCTATTACTAATTATTAATTGTATGCGGATTTTCATATATATGTATCGAGTTTTCAAAAATAAGCATGAACTTGCTCCAATTATACAATGGCAAAAATAAATTTATCCATATTAGCATAATTGCCAAGATTTGCTTCGATTAATGCTACTCAATTAATTAAATCTATTACTAATTATTAATTGTATGCGGATTTTCATATATATGTATCGAGTTTTCAAAAATAAGCATGAACTTGCTCCAATTATACAATGGCAAAAATAAATTTATCCATATTAGCATAATTGCCAAGATTTGCTTCGATTAATGCCACTCAATTAATTAAATCTATTACTAATTATTAATTGTATGCGGATTTTCATATATATGTATCGAGTTTTCAAAAATAAGCATGAACTTGCTCCAATTATACAATGGCAAAAATAAATTTATCCATATTAGCATAATTGCCAAGATTTGCTTCGATTAATGCCACTCAATTAATTAAATCTATTACTAATTATTAATTGTATGCGGATTTTCATATATATGTATCGAGTTTTCAAAAATAAGCATGAACTTGCTCCAATTATACAATGGCAAAAATAAATTTATCCATATTAGCATAATTGCCAAGATTTGCTTCGATTAATGCTACTCAATTAATTAAATCTATTACTAATTATTAATTGTATGCGGATTTTCATATATATGTATCGAGTTTTCAAAAATAAGCATGAACTTGCTCCAATTATACAATGGCAAAAATAAATTTATCCATATTAGCATAATTGCCAAGATTTGCTTCGATTAATGCCACTCAATTAATTAAATCTACTACTAATTATTAATCGTATGCGAACTTTCATATATATGTACCGAGTTTTTGAAAATATCCGTGAACTTGCCCAAATTATACAATGGCAATAATAAATTTATTCATATTAGTATGATTGCCAAGACTTATTTCCATTCATGCAAGCCAATTAATTAAATGTATTACTAATTAATTTGCAACATCTTGGATGGAATTAAATCTATGAATACTAGGTTCAAAATACGTATTACGCAAAAGAAAATTTTGTCTCCTATCAGAATATACACGTTTGGAAATGAAAACTCATTTTTATTCAATACTTTCTGCTTCCTGGTTTATAAAATCACCTGTTTTACCTTTTGCCTTCTGACGTAAGGGATTGAATTCGTTTGGCATTTCAATTGATTCTGAGTTATCAATTGCCTTTCTAATTTATGAAATTACCAGCAATTATTCCAGCTTACATGTGAAAGGTTTTTCGACAATTGAGCAGATTTTATCACCTTTTCCATCATTCGTAGTCATACTAATATGAAATGTATGCCACTTTGCAAAAATATGCAAAATAGACAGACGTATTTCTATAACTGTTTGTTTAATATTAATTCATTAACTCGATAATTAATAATTAATTCCTATATCTGATGTATTTTTGCGTTAACAACTTGTTTCCCATGTGATGTTTGTTATATTTGCGATTACCGCCCTGCGAACATGATTTCTTTCTAAATTAATGTTTGAATGAGAAATTTTTAAGTTCCTATGATTAATTTAGTGTTTTTATCGTTTCAGGTGGTGTGTAGTGAACATTTTGGTGATAGTGACGTGTACCTTGAGAGAGGAGCTGTAAGCAGAGGGTCTCATGCCTAAATGTCATTGTCAAAAGGTTAGTGTTAGCTAAACATTTATTGCTAAAGTGCTAATGATTTCAACACATGTAAT
The DNA here is from genome assembly GCA_963576515.1 of Cryptocephalus primarius. Classification (NCBI taxonomy): domain Eukaryota; kingdom Metazoa; phylum Arthropoda; class Insecta; order Coleoptera; family Chrysomelidae; genus Cryptocephalus; species Cryptocephalus primarius. The sequence goes on along the minus strand of OY754955.1, from coordinate 595,078 downwards.
ATGTTAGTAGTAGTTTACGTATAATAACAAAAATATTTTTTCAGGTGAGTATTATCGACGACAATGGCATAGAACTTCAGATAAGGGCGGAGATTTAAGAGAATGTCAGCTATTTATAAGGTTAGTTCCATTTACAATGATTGCTATAGGACCATTTTCTTAAAATTTCTGATTTATTGTTAATACATATTTTCATTCATTTTTAGGTAAGTCTTTGGTGAGGTGGTGGTATCGTCTTCATGGAAAGGGGAAGAGGCAAAATTGGTTGCCTTTTAATGGTGCATCGATGGACAACTGTGAAGAAGGACAAAGGCAAAATTATCTTTTAATGGTTGGTATTTGTAAATTATTCTTAATCTTATTATTAGAACTCGGTAAATATGCGAAATGTGTGTTTGCATATTTTACAAATTTAGGCAATTTAGTACATGCATATAGTTTTTGCCTAATTGTACTTTTTTACCCAAAAATGGCATTGTACTCTTAACGTAAATTGTAAAATCAACGAAATTATTCTTCTAAAAATAGATACCCTTTACCTATAGAGTTTCTAAGAAAATCAGACAAGTTTCTTTTTATAAAGAACTAGAATTGTGTGTTTAAATATAACTTGAGCTGTTTTTAAATTAGTTCTGACAAGATTTAAGAAAGTAGCAAAGTTCATAAGAACCTTATGGAAATTGTAAATAATTGATGATATTTTAACATCACTTGCAGTTGTTTTAGCAAAACATGACAGTTACAATAAAGAATCTTATGGTTTACAGAAGCTTGGGGAATCTCTAAGCATACAGTAGTTATATTTTCAATGAGACTTTTGACACTTTCAAGGAAATAACCGAGTTTTTAAAGCACTTTTGACTATTGCAGTGAACTGATAAAACCTATAAAATAATTACAATTAATTGAAGTAAACTATTTCTTAATAATCTGCATCAGGTGCAGTTTGTTGACGACATACTACAGTTTTTCAAAAAATTGTAGTAATTTCAAACCAGAATTCATGTTTCAAGGGTAGTTAAGAAATTTCTAGCGAGAAAACAGATTGTAATGGAATAAAATTCTATTTTTGGCGCTGAATTAGCTTAAGTTTCTTTCAGAATTATCACTTGTAATCCGCTGAGACATTTACAATAAAAATAAAATACAATTATCTGCTTAAAATGTAACTTGACACATTTTCAAAATGTCTAAAAATTTAGATAGATATAAAATTTCTCAGAAAGGGTAATCAGCTTACAAAAGCCTTACAAAATGTTCCCATTTTACAAAAAATATTTTGTAGTATAAATATATTTCCAAAATGTGGTAAAAATATTATTGTTTTGCAATGCTGAAATGTTACATTTTCCTCTAAAAATTCCATATTTTCCGGGCTCTACTTACTATGCATACAGAATTGTGAAAGCATAATATGATTTATTAATGATTCCATATTGTTTTCAGGTGGCTAAGACATGGCAGCAGTGATGACAGAAAACTTGGAGCGAGGACAAAAAGGCCAAATCACTTGTCTTCTAATGGTTAGTATTTTTGAATTATTTCCAAACGAATTTAAACTTAGTTTATTCTGCTTTATAGGTACCACGGCCATATTGCTGGGATTGACGGGCGTTTTGGCAGGCCAGGCGCAGCCATCATTCAAGGTTAGTGTTTTTAAATAATTGCCTGAATATGGCCCAATTATAATACCTATCCATAAACTTCTGTTGAAGTTTAACGAGTAACTTTATTACTGCAATGAAATATTAAAGCAGTGACATGATTATTTGAGACGAGGCTGTTATTATATGTTTCAGTCTCAAAAATATTTAAAACTCGTCTTGCAGACTACTGAAATTAGTGTATTTTGTCCAACGGAATGTCAGAATTTTCAAAGTGGCCTAATTTATACCTACAGTTTCTTCACGGGATTCGAAAGATGAAATCTTATTTCGAGCGTTATGCTTTACTCATTTGAATCACTGTTATATTAAATTTTAGAAGAAGGCCATATAAAAAGGTTTGCAAGAAATTTTAAAGCAATTGTAGTTGTGAGAAGTTGTAGTACGTTGCCCGTTTTCAAATTATGTCTTTCTTCTCCGATGATTTCCAAAATTTTTTGGAAAATAAATAAGGATACTGAAAAACAACATACAAGAAGAAACTAAAGTAATAGTCTTTGATCCACAATATCTCAGATACGTTATTTCTGGCTAGACCTCCATGTATGGCTTAACCATGACGATTCTACCAAATTTTATTATGGAAAATTCTCGAAACTCGCGCTTGGTGTTTCAAGGTGCCCAAAAGTCGTTAATTTTGTGTCGAAAAAGACAAATTTTCTAAGCTATACTCGTTCTACGGTGCACAGAAAATACTATATGGTTTATACCCGAAAATGAAGTGTCTTTATTTCAATCAATGATAATAATACTATTAATTGATTAAAATTAATTATTCCTGAGCTTAAACGCTCGCAAACTAAGCGCGTTGTTGCACACGACATTATATCGGTAAGCAAACTTATTAAACAGCGATTAAGATAAGATTTCTTAGCCAAAAGCAATCTTGCTCAACAGGACTCGCACCCTTTGCTCCTCAGGGTTCACATTTTCATAAACAGCGTGTTATTTTATTATCTATCTGTTATTACTTTATTAATTAAATAAATTCCCTCTTCTTTGACCAATAAACGATCGCAGACTATTCGCAAGCCAATAAGGCGCGTCGTCGCACACGACCCGTAAGCAGGTGTTTCTTCGCAAGAGAGATTAGATTTCTGGTCATTATATCAGTAAACAGACTTATTGAAAGGCGATTAAGATAAGATTTCTTAACCAAAACTTTCCAGCACTATCACTAGTACAACATTGAAGGAAATCGGATCAGTAGAACTGTAGTTATTAAAGATTTTCTGAATTTAGCTGTTCGTTAAGCCATTTTTCGTTTGAAATTTCACTTGCTTCATTAACGACTCGACCTTTGTTTCAAACATTTACTTGACTCTTCCCCTGGTGGCTAAATTTCGCGGTCCGACCGTTAAACATTCAGACGGCTCTCGATTTAAATGACTCCGAGACCGCGAAGTTTCGGATCTCTCTTTTCCCCTTCGATCCGTCGAGTTAATGCCGCGTCCCGGATTGTACATTTCCACAAGTCGTGGCCTCGGACGAGGAGGCCTCGCCACAGGAATCATTTATAAATGTTGATAGGCAGCCGTCAAGAGAGAAGAAGCAGATGTCATTTGTCATACGGGGGCCTCGGAGCCGAGCGGTCGCGGTAGCCGTGGCCGACACACACATACACACAGACACAGACAAGATTGATGATCAGCTCCCTCACTGTATAATAGAAAACTGACGGCCTTACAATACACCATCGAATGTTATTAATGGTATTTGCCGCTAATTTCCATGCAGCTTGACTTGTTACAAATCTCCCGCGTTTTCCTCCTCCTTTTTTTTATATCTCGAATGAATTATGACGGGATCCTTGTGGATTTTCGAAGTTTTCTGAATAATGATGTGTATTTGCCTTCTCATCGCAGGGGAGCCATGAATAATGGTGGGGAGCTCAAATCCCGTCCGTCCGAACCTTAAAAACACTTTTAATTCCCCCTTGAAGACTGAAATGGGGATAACGATGGAAATTGAAATAATCACCAATGATCGCATTCAAAACTACTCCCACGATATCCCCTTTGGAAGCCCGCAAAACATGCGCTTATGGGGTTTGGGATGGGGAACGGGGTTTGTTTCTGAAGCACTGACTCCAGCTTCTTCCCGTCGAAACTCCCAGTTTTTCACCCTTTGAAACTCCTCCTTCAGAAAAATCAGCATAACGACCCTACAGTTTTGAAACTGAAACTATAAACTTGTTTGAAAATATGAAGAGTCCTTCAAAAATTTCAAAGCAGTACTTTTGCTGCAAATACTGGACCATGTGTGTGCATTACACAGAAAAATTTTCCAATACAGCCCTGTTGCTAGATTGTTCCTTTGACCTGGTTCAGGCCTCCTTGCATTTGAGCGTAGAATTTTTTTGATTCCACAATACGACGAAATAAGAATGGCGGATTAGACGCGCTTAGAGAGAAGGTAGATGAGAAAATAGGAACAGAGATAGAGCGTAGGAGGTGAAAGCGTTCAAGCGGTGTTACTAAACGTCATAATATATCTCGATTGATGGTGATTTTGTAATGTGAAGTTTTCGCTTTTACACGGCATAGCAACTGCATTACATGGCAACAACACAATTTGGGTTTTAAACTCACTAGTATCCAAGTTTACTCCCCACACACTCCAGACGTAATGAATTGTTTTCACCACAAATGCCAGGCGCTTCACAAGGTCACCCGCCAACCTTATTTCGTCGTATAATACTTGAGATCGTTTAGGGAAACCTACATTTTCATGGTCCTTAGAATATTAATAGAAACTGAAACTCCTGCAAAACTTCAATACTCGATTATAGGCAGTTTCTCTTACTACAATTATTTGAGTTGCATGGCTTTTCCACCCTCGTTAATTATAAACCAATCACGATGCCTGTTTAGACGTCAGCCAAAGTTTTGCATTCGCCACTCATTCCTTTTGATTACCTTATTAACATTTTGCTATCATCGTTATAAATACTGGCCATTGAGAAGGCGGTGCAGGCAGTTCTTTCTTCAAATCTTTGTAGCCCCTTATCAAACCATTGACCAAAAGCTGAGGCCGGAAACAAACCATGTTTCGTTGCCCAATAATTCTTTCCAGAACGTTCACTGTCGATAATGTCATAATGCCGATTGTTGTATAGCATTCTTGTACGATCCAACGAAGGTCTGTGTTTTCAGAGGGAAAAAATGCCATCCAAAAATCAATTTCCCTGCTTCAAGTCAGTCGCTTCGCTTAAGCGCCGGATTTCTTCTTTTACTTCTTCCGGCATTTTGTTCTTCACCGCTATACAGGGTAGAAGCTATACAATTATTGAAAAACGGGTGAAACGTCACTGACATTTCTCTATCCGATCACTTAAGCGCCGAATTTTTTCTTCTACTTCTTCGGGCCATTTGTTCTGACACCGCTATACACGGTGGACGCTATGAATTACTGAAAAACAGGTGAAACGCCATTGACATTTCGGTATCCGATCGTTTAAGCGCCAGATTTCTTCTTCTACTTCTTCGGGCCATTTGTTCCGACACCGCCATACAGGGTGGACGCTATGTAATTAATAAATAACAGGTGCAACGCCACTGACGTTTCGGTATCCGATTCTTCTTTTACTTCTTCGTTCCTTTTGTTCTGATACAACTATACAGGGTGGACGCTCTCAAGTTATTGAAAAACGTGAAAATGTAAGGACTGCTTACGATAACTGCGAAAAAAATTTTCTTCCCGGTACATGAAAGATACCTTCTTTTGACGGATACCTCATTATTATTACTTTGAAAAAAAATACGGTATAGTTCGATTCATGCATTTAATATGAAAAACCGTGGTTAATGTGGATTCATGTTGCGCATATCGACAATTCACGCCACTTTACATGCTCTGGATTTTCCGTTGTTTAGATCGACAGTATCGGTGGTATCGAAGGCAATTCTATTGTCGTCAGATAGGTAAATAATAATAACGGTTATTATAAATTCAGCGGAGGACGCCCATGCGTTATCTCCGCGTCCGTATCACTCATTTCTTGTTTGCCCAATGGTGCCAAGTTGGCCAGTCGAAACGCCATCACCACGCCTTATAATTACGACTTTCCGACCAAATGAGTTGGCCGTCAGCTCGCACCTCCATTTGTCTTAAGGAGAGGAACTCTGGCAGGTGTGATCCTTATCATTAATGATGGTCCGAGAGGCCTTCTTTCTCTCTCTCTCTCTCTCTCTCTCCCTGTCTATTCGACGTGTCCGATGGTAGCAGGTACACGACCATCAACATAAGTACTTGTCATTTCGGGTTCGTAAAAATGAGTCGACGGTCACGGCGCAGGAGGAAATAAGCCCTCGTCCTACGCGTCGGAAACGTTCTCTTGACTTATGGCTGGTTTAAATGACTGATTTAATTGTTCCTGACGGTTTGACTGTCGCTTGATCTGACGTTATAATTAGCTTGAATACGTTTCGCCTGGTGTAATTGATGACGGCTCGCCTCAAAAATGCTACCTGCCGTGGAAATATCGAGAGGTACGCTATAACCGTCCAATTTAGGAATCGAAATGACATCATTTACACATTTTTCCCATAAAAATTGTAAACGGTGGTTGTATAAGGTAAACATGTGTTCACGGTTATAAGTAAAGTTTACTTCTGAGCTGAATTATGGATGCGTGCCTCTCGTTTGAATTTATGGATAGAAAGCGACTTAAGTCCGAGAGCGACGTTTAATGGGAATTATATAACGGGTGTGCAAGTATAATTAATTGCCTTCTTCCTTGAACAATTCAGCAGGCGGACGATTCACGGCGCGAGGTTTAATTATAACGAGATTATTGAGTTGTTGGCTTGGTCTCATATTTATTAATTAGCGGAAATAATTGCGGATGCGGATGTGTTTGACTAGGAAGACATCATATCCATAAACGTACAGTGGATAAATTGTAATGAAAATGTTACGTGATAAGGTAAAGTGGCACAACTGACAAACATTTCATTCAAAATTTGGAAGTTTTAAGGTAATTAAAGGCGTTTTTACAGTTTTGTCTTTAATCAAATAAGATTCGAATTCAACGGTCCTAAAAACGTATAGTAGATATAGGCAGACCCCAGTGGTAATTTTTTCGAATTTTTTGTAAAGCTATGTTATCAAAATTGGAGTTTCGACGAGCTTTTTGACAAATTTTGTAATTCAGCTCGATGCAAGGCAATTTTTATAGCTTCTTGTATCCAATTTTATATTATAGAAGCAAATTCAAACAACAGTCACAAACTTTATCAGTACTCTTATGAAATCGGACCATATAACTTTGTGGAGTTTCATCACAATTTCCGTGAATTTTTGTGAACTTCAAAATTTCAGCATCATACACTGTAAAACTTATTTGAAATATTTGTATCATATATATTTTGACCACTAAAGTTTATTGTAATTTTATATTAAAGCATGTAAATTGCATGTAAAATTCTTTGAAGTTGTTTGAATATCGCAAGGTACTTATACCTAGTACATGGTAAAATATTAAGGAATATAGTTTTCATTGCAAAAGGAATAAATATATCATAAACATAACGTAAATATACAAATATAACCTTCCAAAACAAAAATAATACTACCCCTCTATACAAAAAATACTTATACATATAAAATACATGTAATTCTAGTCTTTAATACGCTTAAAAGATTTATAAACTTGACAATGTTCTTAGTAGACTTCAAGCTCTATTGGGCTCTATATATTGCACTATATTTGCTCTATATTTTTACTTTTCTCATTAAACTCTATACCTAAAATGAAACTAATTCTGGTATATGCCTCAAATTTAATCGACTATAATAAATAAATGGAAAAAATGTAAGTGGTACTGTGGTAATAACATCATAAAGTTTAATTGAAATCGGAGTTTCAATAACTCTGTTTTAACACTTGTTACCAAATAAACAAGCCCTTATTGGGCAACAACATTCATTATTTCCTATCATATTTAAAGCATTCAGTTGCTAAAATATTGGTCAAAAACAATAATCAGTTAGTGATACAGCATGTTTTTAACTGAGCTGTCTGGTTCATGGTTCTGGTCCTGGAGTAAATATAACGTTTTCCTCTTACATTAGGCAAAGAAAATAGGAAAAATGCTTACATTTGGTCAAAGAACCTAACCTGACCAGTAATACAAAATTTGGAATTTGTTCCTTGAACCCCTCGAAGCCTCAACATATCGTCCATCTTGGTCTTCGTATACGAAAACACACACATACACATACACCGAGCATTATCAGATGACATAAATACCGTTCGCCTATAAAAATGTTCAGTTACACGCGTTCCTACAAGGCTATCTCCACGACTCCGCTTTCAGCTATCAATTAAGGCACTTATGCCTCACTGCTCGTCGGTTAATCTCATTAGTGCCGTTATCGTGTGGTGTTCCTCTCGCTCGCTACCCGTTTACTACCTAATTAATTAAACCCTAATCAGTACGGTTTATATTTGTGAGGAGAGCTACCACGAGAGGTACGGCTAATTGCGCCCGGGGAAGGAAAAGAGACTAATCAGAAGGAGGGAGATGGTCTCGATTCCAAGAGGTCGGGAGGAGGAAATTACTTGAGTAAAGGGTCTGGATGTGCTCACAAGCACGAATCAAAGTTTAACGGTTGATCTAGGCACCAAAAAATGTTCACCATTTGCTTTCTTTGATCAAATTCGGTATTGGTTGCTTTAGGTAGTAATATCCTCTTCCCAGATCCAATTGGAAGATCTGAAAGCATCCCTCATGGCACTTAAGCCTACAGTAAAGATACCACCAGCACTAATTCAGTAAAATGTTTCAAGAGATTTGATTGGCCGGTAAATACTACGAGGTAGTGTTTGTAAGTATAGTGTAGTATAAGTAAACGTAACAGAAATATTAACCATTGCGTCATGCGATATCAATCAACAACTAAACAGAGGAGAAACGGACGAGTCTCCTTACACCCTTTTTTTGCGGGTGTAAAATTTTTACGACCACAGTGAATCATCGAATTAGCGAACATTCAGTGTAATTGCCTCGTAATGGATGAGTTTTCCAGTCAGCTTCTGAAAATCCTTAAGGAAGGATTAAATTCTTTATTAATGGGTGTTTTATTATATAGTAACTTCCTTATTCATAAACGGATTTTAGCTTGAAATACGTTTAGAATGTGTCTCGCACAGTTTCTGCCACATTTAGTTAGTTAAGCTCATTAATAAATGGTTATGGACGTGCGTTTGTTTCTTTGGGCCACGCCGTAAACTTCACTAGCTTAGCCCAGAATTTCTGTATGCGGTATTAATATATCGGGGCGATCCCATTCCGTACCGCTACTGGGCGAATTTTTTTTCGGCGGCCGAAATCTGACTCCCATATCCAATTATTGGCGGCCCCTTTGAGGTGGTCGACGAATTCGTTGGAAAGGATGAAATTCGTTTATATAATGTTAATATGGTGCATAAATTTCGCTCGCGGATAACTCGGCGGCATCGGCATGAATGGCATAGTTTTTCCCTCTTCTTTTTTCCCCGTGCTTATTTTTCCGCAGAATCGTCTCCAGAAATGCCATCGCGGGAAAGACGCGGACAGCACAGTGTAAAATTTATGCAGCGACTCGCTAAGACTTTTTTGCCGGGTAATTTATTAGCTTTTTGTTTTATAAAAATACGTTGAAGTCTATTTCGATTCGCCGGACGGCCCTCGAGGTAAGAAAGAGCGAGGAGGAGAGGCTCAGGCGCGGATTTGTTGCGATATCGCTACCAGATATATAAATTCAAAGGACCCGGATTTTTTATGTGGGCAGAGGGAGATTTAGTCACAAATCAACCGGCGATAGCGATCTAAAATTTTAAAACCAAATTCAAACCTGCGTTTAAAGACGGTTAGCTGCAATAAATCTACTCATTAACGGCCACCCAAAAAATGCATAGTAGACTGTCATTATTAAGGACGATGTATCCATTTTTTTATTAACAAAGGTTGGTATAATGGTATAATGTAACTATTATACCAACCAACTTATACAAATATATGACTATTGACAATAAGTTTGAATACAATAAAATATTCTGATATGATCACAAATTGTTCTCATAAAGGCGCATCTGAGAATTGATTACCGAATACTTGTGTATTTAAAATACCAGAAAAATAGGGTTAGTCATTTTATATTCGATCTCGTTATTTTTGAAAAACTTGGCAACAGCGCCAGCCGATTCATTAATGACGTGCATCGAATTTTGTATTACCTGGCCTGTATTGACAGATCTTTTTTGGGCTCTGAGGATCAGTAACTCAAATTTCAAAAATCTGTCCGATTACAAGCATGCCTTATATCGTAAAGCAAAAATATGTCGCTCCCCTGTGTCCTATTGCAAAGTTAATTGATTTATAAGTAGGGATATATTTATTCGACTTAGTAAATCGTGTGAAAACTTAATTGATAATCGAGTTTATTTTAAATAATTAAGGTATTTTAATGTCGCTTCAAATTAGGGTTGCTACCCTTAAAATTATTGCACGTGTGGTTTTATGGCCCTTTCTACTATAAAAATCTTGGTGTGAGTACTATTAAAACACCTTTATTTTCTAGACATCTAAAAAACATCTAGAAAAGAAGGATTTGTGACCTTTTCCCTTTTAGTTCTTAGTGTAAATAATTTACAGGAAGCAAGACCTTGGCAACCTTTTTAGTGTGGCAACAGTTTTCACAGGAAAACAGCTCTGGTAATGGCTCATCCTCCTGTGCTTCGTTCAAGAGCGATTCGTTATGTTACTTCCACTTCTGAGTAATCTACCACGGAGATTTTTATTCTATCTGATGTCTAACGTGGATTTTCAGCCATATAAATCCTGTCATGGGAATGCTTTTACCTGTGCTACACACCTACTTTGGCCTTTAGGGTCTTGAGGTTTCTTCTGTCTTGCTCCAGTTCAAATTGTCCCCAATTCTAGCCTCCGGTCTATTAGCCTTGACAGGTTCTTTAACACCGCTGCTCCGTCAGGTGGTGCCCTCTGCAATTATTCCTATAAGTTGCTACTAATTAACCCTTATGGCTTCTATTTACCTGCTGCCTCCCTTTCGGCCGGGTAACCCCTGCCCGCCCCTCGAAAACAAACAAAACTTTGAGTACAACATCGACGGCAATTTAAAAATTTGTTTACTCACGTCAATCACGGAGGAAAACATTTTTTCTCTCCCGCCTCGAAATTTGACGAACACTTCCTGACAAGTTATAGCCCACTTATACCCGTCGATGATTGGCACTTCAAATCTCCCGATAAACCGATTCTTAATATCGATATAGTTTTTGATTGAGGTTGGGTAATTTAAGTCGCTACGTGAATTATTCACTGGTGAGGGGGGAAATTTTGTGTTACATCGAATTATCTCACGGTGCGCTGATGGGATATAAAAATTGACACGCATTGATCGATTGAATACCACGTCGCCTAATCGTCTTAATTAAATAATTAACGCTCGGTCCGTCGTACGTGGAGATCAGGGGAATTAACCACGGGCCCTATTTACACAATAATAACTCATTTTGACATGTTTTACATTCCTCGGCTAATCCCGCGATTTAGGTCCCAGGGATTAGTTATCGGCGCAGACGGACAGCGGAAAAGGAGATTGCGATGGAAATCTGTTCGGTCTTACCGAGAGCGATCAATCAATCGCGGATCGCTCGATTTTCTGAGTTGCTAATGTTCCTTCCCGTCGTCCATTAATCGTCGAAAATGGCTCCGCAAAACGTTTCTAAAAATAATACCTAATAAATCAAGCGGCTTTATCCCTTTGTTGAAAATAAACACTTTACGCGGAAAGGACGATCAAAGTCCGTGGAGACTTGATTTGCGAAAATAGGCGAAATCGATATGATATATTGCACCGATAAATAAATATTGGAGTATTATCTGAGCGAAAACACCCGTGGCCTAATCCCTTCTCCTCTTATGAATGAGACGACTCGATTAATTCAAAATAAAATATTTATGATTGATGGGCGAAAACTGTTAATTCACCCAATTTGATAGGTGCTAAGTAACGACACGGCTTATCTGAGACTTTAAGCTGGATTGGCAGTTGCAGTAAAGTAAATAATTTACCAGACACGACGATCTCCTTTAACTTACCATGAATGAGTTAAGTGTGATGACTTAAGTCCCTAGATTAATAGAGGCCGAAATCGTAGGTCATTTTTGAGGCGAAATTTAGAAGTTGTATGTAACCTCAAAATGTTAATTCAACAAGTTTTCTTCATCATACAAAATGCAATAATGCATTTATGGGATTGCATTAACGGTTTAGATACATTTTCTTCACAAATGTATTGGAATATAAAACAGGGTGTGCTTAAAATAAATTTAATTTACCAGAAAAACGTAATACATACGACAATTGTATATTGTTCAACATTATATATATAATTTACGTATCGATTACCATAATATTTTTTAGGTGCCTCAAATCAATTTTTATTCCTAAGGGTAGGGAAGGGCGGGGCTAATTCAGATTTTCTTTATTCATAGTAGAAAGAAGTGCATATGTTGATCGCTTTTGGTTACGTGCTAATTTTTTAGGTATTATTAATGAAGTTCTTCCTAGAGGAAGTTTTCAAAATAAATAACTTTAATGGAACAATCAACTCCCCTGTGAGCCTGGTCGTTTCGCTTTTTAAGTTATATTTTCTACCTTTCTATGACATGCCCAAAGTCCAGAAATCACTTGATTACTAAGTAAGTAACGTACTTATTACTGTTGATGCTTATCAGTTTTAAGCTAATGTGCCAAAAGCCCAGAAGTCACTTGATTGCTATATAAGTAATGTACTTATTACTATCGATGCTTACCAGTTTCAAACTATATGCCAAAGGCCTAGAAATCACATAATTGTTAGATAAGTAACGTACTTATTGCTGTTAATAATTAGCAGTTTTAAGCTAAAGTGCCAAAAGCCCAGAAATCACTTGATTACTAAGTAAGTAACGTACTTATTACTGTTGATGCTTAGCGGTTTTAGGCTAAAGTGCCAAAAGCCCAGAAGTCACTTGATTGCTAAATAAGTAACGTACTTATTACTGTTGATGCTCAGCAGTTTTAAACTAAGTGCCACAAGCCCCGAAATCACTTGATTGTTATATAAGTAGCGGAACTATTGCTATCGATACTTAGCAGCTTCAAACTAAGTGCCAAAAGCCCAGAAATCACTTGATTACTAAGTAAGTAACGTACTTATTACTGTTGATGCTTAGCGGTTTTAGGCTAAAGTGCCAAAAGCCCAGAAGTCACTTGATTGCTAAATAAGTAACGTACTTATTACTGTTGATGCTCAGCAGTTTTAAACTAAATGCCACAAGCCCCGAAATCACTTGATTGTTATATAAGTAGCGGAACTATTGCTATCGATACTTAGCAGCTTCAAACTAAGTGCCAAAAGCCCAGAAATCACTTGATTACTAAGTAAGTAACGTACTTATTACTGTTGATGCTTAGCGGTTTTAGGCTAAAGTGCCAAAAGCCCAGAAGTCACTTGATTGCTAAATAAGTAACGTACTTATTACTGTTGATGCTCAGCAGTTTTAAACTAAATGCCACAAGCCCCGAAATCACTTGATTGTTATATAAGTAGCAGAACTATTGCTATCGATACTTAGCAGTTTCAAACTATATGCCAAAGGCCTAGAAATCACTTAATTGCTAGATAAGTAACGTACTTATTGCTGTTAATGATTAGCAGTTTTAAGCTAAAGTGCCAAAAGACCAGAAGTCACTTGATTGCTAAATAAGTAACGTACTTATTGCTATCGATACTTAGCAGTTTCAAACTATATGCCAAAGGCCTAGAAATCACTTAATTGCTAGATAAGTAACGTACTTATTGCTGTTAATGATTAGCAGTTTTAAGCTAAAGTGCCAAAAGCCCAGAAGTCACTTGATTGCTAAATAAGTAACGTACTTATTGCTATCGATGCTTAGAAGTTTCAAACTAAATGCCAAAAGCTCAGTAATCACTTGATTTGTAAATAAGTAACGTATTTATTACTATTGATGCTCAGCAGTTTCAAACTAAGTGCCACAAGCCCCGAAATCACTTGATTGTTATACAAGTAGCGGAAGTATTGCTATCAATGTTTAGCAGGTTTAAACTAAATGGCAATAAGCTCACGAGTCACTTGATTACTAAGTAAGTAGGTGAATATTTCTAGAGAAGATGGGAAGACGTCCGACTGATACTGAAAATACCTAAGGAAGGCGCAGCAAGAAGAAATATGTGTCTAATCGTTAGTATTTTGAGGATACCTTTAAAATTATCATTTGAATCGTTAAGGAGAAGCTGTAGATTTGAGTTTGACTTGAATTCCCGCACCGATTCCATATTTCAGGATGGAATCTGGGGGAATAAACGCCAGGATTTATCCCGAGCATTTTTCACGGATCGGGAACGGCAAGAGGGGCGCGCATTCTGGGAAAATCGCCGACATCCGGTCCACGCCACTGAAAGGAAATAGTATAAATAATTCCCGGGTTAACGTCAAATGGAGAGACCAGGAGCCTGATTTATCGGACGCTCCTCGACAGTGATGGAAGTCGCGGTGAATAAACAATCAAAGGGCCGAAAAGCCGACGTAGCCGGTCTTCCTGCGGCCCGCGGACTGTATCATAATGAGGCTCGGGCTCGGATACAAAACGTTATCGCTGATATCGACGTTTGCAATCAAAATTGCGTCCAGGGTCCGACGTCCGGACGACGAAAAAGCGTTTTAATTAACGGACCGTCGGGCAGATTTACATTCCGAGATGACTAAAAAACGAGAGAAAATCGCCATACTTCCTTGTTTCAAACGGTAATTAACACTTTGACAAGTAGTGCGTTTATCCACTTCCGTGGGGGTTTTTCAACCGAGAATTGCTCAAAAATTGTAAAGGAGAAATTTTTCGTTATGAAACTACTGAAGTGATTGATTCTGAACACTATTTTAGGTTCTCAGAAGGGTCAAGACCATTTTTCTTCCAGAAAATGTCCGAAATGGCTTTTTTTTCTGAAAAATCTTGCCTAAAACCGTTCTGAATAATCACTACTAGTTGTCTAATTCATTCAAAAATGGTCGTTTTGATGCTGAAGTGCTTCTGAACAATTTTAGAATTTGTTACATAATCAAAAACTCCTTTATTCTAAAATTCCTGAAAGGTTCCTGAAGGATCTACTATTATCCTGAAAAATGTCTAAATGATCGGTTTTCATCCTGGAATTGGTTGTAATGGGTCTAATCAAATCTCTATTTTTTTAAATAATACAGAATGGTAACTGTTGGGCTTATTTCGAGGAATTTGGGAAAAATTCAATCCCTGTCAAGGCACTCTCCCCCCTCGGAAGCCTATATATAACGTAGTAGCGTATATAACTTGTGACGTAATGGTTATGATGCATTGTTTAACTAATCCAAATGAAACTCGGTACAAAATTAGTTTGAGTAAATGCCTCGGTTAAGTTAAACTGGCTCAGTAAATATAAAATGGCGGCTTGTCAAATGATATAATAATTCGCAATTTTTTGTTTTTGATCTGGTGCAGAAATGGTATAAAACTCTTTTGTAGAGTTTGACATCTTCTGTATGTTTGTCTTTCACATGTTTTAATATAATTTACTTAAAAATATGTCAAAAATTAAAAAATCCGTATTATTTTTGTTATGTTATGTATTGCAGAACTAAAAGTCTGTAGGTGCCAATGGATCAACATTTACAAATATGAGGGTTTTTCTCTGGTACTTATTTTAAGAACATAACTTATATTTTCGTAAAAAATCATATATAGAAATTTTTTAAAAATATATTAATTAACATTCAATTTCGACAATTGTATCCATAGTTGAGGAGCAAAAGACCCTTCAGTATAACCAGGTATTTTATGGGATTTTGGCAAGGTTTTCCCTATACACCGTGAATGTGATAATAACAATAAAATTTGAGCCGTTGCGCTGCTCACAATTCTCCACTCAAAATACTCAAAAAATATTCAGTGGCGTCAAAATCAAAACTACCTGAACTCTTCACAAAATTTCTTCACAAAAATTCCTATTTCGACTGTGCTTCTAGTGAAATTTTCTTTGTTTAGATCAAATTTCCAGGCTCACTAATAAATAGCGGCGGGGTGGTCGTGTGCGTGTGCGTTAGCAGCTGACACGTAAATTGATTTTTTCCTGGGGCATTCCCCACTTCCGAAGGTGTAATAAATATTCAAAACAAGGCAATCAAACGCCGAGACATATCCCGCATCTCGTAGTGAAATATGTTTCTAGATATTTCTCCGTGTTTTTCTTTTTATTTTATGCCGGCAATTTATATGATTTACAACCGGCAGACACCTTTTATCTCCCTCCATCAAAGCCCGAAATCACCTCCTCGACCCGGTAACCGAGCTGAGCGATAAATAAATATCCCGAATTCCCGATAACTCGCCCAGATTAGTCCACCCGCCCATCGAGTAATTAGTATATTTTATTCATGTTTATTGGATTATAAGTTAAGCCGGCGAGTCGTAAACAATTTGAATAATCCAACTTTACGGCCCCTAAATGTTTCTGAAAAAGGCCAAAATTGTGCTCCTCGCCACAGGTATGTAATAAGAACATAAAGGATAAGAATCTTATTTATTTTACGACCCGCTTGGGTTACTCGTTAGGTTTTATTGAAGGGGGACTTAATTTGTTTAATCCACTTAAAATATTTGAATATTCTACTCAGTCCTGATTCATACCTGGAAAGGTGCCACTTTAGCGTCAACAAACGGCGCGACGACCCTCCCAAAGGCCCGCCAATCATAAATTTTATTTCAAGGGAAGAGGGTAAATCTCTTACGGGAAACGTAGAAAAAAACCTGGCTT
Organism: Cryptocephalus primarius; assembly: GCA_963576515.1. Taxonomy (NCBI): domain Eukaryota; kingdom Metazoa; phylum Arthropoda; class Insecta; order Coleoptera; family Chrysomelidae; genus Cryptocephalus; species Cryptocephalus primarius. The sequence goes on along the minus strand of OY754955.1, from coordinate 578,554 downwards.
AAAGCAGCACCGACAATTGCGGTCGATTTTATTAACAAGGATTATTTTTTTTTTTTTTTTGGAAATGCACCCCATCGTATAATTTTATTGTGACAGCATTTGACGGTAGAGGCAGTTTTTCAGATGGCCTAGGCGGCCTAGCCTTAAATTCCAAAACTTTAAGCACACCCGAAGGCTCCGCGATTGATTTCGAAGAAAAGTGCGCTTAAAGTTCTTAATTTTACTCAGTACACCAGAAATCTGAACCAATTAAGTACATTTGATGCCAGAATGGCTCTATAAAAGAGTACCAAAATATTTGTAAGTCGTTTAAAACCACTTACACTTAAGTATTAAGGTTTAAATTTAAAGCGACACTGACACTTAACTCCGGTTTGTTTCTCCTAACTGTAATTTAATTTAATGATCAGAATTCGAGATATTAAAGAGAAAATTAAGCCACGAACCACAAAATCTTAAATGTAAAATGACTTTTCGGTCAATTTTTGGAAATAGTGATTTAAATAAAAATTATAGGGATTAAATACATAAGTGAAGCTAATGAAGTTGATACAAATCTCTAAAGCCGTTTAGGAGAAAATAAAGAAAAATGAATGAGAGTGAAATGGCGGTTATGGTAGAAATATCATAGGTACTAAATTGATAAGTTATATTACAGAGTTTTAAGTAAATTTTTAGGAAAATTATAACAGTAAATAAGAAATTATAATAAGAGAAAAGAAAAACTGCAACTACTCGATGGTAAAGTGCCCTTTACAGCACACGGATTGGAACACATGTTTCAAAAAAAAGTTATAGGCGTTTAAGGTAGTCTACGTGTCAAGTTTAGTTAGAATATGTAAAGTGGATTTAAAGAAAATCGAGAAAAACTGAAATATCACAAAAATAAAATGCTGTTTTGGAAGGTTTTACAAAAAAAATGCATGAAAAAGCTATGGATAGAAAGCAGTTTTTAAAAAACTGGAAATTCTCAAGAGTAAAGTGCCATTTCGAAAAGATCGAGGGAGAGAGAGAGAGGAGAGGAAGAAATTCTTGTGGTTTAATAACAAATGTCCATGTACTTTCTATTTACCACTTTCTTCTGTTAGTCTTTACTCTATTTTCATAAAATATTGTTAGCACATCTTTGCTTCTAAGCATATTTGCTTAACATACCGCGTTATTCTTCCATTACATCGTGGTACGTTAAACTTAGATTGAACGAACATGCTTTTTCTCCATTATTAGCATTAAAAATTATTAAAGCAATTACTTATCAAGAGCTAACGTACAATTTGAAATGGTACAACAAAAATTGTAGGTTATAATCGTCAAACCATAAGCATTTCGCTCAGAACACGAACTACAAGGATCGAAAATTGCTAGAAATCGTTCTTGACGTTACTTCGCATTTAAAATAGTCTTCAACTAAAGATTGGCTCACAAGAAATTACGTTCAAATCGGCGCAAGTGGCCCTTGTTGCTCCAGAACTGCGCATAATGCCATCGGCACCCATACCATCATGGCGATACTCAACGTCATATACCAAAGGTGTCACGTTCTCAACGAGGAAATAGCGTTTGACGCCATTTCCTCGGCCTAGGCCATATGGCGCAGTATCGCTCGAAAACGATGATTTACACTCGACCAGAAGTACGAGTGTCGAAACCCAATCTGCCATGCACCGCTCTTGAATATGATTAATGCGTTACATCTGTCACTTTCTGATTGACAAATTCATCGACGGCACTCCACGTCTCAACAGTCAAAACGTTCCAGACTTGTGTTTGTTTTTTCTCTCTCGAGTGTCGCACTCGAGCGGACCGACGTGAAATCTTTTAAGTGTCCTCGATTGCTCTGATGAATACGGATGAGATGCTTCCTTACAGATAAACCCGGTATGAGTCCAACGTAAATAGGAACGAATTTATTTTTGTAAAGGCTCGGATCTGACCTGTCGAGATAAGAGGCGAGACCATCCATCAAAAGGTAGGTCAAGTCCATTAGACGTTTTAACGCTTAGGCGATACTTGTGGATTTGATGGAGAAAACGTCGCCGAAATTGCCTTGTATTATCAGCTTGAAAGCATCTCACGCTTCGTGCCGTTTGTGAAATAATAGTACCATGTTGGAAATAAAATACACAAGGAAGAGTGTACTTACGACTACGACAAGGATTCGAAACCGAAACTTTCGAGGACACAAAATAATGAAGGTTGAAGGGAAAAATTAACGAGTACCTGTCGGAATTTTCCTTGTATTATCCTTCTTGCTAAGGATATAACTAAGTCCAGTCTGACAGATGGAGCTTAAGAAATAGGAATCGCACTACTGTATCGAGTGCTACAAGGATACTAGGGATAATTTCAACTGTCTTAACCGGTTACACTCTTTAGAAGTGAATTTTGTTCTGGCGAGATAGGTAATACCTCCTCCTCTTTCCTAACGTTATTTGGTTCAATTGTAATTTAAAAATGTATTCATTGACGCCTCTATGTGCACTATAGTTACTTGTACTCCTTGTAGCATGAGTACAAAGTAACGCGCCCTAATTCAGATCGAAGCACCCTGTACAGGGTCGACAAAAACCCAACGTAAACATCTATTGCTTACGACCTTATAGGGATTGTCCGCCTTGATTACAGCCATCAATAGCTCATTTTTTGGTGATATTTCTTTGATTTTCTTTCGGCGACTGTAAAGAAATTTGGTTGAATTTTGGGTTACGCTTAGGGGTTGTAGTTCGAAGGGAGGTAGAGAGAGGGTAGATGAGACTATGAGATGAAATAATGAGAAATAGTGGCTTTGGTTTTTTCTTCATAGACGTGGAAAGCAATTAGACACTAATTCTCTTGGAAGACGAAAGAGCCATGAGGGTCATACTGAGAGCAAGTTACTTAAGTAAGGTAAATAACGGGAGGAGAATAGTGGAGAGCTTCACTTACATGTCTTGAGGGTTGACGAGGGGGGGGAGAAAACGAAAAAACTACAATTATTCGAGTGGAAAATTGCTTGAAACTGCAGCTCTTCGAGCAACGAACTTTTCCAAAGCAAATTGTTGGTGATAAGGGGGTTCTTCTAATAAGAGGGGGATTTATTAGATAAGTAAATAACTCAAGTAGATCTTAAATTGTTTAAATTTTTATAGACTGGAGGTATTTTAGACACAAAGTTAGACATGAATCGATTGGAGTTGAGTGGAGACATTGGAGCTTGTTATACAGGGAACTAAAAGAGTTACCTTTAAAGCGTATAAATTAGGCTTTATCAACAATAAGGCAGAGTCTATGTGAATCGAATCAAGTGTGATGGGTCAGTATGAGAGAATCTCCTTTAGAAATGAAAAAGGACAACTTTAATAGGGAACTTATCGTATACGTAAATAATAGTAACAGTAAATAAATAGTGACTTTGTTTCGAATGAAGGCAAGTAAGGTTAGAAAATAGAAATTTGGAGAGTAATGGAGGATACGATAAACTTCCTTTACTTTCCTGTGTTTACAACAAATAAAATTAAAAGAATGCAATATACAAAAACAGTAATAATACACTATAGAGAAATAATAAAACAATAATAGTTATAATAATGGTTATGTGTTCATTTAAGACTAGAAAAGGTTTAGTAGACTACATAAGGGCTTGTTAAATAAAAGCAGTATTCACTGTTGGTATTTTTGGAGTGGCTTAAATGAAAGAAATTCTATTTTCAAAAAATATATAACAGTGCGGTGCGTCGTTGTCATTTTTCAACCTAGTTCGCGCGTAAAAAACAATTCATTCTCTCGTCGCCAACCAGACCGTAAAATCAACCGTCACCGAATGCTATTTATAATGAATTTATCCATTTTTAACGCTTATCCCACGTTATTAATTGTTTAATCCGCCTCGCCAAGGTTCCCGAATGGAAAACCTGCGCGCAGTACGTATTAATTATCTCATCGTGACAAATCGAATCTGTCCGTGTAGCCGAAACCGACCATACGAAACCGTAGGAGAAAAAAGAGTGTGTCGCGAATTAATTTCGTCCATTGGACGCGATCCGTGAATTTTTGTTGTCCGTTTCATCGCCCACTCGGAATATAATAAACTGCGGACGGAAAACGGGCGATTTCGAATTCGTACACGTCGGACGCGGTCACACCGAAAACCGATTAACAATTAGGGCGCTTGATGGACGCGGGAAATACGCCAAAGTTCTGTAAAATTCGAAAACAACTAAAATCGACTCCGGCAGATTTATTTCTTCGAACGCATGCGCGCGGGTCAAGGGTTATAAATTGGGATTTAAAAATTCATTAAATTTATAACAACTACAGTAAATTACACGCCCCATAAAAAGGTAGTACACGGAAAACCACGCAATTGGAAATATTACTACAAAATTTTAGTCCCAAATAAGCGTTAATTAATTAATGGAATTACTATAAATTACAAAATTTTATTGCAATGTAACCAAGGTTTAAATAATTTTTGAATAATAAAATCGCTCCGGGATGAAATCTGAAGGGTTTAAGGGAATTCACAAAATATTCCTTGGGGAGCATTCGAAAAAATTAAAAATTAGAGAGCCCACAGGTGCGGCCTGGAAAATTTCTCGTAAGGTTAAGCGACAAGGCACACTTGAAGAGTCTAGAAGAAAGCTTCTAGATGCCCTACTGTATTTCTGGAAGACTGGGATAACTATAATCGAGTCTGGAGGATGTACGTAATCCCTCAACGTTCCCCTTGTAATTTTCAACATTGGGACACTTCGAGAATCCACATTTCAGGGACTTTTCAGGAAATTAAAAAATATTCCTTGGGTAACCCCAGGAAAAATTAAAAATTAGAGAACCTACGGGTGGGATCGGCAAGATTTCTCGTAACGCTAACACATAAGGGAAGCTTGAAGAGTCTAGAAGAAAGTTTCTATATGCCCTGCTGGATTTCTGGAACACTGGGATAATGATAATCGAATCTAGTAGATGTGCAGAATCTCTGAACGTTTCTCTTGTAATTTTGAACTTTAGGACACTAAGAATCCTGAAGGAAAGAAAACTTATAAAAATTTCCCACAAAATGCCGGTTAGGAAAAGTCTCTGCGATAAAAATTGAGCGAGAATTTGCCCATTTTTCGGGTTTTTCGGAAACACTAAGATAATTTAAAAATTTAATGAAATCCGATTATTTAACGAAAAGCAAAAGTTAAACCGAAAGAAATAAAGGCGAAAAACTCCTGAAAATGAGAAACTAAAATTTTGTTTCTCGCTCAATTTTCACTCAGAAAGAAGTTAGAGGCAAAAATAGGGAAAAAATTCAATACTTTCACTTTTTATGGGTTTCTTGAATTAATTTCAACAAAAAATAAAAAATTTAACTTTCTAAAGTACAATTTCGATAGAAAATTCAATTTCCTACGAAAGAGTTTCTAACAGAGTTTACCTAAAAATGCATCGTTTTTGTGGCATAGCAGAAAAACCATAAAGTGACCAAACTTGCCCCGTTCTCAAAAACGTACCCCTAAATTTAATTGCACTCCGCGGTTTAACCCTCTGTATAGACCAGTTGGACATATGAAACGATAAAAGTTTGAACGTTTTAGTCCCTTTTACCCCTACTTTTTTCGGAATAGGAACTTTCTGGGAAACAAAATTTGAACAATTTCATAAACAATCAAAGTTAAGTTATAATATAATTACAATAAAAGTTAGTTAATTGGTCAAACCATTGGTTACTTTAAAGGGTTGGTCAAAATTTCCAAATGCTCGAATTTAGCGAATGATGGGTATTATTTATATTTTAGTAATATGTTTTTGGTAATTTATTTGCTTTCTTTATTTGACCATTCGGTTCTATTGAGCAAATTTCCTTTTCAAGACCTGCAAAACATTTTAAAGCTGAGACCAAAAGGTTTTTAAAAAATTATTGGTTAGTTTGATAGATTTTTCTAAGTTTCAAAATTCTAGAAGATCTTCAAACAAAGTGGCAGAAGAGTGAAAGTAGCAGCATAGAAAAAGTACGTTTCTGTAGATACAAAAGTACTTGATGGAATTTGTCGTTTGGAAATTACTAACTGTAGATAGACTCATTTAAAAAAATTGAAACTTCGATGGTCATTTAGAAAGTTGCCATGTTCCCTATGAGTTTAAAAGTTATGAGATTTTTTCCTACGTGTATCGAAAATACCCCGTAGCTGCGAACATTTAGTTCGCAAAGAAGGTTACTTGGATATGATCCAGGAGCTAAAATCAGCTCCCGGTCGGTTTGTAATTGGTATAATTCTTCACGACAGCTCCGAATTAACGGGACATTTCAGTTTACACGGCTTTGATCTTGGCAGTATAAATTATTTCGGTATACGCAAGGATGTTTTCGGATTGCGTGTCTCTCGCGTTTAGGACGGCCATCAATTTCATTCATCCCGTCCCACTTCCATAAAAATATCGACCACGACGGACGACGGCGATCCCACGGGCTAATTGCTTCCGACAACTTTTCATTTAACGATATCATCTTAATCGGGTAGAATTACACGAAAATGTCAGAGCGACTTAACGGGAATACCGGGGTTATTGATAATAAGTTAAAAGGGAGATCAGGTAGATTGAGATATCGCCGGGAATATCGGTAATTGTTCCCTTTTTCGTTACACTCCGATGATGCACTCGACAGGATCAGAGAGTGGATTAAACGGATTACTGAATTATCGATTAAATTCCCCAAACAAACATTTAAATGCATTATCAGACACTCATTGCATTATAGGAGATGTACGAACCGTTTTATAAAACCCTTCTCTATAAACGCTCATAAATCATTGCTTCGTGAAGTGAAAACACTTTAATTGTATCTTGAATATAAAAATCTGACCTTGGAAGGGGACGTAACGTCCATTATAAGCTCATGTTTTATTACAAATATTATTTCCGGCCAATCTGAAACGCAAAAGACATACACACATCAAATGTTTTGAAAATCATCCACAATTTTCTTTATTAATCTGCTATTTGTTCCCTGCATAAGCACATTTCAAAGTTATACTTAATGTGAAGTAATAAAAACAGTACAGTGTACATAGTGACAATATTTTATACGCAACATATTTTTATTATAACGATCCTTCAGAATAATCTTGCATTTTCACCCAACGCGACGCCACTGCACCACTTTTGTAAGCGGCATTTGTTAAGATCTTAGTTGCATGGATTTTTGCAAGAAGTACAAATAGTCTTCCTCTTGTCGTGGCTTCCATGATCAAAAAATCGCGACCATCTATATAATTGTCATGAAGTATGGTTGAACAATTCTCTTAAGTTACGCAGTCATGGCGCCGTTCCACACTTTTACTATCTATCTTTCCTGTCTAATAAGTCCTCCAGCTTGCGCAGTTTTAACAAGTCTTTAGGTTGACTTGCTGCGTAAGACTTCTTCATTAGTGACTCATTATGTCATGGTATCATCCGAATTTTGAATTTACCGTTTTGACGTTTACAGCAGAAGAAACTTTTTGATTCATGCTTTTTATTCCTAAAAAGACTTCTCATTCCATGTTCTCATTTATTTACCGTATTTACTACTAACTGTCTGTTATTGTTTGATGACTTGTTGATCTTTGGTCTTGTTAGAATCCATGCACCATAGCGTACCGATTTCCTTTGTTTCTTCTGTTATTTTTTGAAGGTCCTCACTATTTCCTGCTAGCACCACCGTACCATCAACGTATTATTAATGAGGACTCCGTTTATTTTAACGCCTCAAATTTCATCTTTGATTGCTTCTAAATACGCGTTAAAAAGTGCTGAGGACAGTATTTCTCCTCCTCGATTGACATGCACTTCTTTTGCATTTCTCCCTTTTATACTAGCCAAGACTATTTGGTCATTGTAGAGCGTTCCTAAAATCTTTAGATCTCCTCCTTTAATAACCTTATTAGTTTTACATGGCGTACCCTGTGGAATCCCTTTTCATAATCTGTAAAGTAGATTTGGGTTTCTCCATTGACATCAAGGACTGAAAAATGCATCGAGTACCAAGCCCATTCCTGGAACCATGCTGGGTTTTGCTTAAATCTTTGTAACCTTAGGTATATTCGGTAGTGCATCATCGTCAGGAAGCCCTAATGTATATAGCTCATTCTGACTATATAGTAAATTGAATTAAAAAGATGTCCTACAATGTGGAATTGGTCTTCTTTCAATAGCTTCAGTAATTCCACTGATAATTTGCATTAATATTTCTTACTTCCATTTCCTACTTCTTCATACATACTATTTTTTTGCCCATCTTTTAAGCTCCTCTCGAGTATCTAGAATTAATTTTCTATATTCATCTTCAAGTGGGCAATACGTTCTTTCTTGTTATTGCCCATAATTTCCTTCACTCTCTTGATTCTCCTCTTCATTCGTTTCCATTTTACATGTAGTAGCAGCTTTCTGCTTGAGTTGAATGTTGTATCTCTACTAATCTTCCATTTATTTTCATGGCTTACTGTTTCTGTTTGCTATTAAACTGCAGATCCTTTTGCAAACATGGTAAATCGTATTTTCTGTAAGGGGACGACTTTTGAATGTTACACAAGTCTGTTGTATTAACTGATATGTTAATTAAGTCTTAACCTACATACGAGACAATTTTGCGTCTCCTTTCATCGACTTCGTTATTTTTTATACACTGCTTAACGCATTTAAACAATGTTAATCACTAAACAATGGCGTTTTTAACAGGCTCGTATATCGTAATTAATATTTTAACAATGGGTACGCTCTTTGTAATAATAAGGGATACTTAAGAGTTTTCCGAATATTTAACGTTAATTAATCAAACAATTACGCGCGTAGAAATAATAATCTGACGATAGTATTCCAATGCGTTATCGTTATTATGTCTGACTTGTCCTCATTGGACCGTATTAAGATAAACGCTATAATAGCACCGTCCCTATTGTTTTCACACTTTCGATTCACAGTAATTTTATCAGACCTTGTTGCTAGTTTCCTCGTTTTCTTTCCATCAAGTTAACACCGATTTAATCTTTAATTTTCAAGACAGCCACTGTAATTACCTCCAAACGATCTCCGCTTTTGTTAGGTAATACTCACAGTAGCTCGTTATGAGTTATAATGGGGAAAATCCAAACGGCCGGCAGGATTAGCAAAATATGTGATACGGGAAATCCCGAAGTAATCGTGAAGGCAATTTACTTGTGTATTTACTCAAGGAATCCTCCGCTCCTCGATTGTCAAAATTTTCCTGGACGAAACAAGCCGTCAAATTGTGTTTCGACATTTAATCACGATGTTTATATCGATGCTCGGTATAACAGTAGGTGCATTTCCGTCTAATAAAAAGCCCCGAAAGGCATAAAAAATGCGTCGGCAGAAGGCACAGGTAAAAGCCACCGACACCTTTATGTTTAAGTTATGACAGGAATAACAGGCGTACCTATAAAATAAATAAACCGGGCAATAATCCGAACGGGAGGTTTAAGAGCGACTCTCGTCGGGTTAAGGCTGGTTCAGATTATAACGCGAGCGTTTTTGAAATTTCAATAAATCAGGCCGGTGGCTTATCACCTATTTGACAAAATTATATGGCAATCGACAACGAATCTTAGGATTCCTTCAAATTTGATTTAAAAAGGCAACAGGACTTCAGAATTCAGGAAATATTTCACGTGTATCTTCAAAAAACGTGTCAGGGCATTTATTATACAGAAAATTTCGATTAAAGAAAGGCTTAAAGTCGCTTTTCTAAATGAAACGAGGGTTGTAACAACATGTACGATGTAAATACAATGTACAATGATTTTCGTGACGTGTAAACTAATATCGCGTGTACGCTACACTGCCTACCTGAAGCATGTTCAAGCTTAAATAATGGGATCGTTCATTTGGGGGGTGACTTTGGGTTTTTCTTTAATTACTGTTTGTGGTATTATCTTAAGCGCCAAAATTATATGAACCTCATTATAGATCCAAAAATGTGTCCTGGGTGGTTCAAAAAAGTAATGAAACTCTTAAGCGTTTTTCCATATGCATTGTGTGTATGATAAATTTAGATTGGCTTTCCTTTCGAGGGATTAACAGGCAGTAAATATAATAGAACGCGAAGAACAAGGCAAAGAGAAGACGAAAACTCGAAAAATGACAGATTTGGAATTTTGACGGCTTATTGCGAAATATCTACCACCACTATCGACCATCAAGAGACGTAGAGGGTCTTAGGATTTTTTATTTAATACAATAGAAAGTAAATATTTTACTTCATTTAGTTCGATCAAAAATGGCAATTTTTATAGTAAAAGAGGACAGTATTAGAGTGCTTGAGAAAATAATTTTAACTTTAGGAAACCAGCAGTTTTTGAAAAAAAAAATGTGAGAAGTTTGCCAAATTTGCTAGATTTCAAAACGAATTTTTTTAATGTTTTCATGTTATTCTCATCGGTTAAACGGTAATAGTAAAGTTTGATTATTTAACTTTACGGCGATATTCAAATTTCGTGAAAAGAGCGTGGAGAAATAAGTGAAAAAAACGATTATAAACGGCGCGGTTTTCGCGCCTTCGCCATTTTGAAATTTTAAATGCGTGTGTGCTTAACAGAGATACGGCATAGTGGCTAAACGACCGTCGTCGTTTATATCGTATGTCATTTATGTCGTACTTTATAACGTTTCTATAAAAGAAAAACCAACAGAACCAAACCGCCTAAACTAACTTTGGTATCCGGAGGATTCTACAAAGGAACTTGTACTTTATAATATTTCTAAAAGGAAAAACGAGCAGAATTACAAATTAATACGGTTTCAATGCCTTCCCCTCGGTCGATTAGCTACTATCATTTAAGTGTCATCGTCGCGTGGCAACCCTGCGATTATTTTGATGGTTCCTGTGTAATAAATGGAAAATCAGGTAGAAATTTGTCAATTTCTATGTGTTATGTTGAAATATCATTGAAAATTAGTGCGACACGTGTAGAAGACATTCCATAGATGTAGCAGAAAGAGAAATTGGTGACCCCTCATATTTGCCATATCGGTTAGAAGTCGACAAATTTCTCAGAGAAGTGAGGTTAGATGAAAAATAATTTCTTTGCTCAAAGAGTAAAAGTAAAAGTGCAAATCGCATGCGCATATCGTTTTCTACGGTTTTTCTATTGATCGGTGGTGATTTTTTGGTGAGAGTTTTGATTTTCACGCAGTTAACGCGTTATGGAAAATTGCATTTTCAAATTTTTGAACTAATGTTTTCGAATTAGTCATTTCATGTACTTTCTTAGTCATCCTTCTTCTATCAAAATTCCACGTGGACAAAGGTGAAGGTTTGTCCAGTAAAACTTTGCCCTACGTTCTTAGATTTCCCCGGACTTGATCTTCGTGAAAATTCCCCGTTCCTTGGTCTAAAAGGCGAGAGAGTGCAGCATTTCCTAGCTGACAACGGATCAGGTAGTTGAAAAGTCGCCTCGGTAGGGATAAACCCTGTAAACCACCGATCCCCCAATCGTAACTATCTCGGCTTAGCCCGAAGAGAAGACGAAAAAGCCCTATTCTTCCTTAATTAACGTCAGACGATCCGTACGATCCCTAACACTCTCTCTCTCTCTCTCTCATCTTCCATCATCACATCGTCGCATTGATATTTTGTTATATAAGCCCCGTCGACCGACGTTTTGTATGCTACTGATTACTCCGGGACCTTTCCTCGGACGCTGACGTCGGCGACATCAAAGCCTCCTTCCAGAGGGTCCGTCATCGTCACCATCTCCATGGGTGGCAGGAGCCGACAGGCCAGAAACGTGGCGGTATTAGCGCTTCGTCATGCTACGGCTGCTACGGACGGAGAGAGAGAAAGGAAAATCGCTGCGGCGCACGCGCGTCGAACCTCCGGAACTTAACGGGCACCGTCGTCCTCAACCTCGCCTCATACCGTAGTCGAGCGTCGAGGTGCGTAGGTCGGTCGATCGAGTTCATACACAGTGTTGAAGTGAAGTGATATAGTTGAGTGTGTAACCCACGGTGAGAGTTTATCCGAGATGGTAGTGCTGGAAGGTGGCGGGATGCTCTCCTCCTCCGGGAATCAATACCTGCAGCCGGATTACCTGTCGCCGCTGCCCACTACGGTAAGTCTGGATGAAATGAAATGAAGGATTTTGTGATTGCCGCGGCCCTTTGGTGGAAGGAAATGAAAATTTGTGTCGATTTGGTTGCAGCTGGACGCGAAGAAGAGTCCGCTGGCGCTGCTCGCGCAGACCTGCAGCCAGATCGGGGCGGACTCGCCGCCGTCGAAGCCGCTGATGTCGCCCATGGAGAAGTCGAAGAAGTCCGACGGCGTGCGCTCGTCGCCGGCCAAGGAGAAGGCGACGCCGCCCCAGAGGTCGACGCCGACCGAGGCGACGAAGCTCGCGTTTAAGCCCTACGAAAACAACGTCGTGGTGGTGGCGTCGTCGAAGAAGGACGACGACCGCCACCAGCAGGCGCCGCAGCGACCGTCCTCGAAGCACAACGAGGGGAGGAAGAGCGCCTCGCCCGCCTCGAGTCCCGAGGCGGACCAGGGGAAGAGCTCCCCCGCCGGGGATAAGTCCTCATCGTCCGAGTCCACTAGGGGGGCGAGCCCCATCATCCGCTCCGGCCTCGAGGTGCTGCAGGGCCACCCGAAGGACTCCCCGATCGGGGCGTACAAACCGTCCGGGCTGACGGGCGGCTTGAACGTGCACTTCGGCTCGCTGTGCTGCCCCCCCGAGCATTCCAACCCCGCCTTCCGGCCGCCGTTCCCTGGGGCGTCGTTCCCCTCGCCGCCGATGTTCTCCGGGTACCCCGGCGGGCCGTTCCTGAGCTACGCGAGGGTGAAGACCCCCTCGGGCGGAGAGGCGCTCGTGCCGGTCTGCAAGGACCCGTACTGCACCGGGTGCCAGTTCAGCCCGCAGAACCAGCAGCTGCTGGCGACGGGGCCGTGCCCGTCGGGGTGCACGCAGTGCGACCACCAGAAGTACAACCTCGCGATGGCGATGTCGCTCGTGCCGCCGGGCGCGCTCTCCTCCACGTCGTCGCTGGCGTACCAGCAGCTCGGCAGGCCGTACGTGTGCAACTGGATAGCCGGCGACTCGTACTGCGGCAAGAGGTTCGTCACCTCCGAGGAGCTGCTCCAGCACCTGCGGAGCCACACGAGCGGCTCGGAGCAGGCGTCGCTCGCGCACCACCCGCTCTTCTCGAGGCCCGGCTACCCGAACCCGCCGCTGAGCCCGCTCTCGGCCGCCCGCTACCACCCCTACGGTAAGGCCCCTACTCTGCCGACGTCGCCGTACAGTGCTTTCAACCCCACGGCCCTAGGGCCGTACTACTCCGCCTATTCGATGTACGGGCAGAGGATAGGCGCCGCGGTGCATCAGTAGTGACCGTGTGGTTTTCTTCTTTACTGCGGAACTGTGATAATTTGTACATATATATAAGTATAGGGCCGAACGAACGAAGGAGAGTGCAATCCGTTGGGGACTTACGTATTATTATTATTATTATAGGGCAATAACTTCTCGAAACTGTCCGGTTTTCCTTCCGCTCGAACGTTTATTTGTAGAGGTATTTCTTATTAATTAATTAATGTTGAGTTTCGATGATGCTTTAATAAAATGGTTGTAGACTGTACCTTGCGTTTTATTCGCTTCTCATTAACCTCCATCTCGCGGTCTCACGCTACAAATAAATAAATAAATCGCACGAATTATGTCATTCTTTAAAACATATACATGTGCATATTTATAACTCCGGTTAAGTAATTTATCCTTAAATAAATTATTGCGAGAAAAACCGATTTAACGTGTTTACTACGGTAAAAATAACCTTGCGTCATAAACTAAAAAATTCTGCAATTTATATACTTCCCGTCGTTAACTTTAACTTTGCGATAGAGTTTATTAAAATTTCATCAAAACCCTTGTATTCTGCTATTACTAAAAATACGCACAATATCTGCTATTGTCAGTTGACGTTTTTGGCAACCGAGCAAGGGCGAAACTTTTTATTTAACCTAACCTTCCGCTATAAATTTACTACTGAAATAAATTTTTGGGAGTCATCGCGAAAATTTGAAACTAAAATTGCTACATTATTTTGATTTGATTTGGTATTTTATTAATAGGAGGTGTCAGAAATGTTTGGACAAGAATAGAGGACGTTTCTTTATCTGATCCCTGAACTTTTTTGATACAAAAACCTAAGATTTATTCGAACGTTTCTTATATTGTTAATACACATAAGTGCCAGCTGGCACAAAGAAAATATACTCTTTCGACTTCTTGTATGGCTTAATGCGATTATTCCATTTAAAGCTGCTCCAAACCTTAGAAGGAAAGGATTTTTCAGAAGTCATACCTTCACTCTTTTACCTAATTAACTTTTGAATTCTGATATGGATAAGTTTAAGAGTACACTTAGTTATATAACAATATTTCAGTTTGCTATTTTGGAAAGTTTTCAAAATGGCGAGAGGTTTGAAAGAAGGAAGAACATATTAGGTTTCAGGGAACCTTCCCTTCCCTCATTTGAGTCAAAAATAACCAAAATTTGCAGCAGTTCTAAAGAAAATTGCAATTGCTTAAAAGTGTCCTTCGTTTGAACCTTCGAATTTTACTTTGTCTTTATACAAATTCATTCCTTCGGCAGTGTTTTGATGGAATAATGGCACTTTTGGCTTTAAGAAACGTTTTCCTTTCATTGGCAAGCAATATTTCCAAATAAAATGCTAGACTTTTTTGAAAAAAAAAGCAATATATCGTGGTAATGCTTTTTAGTATTGTTAATACTTTTTCCTTGTTCATTCAAATATTTATTAAAAAAATTGTGTTTTATTTTTTGAAATATTTACAAAATGATTTTTGAAAAATGTAATACTCAGAAAGGAACCGCTTTTTGAATCAATTCAGGCACTTTTGCTTTCAGGGAACATTTTTCTATATTTTGAGCTTGAAATATTTAAAACATAATTTTGGAGTATATTTTGAAAAACAAAAACTCACAGAGTTAAACCTTCCCATGTTTTAAACGTCTAAATTTGGAAATTATATGGGTAATGCTTTTTAGACATCAACAAATTTAAATTCGATTATTTCATTGATTTTCGAAATATTTTAAAGAAAAAACGATTAAAAAATTCTATTTTTCCTAAGTTGATGTCTCTAAAAATAAACATTTTCTTGGAATATTTTCTAGAAATTACGGAAAGTGCGTTAAAAGATCGAATTTAGCAGGTTTATTCAAGTTTCAAATTGTTCCACTTTCCGACGGCCAGAGGAAGAAATCTAAATTTTCCTATATGACCTTTGATGTGTTCTATAAACCTTCTGGACATAATTTTAAAAATAAGAGAGTATGAATCGTGCTGAAAAGTAGTTTGGGAACACCAGAATGGCTTTAAAATTGATTACGATAAATTTATGAAAAATTATATCATTTCTATTATAATTCTAAGTTCTTATGTAACTTTGAACGTTTAAAAGCGTTTACAAATGAATTATACATGATTTACAGAAGTTTCAAACAACTTCACTTTGATTTTATTAGAAAGAATCGAAAATATAAATTCTAATGGTTATTCTAGTACTTCAATTGACCGAAAGTGCCTCAAAATCGAATTTACAAGTTTTATTTTAAGATCTAAAGACTAAATTTTCGAGTATTATACCTGTTAACGAAGGATTTTTTACTGTAAAAAGTGTTGCATTAATGTTTATAGGCGTTTTAACTTAACATAAAATTAAATATTGTACACATATTAAAATACGCTCCTTAAGTGTAGTAGGAACATTTTCTATTATTAAATATAGGTAAATTTCATAGGCACATTTTTCACAATGAATAAATAAGACTATTTTTAGTAAATTGCATTGATCATAAAATTCCCTTGAAAAACAAGTGTATAAATTTAAATTTCCCATGAAATATATTGCCCAGATAGTAATAGTAAGTAAACAAATAAATTACTATTTATATCCAATCGTTAAAGAATTGATGGGTGGTCACAGATTTTTGGAATTATACTTACATTAATTCATACTTACTTACATTAATTATACAGAGCCCATGGGAGTATTTGGTTTTGTTGCCTAGCAAATTTTCAAATATAAGCCCGTTGCTGCGTTATGACGTCACTGCCTTTAAATATATGTAAAGAAAAGTGTATTTTATATACAGAAGCTGCTCGTAAATTTTACTTAAAATGATTTACCACAATGTTTCCATAAGTTGAAGTTTCCATCATTAAAGGAAATTATGATATTCTTCCTTATGCAATTAGAGTTAATTTAGGGATTTTTTTTGGATATTCTAGACGAGAAATAAGTAGGCTTAGGATTAAGCTGCTGGCTTTACTATTGAGTTTAGTTGACAAAACTTAACATACGATGATAAATTAACAATTAATTAGTTACCTTAATTGATGAATAATTAATCATATCATTAAATAATTAATGTTAAATTATAAATCGTCACTAGTAACTCTAGGTCAGCAGTTAATTTGCTATAGCCATTTGAGAGCAGATTAAGAAAAACTAAAAATTCTTAAGGGTAAAATATTTTTTGGGTGATTTTAGAAACAAATGTTTCAAATAGGTAATAACTATACTTTACAATTAATCATTAAAGTCGTTTTAATGAAAATCAAGAAACACTGAAAATTGTAAGGAATGGAGTGCATGTTTAAAAAATTTTAAAAAAGAAATGTGAAAAATGTACTGAAAAATCTCACTGAAAACTCACAAGTGCAAAGAGCAGTTCAAAGAAGATCAATCGATATAACGATTATGGTAGTTGATATGGATTAAATAATATATTAAATACACAAAGTTTAAAGAAAATTTTGAAACAGTATTACAGATAGAAATGGATTAGAGTTTTCAGGGGAATAATCCCATATACAAAGTTTCAGCTTTCGTACCTTTGTATATCCTCTGAGAAAAGATTCAGCACATACGTTTTTCTAAAAATGTTTTTTGAGCTCATTGGAGCTTAAATCGCCTAGGAAAAGCAACATCTTAAATTTCTAATTTCGACCCTATTACAACAATACCTTCTCAATATGCGAGTAAATACAATAGTACATGTTATGAAAAACTAAAAAGAGCATATAGCAACAATTGCGCAGCTCTTACAAATTACTCCATACGTATTAATAATATACGTATGTATGTATGTAAGTAGTGTGGAATTCGGTCACGCTTTACGACACTGGTTTTGTGGAAACAAAGAAATTTATATCCATTCGCCTTCAATGACGTTTGTAGTATCTAAACGTTTAAACACGAAAAGTTAAGTGCCAATTAGCGATAATAAAATAATTACAAGTAATCGATAATCTTTATCTCTTTTCCATCGGTTTTATTTCTGCAATAATTCAAAGAAATATAAATGATGGGCAATTAAAAGTAAGCGTTTGCCGCAATACTGGCAACTTTTCAAGACGACATGGGAATTATCATTCGTGAATTTACGACTGTAATTTTTATACTCGCTTATCGTGATTCACCAATAAATATTTATCAAAACGCGAGGATATTTTTTTTAAGAAATCCGCCGAGTTGGTATGGACGAATTATAAATTTGTAATTTATAGAAATATTTTTTAATTTTGTTTTCAAACAGTCGGTATTTATTAGAGAATAAAGTAGGCTTAATTGGACAAGTTCTATCAGTTTTAATTTTTTAACAGATTAAAAATCTTAGACCGTGAATAGTTTATCTAATAATAATATGCAAATTAGATGTCGCCGCGTTTCATTTCTACATGTATTTTTTTATTGATGTATGCAGATACGTAATAAAAGAATTTGTGATGGTAATACATGCATATTTATGAAGTTATAAATTTTTGATTGGCCATAAAATAGCGCAAATAGGTCAAACAATAAAAAGGTGTTTATTGCAAGTAGTAATATTCGTATTAATTAATATTTTAATACTTTCATTACCAGTGGCGTATCTACGCGGTGGTTTAATATTTATTCGATTCGGGTACGGCATTAATTTTTGAACGCCGACATGTTGCTGTGTTGTTACGCCACTGCAAAGAATTTTTAGAATAGTTTTTAGGTATAATTATGGTATTTAAGGCAAAACGAAAAAAATTAAAACTACCTAAGGCCGTTTAGGAAAATCTATTTTTTACCTCTGGGCTTTGGAGAATCAAAAAATTCTTCTGAATTCCATTGTATGGTACAAGGTATAGCATCGTGACTTCCTTTTTTTCCGAAAAGCAGTGAATCCCATTTTGTGAATTAGAATTTTTTCTGTAATATAGTACATATGTAAAATTTTGTTTCACACAGTTTTAAAGATCATGAGAGTTAGGTGACGCCCCCTGTTGTCCATACGCTGAACGAGGCGATTTCTGGTCTTTTGTCATGACCCTTTTCGACATGGCCGCGGGTATGTTGGCCCTTTATCACTATTTTTGATGTTGTAGTAAACCGAAACAGACCGATGAAGAGACGAGCAATAAAATTATTAATACCGATATCGAAATATCCTAAAACGTATCGAGAATATTACTGGTCATAATTTTTATGGACTTTTACTGTTTTCGCATCAGTAGATTAATATTGGCTATTGATAGACGGATGACAAAGCTTGTGTGTGTGTGGTGTAAAACTGTTTACTATCTAAAAATAAAAGTTGATTCCGTTTTATTCCCCCCAAATTCCCGGTATTCGTAAATTTCGTAAATATTTTACAAAGCCACCATAAGTAAAATTATATTAGCTATAAAAGTATGTAATATCGTCGTTAATTGCATCGTCTCGCTTCATAAATTTTACACCGGAAATTACCAACAAATCATTCGAGTAATAAATAAAAGTGTGTAGGTAATAACAGTAATAACACAGCTTAGAAGATAAGGTGGTAATTTGTGGTGTGTATTTGTTCGTCGAACAACTTCTTCCTACCTTAAGCAATTATTTATTGGTGAAATGTTTGCTTTCTGGGGCAAAACAGACACTTTTCGAATTTACGACTTCCATTTAAATTAGAAACTAAATCTACGAGCTCGCTAAGGGAACGAAACGTTCCCACGTGATCTTAAATTTTACACACAGCCGTGATCGACACACAGTTTTCCCATTACGTTAAATTCAATTAGCCGCTTAGCGAAAAAGGTACAAAGCGTAACGCGACACGAAATGTTTTCGCACAAAAGCTGCATTTCATATAAAAATATTTAGCGCTGCTCTAATGAATTTCTTTTTTAGCTGATGACCTCCGTCATGAGCGTTTTTAACAATGGCAAATGGTGGGGTTACGGGTGACGCGTGTTATAATACCACGCGAGCGTTAAATGATATTACAAAATTTTAATAATATTTCATGAAAACGTTCATAAGTGTGATAATTAGATTATTAGTCTCGTGCTAGGGGCACTTGAATAACGACAAATCAGAAAAAGATATTTTTTTGATAAATATTTAGTCAGTTACCCTCAGTGTTAGTATACAGGGTGGCCTATAAAATTATACTGAACTGATGTGGAATTGTTGTATTTCCATAAACGTGTTCGTCTTCTTCTAAATTAGTAACCTTTTAACTTAGTAACCCTTAATAAGAATGATAATTTTTTTGATAAATATTTCATCAGTTACACATTACTCAGTGTTAGTATACAGGGTAGCCTGTAAAATTATACTGAACTAATGTGAAGCTTTTGTACTTCCATAAATGTATTAGTCTCTTCTAAATTAGTAACCTTTTAATTTAGTAACCCTTAATAAGTATGATAATTAGATTATTTATTTATCTCTAACTTCATGCTAGTGGCATATGCATAACAACAAATCAGAAACCTAAGAGGAAAAAGATATTTTTTGATAAATATTTCATCAGTTACACCTCAGTGTTAGTATACAGGGTAGCCTGTAAAATTATACTGACCTGATGTGAAATTTTTATACTGCCATAAATATGTTCGTTTCTTCTAAACTAGTAACCTCTTCTTCTTCTCGTTGTTTCTCACTATTTTCTAAAGCTACCTGTAATGAAAATTAAAAATTTAAATCGATTAGAGGAAAACTTAATGATCGTGACCCCAAATTGTGCGCCTCTCATTTGTAGCTGTTGCTAATATACTGCGGTATTCTGTACACATCATTTTTAATAATGAAAGGAAGCAGCTGTTCCTTTGACTAACTGCATTGCCGGCGACGTATTGACAAACGAGCTGGAATGCATTTTTACGAATGTCTCTTCTCTCATGCCTCTCATTTTTCTTGTAGACCGCATTTTTCTGCTCTGCCATAAATCATGATGCATTAAAACGTTCAACATTGCATGCTTATTATATCTTTGCTTTTGGGCACTAATAACTCTAATTCCTTATTTTTTTGGAAGATGTCCTTTGTCCTCTTTGCTTACGGGGATATGTTTATTTTTCCTTGGACGTAACAATGATAGCAAAGTAAAAAGGACTATAATATAGTTCACACAAACGTCACAAAGGACAAAAAATTCGTGTAAGATTTTATAGCTTAGAGCTGTAAAATAAAGGTTTATATAGTTTGAGGATATATATAAAGGTGCGTCATTATGGCTACTTCTAACCACGTTTTCTGCAAGTAATACATAAGCACATAGCATTTTTAAACAAAGTACAACTTTCATTATTCATATTTACAAGGGTATAAAAATGCATAGGATTATTACATAACTAATAATGAAATTCATAATTTCTTCTTTGTAGTTGCATATAAAACAGTATTTTACAAATTATTTTACGCGAACGGCAATAGTTTTACATACATTACTGTTAATGAAATGGTTGATCAATGTAAACTTGCTAATGTTGTAAGTTTTAATTAAACACCATAAATAATCATTACAATCATATAACTCATGTTTATCTCCGACAAATTTATTTTTAGTAATTAATAATGAAAACGCAGTGGTACTGGTTGAGGTTTCAAATGCATCACTTTTAAATTGTTTTAATAATTACTTTGCAATTGCAAGTTTATTAATGGGTCTCTCAAAGGCAGATGAAATAGTATGAGTATTTACTACTATTTACCTATTGACAAAATCTTTTAAATATCACGTTTCTTGGCTAGTAAAGCCTTATAGGAATCTTCAAATTGGGCACAAGCTGGACCCTTTCTTTTGGATTCTTTCCAGTGTTTAAATGTAACATAGAATTATTTGCAACTTTCCTAAGCCTTCTACATCGAATTTTGATGCTGTTCTAACCTTTGAACCTTCTCAAGAAGTTATGGTGTCTTTTCGACTTTCTAGTATTTGAAATCAAAATGGAAACCTTGTTAGATTCGACTTGAGCCAATCTGGATATCTGAATGTTTCCTGTGGTCACTGGATACTAAAAATATTTAAAAATTTAAATCTAAGTAGCTTGTAACGTTTCTCTTTGGGATTGAGCTGGCTTAGCTGCCGATCGCTGAATTACCTCCATGTCGCGACTAAAGTATTTATCTGTAATCCTCTGTTTCAGTTAGTAGATAAGTATTGTTTGCTTAACTTCCAGGAGTAACTTGAATTACAATGCCGATATATTGCCTTAAATCCTCCCACTAGCTCCTCCAAGTATGAATTACCCTAAGCTTTCAGTATAGCCAAATCTACCGTTTGATGTGAAAGACGCGACACCCTGGACATTCGCAAAGTGGTCTTAACCGCCTCTTTGATCTCTTTCTCCTGCGAGACAAAGGAGGATCTTTCAATTACCACGTCTGCTTCAGGGAGAAGTAAAGAAGGGGGGGCAGGAGTGACGGGGAGAGCGGGAACAGTGGCGTGCGCTGTCGACCTGTTAGGCGTAGAAGACAAGATGATAAATGAGTCCGTGACGCGTTCAGGTGATCCATCATACACGAGAGATTGGAGATGCCAAGGGAAGGTCACTAACTGGCAATCCATCATCGGTCGCTTTCACACCCAGCTCGTAAACCGCCTTCGTTCCCGACAACGTTCCGAATACGTATACTATACGGGGCGAACAAACAAGATCGAGAGAATATGAAACGATCCCGTATAAAAAATGGAGTGATGGACCGTGTGCGTGGGATTTAAGGGAAGGTGAAGTAGCACATGGGGTTAACTAACTGAAATTCTTACACCCTGGTCGGAACGTACTTTTAGGCATGTGAAATTCGAAAAGGGGTCGTAGGGCAAACTGAACAAATGAAACGCTCCATCGCTGAGGTAAACGAACGTTGTATCGACCAAAGTTAACTATACAGGAAAATCTGTTTTCACAGTGAGCAGTAGTTTCGGTCCAATTACGGTCAAGTTCTGTTCTAATTTCCTCTGTTCCCATTACCTTCTACTGGATTATATTTAATGAGAGGGGTGAGAGTGCGTCCCGCCGTGTTGATCCATTGTCAGTTCCAAATGGCTCAGAGACTCGATTACCTGCTCGTATTGTGGATGTACATGTTTCGACCAGCTGGATTTTTTTTGAAGCCGGCTCGATATTCCCCCAGGAAGTTTTCCATACAAAGGGTTAATCTGTTTAGGATATTCAATAGTCTTTTATACGCACTATTAGACAGGTTTCTCTCTAATTAGAGAATTAATTTTGTCTCGACAGGGATCGAAATACATTTTCTCCATTTCTGCTATTTCCATACATGTCGTTTCCCCCATGTCCGTCTTTATGCTTAATATGTCTTCAAAATGTTCTTAGCACGCTTCAACTAGATAGGTTTAGTTAACCGTCAGCTCATACTTATTCTTCCTAAGAGCAGACACTTAATTCTAAAGTCTTTATTGTCGTGTGTCATTGCTTGTTACGTATTGAACTGATATTTTACTGATATTATGGATAACGCCACCTAACGAGCAATAGCGACTCTACCAGATCGATCACACGATCTCTCTCACATTAGGCTACTTTTTTAGGCTAGTACCATTGTACGACTTCTGCGCCGACATGGATAAGTAATATCAAATTTGTTTTGTTGCGATGGAACCAAAATTACAATCAGCTAAAGTCTGTCTAAAAATGAGGCGAAGTAATAAAAACTCATTATAAATGCAAAACCGATACAAGGTGGCACCCACTAAATGTGTCGAGTTCTCTAATGTTTTGCACGCTACCTCCCCTAATCTCTTTATATTACGAGTGTTTCTCCCTGAACATCTGCTATTTTGTGCGTCTCGACACATGCGAAGAACCACTCACTGGCGTACGGTCGGGAAAAATGACGAAATGTGCAATAATCGATAACTGAAAAAATTACGTGTGCGTGCGCGTGTGTGTGTGTGCGTGCGTGCGTGTGTGTGTGTTTGTGTGTGGGCGCGCGCTTGAACGAGATAGAGAGGGAAAGAAAGACAACACGTCAGTACATGTATGGTCGTACATTAATTTATGAAATTTTGCGGCCCTGAGAAGGGCCAGTTTATGAAAAGTTTTTCCCAGCCGTCACCTTCTCCTTGGTAACCTCCGTCGTCGTCGTCATCGTCGAATTCTTCCCAAACATCGGAATCTGAAGAAGAATCATCATTTGGGTTGATAATAATTGGTTCTATCAACGACTCCGAAATGTTATCTAACTGAAACATTTGGTCTTCTATTTTCAGAACGTGATTTATGCATTTCCGCCAATTTTCCTTGGAAACTTTACATATTGCTTCTTTAAGCAAATTTTTGACATCTGCTAATTTGAACGTTGTATTTGTCCTCGCCACGTCACCTTTTATTTGTGCCCATATTAGCTCAATGGGATTCAGGTCGCAGTGGTACGGAGGAAGCCGAACCACTGTTATTCCTTTCGCCTTGGCTAATCCATCGACGACGTGCCTTTTAAAATCACCTTTACGTGAATTGGCTAAACGCAAGAGTTCTACTTTTAATAGGTTTTCGGCACATTCGATCTTTTTCGAGGATAACCATTCTGCGATACGTTGTTTTCGCCAAGAGCTATTTGGTAATTTCTCTTCTAATCGGGAATGGTAACTAGCGTTGTCCATAACTATTACGGAACCATTCGGAATTAGATCGATCATTTGACCAAACCATTCTTCAAACACGTCCGCAGTCATTTCTTCATGGTAGTCTCCTGTCTTAGTTGATTCAAAAATTAGTTCTCCCCCTTCAACGAAACCATCCTCGCTTCCAATGTGGGTAATAATAAGCCGTCGCCCTTTACCCAACGAAGGCTTTAAACCGGTGGACCAACCTTCTAGAAAAGATTGCCTTCGATTAGTTACACTGGTATCTTGCCAAAATTTTGGTACGGAATGTCCTGCGTTAATCCAAGTTTCGTCCAGATAGAAAATTTTTTTCATTTCTAGCCTACTCCTTCGAATATCGCGCAGGTAACTTCTTCTCCACACAATGATGTCATCTCTTTCCATCAATACAGATTTTCTATTGTGCTTCTTCCATCGAAATCCCAAATCCTTTAAAATCGTCCATAATGTACATCGGCTCATTTTTGGAAAGTCCTCGTCTTCTTGGACAGACAATAGAATTTTATCTAGTGTTGGAAGTTCGTTGCGGAAAAAGAAAGCGTGAACTTTTCGACGTAGTCCCCTTTTTAGAAATTCGTCTAAGGAAATTTTCGGACGTCCTGGAGACTTTTTCTCCGGTTGAACAGGGCCACTCTTTCTTTCTTTTAATAACCTGTACACTGATGTCTTACCAACTCTCAGCATCGCAGCGGTTAATTCCACGGTTTTATCCACACTCGCATCTAAATTTTGTTTCTTGATGGAATCGAAACAATTCAAAATTAGAACTTTCTCATTAACTGAGAACGGCGCTAATTTTGGGCGTTTCGATGGTCCTGGTAAATTCTCCATACTCCAATACGTATCTCCGTACTTTAAAAATACCACTATGAACACACAGGAAAGTCACTGTCAAAGTCTGTCTAATCACACACACGTACACGTCTATAAGCAATGCTGACTGACTACTGTCTTAGGCTTAAATGGAATAAATGGGCCGATCTTATACACATAACCACCTGATATGTTAACGCAAGCATTAAGCGCAATCAGTTCCTTTAACTTACCTAGAATTACTGAAAAAATAATAGCCGTTTGGTCCCTTCTTGGAATAGTTAATCACATAATCCGAACTTTAGTATTTATCTGCACCTCGATTAGACAGCACCCACTTTTGTACTTCGGTAGGAAATGTTCATATCTCTTCGATTCTTCCATATCCCGAGGATTTATTAGACAAACAGTATGAAAAAAAACATTACCGTAAAATATTATAAAAAATACCGATTTCCAATATTGTAGTATGTTATATTAATGACGAGTTAACAACAATTCAGATAAAAAGGGCAGCGTTCCTGAGATGATAACAATCGCGGTCGTAATACCTACCTTTTAATAAATCAATTATACCGGTTTTAAGGAAACTCAACATTACATAGACAATTTTAATTCATTTATTAATATTCGTTGATTTCTTTAAGAACGCCTCTGGTTAGCTGCGAAATAATCGGTTTATTACTTCGCCTCATTCTTTGACAGGGTATAGAAAGTATATTTATAGAGAAAAAGGTGTTTACGACTTGGATTCGAAACCGGTACTCTCGAGATATACACAAGATGTAAGGAAAATAATGACAGTTTAGTAGTTACAAGAGGGCAAATCATAACATAACCTTCCAAACTACAAGAAAAGGTAACCACCAATTCCAAATAGGAAGTGAACAGACCCTTCAGGAAGCGACAATCATAAATTGTGACATAATTGTCATATCAATTATCTAATTAAACTACAGCGAGTCTAACCATGTTAATTAAATCATGTGATATTAACCCAAGAAAGGACGTAACAGACGGCCGAGAGACTTTTCGTACTACTACTATGTGTATTTAAAGGGGGGGGGATTTACATTCCAAGATATAATTAATTGAAATTATAAATATGAACCAAGCAGAAACAAATATTCCCATGGTTAATACCGGGAGAGGAATCGAAATATCACAAGAAATTTTGCTTATAAGGAATAAAGTCTTTTTAGAGTGTTCTAGTTTCGAATCCTGGGCGTAGTCGTAAACACCTTTTTCCTTATAAATTTCCTCTTTACTTATGGCCTAAAAACGAGAGCTTTACATAATTCAATGCCTTGGGTAGTATTAGCCATATTTTAGTAGTTATTTGGTCCGTATTTATAAGATAAATTAACAATTAGCAAGGTTTGAGAAAATATTTGGGAGAAGGTTAAAATCCTTGTAATATTTAGAACGCCGTGCGTTTGAACGGCGAGAAAATCGTACATTCTGCGCGTAAGTTATATTTGAAAATGTTCTCGGATGTGAAACGACGCCGATATTAGTTTTGTCAGAAACTTGGCAGTATCCCTGAATTAACGATGTTTTGACAATATCTCCCCGAAATGAACTCCTTATGCATTCCCCATTAATCAGTTCCACATATATTTTTCTCTCTGTCTCTCTCTCTCCTCCTAACAGACCTCATCTGTTCGCAATAATTTATATTTCGCGCCGGAAAATATTCCCCGTCAAAAATAAAATAAGGGAAATAACGGTCCAATAAATATTTTGTCTGGCTCTCGCATTTTTATTGTATTAAAACGTTAAGCACTTTATAAAAGCGGATACATAGTAATAAATACGTTGTCGTGTTCCTTTATAAGTTTATTTTCGTACGTACAACAAACCGTAAAACGTTCCTCAAATGTCTATAATTCTCTCAAACTTGTCCGTTCTGAGGGAACCCGGGGAAGGTGTTTTATGGCTTAATGAGAAAGGGAGACAAGTGATGAATGCCTACAGTGGCGCACGATGTTCTAATTCACTTTTGTTACCCGTGGACGATCGAAGGTTCGCTATCATATTCGATAAGCCCTTCTGAAGGGATGCCAATTATCGGCCGAATTTCGGGGATGAAAGCTTTCCGCCCGTCGGTTTATTAAAATACGTGGGACGCCTCTCTCTCGCCTCGGCCATGAATTATTTAAGCCGTTTAGGGGAACATCGATACGTTTGCACTAATTAGCGTTAGCTGAGAGGAACTTCGACGCGATCAGCGTTTGGAATGGATGTTTATGGGGATTTTGAAAGGCCGTTGCATAATTTACACGCGTGTACGTACGTAAAGACGCAGGAACTAAACTAAAAGGGCGGATGGAGGGAGACACGACGTCCTTTTCACCGTGGAAGACGTCTTAAAAATATTGTGGCTCCGAGGCTAAAGTGATAACGAGTACCTTTTTATTTATTTATTTAATCTTCTTCCACTCATAGAGATTTCAACGCTGGTACGTCTGTAACGTAAAGCACACATATAATTCTGTCCCTATCTTAGGCCAATCATAGTATTTAAGTAAATGTGTTCTTTGGTTTTGTTGCCTCTTGGTAGAATTCCATTGGTTTAAGTAAATTGGTATCAACTAATATTATTCACTGTTATAATGAATCTTCTTAAATACGATAATCCAGTACCATTACTGGCGCAGTCAGTAGGATAAGGTGGCTCTAAGAACAAAATCACATCTCCATTTTCTTTCCACGAAGGGTCGTTCTTGGCAGTAGCGTTAAGTTAACGTAATAAGATGGGAACATTAAAAGTAAATTTTGAGTTTGAACTCCTCTATGTTCCTCTATACTTTGTTTTCGTACTCCAGCCCTGGCTACGCCTGCTTTGACTTCTTGTATCCAATTAGATCTTTGGCCCCCCTACCTTCTTTGTCCTCACATTTACGTAAAACCTCACGTTTGGTAGAAATTTCTGGTACAGCAACTTTGAAACACGTGCATTCATAATGACATTTTACCAGTATTACATCAACCGGGGTTGTCGGCATGCGCCACAATGTCAGCCGCCTCCGTCGGCCGAGGACGAAGAGGAATTTTTTTCTATCGTCCAGTTATTATAGCGTGAAACGAAGTGGTAATACGAGGAAAGATATCTAACTAAAGAAGTACTTAAAACGCACCTTAAACCCTGCAATAAGCTATTATCAATAAAAAAAATTCTGAATTCTCCATAAAATACTATATTGTTCCACAAATCATCCAGATAAAGGCAAGAGCGCCAGCGCGTTATCCTCCACGGTCTTAATTATTTGCACACTTCATACAGCTTAATCCCACCGTAATAAATAATGATTTCGCCGAGTTACGTCTAATGCAGGGAACACGTTAAAAATATTTGAAGCGACATTAGGACTTTACTCCCTTGATCTCTACAGTTCACGAATCTCACATAAGCCCACAATTAAATCGGACGCGCCAGACGATAGTTATTATGTTTTTATTGTTACGATCCGTCTTGAGAAGGTAACCGACTATGAATTTCTTCGAGAAAGTCGGAGTTTGGTTCGCAAACCGCCATTTACGTTTACTACTGTCATCTATCACGGTCTGTTGGATTACTCTGATCTAAATTTAACCGATCGGTAAACTAAACCGTGCCGTTTTTTCCTGGTGAAATTCTCGTTTTTCAGCTCGTCGTTGATTGAAAAGTTTGTCTTAAAAAGCTTAATATAAAGAGATAAGGAATATAAATATGTCCGATATGATGAATTGCCTTTCTCGACAAAAGCTTGCCTTTCAAAAAGCATCATGTTTGCGGAATCAAAATGAATGATTTATTCTTGTAGTCAATATTGATACGCTGTCATAATTTGAGAGCTGTTTGTTGATTTAAAGGGGGGGTCGTTTTGTTGTCTGTCGGTATTTATCAAACAAACTTTGGCTCGTTTTGTTATCTGTCTTGGGCCAGCTGGCAGGTAAATAACACCGGAATAAATAAGTTTTCCATTCCATTTTCTTCGGCTCGGCCTTAAAATTGTCACTACGTGTATTATTACTTTATTACCTCCGGTTAAATACGCAAAGCAGTAACATTATTATCAACAGAGAGATAAGTATTACCACTTATTCATTCAGGAAAAGAATTATTAATAACAGAAATTCGTAAAAACCCACCGTTCTAATACTAATAATTAGAGACCTAGTAAATTAACCTTTCGTCTAATGACCATTACTTCATGATTACTCCGCTTTAAAGAGATGGTTATAAAAGTGATTTTTTTAACAAAATGTTCAAAGCAATTACGGCGGATTTAATTAAGTAGGAGCTTTAATGGGCACTAAAAACGAACATGATGCTCCTGTATAACAATTTAAACAAGTTATGTAAGGTCATATTCTCGTAAATAAATTCATATACCTTGAAACTATTTAGGAAAATCTAGGTTTTTCCGTAATCCTTGGAGAACAAGGAAATTTCTAAATTTGATTTTAAAATACTTTGTCATTTAATATTTTTAATACTTTAATATTTGGTAAATCAGAAATTTAATTAAACTATTTGGAACTTCTACAAATCTAAAAACAATTTAGGCTTCCTCTAGAGCTTGTTTTGATAACTGAAGGTTTGATAACTGAAGGATAAATTAAGATAGAAACATTTAAAATTTTCATAAATTTTCAGATTGAATTTTAAACCCATTCTGACCTTCCAGATTTTTTAAGGAACTTCTATAATTTTTCTACAACATAATTCAAATTTTCTAACGATTCAAACTATATCGAGAAAGTTTCTGGGGCCGGTTAGGAAAATCTAGATTATTTTCGGTGCCTTTCTAGTATGCGATCTACTTAGGTAAAACGTCTAAAGCGCAATCTTTTATTACGTAACAAATAATAAACTTTTCCATCCCAATTATAGTGAAGAAACTGGTTTATCTACCACCTAAGTAGTTACTCTAAGCCAATACATTAAGATTAAGCAATTCTTGCCAATACAACGCTTTGTATGTGATCATAGGAGGGAAGGATTTAATATATTTTAGGTATCAAGTTCGTGGTGGTTCCCTTTAACACGGTGAAGTCGGAAAAACCGCAATCGAAAACATTGAAGGTTGGAAAATTCGCGGATTTCCCGAATGTAGGGTCGGAAAATGCATGATTTGGAGCCGCGAAGGTCGGAAAATGCTTAGATTTTCCAGAGGCACCTGAAAACGTCCAATCGGGCTCCCACAGAAACGGGGACGGTCGGAAAATGCGCAGATTTTAATTGGAGATCGGAAAGTAGAAAGGGAACTTTTAAGACGTTTGAAGATTAATGTGCAAAAGAAGGTACTTACCAAATGCATAAAGAAAACATAGTTATTTCAGGTATCAAGTTCGTGGTGATCCCATGAATACGGAAAATCCGCCATCGAAAACCGCTAAAGCTGGAAAATTCGCGGATTTCCCGGTCAGTCCGTTAGACTGCCACGGATACTGTGCGGTCGGAAAATGCCTCATCTGAAACGGCGAAGATCGGAAAATGCTTAGATTTTCCAGAGGCACTCGAAATCGGTTAAGGGGCCTCCTACAGAAACCGGGATCGTCGGGAAATCGCAGATTTTCGGGAGACACCTGGAATAGGTTAATTGGGCTCAGAAAATAGAAAGGGAACTTTTAATGTGCTTAAAGTAGTGTAAGGAAATCGGCGATTTTCCGATTTAAAGCGCAGTTAGTGATAATGTAAAGTCCGTTTGGGTATGCAGATTATATGTTAACAATATGAAATTACGAGGAAAAAGTGCCAAGGACGGATCCATAAATCTCGAATCCGTTGCAGAGCGAAATGAGAATTATCGAACGAGATTTTATGCAAATGTCATACGTGCACACGAAGACTGCGAACCGACGGACATAAATCAATAAGCGCCATAAAAGTCCCCTCATATGAGAGGCGAAATTATTTATGAAAAGCGAACTGTTGAGATTTACAAGTTGTTTTCTTGTAAGATCTGTTTAACGTTGCAATAAACATTGCGAAAGTCTTATAGTTCGTCTACCTTTAGAGCTGTTGTGACTGACAGCTCGGCGTTTATTTATGTTCTTTGGGATCAAAAGGCGACTGTTTTATGTTATAATTTATGAGTAATTAGCCCGGTGAATGTGCAAGCGTGGGCTTAACTTAAATAATTGTGTTTATTGTTGGCTTTAGACACGTAAGTTGTAGGCTTTTAGAAAGCGCCTGGGATACAGTATTATTATATCTCGCAAGAGTTTTATGCGATTAGAGCTGTTTCGTCTTCCCGCTAATAAAAATTGTAATTTATTACAGTTATAAACAGTTTTAAATTATTATTATTTACAACTAAATTAAAGCCGGTTTAATTCTTCGTTCTGCCGTAATTATACCATAAAAATGATAATATAAATAATACATTAAGGAACAATAAAAGTTTTATTTCGCTTCGAAACACCTTCGTAGCTTTTATGAATCTAAATGTAAAATTAATGAAAATTTTCACTTTATTATCATCCGTCAGCGTATTTCCACAGCTAACATAATTGCTTTCTTAACGACTAACCGTGTGTTTATTCGATGAGTAACGATAGTAATCGTTTATGAGGGAGACGTTTAATAACTCCTTATGCCTTATGCGAGACAAAGAAAAACTTCATCCAACTGCGCCTACACTTTAAGCCAGAGGTGTCCACTAGGATTAAGAGATTTTGCCAAGTGACAGGTACGACCCTTCATAAACGGGCCCTAATGAGCTGATGGTCGGAATATTGATATGCACAACACGCAAAGGGACGGACTCAGAAAGCGAGTTGAACTCTTGCCGAGGAGAAGCTATGAAAAGCAATTATCTAATACTTGTATGATTGTAAGTAGGTACTAATTTACAGATTTTGTAAATACTAAAATGATTACTATATTAACTAGTAAGTCTAACGTCTTTTATGTATGAATGACTAATGAAAATTATACTTAACGTTATGTTTCAAAATAAATTTATTTCGTTAAGTTAAGAAAAGGACTGGGTTGGGTCCATTTATGTCATTTTCCCTTCACACTTTCCAGGCTTTCTGGTATCCAGGCTCCTCTGGATCGTGACGCGCTATCTAATGGAAAATCTCTATAAAAATGCTGATGATGCTTTCGATAACGCCGCAGAATGTTATGTTTTTTGAAATTTTTCAAAACTTTGCCCACATATGACGAATAAAATGGTGTTATAAATTTTGAAAACCCCAAATAATTCCCCCCATTTAGTATCGTAATCTTGCCCCCTTCTGATTCTATTACGCACAGGTTATTAGAAAAATGAGGAAACGAAAATCGTTTCAAGAAAAAATAACAAACAGAACTGGACTAAAACAAATACTCTGTAAAATCTTTTACCCATACAAAGCACACTAGTACAGTCACTCACAGACTACATATTATTAACCTTAAGGTTGGCATTTATAGATTTTTCTAAAGTGACGTCAAGATTTTGTGGTAATCACTCAGTTACTGGCCCTATTTTTACCTGATCATAATGACGAATCGAGTACGTTTTTCTTGAAAGAATGAAGGATAATACGTTAATTCTCCATCATCCTTACACTTACTAGTTACTGGGAATAATTACTTAACTACTTGTACACGATTTTGTGTACTAACTATTTAGAAACAGGTAAAAACATTTTTGGTATGCTCGTATACGTTTCATATATGAAATAATAATATTCTAAAATCTCAAACACTTGTAACTAAAATCATATTAAATCAACCCTGGCTCCCCTGACGTAAAAATCACGAAAATGCCCTAAAAGACGGGCGGTAATAGCTTTACGGGTGCCATAAATTACAGGTACCACTGATAAAGCTTTAGCTCCCGGGAGCTCGGGAAACACGATTAGTGGACACCTCTGCTTTAAGCCCTATTAAAAGTTTCTCATTATTGACACTTCCAATCGGCGTATTAAACCGATACTTAAACTTGTAACATGTTTCCTCAATTAAACCATTATCAAATTAGAAGCGATGTAATCATTCGGCCAGTAAACTCGACGGTGAAGTCGTGCGATTAATTCCATTGGAGCGATGGTCAGCGATCGACCTCGATAGTCGAAAATTGTTATCGAGAAAACATTAATCATAATTGTCGAAACAATTCCGGTATAATAATTGGAGTCGTCAGTCGCGAATCGAAGCAATTAAAAATGCATTAGTATACATTGGCAGTGTCTGACAAAGGAGTTACGTAGGTGTCATGGAAACGATAGATTTTTATTAAGTACGTGACGTTTCCCCTCGCTACTTTCCCCTACTCGAGCCGCTTAGATTAAAATCTAATATCCATTAAGATATTCGTGGAGATGTAAACATGTGTTTCGATCTACTATACAAAAAAGCTCCGCACGTACTCGCCCGTAAAATATCTCGGTAATTAATATTTCGCAAATTACCGAAAATAAATTAACCGTAAAATTAATGACGGTAGTCGGTCGTGTCCAGCCGTAAATAATTTAAACATTTTAAACGGACAGGTTTCGAGAGCCGGCCATCATAAAACGAGGATATACACATAATTTTAACGTAATGATTACGTAGGTTGTGATATAGAAGTATAGCCTCGAGCGCACGATCGACTACAACAACCATAACGTTGCGAACAATGCCTATCGGTTTGTGTTTGTGCATCAAAGAGCTCTTGCGCAGGTATAATAGTCCAGATTTTAGAGTTTTCTTTTGGTAGATAAAATTTAACGGCAGACGGGCGGAAAAACTTTGTTTAAAATGGATCGAATATGATAGAATCCCGAAGTCTAGACAAATCTGAGCTTTTACGTTTTTTTGTGGACATTAAAAATTTAAATAAATAGGTCGTTTTTGCGTTTTTCCACCATAGCGTGAAAATTATTCGCGGAAATACATTTATATCATCTTCGTTTTTTGGTCCATCTGCTGTCCAATTTTATCTACCAAAACAGCCTTTTTGCTCTAAAAACTGGGCTATAACGACAGCCAATCGTCCAATTACCTTCTATCATCAACCGCAGCCACACCAGTCAATCGATACCTCTTCATTCTTCATAATTTTTTCCGTCTCTCTCTCTCTCTCTCTCTCTCTCTCTCTCTCTCTCTCTCTCTCTCTCTCTCTCTCTCTCTCTCTCTCTCTCTCTCCTCTTCCATCCCGTGCTTATATATATATATATATATATATATATATATATATATATATATATATATATATATATATATATATATATATATATATATATCAGAAGTGTCCGCTGATAAAGTAGGTCTGTCATTAAAAACTTCATTACGCGAGGACGAGTCCGGCGGAACCGAAGGATATTAATGGATTATTCGATTGGATCTTGTACTAAATACCTGAAATTTTCAGGAGTTCTCAGGAATTCTTTCAGGAGCTGCAGTCGCTATAAATCTTGTCGTCAATTTATGGAAATTTTAAATGTTTCAAGAATGAGGGGGAAGCGTCTTTTGTATCTCACTTTTGGTCTGATCACCTTCTCGATTTATAGATGCTTTGATGGAACAATTCGGCAGCAAGGATAATGGCGATGATGATGATGATGATTAGTCATGGAGAAACCTTACTTATTGCTACCACTCACTGATTTGATATAAACAACTCTTCGCATCGTAGTGATTGATTCAATTATATCCACCTAATTGTAGACCAACGAAATAACTTTCAGCATGAGTCCTGAAAGCAAGATGGGTGCCAATTAAATTCCATATATTATGTTCCAACTTGGATTTCTTCGAGATATCCGCGAGTCCCTCTCGTGATCCAAAACTTCGGATAGTTCACTCCACGCGATCCGTTTCCCTTCGCCGGGCGCCTAAAAGAATAAAATAAAGCGTTGCTTTAAATAAGGCGAAGCTACAGCAGTGATGGGAACTAAAGATAAGCCGTCAAGTGTGTCACACGGCATCAAGACTCTAATCTAAATCGCATTAGGAGGAACGCTTCTGGTGCGATGTGCTTCTGGATTTTTTAGGCTGTTCCGCTAAAGCCGATCTCCCTCTCACTTTCGCTTTCGCTCTCTCCCCCCACGATTACATATTGATTTATTTTATTATCTTATTTTGGAGACCGCATAAAGGTTGATGGAAACAGCGGCGTTACGGTTTTACGTTAGACATACAAGTTTTCGGTTTTATGCCGCGTTCCATTATTTATGGGTTCTTTACTCTGCGGATCGTGGAGTTTAACACACTCGGTGTAATGCACGCCGGATTAAGTCGGTCGACGGGGCCCTTCCACTTCTCTTTGACGGGAAAAATGGCTATCTTCGAAATTTAACCCGTCGTAAAAATAGGCATAAGATGTATGCTAATAACCATGCAAACATAACTTTCCCTCTCCTAAAGTGGGACCAACTAACTAAAGTATGCTTATTTGCAGCAGCTCCTGCGCCGAATAATTTCAATGATGCTTAGTGTTAATTTTATTCTCAAAATAACTCTTGACACCAACTAAACTAAAGAATTGTTAACACTTTCGACGAGTCTACAATGCAGCATATTTATAGACACGTTATTGCATTTCTGAAATAGTATTGAGGACACGCATCATGATTATTTTTGTGCAAATCAACATGGACGTCCAAGTAAAAGCAAATTTTAATGGTTAGTGAACATAAATTTATGGTTGTTACAGTTATTTTCATTGCTATTAGCTATTAATCTCGTAACGATTTCGTGTAGATGGAAGGTTTTTATGACTTCAGTTAAATTACTCCATAAGTGGATTCCATGGCCATAACAATCAATTGCTGAGGAAACGTGGTATATAAAAATATTGCAATTTTTGAGTTAAAGCTAAGTTAAAATTGTGGAACGTAGGTTTTACTAAGTACTTTCCGTATGCTAAGTTTAATGTTTCAGGAAAATGAATTGTCAAAGAACATGGTACATTCTCCAAAACGATCTCATGTTGAAAACAAGTTTTTAACAACTATAACTTATTTAAAATTATTATTACTGCTCCTTTCTATAGTTGTTCCACAATTTAACGCCACGGTTAAAGCCCAAACGACAGCCGAGCCGAGCCGAGAACTCGCTCGTTAGGGGGAGAGATGAATAGGTTGAATGAGAAGAGGGAAACTTTAGTAAAAGCTTGAAATGGGAGTCTTTTATGGGGTGTAAAAGTTATCAAGAAAGGTATGCTGAAATTTAAGAGGAAACCTTTTGGTGTGCCTGTGCTGCGTACACGGCCCCTGGAGGATCGGTAAGCCCAAGTCAAGCCTACAGTAAGAAAGCTTGGGCAAGTCATGCGCTCGCCTTGCTGATTCCGATGGTGCAGGGACTTTGGGACACCCTATAGAAGGTGGTTGAAGGGAGGCCTAACTTATTCAAAGCAGAAACAAGCACCATGGAGCAAAAATCAGCGAATGATAGGTACACGAAGCCAAAATTAGTTCCAAAAATGCAAAAATCCTAGTTTTTCGGAACAAAGTCAGGACCAAGTCGGTTATGGTTAACGTGCCAGTTTCCGGCGAAAGTTCGCGCCGCACCATCCGGACTATAAAAAGTCAGTCGCACGTCTGACACTAAAAGCGGCCCCTAATGAGATATGTTGTGAATGGGTTGTCTCACTTGTCAGCCGGGGGCCCCTCCCCGCTCCCCCCCCTTCCGGCCGTGTGATGTTACCGACGACGGAGCGATTGATCCTCGCCGGCCAGAGTGAAATTAGTTTGGCAACATTAACTTTCAACGCCGTAGAACATCAATGACATCAAAGTCGAACAGACATCCATTTACATCATAAAAGTGAGTAATGAGTTACAAACATGCGGGTTTTTCTCGAAGGAATTTTTCGGGAGACGCGCAGGGAGGAAGTTAATGAACGTCTACGTTCGGGAGGATTTACGGCAGAGGATAACTGGCCAGTTGAAAGTAACTAATTAGGAGTTGCGATGGGTATTAGTTAGACTGGCGAGTCGATGATGGAAAACATAGGGCGATAGTCGATCAGCTCCTTATACACCAGAGGAGCGTGGAAGGCATGCCTCGATTGAAATCACTTAGAAACAAATACCTCGCCAATAACTAATATGAAACTAAGAAAATAGTTAAAAAAGGCGCGTGGCACTCCTGGAGTGACCAGTGAGGATACAAGAGGATAAATTGTGGTGCCTCCTACGACAGACACTATACATGGCATGGGAATTATTTTTAGATAAACAATTTAGTCTTGAGTATATTTATAAAAGTATTTCGAGCCACACATTTGTTCGCAAAGCATGGACAATGTCACCTGCTTGGGAATTTTAAAGAAAACATGGAAAAAAGAGAAAGGAAAACAGATATGTTAAATTCACTACCGTCTCGTCTCGTGGCGCTTTTTTATTGAATTACTCCTCAGCGCGTAACCTCCCATAATAAACCTAGCTTGTAAAAGTTTGAAGATAGAATGGGTACGTCATACCTCGAGAAAATTCCTCCCTTATTCACCCCCGCACCTCTAATATACGCCTCTTGTCCTCAGCTCCCAGCTGTCAAAATCGCGTTTACCATCTTCTTGTCCTCAAAGTGTAATTTGCTTGGTTTATATAGTATAGCCTAGTCAGGACCTGTCAAAAAAAGGCATTGAGTTGGTTGTAATATGTAATCTCCTTAATTTTTGTGCGCATGTCTCCAAAATTATTTTTGGAATAAGAATTTCGATATGCCTAACTTTAAAAATTTGGGCTTAACAAATGACAAATCAAAATGTGAGAAATTACTTAAAAAAAACTTTGTTCCCCTTCTTTTAGAAATAACTTTTTAAATATCCTTTCCAGGAGGAACGTATATTGGAGGAAAAAGATTAATCATTAAATTGCCTAAAAGATTGCTGTATAAAGATTGCCCAAAGGTTTTTAATAACTTAAAAGACAATAGTTTCGTTGCTAAGTAACAATAACTAAAAAAAAAATTGAATTAA
This sequence comes from Cryptocephalus primarius, assembly GCA_963576515.1. Lineage (NCBI taxonomy): Eukaryota > Metazoa > Arthropoda > Insecta > Coleoptera > Chrysomelidae > Cryptocephalus > Cryptocephalus primarius. The sequence goes on along the minus strand of OY754955.1, from coordinate 540,941 downwards.
AAAGGAATTGTTTTTAAATCATTGTTTGTCCAAGAACATCGCTTCAGTAGTTTTTCCAAAATAATTTTAGAATCTAACCTCTTTGAAAAAAAATCGATTTTTCTATAAGCAATGTGGTGCCTTAAAAAATTACTCAAATTGGTCTCTAATTTTATTGACGTATAAAAGAGTGTACCAACTTTCGAATGCCATTGGAATTTTTAAAATCGGTTCAATAGGAGTGGGTCAGAATATTTATTTTTTTTTTCGAATTTCGAAACATTCGAAAGTAGCCAAAAAGACGCTTCTTTCAAAAGAAAATACATTGGATTTAATTCATTTAATCGCAAAAATTGCACGTACGATCAAATGTGTATTAAAATCAAAATTTATTTCATTTTTAGGAACATACATAAATTAACGAAAGAAAAGTTTCTGAACTCCAGAAAAATGACGAGGAGTGTAATAGTGGTGGGGGTAAGCCTCGGTGCCCCTCTTCAAAAATGAATTAGTGACTTGAAAATAGGATTTTATTATCAAATCACAAATTTCTTAGCTTCTACTGGAACAATTATGATGTTTTTTTCTTTTAATTTGGGATTCCAGGTAGGAGAGTACCAAATATAGGAATGCTATATTTCAATTTTGCAAGTTTTTTGTTATAAACAAGTAAAGCAGATTTTCAGCATATGAAAAAATTTCTGCCTGCCTCATGCACTGGAATTTTATGCCTAATACAATCTGTACGAAATTTTATAAAATGACACATTACTCCTTACAATTTTGACAGGTCTTTGCTTGGAAGAGAATGAACGAAATCCAATGAATTTCATTTTAAAAGAAGCATGCTTTTGACTACCTTCCAACATGGTTTGTTAGGTTAAATTTTGGCAAAAAACGACGAAGTAATTAAATTTGTTTATAAGCAAAAATTTGTTGGTATTTTTAAAAAATCCTGACGCTCACCAAATGATATATACGTAAAAAAAATTCAGCTTCTAGTTTTAACATTTTTTACGACTCCACATTGTTTATAAATTGGATTTTTTTAAAGGAGACTGGATTGCAAAATTATTGTGGGAAAGTACATAATTGATTTTAATGAAATTGGATGTGTTGTTTTATTATATTGTTAAATTTTTCTTGGCCGAATTAGAAGGTCCTAAGAGAAAAAGATTCTTTCAATCCAATTTTTCGCAATTTTCTTGTTAGTTTTTGTTGAAAAACGTTATCCTGTAGGCCATTTAATTACGGACCTTTTCTCCCCTATATACTTTCCCCCTAGAACGAATATTTAAAATGTTATGGACAATAAAACGTTTTTCCCCTAATGTTTCACAATTTGATTTTTCATTTATTTAGCACAACCTTTTAATTAATTATTTCTAAGCAGATTTCATTACTTAGAGTCCTTACCTTAGAGTCCTTACTTACCTTAGAGGTCCTAGCAGCTAGGTTCACTATGAGTTTGAAAACTTGAATTTTATTTTTGAAATAGTGATGGTTTTTCTATGTTTTCCGTCGATAACCCTTATATTTTTGTCAAAAGACAAGATTTCCCCACATTAATTGCAGTTATTCCTCCTCCTCCATACTCCTGTAATGATCAAGTATTCATTTATTACTGAATTTAAAATTCAGTTAACCCATTGTGGAAAAATAAGCGCCGCTTATCACTTATGACTCAGGCCTGAGTACAGTCTTTCTGAGATTTTTTACCGGAAAATCACCGGATCGTTTACCTCGTTAGTATTTTATTTGTGTAGCGAACGGACAAGGGGACGGTCCACTTTTAATTCCCGGGGGTGCCTTACTGGTAATTCCTTTGAAATTCCAGGATTTTTTCGAAAAAATAAGTGTGATTAGTGCACGGGAATGTCGGTTCCCCGTATGTTCGCGCCGGGAGAAGTTTTCTGAGCGGGTGTATCGGTAATTATTCCAGTTATTTTGCTTATTATTACGTAGTATTCATAAAACTGACATTATTTGACAAAATTTTGCGCGTTATACATCTAAAATATGCCTGTAATTTCCATACATTTTTCTTTGTCGACGTAGGAATAAATATAGTAATTAAAGAACGCGTACACTATTAAAATCGCTCAATTAATAGATACATAGACATATCATAACTGTTACACTTTGCGCACATAAAAAAATACTTACAAAGAAAATCATTTAAAAGGCGTTTTAATGCAGAAAAAGATCTTTCAACAGAAACAGTCCTGACAAGGCATTTTTAAATCCCCAATGACATAAAAATTGATTTCCTATCATAAGTCCACTTCAAACATTCCACTGATGACACATACATACATGAAAGATTAATCGTGATGAATGAATCATCATCAGGCACTTCTAGAATATACTTTTTTATATTTTGATAATTTGTTGGGTGAAAAACAACTGCTTTTAACCAAATACCCCATCTAATCGATACTGATTGAGGGGGATAACTCTTGATGGAATTTTTACAATAATTTTCAGGATTTCTTCAGCAACCCGATTAATACCGTGAGCTAAACAAGTAGTGTGTATGAAATTGGGAAAAATATTTTTCAATTACCTTCAGCTTTATACGTGTAAAAAGAAGCATCAGGCAACGTTAATATGATTTTTCTGATATTTCGATAGGACGGTAGTTTCTGGCATGACAAATAAGAGTTTTAAATGAAGTAAATATCGGAAATATGCACTTATAAGTCTAGTTAAACGTGTTTTTGGTTCAACCAATTGCAGTGCAAATTTTAACAAAAATTAGAAATTGGATAAAAAAATTAAGAATCACTTCATGAATTTGCTTTGCTTAAACAAGCATTCTTCTGGACAATTTAGCCCCGTCTAAATACAATAAATGATATTAAAATAGCTTACAGATACCTGTAAGCTTTACTCATGGGGGAGGCTAAATGAATTATAAATAAATACCAACGTACCGTCAGATTTGCCTTGTTTATATATAAGCATTATAATTATATTAACGTTAAACGCAATTGGTAAAACTTTTATAAATAACTGATATAAGTAGTTATAACTCTTTTGCAACTATAAAATACAGGTATTCATACAAACAAATTTGGTAACTATTATTTCACAATGAAAATAATTCAAAGCCTTAAATATGCCTTTTTATATAAAATATGCACGACATGAATGAAATATGCAAAGTATGCATGTTTAAAACTGTGATATACCCTGTGCATATAATCCGATATTTAATCATAACTATTTGATTTGCAGTTCTGTAACTGTTTTTTCGATAATTATTAAATTGACAAGATTATTTCCTTTAATTTATTTAAATGACAATTTATTTATCTGTTGTGTTTATATCATTTCAGGTCGTGTGTTGGGAACATTTTGGTGCCAGTGGCGTGCATATTGGCAGAGGCGTAGTAGCAGAGGGTTTCATGCCTAAATGTCATTGTCAAACGGTTAGTCTTTTGTATAATATTTTTTTCACATTTATTATGTTAATGACGGTTAATATGTAACACTATATATATTTTACAGGGTGAATATTTCTCTGGACAATGGCATAGAACTTCATATAAAGGCAGTACGACAGATGTAGCTGTTTGTGAATTCGTATGAAACGTTCTATTGAGGAATCGTTTATTTTAGATTAGTATGATTCATTGTGGTGAATACAAAATTTCATTACTTTTTAGGTAAGTCTTTAGTGTGGTAGTGGCGACATCTTCGTAGTAAGGCAAAATGTTACAAGAAGGTATCTTTTAATGATGCAATAGCGGACAACTTCGAAGAAGGACAGAAATTCAAAATCATTTTTATGGTAACAACTTAGAAGAAGGACAGAAATTCAAAATCATTTTTAATGGTGAGTATTTTTAACTGATGTTTGAAATTGTATTCTACTTAGGGCTCGGAGAGTATGCAAAAGGCATATCTGGGTATATTATAAATTTGCGTATACATGTTTGAGTTCTTACCCAGATAATTCGTTAAACTTTTAGTTTGTAAATCACCCCCTCTTCAAAACTTATGTTGGACAAAAGGCAAAGAAGTAACCTGTTTATAGACCAAAATCTTATTTGAGTGGTACAATGAATATCCCTTAATATTTTGGAACGTAGTTTATAACCCTTCTCAAGGTTTCAACCTTACAAAAGCCCCTTAAGATCAAATTTATTATTCAAAGTAAACTTTATAAAGGCTCTGAAGTAATTTATAATTTAATTTCAACCCCTAACAACCACCCTTCATGGCACAAAAAGTGGTAATTGTACACTCATACTTACGACCATACTATAATAAATTATCGTATTGTATATATTAAACATACATAATTTTGGCAGTGACTAAAGGTAAAAAGATTCTTTATAAACATAAATTCTTTATAAACTTTTTAATTTTTTTAAATACCAAATATAGTTTAAGATGGCTGCAACTTCTTTAACAATTTAAATAAGAAATGTGAGAGGTATTATATAAGTATTTAAATTACGATGCTGCACCGTTGCTTTTGAAAATTTCCTTTGAATTACAGATAATTCTTTACATTTGTTTAAATTCACATATTTTATAAGAAAGATAATTTTTGATAAATCGATTGTCCGCAAATTTGATTATTTCCTTCAATGACCATTGCTACCCTTCGATTATTCCTTTAAAATGATAAAGAATAAATTGTGATATAATTTTCCTTTTCACTTTTCCTCTCAATGAGGTTGAGCCATAAAATTGTAATTCTTGTAAAGTTCAACAATTAAATAGCAATAAATATTCCAGGCTTTATATAACGAAAAAGGATATTTGGATGATTTTTTCGATGAGAACCACGCTAGTGATTAAAGGGATGGTTTTAAGGATCTACCATTAGTCCGTATCGTCAGCAATACCACAGCCATATTCCCGGCCATACCGGAGGTCTGGACACGCCATGGGAAGTCTTCATTCAAGGTTAGTGTCTTTAAATATTTTTTTAAGTATTAATCTTTGAATATGACCCATGGGAGACATTTACCCGTAAACTTTTATCCATGGTAAAGTTGCAACTTTTTCGCAGTGTTAAAATGTGTATTTGTCGAACAAACTATCATGAAGAAACGTCGGCTTGCGCTCTTACCTAAAATTAACCGTATTGCGCTCTTTTAATTTTTCCCAAAAATTTCCACTGCTTTTTTACTTGGCATCGACCGTTTGTGAAATGTAACGCACGTGTTTTCATAAAGTTTCCAGTATTGCAATGAATGATAGAAGAAATTTTTCCTAGGCGCTTTCACCTAAATCTAGGATTGGTCAAGATTATGCCTCTTTAAATATGGGTTGGTAATGTTTGAATTTTTACAAAAACTTGAACAGCGACCTCTGACCTCTGAAGCCCGCGTAGGGAATGTTTTTTCCTTAACCGAATAGTAGTCATGGACGCACCTACAAAAAATTACTTAAGTAGGTTTAGAAAAAATACCTTTGGTTAAGCTGATATAAGCCAGGTTAATACTTGTGTGTGGTTTCACAAAGTAAGGTTTCAATAATTTATAAAACGGCCATTTTCAGAAATTCAGTTTTCAGAAATTCAGTTTTCGATTTTCAGAAATTCAGTTTCGCTGACAAGTAGAAATGAAAATATTCCAATTGTTCTCCAGGTAGAAAGAGTTTCACTCTGTCCTGAAACACTGGAAAAGTGCAATAAACACGACGTGTGGTGTCCACGGGTAAAGGACTATTATTTCTATTACAGGGAAGTACCTACTAATGATATTAATATTAGAATCCATATTAATAATTAATTTTGTTAATTTTACAAATGATATTAGTGTGGCAATTAAGTGGCACACTTAGTCAATTAGTCAATGCGAATTGGTCACCCTAAAAACTGCATTTTCTTCTTTCTGTCTATGCCTGAGGGTGACTCTGATAGAAGAAGATTTTGTTCTTCTAATTTTTTTAAAATTATTGGAATTCAGATTTTTCACTGACTAAAAGTTGCATCAGAACTTTGAACTACATTTGTGAATTTTCCAATATGCTCATCACAAAACAATGCTGCCTCAATCCATGTTACCCATGAAGGTAGGATAGGTTGTGGTGGAAGAGGGTTGTGCTTTAGGAATTTGCAGCAAAAATGACGAAAATGTGCTCGGATATGCTCTTTCATGTTAAAATATGGAGCCTGTAAAACTCCATATGCTAATTAAAGTTTAGTTTTTCTAACTAATAAAGTCATGTAACACGTAAATATATCATTTCCATCTAAACATAGCCACAAATAAAAAATATGCGATTATGCTTTTGCACAGCCTTAGTCGTAATAGACCTATTAATGTTTAGTGGGCGTAATACATCTCTGTACAAGTTCTTTCACCCGGCTGCTCGATATCACCCGTCGTGCTTATTGAACTTTGATGGGTTAAGCATGGCTGGACAAGGATAAATTATAGTCGGGTTTGCAATTGTGAAGCTGACGATAGATGATTTTTCTGTGTTTTAAACCTGTCGTAAACCCGTCGATAAACAGCCGGGGGAAATGTGCATAAATCACGTCGTAGTCCTTCCTCCCCCTCCGCCCTCGGGCTCCCGCCTGTTCGGTATCCTCGAAAATAATGAAATATGCGGCGCCCGCTAATGATCCATTCTTGGAGCCGTCAGGAAGGAGGACGACGACAGTAATTGAAGTTCCTGTTAACTGAAAACGAATTTAAAAGTACGAGAGAGAAGTTATTATACATGTCACTTGCAGCGCCGAGTCACATGAATCACGCCGGCGGCAAGCAGAGGTCAGAGATATGGCTCAGCCTGAGGTCAGGTTAGTGAATGCGTAATCACGGCCTGTCAGAGCAGAAGGGCGGGACCCGTCATGCAGATTGAATTTTCTTTTCATCCTTACATAATGGATTGCCTCGGGGCCCTGCGATGAGGAGAGAACACCCCATTGTTTATACATGTTCACTTCTCTTATTCCATGTAATATTTAATAGTTGGAGCGGGCGGAGAGGCGGCTTTCCGCCCCTGTGATTTCTCATAAACCGCTTTGACACAATTTATGGCTCGGGCATTGTTCGTTCTTTTCGCCTGTCCGCTATTTATTTTAATAATCACTGATTCACTCGGTGACACTTCTCCTCCCTCTCTTTCTCGCTCGAATAATGAACTTGTTAGCGAGTCGACTTGACGTTTCCATATTCCTTTCTCCCACCAATACGTCACTCACGCCGGCCCCCTCGTGTCATTTGAAACGATACTTTCTAATGGGATCGTTCGGGAATATCAATTTTGACAAAACGCCGCAACAACCCCCTTCGACTTCGGCCCTATCGGACGCCAAAGTCATTTCCCACAATCGCTAAACACCTTTCGCCTCTCTTCCTAATTCGGCGACGGGAATATTTGGGGTAATTCCTAGTCATTTCTGCTTCCCTTTTTTTGGGTTCTTGGACGGTTTGAAAAATGGCAGATTTGAGTCCCCTCGCGCTTTCTCAAGAGGAGTGTCGGTACTTTCATGAGAATGTTTCGAAAGTACCTCAATTGAAAGTTTTACTTTTATGTATCTTCTGTTTTTTCCCAGTATTTTTCCAATATTTCAGTCTTCACAGTTTCAAAAACAAAAATTTACCCATTTTCACATTTCCCACGTTTTCTAGGGATTTGTTTTGGACAAATCATGAACGGGGTTGGATAAAATTCAACATAGCTTCTCAGGAAAATTCTTCTATTATTGTGTACTGTTCGCCCAAAGAATTTCCCCATAATACACAAGTTTAAATAGGAATTTCATGTTGTCGCATTTACTTTTCTTAGTCCACTAAGTAGTAACTCAAATAGCAATAGAAACATAAAATTATCGTAAAGTATCGATGGAAAAAGGCTGGACAGTGACGGTGCGTTTAATTTTGAGTAAACCAACACGATTTAATTACCATTTTAAATATCAGTAACAATGATTAAAATTGGAATAATAATATAGTTAATCGATTATTTCATTAAATCGATTAATTACTTAGATATACATTGATTAATTACTTAGGTATATATAACTTTGTCCTGCATACGATTTCAGAAGCTGAACTGAAATTTTTCAGCGGCAAATAATAGAATATATATAATTGGAAATTAATGGAGAAAATGACCATTTTTTGACCTATTGTTGGGACCTATAACTTGAGCTGTCAGCCGCAAACGAACGGACATTAGTTTTCAAAAATCTAACAGAACCTTGAGAAGGTGTCAAATTTGATCACGTTTAACATTTCGTTAACACTAATGACGTTTTGAACTGCCCAAATTCTTGATAAAAATGGATGATTAGTTAATCACGTAAAATTGATTTAACGAGGGATGAAAGTACCTGCCCTAAGTTTACTGTTAGATGAACAAACTAATCACTAATGGTCTTATTCATAAACGCATATTAACGTTAATGTGGGTTTTAGCTTAAAATGCGTTTAGAATGTGTTTCACTGATGTCACTACAGTGTTTTGTTCCATGTATTTTTAATATGGAGGTAACTATAGTTACCTTGTTGAAACGCATTCTAAACGCATTTTAGGCTAAAACCCACATTAACGTTAATATGTGTTTATGAATAAGACCATTAGTCCTTAGTAGCACTAGTGGACAGTTTACTTGGAAATAAATAAACCGGTGTTTCTAGTATCGTAAGTAAATTTATGGGACCGCAGCTGAATAAAATATATTTTGGTAATTGAAAGTTGTATATGTGGATATCAATAGGATATTTTTTACAGATCAGTCCGAGCTTTGTTTTTATCATGTCGGTGTAAACGACAAGGGGAAACCCTTTGTTTAACCTCCCGTCATTCTTTTCGTCATTGCCATCTGATTTTCCCTTTGTCGACTCGAAATTGCCCGAGAGTAATTTAGTGTTAATTTTTCCCCTTCATGAGCTAACGTCAAATTGTAAACTACGAGTAAGGGTGCAGGATGCAGGAACATAACAAAAACAATCCCTATGGGCTTTTATTATCTTCCCATCTTGAGCCATTTGCGAAATGACGTCTTACCGAAAGCGTCGTGTCGTTAAAACCTCTCCTTCTCTCTCTCTCTCTCCTCGTCACGTTGTCGTTGTCTCGTAAATTCACCAATTGCGAACCTGTAACGGAATGAAATATGACTATCGCAATCAAAGTGTCAACGTAATGAAGAGTTGTTGCATATATATATTAATATTGATGTGTGTGTGAAGGGATGCGAGCGACAGTTCCCTTAGCACTCGCAACTTCATGGAGACCATTTGTTTCAATCTCCCAAGACTTTAATGACGGCATTAGTCGGGCGTGTGTGTGTGTGCGCGAGTATATACGTGTCATCAGGCGCTGTGCGCGTTCGGTCACGGTCTCGTTTAGCTGACAGCTCGAGCTACTGAATTTTGTTAAGCTACTTCATATAGAAATTTATCATTTTGCCACCATACCAAATAGAAAATCGTGGAACGAAACGGCGTGATTCGATTGTCCATTCTGACAAATCCTCTCGAGAGTTTCGTTAAATGTGGGATAATCCCGATTCGATCAGAAACGGTTCATCAATCATTCCTGTTTACTACTAATTCCCCATTAATCTGTTACGTCTTATTTTTTAATTTAATTCCGCGATACTCCAAAAAGTTTCCACAATTAATCGGGATAAGACGCGTCAGTCCGTCAAGTTAAAAAATGATTTATCACCCCCCCCTCCCCCTCTGAACGTTATGATTAATAATATTTCTAACAAATCGAACGTAGCGGCGGCTTGACCGATAGAGCGTAACTTGGATGAATTCACTAAATTGAATTAGCGATAATACGAAACCGTTACAACAAATAGGTCGGAAATGTTAACATCACGCACTTTTATCATTTTATGTGTTTATTGTAAAAACAATACTTCTAAAATTATCAGCCGTAAATAAATACAGATCAATATTTGTTCACACTGAACAAACCGGCCTCGCAATACAGGAAAAATATGACGGCGATAATGCCATCGTAAATTCCTCGAAATAGGATGCGATGATCGTATCAATAAAATATTGCCGCTTATAATAAATTAGTACCCCGATCCGTTGCATAGTTATCGGTTACGTCATAAAGATGTCAAACGAATGATCTGTTGGATTACCAGATCACTTTGTCAACTACATTGGTTCAGGCTTTAGCGTGGGTTTAAAATGTCAATCTGAACGCACTCTACACCTGTATTTATATTGTTGCCACATGTGCTGATGACATTCAATTACCACAGGGAATATTTATCGACTTGTACGCTTCGACGTTCTTTTCGTATGTAATTCCATTAACGCATTACCCCATTTACAAAAATTAGTAGGCGCGAAACTACATTAACCCCCCTTTGCCACTATATGTCGATTCAAAATAATACAAAAAATCTTGAGATCCGAAGCTCATTTGTTGAAAATTAAAATTATATTAATTGCTTTGTATTGTTGAATGCAACGGAGGCACGTCAAAAAGTGAAATAATTAAAATCGAGACATTTTTACGAGAATTAATTTATGATATTTTCATAACATACAAAAAATCCATACCTAAGTAAAAAATTAATTTCGAAATTATCTAAAGTATCAAGAAATACATTTTGCTGATTTTCTCGAAAATCACTTGACCACATTTGAAAAACAAAAAACCATCGAATTCAGAATTCCGTAAGCTTTAAAATGAGGTATCACTTGATCCTTTTCCCTATTTAAATTTTAGGGGTGGAACTAAGGGGTTGACGCTACAGGGTTGAAAACATGCGCAAAATAGTTCCCGCTCGAAATAAAAATCGACGTGTCTCGCGAATTTTTATAATTGTCGTTAGTTCTAAATTTAAGCCGTTTGAAATTTTATAAACTGCCACCCGGTATATTATTTAGGATGTAACGAACTTTATTGTGTATGACAGATCCAGATTATGCTTCATTTAAATCGACTGCCTCAACATCTGCTAATAATTTCCTGGTTTTTGCCGACTTAATACTAATACATTTGAATTCCTGTTCTTTATAGAGAGTTTCAAAAAGGAAATTATTTGGATATCGTTTTTTAACCATAGTCACGCAATTGTTATTAAAATCAAAGCTTTCTCCACACTGATCTACGCTAAAATCAATTGCAGTTTGGTTGGTAAGATCTTTGATATCAAAAAGAGTCAAGTCAGTCTTATGATCTAAATCAAAATATATTAATTAATTTACAAGATACGGAGGCTATTTTCCGAGGTATGAACGTTAGAATGCGTTGGAAAACTTATAATTTTTCGAAAACTGTAGCGTTTAGCGAGCTGAAATTTACTCAAACTCGGCCTAAAACCTCTTCACGTGCGATTTCGATTTAGAACTTCTACAGCAGAATTCATGAAACCTTCATGAAGTTGATGCTTATTGTAGGAGATTCCAAGACTTTAGATGGAAGGATGAATGGGAGTAATTAATTATTATTGAAGATAAGAGGCCTTTATAGAATCAGGGAAAACAAAAAGAGTTGTAGATATCACAGTTATCACAAATTCATTTTGTACAGATGTACGGAATCGGGCAAAAATGTGCATCGTTCGATCTTGGATTCACGGTATAAGTCTTATAGGTGTGCATTACCTAGAAAACATGGGATGGTGTACAGTCCCTAGTTATTTCGCTCATTTTCCTTGGTCTAGTAAAGGACGTTGCCGCGTTTCCATGGTTCCTTTTTTAAATTCATGGCGCAACGGTCCAACAGTTTGATTCCCAATCCATTTATTTGGCATCGGAGTTCGAATGGGAGTTTTATATGGAGTCGTGCATCGAAATTTCGTGTATAGATTAGCATCGTAAGCGCGCCGTTCACACACACAGTAGTCGTATGTGCAGTAGGTACGAAAAGAGATTGAATAATTATCTGTAACGTGTTGGGGGGTCATGGCATGCCCGTATTTGCTTTACATACAATGGGAGCGTGTATTTACGTGACTCTTTTCCAAAGCATGTGTTTTTATGTGAAACGAGCGACGGGCGTCCGGCTGTAAACTAACTCGGGTCACTCCCGGATGGCCTGATGAATGGAAATATGTCCGCCGAATGGCTCTAAAGTCGGCCGCCGAATGCCAATGAGGGCCGAACCTTGAAATGCCTGTTTTAACTGTCAAAATTAAAATTATTTAGACGTGCCGACGAATGCGTCGATGCATCCATCGCTCCATGGAAAAACTCCTCGACGGTCCTTTCCTTTCATCTACGTTTATAAGGAAGGAGTGAGCGAGTGAGTTACGACCGTAAGTGGCAAATTTATAGTCCATCACTTGAGGAATACTCGAGGAGGCATTAAGAAGGTAAAAGTCCTGACGACAGCAGGAATCGCTCTATGGAGTACTGTTTCTATTTCTGTGGTTCTACGATCGTGTCAAAGTGAGGTTATAAACTGCAACAAATTGAAACTTGTAATTCAACTAAGAAAAAGGAAATTTAAATCCTCGGCCTTCTTTTTTAAGCACCTAAATAGTCCTTTCCAGGTTCTCAAACATTTTTCGAAGATATTTCTGGTGCTTCTATGAGCCCTATTATAATTTCTGTCTGCATGTGTATTAGGATGTATAACTGGTGTTAGCAGATATCTTTTACATGCACAGCCATTGTCACCCAACATTTTGCCTGTGACAACGCAAAATTTATAACAGATTCATATTGCAAATTTGATGTTAAACAAGTAATCATAGGCTGACCTGGCAGCTCATTATGTTCATATTTGACACGAACCCCACTTCTTTGAAATATTGCATTATCATGAGTGGACCCTGCATACCTGGCGACAATATCTAATATTTGCATTATTGGGCCACATACCACCTGTAAATAACACTTTTAAACAATTTCATCAATCATTATTGAAGTAATAGAAGTATCTATAAATTAATGAAGAAAATTCTCCTTCTATTTCTGTATTTTTCACCTACAGCACCTCCAGGATTTTTCATTGGGATGTGGGTACCTTCTATACAGGATGTTACACCAGGAAAGTTGGCAATTTGATTAAATTCATTCATAAAAACTTGATAATGAAAGGAGCTTTCTGAGAATTTTACGACATTCTTCATTTCTTCTGCAAGTGACTGAAATCGTTTTATTATTAGAGACACTGTAGATTGTGAAATTCCCCTAAGATCACCAGCAACAGTCCAAAATAAATATGAAATAGTAGAATAGATAAATAAAGTTCAAAAACTGAAATAAAGCATAAGTAATCAATTTTTCTAGATATAAATACGTATATAAAAATGCAACTTGCCTGGAAATTTCCTTTACCATAGTATCATAAACTGATCAATAATTGGATCAATGGACCCACTAGCAAACCTGTATTATTGAGTTTATGAAGAACATCATTAATCAGAGGCAAAATAATATGTACAGTTGTATTTTTCGAAAAGCGATACCTCCTTATAAACTCACTTTCACTACATAAATCTAACGGATTTTGCCGGTCTCTCAAATATCGTTTAGGTAATCGATTTATATTATTAATAATTCGATTGACGTATCGTCATTTATTTTAAATCCACGCCTCGAAGGCGCACTTAACTTTTAATATTTCCTGAGGGATGCTCAAGGTGAGGTCAAACCGACCTCTGCCTCATCTCATCCTTGAGGTGCACTTAGTTGACCATAAACTACAGATGGCGCAGAAAGTACGCCTTAAGGTTCGAGGATCCTCAAGGCGCGACCATAGATTTGCCCGTAAGGTGGAAGGATATGTGCCTCGCTTCTTAACTCGCCTCTCCTCCTCCTCCTCCTCCTCCTCCTTCCGCTTCATCACCGATCGTCGTTATTAACCACTATTCATGACTTTTTAATCACCTTTAGATACATGCGTCGTGACTTAATTGGATAATTATGCAAGTGATTGATTAGGTGGTTCATGTGAATATGAAAACAGTTGATGCTAATTACGTCGGTCGCTTTCCGCATTCGAGACACCAACCGGTGATTACCCGGTAAATAATAATAATAATTTGAAGGAATTATTACAAGTAGGCTGTGGAAGGATACCGATACCAGATTGTTGTGGTTGCTTTCATAAATTGCTAATTACACACTTCCCTACTGTTCGAAACATCGTGATTACCGTGGAGATGCCAATTACAAATTTTTGCCTTAAGTCGATTCCCCGAGAATTTTACACTTGCTAAAATTATTAAAACACAAATTCATAAAGAAAGGATAATCACTAAATACGATAAAGAGTCGCAACCTAGTACCTAAGTAATATGGCCTATAAACCAATCAACATTATTGCTGAATAGAAGAAAAAACGAAATAATAAATAAAAACATACAAACCTAAATAAAAAATTAATAAAACAAATCGGAATCCAAAAAAATAATTCTTAAGGTTTTTTCTTAAGATTTTGTTATAATAAATTAATAGTTATAATATAATCAATACCATGCCCTCGTAATATTAAAATTAATATTGATAAACCTAAACATCGCTCGCAAACACTCATAGTTAAAAATATAATCATAAAAAAATTAATAATTATAAAAAGATAGAATAATAAACAACCCTAAATATAAACGAAATTAATAGAAAATGTTAACGAAACAGAAAAAATGATAATAGACCTGAGATAATTCTAAAATTCACCAAATAAATACATATTAACATCAAACTCTAATAATTTAAATAAAATAATGATCTTGTAAATCATAAATAAGCCCCTCGCTTATAAAGTATCAGGGAAAAGATGACTCTTTTCATTAATCTCCAAAATTAATATTTTTACTCAACTATTCCCTGTATGATACGTTAATCTTCGTAATTATTGTCTCATCAAAACTTTGTCTACCCCCCCTAAGGGTAGTACTCCTTGTACAAACCTCTGCAATTGCCCTATTAACAGGCATAATAGCCTTAAACTTTTGACCACCTTATGTTATTTTCCTAATTATAGTTGGTGGGGTATTAATCCTATTTATTTACATAACTAGGGTTGCTTCTGATGAAAAATTTAAATTTTCATCCAAATTATTTATATTTATAGTTTTTGCATGAATGGCTTACATTTTATTTAACTTTATAGATAGCTATTTCATTAAATAATTGAAACTTACTACACATGTTAATTCTCAACGTTTTATTAATAAGTTTATCAACTTTCCCCATAATACGATTTACTTGATATTGGTCCGCCGGACCGCGGAAGATAAAATTTCCTCGCGTTTGCACAAGAGCGTAAAGTTTAATCCTTAATGCGACGGGGCGACTTAATAAAGTCTTCGGATACGCGCCGATCTCGCGCAAGGAGGCTTGCGCACGGCTCGCGGCCGGCTAATTTCTTTATGTCCGCCGTACCATTTTCGGACGCTCTGTATACGCGCTCTCTACGCACACACCTTGTACCGCTGGACCGTATAAAGCCGATAGGCTGCACCCTGCGACTTGTGAAATTTATTGCCGACTGGCAAATCATTCCCGCCAGTAGCGTAGCGGCGCAATTAACTCCAAAAAATATTTTGTCATTGCCTTCAGGTCTACATCACCTGGGGACGAAAGTGGCCGGATTGAATAATCACAGGTAATATTTGCTATTGCCAACAGTGGATATGTAAATGAAGTAAATTTTTGTTCCTCTATGGCACAAAACGTGTGTTCTCTAAAGTCAGTTTTCTCTAATGTTTTCTGCTTGTCCACATAATGGAAATAGTATTTTTCACTGCAGCCCATTGAGCTTTTTCGCCCTAAGTTGTAACTTACATGTAACGCAATATTGAGCACGGGAAAACGCTGTCCGAATAGGTCCTGGGGGGTAATAATATCACGACCACGAGATTTCCACAACTCGCCAACAAAACAAGAAACGAGATCACGCTCTCAGGCCAAGGGGAAATTATATAAACTTCTATAACCGCGCTGGCTATCGAGGTGCGAAATGTTTTGATAAGCGCCTTACACAACGACGATTGGCCGGTTGGAGAGCGGCGTACGGGGAAGTTACTCTGTCGAGAAAAATATCGAGGAAAACCTAGCGCCCCGAAGATGCTCTCCGACCCTCCGAAGGTCCGGACAACAGCCCTCTATTATATAAGTCGCCACCCTCGCCTCTCACGCTCCAGACCTTGGGATTGGCTCTGCCCGAAATCCCTTTTTCTCCTTTTTTCCATTTGTATCTTGTAGTACCCTTGACCTATTGGAGGGTAGGGTCAATCTACCCCCTGTGGCTTACCTCACGCTACAGTGAAATATTGTTCGATACATGATCTACACAAAACCATGGGTAGGGACGTTTCAAATCGAATTTTCTTAAAGGGTGCCTACGGAATAACTGAGTTTACCAAATTGTCACGTCACTTGCTCTGATTGGTGTTTGAGGTCACGTGACTAATGGCTGTCGATTCACATAACTTTTTCCATAGGAAATGATATTTCATCACCAAATAAATTTCATCTTCGTTATCTTCACAACTCAATTCGTCTCACAAAAAATTTTTGGACCGTTTTTGGAAAAAATCGTATGGCGACCCTTCGCTTCTCAAAGAAACAAATTTTTGAATTCTACGATGAACCCTGGAAAGTAGATGGGTAAGCCAAAAAATAGGTGCAATTTTGGTATCAGCAAATCGTCCTCTTTCATAGGTGTTTGAAGGCTTGGTAATTCAATTTTCAACCCTGAAACAGTCTCTGCAATAACATGGCTGTGGTTAAAGTTCGAAATTACTATTGTTAGCTCGTGGGGTTTGTCTCGCCCAATCTCCATCATTTACTTTCCTTATTAAGCACCGTTGACATGGATGAAATTGTTAAATTTTTAGTGTATCGAAGTGCCACGATAAAAATTCCTAAGGTGGTAGGTAGGTAGGTAGAGGTAATAGCCGCGGTATAACGAGAGGAGACTTGAGATGAGACCCGTAATTTATATGTGGATTTCCGAGAGGAGCTACTAAACTGTAAAAACGTCAAAATAAATAAATCTTAAGCGGCCTTAAGTAGTTTTCTCTGGAAGACGGACGAATCGGGAGGCCGCTTTCGGTGTTAAATTAACGTGACGATAGCGTGGCGAATTAAAATGTGAAATATAAACCGAGAAATATTTGATGTGTGCATGATCGATGGCCCCATAAATTTCCATAATTACTAATTTAATAGACTCCTATAAAAAGCTAACATAATTCCTGAAGATCGAAGGTGCTTAATCTTTTTCAACTACTCCCATATATACATATACATACAATTAACTCGGCCCCTCTCACGGCAATCTGGCAGCTGAATGGTCTTTTTAAGCTTTCTTCGAGCGTAATAAATCACGTCGAATACGTCCATAAATTATAATGCATTTGCATAAAAATATAATTAATATTTACATATTATAAAGGCGTACAATTAGTTAGCTCGGTGTTGTAAGAAGTCAAACAAATTAATATATCCTCGTATTCTCTCTTATATATATATCTAATGCTAATGATACGTGTTGTTCGTTTTATGGAGCTAATAAATATTACAACGATTTCAGCAAAACGTATAGGCATTTTACATCATTAATTTGTGACGTTTCACAATTTACGAGTAAATTACCACGTATGACAAACGGTGGGACATAAAACATGTTTATTAGTCATTTATAAAGCGACTTTTCCTTTTCCGTCACTAACAAAGCGAAATGGGCTCCATTGGCGTGACCGATGCGGGCACACAAATCATTTACGGCCGTGTATCCTTCTTAATTAATTTCAAGCATATTACACTAATATAATAAATCACCACGTTCGTAGCCCGCAGGCGTCGCGATCTTTAAATACGGGAGCCGATTACTTTCTCAAAATTTTTAAAAGGGTCGTCAGGTTAAATCCACTCTTCCGGTCAGTCTCGGTAAAATCACCCACGCTACTAGCAAGAAATAGTCGTTTCATAATTCTTATGACTTGACAAACGTCTATGTTAAAATGTTTTTAAGGGGTACATTTTGTAACGGTACATTTTCAATCTCTACTTAAGCTGTAGATAATTTTGCCTTACCAGGATTTATTAGATAGAAAACATACGACAAAAATAGTTTTCACGTTGGTACATATATCTAATTACCTTTTGAAGATTTTTTTAACCCCTACATAGGGGTAATTTCTGATAATTTTCGTCTATAAGAAGTAATAATCACCTTGGTTTTAATGACCAGTGATTTGGTGCTTGTAAGGTATACTTAACTTTTTCCCCTGGTGGCTTTCAGATATTCAAAAAAAACTTAAGCACTAAGTTACCATAGCCAAAGTGGAACCACTGGAGATATCAAAATCATTCATTTTATATTCCTGCAGTTTTTAGATTTTCCATTTTCTTCAAAATTTTAAATTATGCGACGTGCCCTGAAATATGGTTGCACGTTTAGGACTCTTTGGCACTAAGTAGTTATTGATATGTAAGTAATATTGATGATGTAGGATCCAAGGTACATAAAACAGATTAACTAGATAAAGCATATTTCTTCATATATAAGAACATGTTGGCAGTTAAAGAAAATAACTAATACTGATGGCTATGGAGGCAAGCCACATTGATAAATGTAGTATTAAAAAGGCGCATGTCGATATTATAGCCTTGTTAGTGTTGAAAAAAATGTCTTGATGTAATGAAGAGTTAATCGCAACCATTTTCCTTATTAATACCACATACGACAAAGGTATGATTTCAGTAGTAGGATATATAGGGATGTGTATATGTTTCTTTCATTGTAACTGTTTAATGGATTGACCGATTTTGATGCGCAATGGTTCATAAGAGTCATTATTTCACCAGAAATGTCATAGGTTACATTTGAATTCCATAGAATTAACCTCCCGCTAGTGGTAGGCGCATTCGCCATTTCTTATGAGCTGCTACTAGGTGTGATAAGCTTTTTAATGATCAGCTGGTAGGCACAGTTTGAAGGTTAATAGAGCTAATTTTGTGAAAATATCATTGTATTTTTCAAAATCAATCAATGGTCAATTTTTCTTAAAATATTGTTGGTGTAACAACACCCTTTTCATCTTCTATGTGCAGGGGCACGCAGTAAACACCAAAAGGGTACCAATGTAAATTGAATAAAACAATTTACTTAATGGTATATGTAGAAAAGCATTGAAAATATTCGAGGTCACTCCACTTATACAGTTACTTAAGTAGTTAGTGGATAACATGCACATAATTCATCACGACTTAACTGGGACTCTTTGAGCCGTCCTTGAAGTGGGTGTTTTGTGACGCGCGTTAAAGTTTATTGGAAGATAAGTCATAACGTAATTTGCCCCGCGTTTTTCTTTCTTGTCCGCTCACTTTACACTGTATTTCGATTTCAGCGATATTTCATTAAGAATTCGTTAAGTAACTGTGAAGAGAGGCTAGAAATAGACATTCTAGTAGATTTAAATTATTTCTTATGGTTAATGGAGGTTATGGCATGAAAGGTTAACAATCTTAGCGAAGAAGGGGAAACGGAGATCACGTTTATACTCGCGTTTATGACACCTTCTCAGTTAAAAATCGGTATTGCGGTGATTATCGACGTGGCATGACTCAAAGAGAAATATTTCGGAGCCGGTCGACGGTTCCTCAAGAGAAATTACTTCAAAAACGGACCGTCTGTTGCACGTCTCGCATCGAGAATCGGTCCTCGTTCGAAGGGGAACGCCGATCGCGCGTCGGCCGATTGATTGAATAACGAGCGACAACAGGACAATGCAGGAGGAGCGGACGTCCTCCCGGAATGCAGACGTGACGTGAAGACCGAGACTTTGATTGTCCCCCCGGCCGACATACCATCGAAAACGGTAGCAGATACCCCGGACCGCTTCAGACGGCCGTCTCGGATATCTCGAGTGCCAATCTGCGAGTTTTGCGGCCGAACTTGGGTTATTTTACCTACGCCGGCTATGCCGTCTGGGTGTTATCTCGCCGCAACGGATCGCATCGCCGGGGGATTAATTTATTCGGCGGAAAAAAGTACTGCGCGCTTTCGGCTCTTGCGAGGAGGTGCCTTATTTGATTTATCCGGGGGTGGTTTTTTGGTGGGCCTTTTAATGGCCGCGCACCGAGTCATTTTCCACATGACGTCGTCGGTATTGCTGGTATGCCTGCCTGGTCGCAGCAAAAATCCCATGTTAACAATCGTGCGCAGAGACGGAACATTTTTGCGAGGGCATGTTAGTCCAGTCATCAGCGCTAAGAAACCTTAAAATCGCTGAATTTTGAGAATCGTCCTCGATTTTCATGAAAATTTGGACTTGAGGCTCTACTTACACTCTTCTTCCAAGTTGGACATGTGCCGAAGTGCCTTTTTTATTTTTCAGGGGTGAAAACTACCACCCCTAACTGCAGAATATTAAAATATCGTAGATTTCAGCATGCATTTCGTTAATATAAAGTTTGCATGAATTATTTGTAGATCCCTTGACATTCTCGAACAAGTTTATGATTAATAAGACGAACGCGACCCCTGTAAATCATCCCCTGAGGGTAGCAATTTTCAAAACTAGTTTTAAAAATATTTTTTATAACTTGATATGATTGAAAATTTCGTTATATTAAATTGAAATCATTGTACTTCATTTAAATGACAGTATTATTCGCCGAGACACTGCAACCCTTATACATTATTCCCCTAGGAGTATGAATTATTCTTTGTTCGACGATAATTGCCTTATTTTCCGAGCTAGAAACTTTTTAAAAAATGCATTTTGTAGGGAATTCCAAGCCCTTTAAGATCAAATCAGTTAAAAGTTCTTACAACCCATAGTTTTGACAAGGGTTGCGTTCAAACGGCTTGCATGAGCTATAATTAGTACGCGAATGCAAACTTCGAATCGCCATATCTCCTTCAATTTTTATGATACAAAGACAAA
The DNA here is from genome assembly GCA_963576515.1 of Cryptocephalus primarius. NCBI lineage: Eukaryota > Metazoa > Arthropoda > Insecta > Coleoptera > Chrysomelidae > Cryptocephalus > Cryptocephalus primarius. The sequence goes on along the minus strand of OY754955.1, from coordinate 520,159 downwards.
CAAAAAAACAAAATTTTCAGAATTCAAGAATGTGTAGATTCAATCGTGAATAACTCGAAAAATATCAACTTTACAAAAAAACTTTATACAACATAAGTTGTTTAGAATTGGTCGATCTATCGAGGTCCCGGCTTATTTCGATTAAAAAATTTTACCCCTTAGAAGGGGTGGCTCCCACCCCTAGGGAAAAACCACACTTCGGCACAAGTCCAACTTTGAAAAAGGTAATAAATACTACCTAAATCCCAATTTTCAAAGAAATCGACCTTGATTCCCAAAATTCCACGCGAAAATGGCCGATGACTGGACTATATCCATAACTTTAGGACAGGAGATGGGTCCCGGTGCATTCGTCAATTCTAATACCGTGTGAATTTTATCGTTCTCACGGCGGGAATGCGCACAGATTAAAACAATTCGCGATGCGGCCATAATACAACTTTCTCATATGAAACACGTGCTAGCCCCTAGAAATTCTCAAAATGTTTCAAATGAAAGTTAAGTAGGCATTACATAACTAAGCCAAATTAGAAAATTTGCGAGTCACATGTTGTATATAAGTTTACAAGCCCCTAAAAATTCTCAAATGTAAAGGACCTTTTAAAGCGATTTTATTGGTATGGTCACTTGGAGCGAGAGAAATTTCCTTGAGTCTCAATTTTGTTGTACGATTCCATTACGGAAAATAAGGGACAGAAAATTCGAAGAGAAGAAGCAGTTGATTGCAAGCAATGATGGAAAATGATTGAAGAAGCAGTGATTGAACATTGCTCGGTCTTATTTTACATCAGTCAATAACAACAGTTAATTAATGAATACACTCAGGACCTTCAAAATAGGAAAAATACAAGAACGTTTCACCTCAAAACGTCAAGCAAATCATTTATCGAATTTTGCTTCTGTTGACACCTTCCTATAGATGGCAAATGGCAGAATCTGATGAGAAAGGGGGGAAACATTTCACTACCTTCATCTATAAGTGAGCCTCAATAACACTAAAAACTTGTTCCTTGTTGCATCGGAGTGTCGTTTTGTTGTGTAGATCGATACGTCAAGCATAAACAACCCCACCCCTCCTTATACAAAGGCCACGTCGAATATACTTGTCTATTGATTTCGCCAGAGATTAAAGCCCATTTAATGCAAATTACTGTAATCCGTTTTTAACCACTAAGTGGATTTTACTCGTTTTGCCTGCCGGCACCCTATTATAATTCAACATCAATATTACCAGGCAGCATTCATATTCAACATTATCAGCTGAAAGCGATCAATTTCTTTTTGCATCAATCACTCATAATGATGGTGTATATGTTAAAATGATTGACATGAAACACTCACAAAAACATTATAATTAACCTACCAGATATATTATACCAGCATCATGAAAGCAATTTCGTTTAATAGCCCACGTCTGTTTTATTCGTTCTAATAGATTTCTACTTTATAACAGTTGTGCAATTTGTAAACACTGCTTGTACACAAACACACGGGAAAAAATCATTTGACGTGATCGCAGCGATAGTGATTACGGTGATGGCGGTCGTTTATCCTCGGTTTCTCGACGATGAAGGGTAAAGCGAGAGAGTATAATTATGGAAATATCGAAGTATGATTGACGTGACTGGATGGGTGCAGGAGGTGTAACTGAAATATGAAGAAAGTCGAGTTTTTCCTGGAAAACGCTCGGGATCGCGTTTACGTGTTATCCTTCAAACATGCTGTTCCGCATATGAATCTACACGCATCGTACGCATACATACTTATGGAAATTTAATGCACTCGAGTTGCAAATGTATGGGCCTTTTTCATGTCACGCCTCAACGGTCTGCCGAGTAATTTCTTCGTCATAATCCCTGACTACACATTTGACTTTACTCAGGAATATTTTTTCAGGCGCCCTCTGCAGCCTCTTTTATAAAATTTCCAAGCTACTTGCAAAATTCATCCATAGTTACCGTACTGCAACCTTTTGGTGACTTTACTATTGAACTTTTACTAGTTGGACACCATGATTTTCTTACAAATTTATAACAATAATAAATGTTTTAGATTTTTACGAAACGTTATCCTAAAGGAATTAAATTTCATATTTCACCCTTTTCAGCACCTGCAGTACGAAGGAAGGGACAATAACCTCCTCGATCACCCGATGCAGGTCCTCTGGACTTCTTCAATCTTTAACGTATCGAAGACATTATTTCGTGGAGGAACATTTTCAGCATCTACCTCAATGACACGGTGAGTTTTTAATTATTAACGATTTAATTCTTGCACTTTTCTGGAAACTTAATCAGTAATATTTCATTACTCCATATCTTGTAAATTGGCCAAATTTAAAAAACGAAGCAGCAGTGTACAGGGCATCAAAAACCCTTTTAAACGAGCTGTCAGTTGACACGTATTTTCATTTGAAAAATTTATTTTGGGGGATGACACCACCGTTTAAGGGGGTAAATTTTGCGCCTTTGTCCCCCTCACTGCTATCGATTTTTCTATCAACTTACAACGGTAACACCTGAGGGGTCCTCGGTCTAAAACCCAAAATACAATAGAGTGATCGTGTTGTTACAACAATTTCAACATATACTAAACAATACCACGTAGGCCCTTGTAATCAATAGTACAGAGTGGCCTCCTTCTAAATATTAACCCTCTCGTCGACGAGGAAAGAGTGTCTTGATATAGGATTTTTCTTTTGACGATCTAACCAGCTTTGCTGATGATTGCTTACCCATAATATACTCAATTGAAATATTAGGACCATGTAAAACATGGTGGGCCTTATCCTACAGGATAATACATTATTCATGGATCGTACACGCGACTAGGTGAAAACCCTTTAATAATTTTCCACGGAAAAGTACCATTTTCGACGCCCGTACAATCAAAAAGGGGTTCCAGGGCGCGGTTCCCCTTGCGACAGCCTCGTAATGGATGCTAGCATGTTGTTAAGTGGCATTTTTCGGTAAATCTTGAATTTAAAGGTTATAAATCATAACTTAATGGTTAACAATTCTACGCCCTTACTAGAGTAAGTTACATTGAAGGCTTCCAGGATTTAATTCCATGTAAATCATCGGGCACATGGTAGATTGCCTAACTCTTTGGTGCGTTACATACAGGGTTGTCGCAAATCTATATTGAATCGTTACAAAACCTGTCGTGATTCTGGTTTTGTCGACATGTCTTATTTTGACAATGCTGCCTTTTCGATGGTCCACCTTGTATTATTATATTCAGTAGAAAATCTTGTCAAGCCAAATACTGCCAGGTTAAAGATCCACTTCTTAAAAGTTAAAGATTCTAAACAAATCGAGTCACACGTAACCCGGTGACGTCATATATGTACCAACTCTATGGGGGTGTAGACAAATAACTAATACGAAGATTAAATATTCTCACGCTTATATCATGTTGGCAATAGTGAGCGATAATGTCGGATCCTCTGTGTGTTTTCTATTGGGCTGCGATTTGACTTACATCTGAATGTTCGTTTACATGACAGTTTATCGATTGGAATAGCAATTACAGAACAGTAAGGTTAAGGTCTTTGGCCCTAATCACATTCGATGTCATTATTTTTCGAAAACTTTGGCAACAGTGTTAACCTCTCCACCAATTACGTGCGACCAGGTTTGTTTTGAATGAACCGTAGGCGTGTGACTCGGGGTCTTGGGGCTTCGTCGTGATATCGAGCGATCCCTGCTCTTGGATTTTCCGAATTTGAATTTATGGCGTATCAGTAAAGTCGGCCAAGGGAAAATTCGACAGTTGGACGAGTCGCCGTTAATTCCCGAGATTAAATCTCTCCTTGACCGTCGCCTCTCGCCCAGAGTTTCCACACCGTTCGAGTTTATACGTAATAAACGTCGGATGTGAGTAATAAAAACTGTCAGTTTTCCTTTTAAACCCTCAAATAAAAAAAAAAAGAAGAATCCCATACAAAGCTGAATAATTCATAGCGACAGCAGATCGGTCCGGGTCTCCTCTCTCTCTCTCTTTTCCCTCGAAGGAAACAACGCATCATTTAAAAGTCGTGTATACACTTTGTCTCTCTCTCTTTTTCTTTCCCTCTCCGACGTGGCTCTTTATCTTTCTCCTGCTGCAGCCATAAGTCATACAAGGAGCAGAATAAGTGTCATCGCCTCCCAGCAGGTGCGCTCTCGTGTCGTGCCGGCCTGACAGATCTGTGTGGCCGCTGACTACGAGCACGATTCCCCGAGATGCTAAACTCCCTGCCTCATTTGATATATGTATTACTTTGTATTCCACTTTAATATCTTCTTTTTATCTGTCCGTGGGATATATGGAGGTACTCGATTATTTAAGCTTCGCCATACTGCGGGAACGATGGACGGTGTCGCGCTTTCGCTTCCTTTACACGTGTGTATGTGTGCGCATTAGCAGGAAACGAGCGTTAAAGAGTTAAGAACTTCTGACAGAAATGAGAATTTACGTCATGATAATTACGCCGTAATAGACGAGTGCTGACGTTACCCGCGTTCAGCAGCGAGCGGCGGTGCCTGCGATTACATTAACGACGCCTTCCACTATTATCTAAATTATTTCTGACGTGGGGTTAACGCGATTTGTAGGACACGAATAAATAGGTAATAGGGAATATATGATTCAACTTTCTTGGTTTCTAGTCCTGGTAACACCACGCTATTCGTCCCCACAGAAATTGACATTAAATTTGGGAAAAATCACAGATACACCAACTACATCTTTAGTCAAAAATTTGAACTTATATCATTTTAAACAATATTTATAAGTAGTACTCTCTTTAGAAAATTAGTTAGTCCATATTTTGACTGAACTGATTCTTTTTGGGTCAATTTTTGGGTGGAAATTTTTCTTAATCACGTCTAAATTGAGAAATTTTTTAGTAAAAGGCCATGAAACTAAGAAAACTAATAATTTTTGAGAAAAACCGAGCCAAATCTGCACATTTCGAAGCAAATTATTTGTAGCCCCAGTAATAAGTTTGATTATTCAACTAAACAGTAATATTAAATGTCCGCGCCTTCGCCATATACAAACTAAGAGAAGATTTGATAGTGGCTAAACGACCGAAGTGTCGGATGGTACTGTAATGGGACTGGTGATAAATATAATGGAAAATACTGCCTTTCCTATTGTATTAAAAGCTGCCTCCAAGTTTCTTAAATGTTTTTCATCTTTTTCTTGGACATTCTTATAGAAAATTGTCTTTCCAAAACTTTACAAAGTTTCTGAAGTGTTTGGTTTTTCGGTAACTCCTTATCATACAATTTTCTTGCTGTCTTGTAAATTTGTACTTCAATTAAGGTTATAAGCGCCGAAACTATCTCTTCCCTTCTTCTGTATAATTAGCGCCAAAGTACTTTTCTAAACGTTCTTGCCGTAAGTTCCATTCTCCTGCTACTGGGTGTTCTGCCAATGGTTGCCAGAATTGTTGGCCTGTACACCACCGTTTCTTAAGGCGTTTTTACTGTGATGGTTTTCTCCTCTTTTTCTGAAGAAAGGTATGCACTCGAACTAATAGCCGCGTGTTCCTCTGTCTCATTTAGGCAATGGAATTAAAAGGGACCTGTACGTGTGGGCTGGCTATGCATCCAGGCTATAAACGGTCAGTTATTTCAAGTACTTTTCAGGCATCCAATGAGAAAAATGAGAAATTAATGATGAAGTCTAGCGCGACTTTTAAACCAAAAGTTCGAAGTGTCCTTCCGCCGAGGACGCGACGTTTCGGTCGTGCCGCCGATCGAGATTCCCTGCCAAGTCCGAAAATAACGGGGAAGAATGGAGAGCGTGGAAAGAGGAAAAACAGGCAGATAAGCAGACCAATAAATGTAGTTACGGCGACGAACGGCCGCGTCGGCCGAGCAACAGCCACGATTAATGGGCCTGGAGAGACGGCGGTATAATAAATTCCCGCCCAAGAATTACCGGCTTGCGACTTGCGAAATATGACAGACTCATAAATCGGAGAGAGAAAGAGCAAGGAGGAACCGGGAAAGAACCGGCTAACGGGGCCTCGAAGAGGCGACGTGTCGAAGACTTTTCTTCCTCTCGCCCGGCTAGGGGGAGGTGACGAATCGTCGGGGTCGAATGCCGGCTAATCGTGTCAGATTTTCGGTCGTAAGTCACCCTGTATCGTTTATAAGTGACCCCTGAATGGCCAGAAGAATCTGGCGTCTTACAAATGGGACGTCGTATTTCATTTCTTTCTCGGTAATCACTTGTGAAATATGAACGTCGCTTATCGTCATTCGCGTAAATTAACAGTGACGCTCTCATTAAACGAAGGAAGTGACAGATTTACATATTTCAAATGAAGCGTCAGCGGTGATGCACAAACAAATATTTGTGGTGTAACCTTCGCTCGAGTACCACTGTTAAATAGGTGACGGTCCTTATCGGGACCATTCATCACTATTTGCTTTAGACGACGATTAATTGTGCATCGGCTTTAATTACTAAGATTGGCGCTTTCCATTAAATATAGACGCTGCATGGCGAAACAGGATAACTCGTGCTTCTCCAAGTAAATCGAATGCATAAAATCATCGTCAGCTATTTTCGCGTGGAATTTTGGAAATCAAGGTTGATTTCTTTGAAAATTGGGACTTAGGTAGCAATTATAACCTCCTTCAAAGTTGGATTTTGTGTGGATTTTCCCTAGGGGTGGAGGCCACCCCTTCTAAGGGGTAAAATTAACCGGGAAATCGATAGACTGACCAATTCTAAGCAACTTTTGCTCTATACAGTTATTTCGTAAGGTTGATAACTTTCGAATAACTCACGATTTAAACTACACATCTTTTATTGAAAAAACCATTGTTTTTTAACCGTTCTTCACGAATAACTTGAAAAATTTTCATTTTATCGGAAAAATATTGAGAACAACACTGTAGCTAATAAAAAAACAAAGAGATTCGTTTTTGAATGACCTCTGTAAACCCAATAAGGGCTGAGTTATTGCCCTTATGAACCCCGAAATCACCTTCGACCTTCAATAACTTGAAAATGGTAAAATTTTTGGGGACCACTAAAAAGACTTTTTTTAAAGTACATAAAAAACCTTTAAACGAGCACTGTTGAAAGTCTTTTGCATAAGAATTGACTGATTTATCACAAAAATAAATTACACCCTCGTCATTAGCACCCTGATAAAAATTAAGCGTAACTCACTTGCAATTAACTTTATTTAGGTATTACTGATGATTAGCTCAAGGAGGAAACTTGTTATATATAGTGAGGGACTGTGTGAAATGCTTGTGGTAACATTATATTATTTGATACCTTGATCGAAGCATCTTCAGCGCTACGATTTTCTTTGAATTCGTATTTCCATTAGTTTACTTAAAGAGATAGCTAATGCAGTAGAACAATAATTAGCAAGGTAACAATAGGCAGCCTATGAAGTGGTATGACAATCGTATTTTTAAAGACAGTAGGGAAAATGTCCCCAGAAATAGATTATTTTAGAGGGTTTAGTCAAGGCTCCATAGCTTAGTTTAATTATATCATTTGAGATAGAATATTGGTTTTCCCTCTTGAGTAAATCGAGCAATCTGATACCCTAGTAAGTACAAAACAAATATTATATCGAAATTATAGATTATTGGGCCAACCTGTATACGTACAGGCACTGATGTCCCCTATAGGCTATTCAAGGGTAAATTTTGGACGTTGAAGAAATTTTGGTAAATAAATAAATTAATAAAGATGTAGTCTATACATTCTACTCCAGCTTCAAGGATTTTGTATTTTAATTAAATCCACCTCTTCAATAGGTTTTGAAATTAAGGTGTGTAGAGATTTATTATGTTTCAAACAATAATAATCAGAAACTTGAATTTTATAATTTTATTAGCTAGGTTATATCCTAGTGATATAATTAGATGATGATGATTTCAGTGATAATTTCTCCATTTTTCCCTAATCCGACCCATTTCGTTTCTACATTTTCTATATAGTAGTTTGTCATATCATTTTGTGATATTTAGAATGGCATAGTAAGATCTTTCCAAAATAATTAGTATTAGCAAAATTAGTAAGCATTTCTTCAAACTATCCCTGTACCTTATGGAATTGAGAATACCTTTGCTGATCCAAGGTTTAAGATCGGATAAGGAAAATGTTGCTTGGTTTACATAATTAGTAATTTTATTTGAAACCAACGAAGCACATATTTCAATACTCCCTCTCATCTTTCATAGTTCAGCCTGATACTGAGACAGTTGTCATTTCAGCATAGTTTCAGACAAGCCTATTACGTCGAATTCTATCTTAGCATGGTGCAAATAAGGAGGGACATTATTAAGGTTTTGCCAAAAGCTGCGCACAAGCATATGAACTAAATTAAGATCACTACCATATTATACGTTTCTATACGTCCATTTTCTCTAAGAAAATTTGTGAGATACTTGAATGACTTACAGCCTAGAGGAAAACTTTGGTTCCCTGGTGTATTAAAGTGGTCAGGCAACTTTACTATATTCAATGCCTTAGTGTTCAATGCTTATATTGTTAGGATGCTTAAAATAATCGATATTTTTGTGATACTGTGAACAAGATAATACGTTACTAAAGAGAAAAATCATAGATTTAGAGCGTTCTGTATTATGAAATCGGCCTTCGTCGGATCCGTCCCTGTCTTAAGAGTAAGAAAGAGCGAAGAAATGAGGGGAAAAAGGAAAGGCACGGACGATATAATATATCTGACAGGGGGGGAACCCCAAGTCGGCTCGCGGTGCCGGCCCCGAGCGAACTGCCATTATTTTTCGTTTTCAAGAAGTGGGTAGTTTGGATGCCGCCATATTTTTCCCGTGGCATCGTAAGCAGGAACCCGGGAGATAGTTAATGTGATTTATACCGGGAGAGATAACTCAAAGCCGACTGCGAGATGATAACGTCAAGCACAGAAGCAACTTATCTAAAGTTTATAAGCCTCAAAGTCGTCTTTATATAGTGAGTTTACCGGAGATGTTATCCGGGGCCGCTCCATCTGGATAAGTCGACACGTATAGAGTCATAATGTATTAAGGAGTTGTCGTAAAGAATGCTCCCCTCGATTGCGGCGGTGTCGTGTCTTGTAGGCCGGAACAGCTGTACAAGCCGAACACGATTAACGAAGATAAATCTAATGGTAAAACCTTGTTAAGAGTGGCGTAAATGGCGACCCGGAGAGCTGTAGATTTAACGCCGAGGCGACGACGGCGCGGGCGACTCTCGTAAACCCGCTGACTTATTAGACGATTCCTGTCGTAGACTTAAATTACGCGGATATTTTTCCGGGCGAATTTTGTTTTCGCCTCCTCTCTCCTCTATTTTTACTCGCGCGCCGCGTATACCGACGACGACTTGGTGTGATAATAAAATGAAAATAAAATTTTACGACTGTTTAAAACGCGGTATTTTGTTTTATTTCACTCTTGCGCGTTTAACGGTCCCCTCGTACAACAAAAAATAAACCGCCGCGCTCCGACAAAGTTCTCCCCGGGCAAGTTTACGTACTTTAATTAATTCCCAAACGTTTTATCGCTTTTTCATTGCGTCTATTTTAATCTCGCCGTATAGGTTTAGAATATATACTCGACACACTTTCCTTTACAACTTCACGTCCCCCCTTCGGTCCAGATTCTATTGGATAAATACGAGAATCTTTTTACTCGTGCAAAATTCAGATGAGATTTATACCGTACGGTGTCAACTCTTCGAACTTTCCTCCGTCCCGGCTGGTATTTCGCCAGAAAGCCTCCAGGGACTTCGGAGAATCGCCAGGCCCGTTTCCCCAGATCTTCATAGTACCGTTCTCTCCGAGAATTCAGTCAGCTTTCAGGGATTCAGGGAACTTTCTTTTTCCCTTTAGTTAGTCGACGTAGTAAATTCGTAAACAGCTTATACGAAAATTATGTTATGGCGCATATCGAGGTGGAGTGGCAAGTTGGAGAAAAATATGTTGGGGAGAAGTCAAGGGACAAATATCGTACCTAGATGGCGCTTACGTACAACCTAACGTGACATATGAACTCGGATCTTGAGAAAGTTAATCAAGGGCAAACCTTTAGATATTTCCTGGTGGAATTTTGATAAAAGCTGTATATGAAATGACAGCACGAAAATATCGATAATAATTTTAGGAAATGATCCGTTCAAAAGTTATGGCTTTTTGAAAATGCGATTTTCCATAAGAAGCTAACTGAATGAATTGCATGAAAATTAAAAACGCCAAAAAATCACCACTGATCAATACAAAACCGTAGAAAACGTAGAAATTTTCTCTTTATGCTACATGCATGGAATGTCTTGTACACGTGTCGTACTAATTTTCACATGATATTTCACAGTAACACATAAGTTAACAAATTTTCATGGGCATGTCCATTTTCATTGGATTTTCTATTTATTTCACATGCCACACGACGATGACACTTAATTGGTAGTGGTTAATCGACCGAGGAAACGCATTGAAACCGTATTAATTTGTAATTCTGCTTGTTTTTCCTTTTAGAAATATTATAAAGCACCAGTTCCTATGTAGAATCCTCCGGAAAGCAAAGTTAGGTTAGGTAATTTGGTTCTGCTTTTTTTTATGGAAACGTTATAAAGTACGATATAAACGACGACGGTCGTTTAACCACTACCGTGTATCTGCGCTAAGTACACCCGCATTTGAAATTTCAAAATGGCGAAGGCGCGAAAACAGCGTCATTTATAATACTTTTTCACTTATTTCTCCACACTTTTTTCACGAAATTTGAATATCGACGTAAAGTCGAATAACCAAACTTTATTATTATCGTTTAATCCATGCGAATAACATGCGAAAACTTTAAAAAAATTTCACTTCGAAAACAAGCAAGTTCGGCAAAACTTTTCACATTTGATTTTTCTCTCTCTTAAAAACTACTGATTTGTTAAAGTTAAAGTTACTTTTTCCAGCACCCTAATACTGTCCTCTTTTACTAAAAAGAATTCCCATTTTTGACATCGACCTGAAAAAAGAAAAATCTTTACCTAATCTAGTGATCAACGTTTATCAATTTTCCATTCAAATGTACCAATAACCGTTTTGGTAAAACGCACAATTTGCGGCCAGGTATAACCTCGTATAGCGAATGTGACTCATTTCCTCTTTCTCCTTCCTGTTCTCAAATTAATACATCATGTAGTATGTGGAACAAGTCGTATTAACATCCTCCTCTAGCGCGTCGAAATCGCGACAAACACCCATATAGACATTTGGTAAACATAAATCCGTGCGAGTGGTTAAAAAAATCCCCGGTAGATATAAACGGGCGCATAAAGTACGTGTAATAGAGAACAGTCGAGCCACCTCGTATCCTCGTCACAACTACCATAAGCACTAAAACATTAGGAGGTTTTACGAGGCGACGCTCATGTCTCAGCTGTCATCGTGGCATAACTTTCGCCTCTGGAAGACATTAATACCCGCCCACTCGATATGTCGGCTACATGTTTTTGTAATGCAACTCATTTATACGAATTTATGGTGTGTGGCTTATCGTTTCTAATTTCGATGCCGTCCCCTCCCCGGGTTACTAAATTATTCTCGTCGTGTATAAATATGTCTATTTCAAAGGATGGAACACCATCGTAAATTATGCGGTTTCGTGAAAGGCACCGGCGAATGGAAATTTAATCACCGAGGAACTGGGGGGCTTTCGAAACATTAAGTGCCCGTGTTCCTCGACGAGACGACAGCGCCGAATTGATATCAATCGACGGGTAGATACGCTACGTATACGCTAAACGAGGTAGACAGAGAAAGGTGTATGTGCTTACGGGGCTTAAGTCGACTTTCAACGTGTGGTCCTTCCTGCCTGAATTGGTCCAGTTGAACAAAAAAAGTAATAAAATTTAGTAGCCATGCTAAGGACACACGAAGACCGAGAAGCCGCTCCATAGGCGTGCCATAGTTAAAGAAATATAAAAGATTGTTGCTCACTTTGTAAAAGAAATTTTATGACGGGGTTTAGCTAGTGGAAACATTATTTTGGAGTTGACTTTTTGACATAAAAGTTAGTAATATAACAAAATAACCGAAATAAGTCGATCTTTGGAATTTTTTAAGTTTGAGGTAATGATTTGTACACTCGGAACTGTATTTTCCTTATAGGTAGCGTAGATTGTTAGCCGAATGACGTCCTCAAAAGCTTCATCAATATTTGCATTACAAATCGCGACACGTTTATCTTTTGCTTGATGATCTACGATGTTACCTTGACTAATAATACGACAAAAGCGCGTAACACGTATCGCTATTGCTGCTACAAAATTGCTGTCCAGAAAAGTCATTTCTCGACGCTTGGTAAATTGACAAAACTGATCATATGACATGTGTTATATTAGTAATATAACAAAATAACGGAAATGAGTCGATCTTTGGAATTTTTTAAGTTTGAGGTAATGATTTGTACACTCGCAACTGTATTTTCCTTATAGGTAGCGTAGATTGTTAGCCGAATGACGTCCTCAAAAGCTTCATCAATATTTGCATTACAAATCGCGACACGTTTATCTTTTGCTTGATGATCTACGATGTTACCTTGACTAATAATACGACAAAAGCGCGTAACACGTATCGCTATTGCTGCTACAAAATTGCTGTCCAGAAAAGTCATTTCTCGACGCTTGGTAAATTGACAAAACTGATCATATGACATGTGTTATATTAGTAATATAACAAAATAACGGAAATGAGTCGATCTTTGGAATTTTTTAAGTTTGAGGTAATGATTTGTACACTCGCAACTGTATTTTCCTTATAGGTAGCGTAGATTGTTAGCCGAATGACGTCCTCAAAAGCTTCATCAATATTTGCATTACAAATCGCGACACGTTTATCTTTTGCTTAATGATCTACGATGTTACCTTGACTAATAATACGACAAAAACTCGTAACACGTATCGCTATTGCTGCTACAAAATTGCTGTCGAGAAAAGTCATTTCTGGACGCTTGGTAAATTGACAAAACTGATCATATGACATGTGTTATATTAGTAATATAACAAAATAACGGAAATGAGTCGATCTTTGGAATTTTTTAAGTTTGAGGTAATGATTTGTACACTCGCAACTGTATTTTCCTTATAGGTAACGTAAATTGTTAGCCGAATGACGTCCTCAAAAGCTTCATCAATATTTGCATTACAAATCGCGACATGTTTATCTTTTGCTTGATGATCTACGATGTTACCTTGACTAATAATACGACAAAAGCGCGTAACACGTATCGCTATTGCTGCTACAAAATTGCTGTCCAGAAAAGTCATTTCTGGACACTTGGTAAATTGACAAAACTGATCATATGACATGTGTTATATTAGTAATATAACAAAATAACGGAAATGAGTCGATCTTTGGAATTTTTTAAGTTTGAGGTAATGATTTGTACACTCGGAACTGTATTTTCCTTATAGGTAGCGTAGATTGTTAGCCGAATGACGTCCTCAAAAGCTTCATCAATATTTGCATTACAAATCGCGACACGTTTATCTTTTGCTTGATGATCCACGATATTATCTTGAGACAAAAACGCGTAACACGTATCGCTATTGCTACTACAAAATTGCTGTCCAGAAAAGTCATTTCTCGACGCTTGGTAAATTGACAAAACTGATCATATAACATGTGTTATATTAGTAATATAACAAAATAACGGAAATGAGTCGATCTTTGGAATTTTTTAAGTTTGAGGTAATGATTTGTACACTCGCAACTGTATTTTCCTTATAGGTAACGTAAATTGTTAGCCGAATGACGTCCTCAAAAGCTTCATCAATATTTGCATTACAAATCGCGACATGTTTATCTTTTGCTTGATGATCTACGATGTTACCTTGACTAATAATACGACAAAAGCGCGTAACACGTATCGCTATTGCTGCTACAAAATTGCTGTCGAGAAAAGTCATTTCTGGACGCTTGGTAAATTGACAAAACTGATCATATGACATGTGTTATATTAGTAATATAACAAAATAACGGAAATGAGTCGATCTTTGGAATTTTTTAAGTTTGAGGTAATGATTTGTACACTCGCAACTGTATTTTCCTTATAGGTAACGTAAATTGTTAGCCGAATGACGTCCTCAAAAGCTTCATCAATATTTGCATTACAAATCGCGACATGTTTATCTTTTGCTTGATGATCTACGATGTTACCTTGACTAATAATACGACAAAAGCGCGTAACACGTATCGCTATTGCTGCTACAAAATTGCTGTCCAGAAAAGTCATTTCTGGACACTTGGTAAATTGACAAAACTGATCATATGACATGTGTTATATTAGTAATATAACAAAATAACCGAAATGAGTCGATCTTTGGAATTTTTTAAGTTTGAGGTAATGATTTGTACACTCGCAACTGTATTTTCCTTATAGGTAACGTAAATTGTTAGCGAATGACGTTCTTAAAAGCATCATCAATTCATCTTTTGCTTGACACGTTCATCCTTTGCTTGATGATCTACGATGTTACCTTGTTTAATAATACGACAAAAACGCGTAACACGTACCGCCATTGGTGCTACAAAATTGCTATCCAGAAAAGTCATTCCTCGACGCTTGATAAATTGACAAAACTGATCATATGACTCTTTTACAGAATGAAATTTTTTAAACGCTCGGTAATTTTACCTTCATTCACACCCCCATTCATCTCTTTGTTTATACCAGCGTAAGCCTTTAACCTTTTCCTCTCCTTAACTGTAATAACAGTCTTTAAAGTGTAATATACGGACATCTTAGCCTGTATTGTTTTCCTTAACCGTGTGATACATATCCCCTCCTGTATATTTACCCGTCCGCGATATATTCCAATAACAACGTTGAGGATAGCCAGAGAGAGCGCATAACACAGACGCCGCGCGAAACGTCCATTGCCAACTTATTTAACGAGAAATTTAAATTAAGCGAGAGCAAAAGATTTATTTTAATTTAAAAGCAGGTACCGGTACATCCTGCCGAGTTAGTTCATTAGTCACTGTTCACACCTGGGCTCCGGGACGCGGGAGAGAGAGAGAGAGAGAGAGAGAGAGAGACGGACGATGTTCCATTACCGGCCGTATTCATTATGTAAAGCTAAATGAAGAGATAAATATTGGTCCATAAATTTTTCAGCGTGATATAAAACATACAGGTATATGGGAATTATTTATTTTACTACCTGCAGTTTATGCGGTATAGCCGCGTTTGCGTCCTGACAAGACGATCGCGTCTCATTCATTTACCTTCCTTCTACCCGATTTATTACGATTAGGAATCTTTCCACGATTTCGATACCCAATTAGCTATAACTTCTGTTTCATCTATTCCGCTCTTTTTTCCATGGGAGAGAGACCATTAGCGGCCGAAATGATAGCGCGGTACATATTTAATAAGTGGCTATTAAATACGCCGGGACGGGCGAGGAGATAAGGGCAAGAATTAATGGCGATCTGCTGACTAAGCAGATTCCCGAGGTAAAAATAAGGGCGTGGATAAACACACGAAAATTGGAACGGCTCTCGGCTGGGAAAGGGGCGAAGTTTCAAACTCGTGATCGCGCTCGGGTCACCGAGAGAGAAAAACGAAACAAAAATTGATGATGCTGACGATGATAATGGACTTGGTAACGTGTGTCGGGTGTTATAATGATAGGTAGGAGTTTTGAATTATTAAGGCGAGATGGCGGTGTTTGAGTCGAACCGTGGATTTAATGTCTTATGTGTAGGTAGAACGTAGTAAACGCCGCTCTGAATTGTGTATGCCATGAGTTGGGCCAGTTTGTGTGACGTAGCGCCAAAGCTGTAGCACACCTCAAGTGCTTAAAATTTCATCTAAGGTCCTTCCAGTAAGAGTCGATCCAGTTAAGAAAACAAAAACATTAACCGA
The DNA here is from genome assembly GCA_963576515.1 of Cryptocephalus primarius. Classification (NCBI taxonomy): domain Eukaryota; kingdom Metazoa; phylum Arthropoda; class Insecta; order Coleoptera; family Chrysomelidae; genus Cryptocephalus; species Cryptocephalus primarius. Next base: position 504,263 of record OY754955.1, on the reverse strand, counting down.
CTTTATACCGAGAGCATGTAAAAAATACGTTTTTACTCTATACAAAAGCAGACTATTCATGTAACGTACCTTTTAACCCTCCCCCGTATATTTGGTGGGGAGAAATGTTAGTAGCTAGAGTACATGACTATATATTAAATGTCTACTAGTATCGAGAATTAGACAAGTCCAGTACAGCGATTAAATATGAGCACGTGTTCATTGTCAGTCGTCACTAGAGTTCAGTGGTGTGTGTGCACGTAAGTCGCAATTATTATTTTAAATTGGACTTTTCGACGTGGACGAAATTAGTAATGGCAACGATATAGGCAATATACGCAATACGAACAATGCCACAGAAAGAAATGAGGCGCAAATTTGGGATTTCGTCATAAAATTTCGTTGACGAAGACATCTTTTATATTTCTTATTAAATGATAGAGAGTCTCAACTGGTGGAAGTCGATTGGGAGAGTCCCGACGTGTGGCTTTATATTTTTTTGAGGTGTTTGCTTTAAATTTTTGACCGTTTCTGCGGCTAAACGCTAAACTTCCGAATGTAACAAATTTTGTTTCGTGGAGGTGCGACGAAGCCTCCTCGAGAAATCCACGCTAGTTTAAAAATCCCCCCGTTCCTTTCAGGAGGTCGTGACGTGTTAAACGTCCCTTTCGCCACGTTCTCCCCGGAAGTAAGAAATATTTCCGTTTTCCCTTTCGACGTCGTCCTCCATCCACCGACTAACTGTTCCAAACGGCGATAAATTAAAGTTAGACAAGTGGCTCCATTGATAAATTACGTTTTATCTGCGCCGTGTAAATCTGTGCAAATAGCAAACACAAACTTGAATGGTTCCGCAAAGCGGGTCGGCGAGATAGAAAGATCGTCTGACAGAGCTTTAGAGCGATGAGGCTATATGTCTTGGCTTTCCTCCCAAGTCTTTCGCAGACGGTGAAAAATAGCCCATCGCGCTTGTAATGCTTGAGAAACGACGAATGTAAGCGAGTGCCTAAAAGAAACCGTTCATCTTCCCTATTTATATCTGCCAAGATGACATGTATATGTATGCCTGCAGACACATCTCATTTAGTCCGGGGGGGAAGCGTATAATTCTTTAACACTATCCAAAAGTGGACCGTAAATCTGAGTTTGTGCAACACACACTTTATAGTTAGTTGGCCGCACTTTGCCGTCGACTTGATTTATGCGGTGCTCCGCTTGATCACGCGAATGATGAATGTGGTGCGGCCGAGGGGATTTTTCCCCTGCTTTCTCGCCACCGCCCTCTCTCTCTCTCTCTCTCTCTACGGGGTGTGACCTGAAACCTTTATATTTATTACCCCCCATGAAAACACGATCAGATTTATACACCCTTTCGCCTCCATAACACTCCGTCTACCAGAACAGATAAATTGAAACCTACACCGATCGGGTGGTGTATTCTCACCTCGAGCTTTTCATAAATTAAGAAAGTTCTAAATTACTTGACTAATCTAATTAAAGTCGTAAATCGTTGGAAAACTCGTAGCCATCGTAACTCTGACTGCCACAACTAATCAAAATTCAGGAATATTCCCTTAAATTGCCCAAATAAACGTGTCCTATACTGCTAGGTAGAAAGTATTCCTACTTAGCACTTAGAAAGCACTTAGATCATTACACAGGTCTACAAGCTTTTGCTGTTTCGGATAGCCAAGACACATTTTCGAAGTAAATTTCTGCCTAAAATCCGAATTTGGGGTCAAAATTGTTCCATCACCTCAAGGTTTTGAAGTATCTGAGGTAGTATACTCGAAAAGTGGTTATTTTGACTAGTGTTGAGGTTAGATATAGGCTGTAAACGTTTTTTGTAACTTTCTCTACCTATCGCATCACCTAGTACTACTCTTCCCCTTCAAATTGAACTTTCGAACGATGACTTTCGACAGATTCGCACTAAATTTGGTACAGCATTGTATACGGTCAAATTTCAAAAACCCAATATGGCAGACGAAAATATTAGCAATTTAAATTCTTTATCGCTATATACTTAAATACTATAGGAGATGAGCAGTTCCGAGAGCATGGGATAAGTAGATCTCCTACCCTTGACCAATAGTCTAGGAGACAACATATTCCTCTACTCTCAAACTTTACACGCAAAATCCCTAGGGAAAGTAAATTTCATTGCCTGTAAACCGTAGAACAAACTAGAGCCAAAACTCTGAGAGAAGAAAAACCCATCACTCCCAAAGGGTGGACAAGTAATACTGAACCAAAAGCTAAGGGAAGTAAAATTCAAGGCAGGTAATTGTTGTATGAATGTGGGAGAAAGCTGATTCAATCACCCCAAAACTAGATGATTTATCTATATGTTTTTCATTATAAAAAAATTGAGAATTCAAATTTTAGGCGCCGCATTGGATCTTGGAATTTTGAAATCTGACTTATGACACTTTACAACGCCCACAACTTCTGAAATGGCATCATGGCGCCATTCGAGTGCTCTTTTTGAAGGAAAAGAATCGTACTAAATGATGGAATCCAAAAAAAAAATTGTATTGTACTTGCTTTGGCACATCCATAGACAATCCCTAGAAGATCCCAACGATTTAGGTTTCCTCTGGAAATTGTTTTAGATATTGATTGCTCCTTAGAAACTCAAAGAATCTTCCTTCTAGATTGCTGAAGAGTTTAGGATTAAAGTTGAAACGTTTGAAATCGTTCCTATTGTTTAAAATAAAAATAAACGGTTTTTTGGTCTTTCAAAACCCATTGGAGGTACTTTTGGATGTTGGGAGTTTCATGAAAACCCTTGGAATTTTCTATATAAATTCACGAGTACAATAATCTTTAGAGTTAAAGTTGAAAAGTTTGAAATCTCCATATACCATTAGATTCGATTTTAAACCCATTCTACCTTTCCAAAGGAAACATTCAAGAACCCATCTTCACCGTAAATTTTGTCCATGGTCTTAGAGAATTAAAAATTTGAAACTTCAATGCATGCAAATTCAATTTTAAGGCCCTTTTGGTCATTTATTTTTTGAAAGAACTTCTGGAATTTGTATTCTTGAGCCTCTTCATGTCATGGAGGAACCAACTTAGACTTTTGCTTTTCAAATTATCTACACCCTTACTTTTGCATGATATATATTAAAAATAACGCAATTATTTAATAATTTCCTTAGGTAAAAACCCTTTGTGTCGGTAGTGGTCCCCTAGATCATTTTAAGATTTCAAGGCATATTATGAAGACGTTTGTTAGTACCCATCTCCTCTAATATATATTTTCGCTCACTTTTTTTAACTGTTCAAATAAAAGGGGCGCCATTTGCGCATTTTCCCGATATTTTCCGACACTTGTTTATCATAAAGGGTACGAGGAGCTTCGAACACGTCTAAGCTCATAATATTCTGCATTAAAGACCTCTTCATGGTGGGGTAAACCTATCGCAGTAATTTTCCTACAGCCTTAAACCTTGTATCGTGATTAAGTCAAATGACTTTTTTATAGCTTCAGCTACGTTTTCAAAGTTCCGAATTGAACGTCGAGCGCGGTAGATAGTGTCAACCTATCGCAATAAGGAAACTTTTTTCCCGAGGACCCCGTCCCCATATGAGAGCAGTTTCGGCGGTCGCAGGACACATCCTGCAGCTGTATATCCCATGATGAATGGGCAGCACACATTGCAGTAGATGGAACGCAATATGTCCGCCGGAGAGAAGCAATAACCATTAGGTATCGAGAAAACTGCCCCATTCCGCGTGACACAACCGACGAATAAAGGAAAATTTATACGGGACGGGCGAGCGGCTAAGTAAAACCTATAAAACCTATAATTTTTAGTCTATCCGCTCCCTTCATATTACCTCATTAACTCTGCGCGTTCTGCAGCGGGGAATGAAGAGGTTTACACCGGGTGTAATGATGGGTCGATGAAGTTATGTCGTTGTTTGCGCCAATTCGACTGCGACGACACAAGTTTTGCACTCATTAAATCACCTAAAATACATCGAGACACTCGCTAAACACTCGAATGCATACGTAGACGACCTGATAATTTATAAGCCGATTTATAAAAATGATATCCCGTTGTTTCGGGGTCGGAAAAATAAATTGAAATCCTCGAAGCCATGAAAGGCAATGAGACGAAAATCATAATACATTTGATAAAATTTCGTATCTATTTATCAAAGCGGGAAAGAGAGAAAGAGAGAGAGAGCCGAGTGCGTCAGTAAATAATGTAGGCACGTCTCTGTATCCTCTTTGGTATATCAATCTTTGTCGGGCCGCTGGGTGCGCCTCGCCACATGCCAATCCTTCACTTGATTTGAAAGATATTGTGGAGCTAAGCACTCCTGACAGTAGCTTTGAATAGAAGTTATTTATATTCGAGTTTTCACGAAGATAATTAGGCGAGCAGAAATAAATTAAAGAATTTGGCAGCCTACCAGGGAGCGTTTCGCTCGTAATGTCTCAGCTCCGTGTCACTTGAGTTATGACCGAAACTGCTCCTCGAGACGTCGAAAGAGCACCACACCAGGTGTCGATAACTTGGCACCGACGAAGAGACCCGCCCGTTTCGCAATACGGAAAACGAGGACCCCGAGAATAGGATTTTATATCTTGCGACACGTTTCGTATTGCGGCCAAGCAGTAAGAGGCGAAGAGGCGTCTTCGTCCTGCGATAGGCTCACACAGCGCTGACTCTATCCATGCGATATAGCTTTACCGTATCTGGCACAGATGAATACCCTTATCGTGAACCATCTAAGTTTCCCCTTTACTAGACACTAGAACGAAACCTCCAACTTCCACATCAAGAGGAAGGTGTAAATCACCATCGTCCTCATCGTCTGAGGAAGCTGATGGTACATCATCCCTTCAGCGTTGCTCTTCTGCTGGTCCTTGTGGTCGCTAGTGCTCCTAAACAGATATTTAGTTGCCTGTCTTCTTTTTATTATTCTTCTCCCTTTCCATGTTTTACTGTGGCTCCAATGACCCTTTTCTTTTCTTCTCAGTTGATACCTTTGGAAAAGGCCTAATTGCTTCTGGAGATATGAACGTGTGCATTGCTCGGGAGTTTCAGGTTCATCTTCTTTTTATTATTCTTCTCCCTTTCCATGTTTTACTGGGGCTCCAATGACCCTTTTCTTTTCTTCTCAGTTGATACCTTTGGAAAAGGCCTAATTGCTTCTGGAGATATGAACGTCTGCATTGCTCGGGAGTTTCAGGTTCATCTGGTCTTGAATGTCTTGACAAAGTCTTGGCTTTATTATAACTTCATGTGGTTTTGATGAAGGTACTACAACGACTTCTCCTCCAGTCTGTAACATCGGTACCGAAGAAGGTAAATGTTCTTATCTAGAGGATAGATTTCGATATTTTTAAATCTAGTGGAACTCTAAATTTCTTATTTCGCCCCACGGTTTTTCCCTTCCATTCGCCTAACCCACATATTACATTTTTCTTCCTTCGTCTTCATAGGCCGGATCCCGTGTCGATCGAAAATTACGTTTACGCATCCCTTTGAACTGTTTATTCCCTCCTCATGCGGGCTTATACAAAATCTATCAATTTACCTCTGACAGAGGATTCGCCTTAAAGGCACACGCCGAAATCTCTTTATATCTTCGAATATGAAACTAATTTAAATAAACTGCAAATAGGGATATGAAAGGTATAACGAGAGATCCGACGTTTAGCACAATATTTTAGAAACGATGTGGCAGCTTTCGGCACATTTGAAATTCCATCGGCGAACCGTAGTCGCCATTTCCCTTGCGTCTCTCTCTCTCTCTCTCTCTCTCTCTCTCTCTCTCTCTCTCTCTTTCTCTCGCCCTGCGAGACGAGATGCTCAAGACGTCATCCCTTGTAATTAGAACGAATGCCATGCATGGTATGTTTATTAATATGGAACATAAATGGCCGTGTAGCTGCCAACGACGGAGTTGCACTCGAGGAATAACTTACTAAGAGTTAATGAAAGGACTTTAGAAATTGAACAAAATTTAACCAACTGTTACTTTTCTAGGTTTCAAAGTTGGAGGAGGAAGTTTGGAACGAAACTCCAATGTGTTCTCCAGGAGTAAAATTAAAATATTTGTAATGACAAGTAAGGCAATTTTACAGCTATGAAGTTCTGGGGTGTTCCTTCCGACAAAACCTCTCATAACATGGCTTACTGGAGCAATTTTTATGCAGATCCATGTGATAAGTTAGAGGTACTTATTAACGATTTGAATGATCCTTCACCTATGTTCTGTTGCTGTGTAAAGGGATTTGTAAAAATTCCACTCTACGAATCTGGTTGAGGCATGGCAATTATTAAATTACTTTGAAGTAGAATGTGAAAAGGTGTCGGGAAACAAAATCCGTTATATCCGAGTTTTCGAGTACAATACACGTTAACGAAGGGATTTCTTGAATTGTATGTAGAAATTTGTTTATTGCTGGTGTCTTTCTTCGTATTGCGGCCCTATCAAAATCATCGATTATATACAAATTATTCGAAATATAAAAAGCGAAGTTAGTTCTTTTCTACCATAACTAAGTACTTACGTATAAAGAGAATCATAACATATATACAACATATATATTCATAACGTTCGTACTAAATAGGTGTGCAATAATTCATAATACCATTGAATTTCCACGTGTACGGTTATTGTTGGGATTCATCACTTGAGCTGTCAGCCGCAAACAAACGGACTTTAGCTTGAAAGATTCAATTTTTACATTTTAAACAGGCGAATTGTTCTTACTATTATCGAATTGTAGACATAATTTTGAAACTCTTACGCATTTTAATGCGTATTTTTTACATGCATTTTCCCGCCCTCTGGTTATAAGATTAGCGCTGATGCACTTCCAGCGTGTTTCGTAAATCTTCGATTGAGTCTGGAAGGAGCCTACTTGAAATTGAAATTGACCGTCATTACTACTTCGGGTGCTGTAGAGTTACGAAATTAAGACTACTCGCGTGATCCCGGAGGTACAATCAGTCGCAAAACAGGAATGGATTAAATAGCCCGGCGCGTCCCGTACGGCCGGCGCGCATCGGTTGAAAGGTTACAAATGTAGAGCGCTTATCTCCGGGAGAGGCACTTCCGCGCTCCCTGCGGGACGCGCCAGGCACCCGTCTGCCGGTCGGTGGTGAGTAATCGCCCCTGCCACCGGGCTAAGAGACTGCTGTCTGCTCTTCCGCTGCCGCGTCCGTCGGCCCCTAACCCCCATCAATTCATCTTCCCGCTCCCGGCCCTCCTTCCCTCCCTTATCTGCTCCTGCTCGACACACCACTCAATCCTTCCGTCTCATCGCTCACACGATACAAAACGCCAACGCCGTAATTTCTTTTTCGCCCGCCCCCGAGGAGATATATTTGTATGGGAGAGAAATGGGGGCGATCTGAGGCGGTCGGGTCGAAGAATGGAAGAAACCGGGGGAGGGATAATACGGAAAAGGTGCGAGGAAACGGCTTTTCTTTCATTACTCACTCGGATTTCCTCTTCTAGCTCTAGTCTGACCGCTCTTGATTCACATTTAACATGTAAAAGCAAAACTGTGCCGTACTAGATTCAAACGTACTGGATGTTAGAACGAACCCACTCGAGTTTCATAGAGAAATTTTTAGTTTCGATACAAGTACATCAATACCTATACATCTCCAGTTCTATAGCGTTTTACTCCTTCCGTTTTCCTAGTTTCCACCTTCTTCTGTTGTTCTCGTCCCCTAGACATAAGTTCTTGTCAGACATTGCCTCCTCGAATAGTATTTGCAAGAGTTTTTCTGGGGACTCCATCACTGCTTTTCTATTTTTCATTGCGTTTATGGCAAATATTCATGGCGATTTCCCTAGATGCGGGAGCGTCAGTCAGCTAAGGGAGGACAGCTAAGTCGGCGCGAACAATAATGAAGCAGTAAAGTGTGTTATTTAGTAAATGTAGCGGGTGTAATCAATCAGCACGTCAGCGGGGAGTGACGCCGCGACGGCCCAACAAACTGGCGCGCGTAGCAGCGTCCCGACGGCCTGTCGTGAAATGAATAAGTGCACGTACCATACATCAATGTCACGCTGAATATAGATATAAAATAACGATGAATGAACAGCTCTGTTGAATGCAGATAAACTTTCCTATTACACACACGTCGAATAATTTATCATTTCGGTTGACGGCTCGATCCGCTCTCCCGCCACGGCGACGTTAATGCGCTGCCGTCGATAAATAATATATTATTTTCGATCGGATCGATCTCGCGAAAGGTAATCGATACGATCGACGGTCGACCGTTATTCGCCCGACATACTTTCCGCCATCGTCGATCATACAGATCGTACGAAAAGTGCAGATTCACTTAGTACGTCGATAAATAAAATGGAAATATTCTATGCCCTTTGTGTTACACAATTCGTAATCTCCGTTAAGGAAATTCTTTCTCATTTCCACAACGATTATACAGGGAAAAGACGACAGCAAGTGTTGCCCTCCAGAAATCAACCCTAAGTCCGCCTCTGGTACTCGTGGGTTTTTCTCTTATTTGAAAAATTTCGTGGTAACAGGGGTAAATCGATTTACTAATAACCACGCGGAAAACTGCTCATTAACTCCACTTACATTAAAACACTTCTTAATTTCTGTATTTAGGGGATAAGGACTTGTGGCCTCTACCCTTGCATATCATTTTTGTAAATAATAGATTTTCTGGTTCAGCTGCATTTTGGACGTTTTCAAAAATATGTGGAAAAATTCTGAAGGTGCTACAATGCCCACATGATCGAAGTGGCTCATTATAGAAGCTTGGGCAAATAATTCAAAGTGTTTCCGACTTTATGGGGTCATTTTAAAATTCTTATAAATCACCGTTCTATTTGTATATCAAAGACTTTTTAAAAATTAACAGATAAGTCGGGAGGTTTTAGCTTACTTAGATTCTATAAAGTCTAACGTTGTAGCTTAGGTGAAGGTAAATTAAAAATCTTGTTAAAACAATAATAGCTTTTACAACCAATAAGATTGCTCTGTTGCGTTTTTGCTTGAATTTTTAAACAGTTTCATGTAAAAGGCAGGTTATAGATTTTCTAAAAAACACTCAATTTTGCATGTAAAAATTTTGAAGACGCTAGAAGATCCTCGATGATCACTAGGAACAAACTGAAGAAATAGAAACTTGCTAAAATAATTCAAAATTAAATTTAACAGCTTTTCTAGAATTGGCAGAAGTGGTTAGAAGCCAAAGAGCTTGAAGACCTGGTGAGCAAAATCCACCAGAGGACCCTTTAAAGCAATAAAAATATCGTTGCCAGAATAACTAGTAACGAATAGGCACCAAAAGAATAAGAATATACAAGAGTCTAGTGATAATTATTACGTACCATGTCTAAATTTTTTCTTGAATTGTGTTATTTATATAAATATTATCCCACAGTTTATTTACCATACATTATGATTATCATTCATCGATCACTATTAATCAATCAATTGCACTTAATTTGACATTTGTAGATAAAAATATATCAGAAGTAAATACAGTCGAAACCGTTTACAATGATATCAGATAGAAAGGAAAATCGGATATAACCCCAAACTCTTCAGGTCCGGTTATTTCCCAATGTAACTAATGTTAAAAAAATCACTTATAAAGACCTAACTACTATATAACGTCAAGTTTTAAAAGATTCTGGTCATAATATAGGAATTAAACAGCAACAACTTCGGCCTGCAGATCTATAAGGACTGCTCAAAGAGCGAAACTCTAGAAATCCCCTATTAATCCCTTTGCACTTTGCAAAATTGTATGGACGTAAGTTGAAACCACATGTAAAGCATTATTAATATTAAGAGAGAGAAAAAGGTATTCTTTATAGAAAGTTACTCATGGTTTATGTACAAAAGTACAATTTTTTCAGTCGTACACGAAGTTTACGAAACTTAGGAATTTTCTGCAAAAATAAAGAATCATATGGAAAATTGTTGAAAAAAAATTGACTATAACTTAAAACTACGTTCAAATATCCAATCATATTTTTCAATTTATATATATCAATTTTTATGAAGGACTTTTTCGCCCCAAGGACTCTAGCACCCTGCATTAGCCCTACCTCTGTTAAATGAGCCTGTTGAAACGTATCAGAATTTATTTTGGATATGTTAACCAGCTATTAAAAAAATATTCAAATATTCAATATTCGAACAAAAAATAACTAAAAATGGGTTAAGAGTTAATAACATAAATTCACAAAATAATGTATCAATGATCTGGAACGTATTTAACTGTGAACTTAGCTAAATTGGGCCAAGAATGTAACTGCAATGCCCGATAATACAGAGAAGAGAAAGGAGATGCTAAATGATTTATTCTAAGTCCAGGTCGTACGTCAGTTATCAGTTGCTACTGAGTTAATAGTGTACTTCTTCCTGTATTGCAATTAATCGTTGAACCTTAGGTCGCAAATCTGCAGGTGGAAGGTAAATTTTACTTTTGACGTCTCATATAAATATATATAAGGGTTGGAATTTGTCACGTTTTGAGCTAAACGAACGGTTAAAATGCGCTCCAGAAGTCTTTTTGGCACCTTTAAAGCAAAATAATACCACGACGGATCTGATAACGTGGAGACGGCTACAAATTGCACAAGTTTTGGCTAAAGCCCAGTCATTAAAGTTTCCGGGAGAACAATTAAAATATAAGTGACCTTTTTTAGGAAGGCGTCGCAGATGAATCGGATTCGCCGAAGAGTAGTAGGTAGTTTCCTGTGGGAGGAGGGAAGCGAGCAGGAGAGCGCTCGAACGTGCCCAAGTGGCGTGGAATGGCGTCAGATAACCCCCGTGGGGCAATTAAGAATTTGACTATGATCAATAGAGTCGGCTGAGAGGAGAGTCGGAAGCGCTCGCCTCATTAATCCTCCGAGGCTTTTATTAAAAGAATCAAAGAAATATGGGCGGAGCAGGCTGGCGTTTCCATACCGGCACGGGCGATTTCTAACGCGTTACGTTTAATCAAGTGGCCTCGGCGAGGCAATTGAATTACCGTGAGGGCGGAAACTTGTAAGTCAAAGGGCCATTAGTCTTTCGGTACAAATCAGCACTTTGTCGCTTCATTACAAGTTTTGCTCGTTAATTCTCTCTCGAAGGCCTATTTCCTCCCGGGTTATAAATTGCGGCCCCTTTTTCACAATGGAGTGCTCCGAGACAGATGTGAAAAATATGCACGATAATTTATTGCGATGATTAAAACAAATAGGAGGTGTTTCCAGGAACGACTTTCAAGGAAATTACTTCATCGGAATAACTTGAGATTTCGCCGGCGATAATGGCGACGTGCTCAGCGAGGGAGAGAGAGAGAGAGAGTTTCGTTTTTCCGCATGGAAAAGAACTACCTATTTCTCACTCTTGTACGGAAACTTTTAATGATTCTCCCTTTCACGCGCCAAATCCGTCATATTAAGTAGTTTCACTAAAGCAAACTTAACCCGTTGTGCTATAGCGGGTTACAGTGTTACCATATGAAACTGAAAATAACTAAAATAATGTTAGAAAAATCAGGGCGAAAATCGTTCGTTTCTAACATCAGAGTCAGTTGTAAAAATTGGGCAAATCTTTACCTTTTTCCAGGTGGAATTTTTATAAAAGCTTGAAAGTACATGAAATAGCTAATTCGAAAATATCAATTATAATTTCAGGAAATTACCCGTTCAAAAATTCCCCTCGTTTGAAATTGCGATTTTCCATAAAGGATTAACTGCGCCAAATTCATATAAAAACTCACCAAAAAATCACCACTCATCAATAAAAAGTCGTAGAAAACGATGTGCGCATCCAATTTTCGCCTTCCCTTTTACTTTTTGAGAAAAAAAATTATTTTTCATTTAACCTGACTTTTCGACTAACCGCCATTTCATCGACCTCTAGCTGATGTGGCAAGTATGAAAAAACAGCAATTTCTCTTTACTCTACATCCATGGAATGTCTTCTACACGTATCGCACTAATTTTCACATGATATTTCACAATAACACATATAAATTAACAAATTTTCATGGACATGTCCATTTTCATTGGATTTTCCATTTGTTTCACATAGAACTCAAAATAATCGCAGGATGCAACACGACGATGACACTTAAATGGCAGTGGTTAATCGACCGAGCATTAATTGGTAATTCTGCTCGTTTTTCCTTTTAGAAATATTATAAAATATTAGTTCCTGTGTAGAATCCTCCGGAAAGCAAAGTTAGGTTAGGCGGTTTGGTTCTGTTGGTTTTTCTTTTATAGAATTATACAATCTCATCTACTATCTTTTATAGAATCTCACAATTTATTTATTTTTTCATAAACTACTGGTTTTCTAAAGGAAAATTAATTTTTACAGCACCCTAATACTGTCCTCTTTGACTAAAAAAATTCCCATTTTTTGAGATCGACCTGGAAAAAGGGAAATCTACCTAAAATTGTCATGTTACCTTCATTTGGCCAATATGGGGAGAGTGTTATTTTACATAAGCCCAATAGACTTAAGTACATCCCTGTGAGTGGCTCGTGGAGGTGCAAAATCCCAAAACTCCCCTAAGTTTGACCTTTTTCTGTTCGTCTACACAGGCGACCAGAACCCTCGACCCCTTATACATTTTATGAAGGTAACCCCGAAAGTCACTGAATACAAAGGTTGTAGGTAGCAGGGTTTCCTTATTGGTTGATGCTCTACGCACACCAACATTGGTAGTGATCAGTAAAATTTGTTTGTAGTCCAAGTTTCAGGTTTCAGAAGTCGTATGATAGGAAATACCTACGATAGCGTCGATTGAAAATTGTGCGATTAAATGATTTGTCCTTAAGGGCAGACCGACATGTATAAACGACGCCGATGTTGAAGGTTTATAGATTAATAATAAACCTCGAAGAGCGATAATGACTGGAGAGCGAGAGCTTCAGGATCGAACGAAAGCGGAAATTGCCCGGCCTGGCGGCTCTTGAATAATTCAGACCGTCTAAAAAGATGATTATTCCGAACAAAGTGTATTAGCGATTCGATGGCGAGCCAGAGATAATTACCCTTATCTGGTTAAGTATGATGGTTTTCAGCAGTCATGCGGCGGCCCCTGACGCTATATTAGTGGCGAGGGAAAACGAAACCGACGACCGCGAGACCAGCACTAAATCATTTATTTCTGGGAAAGTGAGGCTATAATTTAGCGTCGTATGTAAGTGCAATGGCAGTCTGTAAATGGCATGAGGTTAGCGAGTTGAATGCAGATGAGTTGTGTAGGACGAAGACTCACACACACACACACTCTTTATGGGCGCTGCTCATGCACACAGCCGGTATAATGTAACATAACACACCGAGGAGATGCCGATAAATATTCATTAAGTACAATTATAGCACCACCGAGTGAACGCTTTATTGCATCGTATATTTTATTACCGTTTTACGAGGTTTATACTCCTATTTTAAAAGTAGCGTTGATAATTTAGATATCAAATAGGTTGCCTTTTAATACCGCGGACTTAATGTCGCCGTTATATTCACGATAATAGGCCGACAGGCAGTGTTCATTAATTTCAGCTGTTACCACCATAAATTACGACGATTATGTTCCATGCAAAAACTACTGATTCCTTTTAATTTTATGGGTTTCTTGGCGGGGTTCGTTCGTTTCCACTCGCACTTACACGTTCGCGATAACCCGAGGACAAAACAATAATGCTACAAGTATAGCAAGGAAAAGAAGATTAATAGTAACGCCGGATCTAACGATGCCCTATATCAAGTAATCTTCAGTGATACCGCTCAATTAAGCTCAATTTAGCCCCAAATCGCGTTAAATTGTGATTATTAATGAAATTACCATATGCACCACTACTTGTAAGAAATGGCGAAGGCGCCTTCTGCTGGCAGCCTGTTAAAGAATTCAAATTATCTCCGAACTGATTAATTGTATCTAATTGGAATGTAACGTATCATATTTCCAGTGAAGTAGGGAATGAATTGATTAGTTGCGTATCAAAATTGATCAAGCCGTTAAAAAGTTAGAGTGGAAGAAACGTACATACCTTACCACAACAATCCTTTTCCGCTGGTTATTGTGCAGTAAAAATCTTTGTAATGCCTTCTTCCTATGACGAGGATGAAGCCATAGTCCGCAGCACACTGCAATAATTGCCTAATTAATTACAGTAGCAGATAATACCAACTATAAAACATAACATATTACCAAAACAATGCAAATTTTCTTCAGTGGTATTTTATTGGATTAAACCCTTCTTCATATACCGACTGATAGATAACACATCAAGTTATTTTCTGATTTAAAAGATAACATGACACAAGTTACGAGCGAAATTAACTGCACAAATACGTTTGTCCTTAATAACTTTATTACGAAATCCATTTAATGTTGAATATTATTGAAACAAAGAATATACTTTTAGCAAAGAAATTCTTAAAAATGCATTTATTCCATTTATGCTGCAAACCCTTTGGTATTTAACTGTTGCATCACTATGAGTTTGTCTTTTAATTGCAGCTAACCACAAAGTCCTTCTCCTGTCGGATAATGAATTTTTTTCAATTAAAAATCTGTGGTTTAACGCACTTGGGATATAGAAAAGAATTTCACTTTTCCCCGTCTCTGCGGCTTCTACATCCCACCACAAAACACGTTAAAGGCATACTTTGAATAATATAATGACCAAAAGGTCTGGATATACCTAGAAACCAAAATAATTAATCTAATACACTGATGCGTCGTCTGCTTTGTGTAAAAACGACCGCCATATTGGATTATTTTGACAGATAGTTGGGATGCCTGATTCTGGCAGATTTGACAGATGACAGGAGGCAAAGATACCACCCATAACATCGCATATAACGTATATATAGACAAATTTATTTCTTTGCGTGGCTATAATAGTAGTCTCTAAAAGGATCTTTGATTCACCCATATTATTTTGAACTTCCACCATTACGTTCTCAACTATTATTGAAGGCTTAAGTAAAAATAGGACTTGAGGCTGTTGTAAAGAATAGGGACGCAAATTATGTGAATTGTAACTCACTGCAGCTGCCGCAACGTTCTTTTTGCTCTCTTAGGCCAATCAAAAGTTTTGTTACCAATGACAATGATAGGATACGAAAAATTTGCTGCCTTGGGATTAATATAAATTGGAAACGAATTAGTGTGAAAAGTATTTGTGATAACGTCCTGAATGCGTGTGGAAAACGCTGTGAAAGATTGGCAGAAAATATACTCTAATTTCCCTAGTACAATGCACAATATATTGTTTTACCTATTGTTGAGCATGTTTTTAAGCTTCCACTCTGGCACTTGGCACTCTCTAAAGTAATTTCGCTTCTCACCTCAAATCCCTTCACGACCCGTTTATTAATCGTGCTCCAAGATTGAAAAACCCTTTCTGCGATAAATAAAACGGATGGATGGGGAAGGGTTGAGAGGTCGTTTTTCTTCTCTAGCAGCAGGGATGAGATAAAAGATCGGCCGAATGTGTAAGCATAAGCACTTTCCCTTTGATGTGATCAAAAGCGACCGCCTCAGTTTCCTGTGTGACCCTCGTTCCGGCCCCGACAGAGTGCGTGTCGGTGGTGTTTGATGAAACACAACTGTCAGCTCTAATAAACTTTCCGGACATGTGTAACATATCAATCCTTGTTGGCGCTTTATTTTTCAAGATGATCTCTCCCATCTGTCAGTGAGCTCTATGTTGTTCATATTACACAACATAAATAAACTTTATGCGAGGCGATCAATCGGTACCAAAGGCGTTTTCTGATCTTTATAAAATATGTGCGTTATATTAACACTGTAATAAAAACGTTGTTTTATTTATGTTGGCGTGAGTTATGGCCGCTTCTATCTCCTAAGTATTCGAATTAATTATTGAAATATTTTCCGGTTCTAAAATTAGCCGCTCGTAAATCTCGACTCTGATTTCTGTTGCTGCTCGCGATGATATAAAATTTTGATGGCTCGGATTTTTCGCCACGGTCATAAACTCCACCGTCCTCTTTATGATCTAAACTCGACCGTTTGCTTTATAAGCGTACCGTGTGTTTAGCCCAGGGATAACGAAAGAATCACAAAAATATTTATTACCGTTTCATAAAAGGGGCAGACTTGTAAAACTTCAACGTTCCCATTAGAACAATAAACGAGTTTTAATAAACCTTAATAGAGGCGCTATTTTACATATTTTCATTTAATTTCATTAACGTTTTCCTCTTCGCATAGGCCAGAGGTGTCCACTAACCGTGTTTCCCGAGCTCCCGGGAGCAAACGCTTTATCAGTGGTACCGGTAATTTATGGCACCCATAAAGCTATTACCGCCTATCTTTGAGGCAGTTTCGTGATTTTTACGTCAGGAAATCCAGAGTTGAATTAATATGATTTTAGTTAGACGTGTTTGAGATTTTAGAATTTTATTATTTCATATATGAAACATATACGAGCATACCAAAATGTTTTTACCTCTTTCTAAATAGTTAGTACACAAAATCGTGTACAAGTAGTTAAGTAATTGTTCCCAGTAACTAGTAAGTGTAAAGATGATTGAGAATTAACGTATTATCCCTTCAAGAAAAATGTACTTGATGCGTCGTTATGATCAGGTAAAAATAGGGCCAGTACTGAGTGATTACCACAAAGTCTTGACGTCAGGACGCATCAGGATTTTTATAGAGATTTTCCATTAGATAGTGCGTCACGATCCAGAGAAGCCTGGATTCCAGAAAGCCTGGAAAAGTGTGAAGAGAAAATGACATAAATGGGCCCAACCCAGTGCTTTGCTTTTTAATTTAACGACATAAATTTATTTTGAAACATAACGTTACTTATACTTTTCATTAATCATTCATATATAAAAGACGTTAGAATTACTAGTTCATTTTGTCATCATTTTAGTATTTACAAAATGTGTAAATTAGTACCTATTTACAATTATACTGTATTTCATATAATTGCGGTGAAAAATTAAAGCCTCTGCGAATTTGTTTCTAAAGCTAAATTTGTGGTAATATCCTTGATTGGCAATTATAAGCCCGGGATGTTATATGATTGTTATTAATCTCGTTGAAAAGTTAAACCAGGAATTCGTTTCAAGCGCACGCTAATGTTTATGGTGGCAATTTATAATTTTGTTGTAGTGAAAATATCCGAACCTTTGATATTTCTAAATCTGTGTGTGTGAAGATAGCGAGAAGTCGGTTAAACACGCGTTCCATCAATGTCAATCATTTCTTTGAACTCTGACGAGACGTTTAGAGGTCTTAAAAGCAAATAAATAAGGTTGTAATTTGGAGAAATTACTTGGATCAGCGAGGGAAGTCGGGGAATATCCTGTAATGGTTGATAACTTTAATATTGTAGCTAGAGTTTAAAGTTTTATGATTATCACGTGGTCTGTAAGTACTTCTACATCATAAACGTTACCCACATGCATTTGTTCATATTTTAGGGGAAAAACTATGATTTTTGAATTAATTTTTGTGCTACGCCCCTATAACAATTTTATTTACAGAGGAAACTCGCTGAAATCATGTAATTTTCACCTTTAATTGATTTTTTTTTGGATCTCATCATATGACATTAGTATATACTTAAAGTATCAAATGCCACTCGGACCGCTATTACAGCTACAGTCGCGAAAAAAAATATTTCCCTGGGAAGAAAACACATTTCCTTATTTGTAATAATTGGTTATTTACAGTTTTTCTAAATATTTTTGGGTATAACTCTAAATGACACAGTAGAAAACTCAAATTTTCCAATTTCGAAGTGACATCCTTACATTGAAACAACTGTCTGTTGTCAAGTTTTTCAAATAATTTCTTCACATTAACTCAAGTTTGTTAATGATAATTTGGAAACAAATTATTGAAATACGCAGTACCCTATGATTATTAATTTCAAGTATATTCGTCATTGGACAAAAATCTGTAGAGCATGAAACCAAGTGAGCGTCATGAACGCCACAGGCGCAAAACCGGTTTGACCTCCCCTCACTCTATACCACAAGCGTACGCATGCGCATACACACCAATTGGGT
Source organism: Cryptocephalus primarius (assembly GCA_963576515.1). Taxonomy (NCBI): domain Eukaryota; kingdom Metazoa; phylum Arthropoda; class Insecta; order Coleoptera; family Chrysomelidae; genus Cryptocephalus; species Cryptocephalus primarius. The sequence goes on along the minus strand of OY754955.1, from coordinate 486,244 downwards.
CTTCGAAAGTATTTAAAACAAAAGAGGGAGATCGGAACGAGCCGTGCCAGAAGACCGAAGTTTTCGAGGGTAACGAGGAAATTTTGAAATTCCTGTGATGTCAAACGTAATCCAGCGAACAATCGTTATTACAGATAATAAATGAGACTATTGTGCAAACGTTATTAGGAAAATTAAAGGCAACCTTAATGTTAAAATTGCCAAAATGGCAATGACCATGTGATACTTAAAGGCAAGGAAAGATATATGAAGCATCTTTTAAGTAAAAATCCTCCCTATCGCCTTAGAAAACAAATTTACGGACGGGATAACAATAGCACTCTTTTATTTAGCGCGCGAATATGTAGCAAGTGCAGGCGAGAGGCGAACAACACACGTACATACGCGCCCGCCATTCCCGTATTGCCCGAACGACTTTCTAAAAGCAATATCGAATAACATAAACGAGCAGCTAATACATAAATATTTATTTTACTGTTATTGAATAGGGTGAAAAGTATCGGCTAAAAGAAGTTCTCCATCGCGCTTCGGGATGGCTCATGGGACGGATAAAGGTAATATCGCGCCGGAGGTTCTCTCCTCGATGCGGCCGTATTCAAAACGAAGCAAAACAACGAATCCTCGTGCTATGTAGATCTTATCGACTCGGTCGGGTCGTAAATTATATTTTATGAGGCAACGAGTGAGGTGAAATAAATTCTTTTCTTTCCTCCATGCCTTACGTTCGTTTTTATACTCTTTTCCCTCGGCCGTTCACGGCTCGTTCCGAGGGATACGCTCGGATGTGGGATTATTCCCTTGGCGGCCGATGGGCGACGTGACGGGTATCAAGATCGACAAATTGAAGAACCGAAAAGTGCATCTAATAGCCCTAAACGCATATTCTACACCTCGTAGACGATAAATCTACCAGTTACGAAGGGGAAGAGATAGAGGAAAGTCCCTCACTGTTGCGAAATTTACAGAACGTGACTTCTCGTTAATTACCAGCCATTAAACTTTAATTGAGCATTTATTTTGTGCCAGGTATAAAATAATATTTTTTGATCCTAAAGAACGTATCATAAATTTTGTAACTGCAATGGCCAAAGGTGCTTAACCCAACAAAATATTGTTATTACCTTTGATTATTTACTATTCTTACAAGCAGGGATCCTACAGCCCACTTTTCTCTGTCTACCCAGTCATCGTGTTCGATCCAATGGTCGATCTCTCCTAACTTTCTTTATTCCTTCTCTCCACTGTGGTACTGGTCTTCCCGTGCTTCCTCTGTTTTCTGCTGTGCATGTCAGTGCTCTTTTTGATCATCGTTTCTTTTGCTTTAAGTGCCTTCAACTTTAAGACGGTTAGCCATCATCACAGCTATTCTAATTTTCTGATGCTGCAGCTCTAAACAGCTCGAGGGAACTGTAACTGCAGTTCGTCCATTTTGGGATATTCGGAGCCTGCTGTAGCAGCACCACACGATCTTTTTAGGAAATCCACAGTTAGTCGTAGTTCATAGGCGACAGATGGTCATTTTGGTTTTGAGGTTCATCTTATTGGGCTAGAGGCAATAAGCTTAACAGCCTTTTCTGCCTGTTGTGTTCTGTTTTGGATTTTCCCAGATGTTTAAATTCACTACAACATTTGAGCCTATTTAAACATACTACTTTGGTGAAGTTTATACTTAGAGCCTATCTATTGTATTCGTAGTTCCATTTCCTCAGGATATAATCTACTAATTAATCATTTGGTTCTAGTACTCACTTGTTATAACCACTTCTGCACTCATCAAACTTATATCCTATAGTTTTGTTAAGCGTCTCTCTCGCCCTTTGGGGCTAATACATGTCATGTTTAATTTCTTCCTGTCTTCAGTAACCAACGTTCTATGATAATCTACCCCTCCTCTCATACTGACCAGGTTTAATTTACCTTCTTTTTTTAAATTTCCTATAGTTTTCCATGCTTCAGCCACCATAGTTCCCTCCATATATCCAATCTACTTCCTCACTTCTCCCTTCCCATGATACATTTTTGCTCTTGCACTTCATTTCCTTTTGCTTCCCTATTCCAGCGTAAGTACGTCCTTCTATCTTCCCTTCTACATGTACTTAGCCAGATTTTCTAAGCCATTCTAAGCTTCCTTTTTCTTTTCAGCAGAAACGACTGCCAGGGGCAATGGAACTGATGTCCAGGACGCTGCAACGCTGTCCAGAACTGATGACGGTGTAACTAGCGGTACCTAAACAGTATAGGTACTTTGATCCTTTGGTACGTATGGAATATGTGAATTGTGATGATATTATTGGTTAAGGTTAAATTATCTGGCATAGAGATATTTAGGTTAGGAAGATATGGGTTCTAAGGTGATCTGGTAATTTCCTTGATTTCAAGAATGGTGGCTTTAGAACTTTGATCAGAGACAACTTTGGCGACTCCATTAATTAACCACGTAACGGAGAAACTTTCGCGGATTGAAATTATTTTGTGATTTGGATTTTTACAAAACATTTTAATGGGTTTTTCCTAATAACCTTAAATTTGCCCGAAGGGTGGGTAAAACCAATTCCTTTACCTGAATCAATGCTAATGCGCGTCGTAAATTCTGTAAGAATGTTGTTCCTGACAACAGGCTTAAGTCTTCTTCTCCCTATTAGTGCATATAACTGGTGACTCCTCCTCCTTTGCATAAAATATTTTACTTGTGAAAAAATGATTGTAATCGAGGATATTCAACCAGTTAACGTCATTGGCGAGGAAATAATTCAAACTATAGTCAGTGATATAGGGATACGATTGAATAAAATAAATCAATACTAGATGAATTTTTCCAAGTAATTAGAAAATTTTAAATCTTATTAAATTCATATATGGAGTTTAAAAAGGTTATGATGAATTGGATTTCTTTTAAAAACGATTACTATAATGGCATTATATGTGCTAAAAGTTTTAAAAGAGCTGATATTAATATCCCTGTAGTGGTAAGAATGTTTCTGTTTCAAATATTAATAATGTTAATTTTCACCCCCTAACTGGGGGTTCAAAAGACCTAAGTTATCCTCCCAAAGACACACACTGTAGGCCCTAACAATATTGAAAGAAATTTAGCAATACGGCCCAAAAGAGCTGGACTTTAATTAACATTTCACCAAATAGAATAAAACGTCGTGTCGACGATAGCACTTCGTTGAGTTTATTCAAAATATATTTTTATTTTACTAGCTGGATCCCCATGGTAATTTCATTAGGCTTTATACTGCAGTTTTCTGCCACGGCGGAGTTAAGTCAGAAGATACAAGTTGAATTATGCATGTGGCGAGTTTTGCATTTGAGAGCAAGCGTGTAATCTGCTACGTAGTGGAACTTACTATGCCGTTGTAAATCGGGCCGCAGTGATTACCATGAATATGGGAATATGGGGATCCATCAAAATCTGGTCGCGGTTCGTTGCGAATAATTTACAAATTTTGTACGGGTCTTTTCAGGCCGTTTTGACCCTTCGTTTCGACCTCCGCATTCACTAATGGCCACACCAGAGCTAGAAACATCTTTGGCTCGTAGTTCGTTACTTACGACAACATACCTCGGTCATAATAGTAATAATTTTTGTTCTCTAGCCGAGCACAAGGCGGAAGATGGATGGCCCTCTCTCTGCGGGTAACTTGTTCGGCTCTCTTCGAGGCCGCATCTTACGATCTTTTAATTTAACGAATGAATTACACATACACGTTCATGAATTTTAATTCATCGTCCGTCGCCGATAAGATTACAGTTGTCTAATTTTCGGGCCCCGCGAGCGTTCCATCGAAATAGCCCGATGATGATGATGATGATCGGCGCTAAGTGATTTATGCGGCGAAGGTGATTTATACGTGTTTTAAATTAATGAGGAGAAATTTATAAATTTTCATTAAGGAGTCGCTTTTGACGGGTCGTAAGAGACGCGTGGAGCCAACTTCTGGTGCTGTTAGGAAATAACGTACGGCATCGTTATAACGGCCGATCAGCAAAGTTGAATCAGTGACCGCTGTTTATTGAAATATTCGACAAAACTTCCATCAATTGGAAAATATTTTTAAGAAAATAAAATGTCGACGGGCACTAAGATTGTGATATAAACGAAACGTTTGTTTCTCTCCATAATTAGTTTATGGATGATTAGTCTTCTGTTATGATTAAGAATTCAAGGTGTCAGAAAATTCAAATTTTCACCTTCTCCTCTTCTGAGATATCCTATACTGACTGCGCCAGTTACGTTCTTAAGGCGTTCTACAGACTTTGAATTAACAATGCTTTAGATGTATAACACAAATCAGTTTTGAGTAACTGAGTAATAGTTTTGCTGCTGACTTAAGAGAGTTCATTCTTCTAAGCAACGTTTTGGTTAAGGGTTGACATTACTCAGGGAAATATTAACGGGCAAATTTATAGTCCTCAAACCTAGTGTCTCTAATAATAAAAAAGATTTCAGTCATTAGCATAAAAAATCGGGAATGTCGTAAAATTCCTAGAAGACCCTTTTCATTATCAAGATTCTATAAATGAATTTAATCAAATTGCCAACTTTCCTGGTGTAACATCCTGTATAGACGGTACCCACGTCCCAATGAAAAATCTTAGAGGTGCTGCAGGTGAAATATACAGAAATAGAAGGAGAATTTTCTCCATTAATTTACCGATACTTATATTACCTCAATAATGATTGATGAAATTGTTTAAAAAGTGTTATTTACAGGTAGTATGTGGCCCAAGAATGCAAATATTAGATATCGTCGCTAGGTTACCAGGGTCCACCCATGATAACACAATATTTCAGAGAAATGGGGTTCGTGTCAAATATGAAAATAATGAAGTAAGTGCCAGGTCTGCCTATAACTATTAGTTTAACATCAAATTTGCATTATAAATCAGTTATAAATTATGTGTTGTCACAGGTAAAATGTTAGGTGACAATGGCTATGCATGTAAAAGATATCTGCTAACACCAGTTTTACAATACACATGCAGAAAGAAATTATAATAGGGCCCATAGAAGCACCAGAAATATGTTCGAAAAATGTTTGAGAACCTGGAAAGAACGATTTAGATGCTTAAAAAAGAGGGTTTACCTTCTTAAGTGCCCCTTGGCGAAGGCAAGAAGCTTTGGTAACTATCGACCAGCTTATCTGAGGTTCCACCAAGGTTTGCTCAACCAAGGCCTCCTTCCTAATATATTTGCCCCTAAATAGATGCTGTAGCGCACCTATTAAAACGTGTGTTCAAGTAGTATTTAGGCGATAGCGCGTAATTAATCGCGTGCGCTGTTTAAAACAAAACTTATTCAATTAACGTGGACGGGACGAGACGAGATCGCATTATCCCCGTGAAGTGTCGCGGTCCTTCCAGCGACGATAATTATTCATAAAACCATCCCGGCGAGGAGCGTAAAATAAAAAAACGCGCGGTAGAAATTCCGGCTTAGAGTATAAATCTCCCAGCGAATCCCCGGCAGCGAAATATTCCCAAACAAATTATAATGTTTATCGTATTATTCATCACATGGGCCGTTCGCCGTGTCAGTTTATCATGGAAAAGTGAGTTAGAAGTTTTAAAAATGCAACAGCAAGCCGCACACTATGTCACTGTCAGCGTATAATTACCCGTCAGGGCGGGAGACAGACACGACATCCGCTCGTTGCTTTGGCTCCTGCTTGGGAAACGGCTAAACGAGCTGCGACAGGTGAGACTCTTAATAAAATATATATACGTACATACCGAGTCGTGTCATTCGCAACCCGTTTTACGCAGCCGTACACATACTTTCAGGCTCATAAAACGATCACGACGAATTCTCCGAGCGCGGGAAAAGGTAACGCCAACGCGACGACCCGATTTGGCATCTATCGACCTTTTGCGGAACTGCGTGGGCCACGAAACCGCTGGAACTTTATGCACGCTAACGCTAAAGTTCCATGTTATGAAAACTATTTTATTGATATTGATCCATAAACATCGATATTATCGCCCTTCAAGTTAATGGGTCTAATTGGGGAATCAAGTATGGCGAGCGTAATCCTTGGAAATTTTTTGAGAAGATGTTTCATAATCAAATTGACTTATACAGGCTGGTTTCGACCTCATGGGCCCAAAACTGTCTTTAGATAGATTCCTAGGGTAAAAATGTGATGCAAATATCTAAAAAAATTTGCCATAGTGTTTTACAAACAACGAATAAAGTCGTGAAATTCAATACTTCCCCTGTAGAATTTTCCACTATGTTTCAGAAAAAGTTGGAGTGGTGACAGTTGGTAGTACTTAAGAGACGTTCACTTTGATTTTCCATGCCTCAAAATTGATGCAGAAATAATCGAGATAATGGCGAAAACGCCCTTTCTAACAGGTCTAAACTTATCAATAACTTTGGCATCAATGCTCAAAAATGTCATTAAACCTGGTCCATGAGGCAACTATGAATCCTAATAAGTCTACAACACTTTAGCCAGATTGGTGAAATAGTTTGTATCAATTGTCCAATTGTTTGTACCATGTCCTACGAGATAATAATAAACATATCGCTTTAAAGAATTCTGGTGTGATAAAAGAGTTATAACTACACTAGTGTACTGTTCACTGAGAGAATAATAAGCATATGTCATCAGTAAGGTCTCACAAAATATACTCGAAATTTTTTGGAAAATAACACCTGTTAAAAAAATTTGTGGGACGTGATGTAACAGATATTATTCAACGGGCGGAATTTACTCAAAACACTTGAAGAGGAAGCTATAAAATCCTGCTACCCTGAGAAGAAAATGTATAAAACTGTTTATTATATTGATCCTGGTGTATTATACCACTTATTATTCACTGAGGGAGTAATATTCGTTAACCGTGGGCAAAATGTCACTAAATTTATTTAAATATATTGACAAGTATAGCGACAAGTTTGTTATAGTGGAAGTTATTGAAAGAGAGGAGAACGTTAAGGTAAATGGGTCTAATCTTCGGAACAAGACACTATTCTTTTATAACTTTTCTTACTAAAAATTCTTATTTCGTCCTGTTTTACAAGAAACCTGTTACAAGAAAAATGACTACAAATATCATCAACATTCCTCAAGTTTAGACACACATTTTAGGATCATCTACATTACTTAAACGATCGATAACTAAGTCACATCGTTAATTTAACCCCTTTTCTTGATTATAAAACCGACCCCTATTTTCAAAACCACCCGATTTCACCGTCAACCTCGAACATTGTTCCCGATCATAATTGCGTTGCACAGATTAAATTAGATGTAGTGGAACGTCCCGCCTGGAAGCCGCGTCGCCTCGTGGCAATTATACTCTTGACGTGCCACTAAATTGAATCATATAAGAGAAATTCCTGTCGATGTTGCGACTAATTATCGCGAGTAGCTGGATAACAGGTCGATTTACCTGCTTAGTATTGCATTAAATTGTATTTAACTCTCTATTGTATTTATTTCTATGTAAAGTTGTCGGTTCTCGTTACGTGTTTAGGCTAGTTTGTATTTCGTGGACGATCCTCGGCCGGAACGGTCGAGGATTTTCCCATAAAAAGCCGCTAATCCAATCAGCGGAGCGCACTAATGGCCCCAACCCGTTTCGTCCGATTAAATCGTATCGAGTTTCTCCTGGCGGACATTTTTCGGTTTCTAACTCGACAGCTAAGAATTACTGCAGTATAAATGATTGAAATAGATGTCGGCAGTTTCACCAACTAACACTAATCCATCTTGTTATGGGCAATCAAGCGGTATCTTAACGCGAGCTGACAGAATGACCACTGAAATATTTCTCGGAGTTCGAAAGGCTTAGCCCGGAGCGCCACGACTCAACAGAGTGTAGGAAGTTGTGATTGACTGACATCTCCAATACGTACTGTGACATATATTAATGATGAACCTCTGCGATTCATCACTCTTCCACCACTTCTATTTTCGTCCTGCTCGCACGCTCTCTCTCCACATCAAAGGCGTCCTTGTTTATACGGCGTGATCAATCACTTCTGACTGTTCCAAAGAACCTCATTTATTATCCTTTCTTCATATTCGAAAACATCTTTTGGACGTTTCACATCGCAGCCAAATCAAATTAGTTTAATGTTTTACTACGACGATGATTAATCTCGACTATTTAATTAAAGGTAATAATTAGTTACGTTCCCTTTGACTCGCGGTTATTTTTTTCTCGTGATTCGTCTTTGATCGTTCCTTCGCCAAACACACGAAATCCGCCAGACTCATTTTGACTAACTGTCGTTAATCGAGCTTAGTTGACTTGACGTCATTTCACTTCACTACAAAAAAATACACGAGGGCGTAAAATTGCAACAAATAGACACTAGTTACGTGGCACTAACCGTAATTACTTTAAATTACAACCGATTAATCGTTACTCGCTGTCCTACCATCGTGTACGTAAGGAGGATGATATACAGGGTGTTTGGTAATCGAGTTACACCCAAGAATCTAGGGCAATCGATGATGAGAAGGTTGCATACTTGCATCAGAGCTGGAGGAAGTCATTTTGAACGTTTATTGTAGATTATGCAACTTAACATGTACTTTTTGATAATAAAATGTGAAGCAATTTTTCAAAAATCATCAAGGAACAAAATATTCATAGAACAACCCCTTAAATTTTTGCCGCATGTTTACCAAACGCCCTGTAGATACACCAGTAAACTAGTTAGTTACATTTACGAACTGGTTGAGCGGTAAAATAATTAATGTTTGTAATTACCATAATTATAAATAATTACTTTCATTCAACTACAGTACTTAAGATTGGTTCGATAAGCAGAAACCAAAATTTCTTCGGAGTTTGTTTCTGCGATTCCTACGATTCCTGTCAATACAATTTTTGTCACTGCGCAACTGCTGTTGCCACCTTACTTGGGCTTACTTTACACTTGGGCGTATCCTGGGCCCATAACCTGGTGAAATGCTGGAGAGAGGAAATAATGCTCTTGTCCATGTTATGGCCATTATGCTCTTATTGGTTCTAGTTGCTACATGGTTTTAACTTACATTAGATAGAGGGAGTTGCTGCTTGGTAATAAACTTTAACGTAAATCAGGGAGTCGTAGCGAATTTTAAATTTTTTTCATGGTATAGAAAAGATTAATTTGTCTCTGATCATTTAAAAATTTCGATACGGTTCAAATATCCGAGACGACCATCTCCTAATCGGCAATAAAGCACTTCACCTTTCTCCATTCAACAGATAATTTACGACCTTTTATTAGGACGTCTTGTACCACGTTTACTGTAATTTTTTCTCAAACAAAATGCGACGTACTATAATGATATTCATCAATATTGTCAACGTATGTTTTGAATTGGAATTTTCAGTGTTACCCGAGCAAATTTAGAAGCTAACATGAGTTTTCTTGAATGAATTCTTAAAATGAATGAAATGAAATGAAATTTCTTAACATGAATTTCTTGAACTGCTTTTCCATTTGCCGTTGTCGTTACGCATGGATGATCAGCGTGAAAGGACTAAATATCGAAGGACCTTCGCGTACGTACGCACGAGAAGATAAACGATTATTTGCGTGGTCGGTAAGGATGTCTCCGGTCATGATTTAAACCTCGAAGGGATTTTCCGCCCCTCGTCGTACCTAAAGGGGGCGAATCGATCGCGAAGGAGCATCTCCAGTTTCCGGATGAACCGCCGCCAAATCGGCCATAACTCGACTAGTAATGAGTCATCAGAACGTCGAGGAGAGTCGGTCGGCAGCGAAGTGTGACAAAGACATTTCCCCGTCCCGACCGATAAATAATGGATACATGAACATTAAGTCCGCGACAACAAGTCACCACCCACAGCCGCCAGTTTATCTTCGGCTGTCGGGGCCCTCGCCGTCGGGGGCCCAAGGCGCGCACCGGCCTCGTCCGAGAGGAGCTGCTGCTGCTGCTGCTACTATCGCTCGTCTCGAACGCGGCGGTCGGGTGGTCCGGCATTAAAGAGATGGATGGATGGGGCCGCTCCGCTGGTTACATGACCGACTCTCCTCGTAGGTGCACTTACGATCTTTTAATTGAACGGATGACTTACGTGCATGAATTTTAGCTTATTTATGAGCCTTTGTCGCCGGCGACGTACGACCGATCGTCGGAAATTAAAACGTGTAAACGAAAATCCGGTTTTGGAATACCCTACACTACTATTATTACACCCTATTGTCAAGGGTTACGAAATGTGCCCAAGAGAGAGCAACTTGGAGCAAATGAACATATCATCGCTTACCTGCCGTCATTGTGAAGATGATGTGCAGCGAATGTTGCCCCAAATAGTCCCAGCACAAATAGCAAGACGTTAACGTGCCATACGAAAAAGTGCTGGAAAGAAAGATAACAAAAATCAGTACTTCGAAAGTCAAGACAAGATTCAAAACTTATCGAATACGAAAATTCCTATAACATTCTCTATGAAACATCAGTTACATAAAGATTATGATGAATACTACAGACTTCAGTGCTATAGTAACTTTATTTCACAAATGTCACCAAAGGACATGTCGAAAATGTCATAAATTGCAACTTCCCCCAGTTAGTATTAGCGTGTTAAATATACACCCACAACTTCAACACTCCTTCGTGAAAAGTCACCAAATCTCCTACTTTATTTCACTTTGTTCTTTTATTTTTGTATGCATTTTCTTTTATGTCAATTATTTCCCTTTCTCTTTCTCTCCCACTCCTCTCCTGTTTCTATCCTTCTCTCCTCTCTCATTATAAAACTACTTCCAGGTCACCCTGACAAAATTCCTTAAGCCCTAAACCGTACTTCCCTTTCGCCAGTTTTATAGACATTATTAAGCTTGTTGCACCCCTTTGCTAGGTGGCACCACAAAAACTACCTAGTAACGTACAGAGCGTGCCACACTTCGGCGCCACTAGGGGTCACGTTCCTTCGCGCCAAAAAGTGAGGTTATGTATAGATTTTCGGCGATGGACCCGCTCTGTATGTCTACTAAGGACACTTCAGTTAAATCTTTTAGTGAGTTTTGCGAAAATATTTTTATAAATTTTTCAAATTGTCCAGCCAGCGCCAGGTTGAATGAGTATCAACAAATTGTAAACTTATTTAAACTGTTAAGGTCATTTTAAGCAATAATTTTTTTGGGTTTCGCCAAAACCAGAGATTTAATAACTTTTCTACGAATTTTTGAATTGTTGCTACTACAATTCGATCCAGCCAGTTAGGCTGTTAAATAAACACGCATATCAAGAGTCCTTTGCTTAAATAGCTGTAACTCACCAAAGCTCTTAAAGCTACTTCATTCGACAATTTCAGTGAGTTTTGTCAAAATTTAAGTCTTGAACTTCTGTCTTTTTGTGCCAAGACTCCGTACGTTCCAGGTTCCCATATGGAATGCCCTTTTCTGTTGCTTAAGTCGATTGGATAAGGCTGAATGTGGAGATTTTTGGTATTTTACGGTCGATGGATGCTGGTCCATCGCGCCATGCCCTAACCTGGTGGACCAGGGTACATGCCTAGTCTGACTCCTCATTAAAAAGAGGGAAGATCTAACGCACAGCTAGAGGAGGGAGAGAGGAAAATACTTCGTTTCGAGTTATTCACATGGCCCTGATACCAAAATATAGGTTAGTTATTCCGGTAACAATGCATGTTTCAATTCTATTATTTCTACACCATTATGTATTTGCACAACTGGTATAATTTAAGTGACGTCAGATCAGATAGCAGCTCTATCGAAATGTATAAAAAATAATTAAGCTTCAACTTTAATAACGGCTTTGTTTCCATTGTGTCCGCGTGTATGCGTCAGAATGAGTAAAAAAATTTTTGGTCGAAAAAGCCACCAAGGACCTCTTAATTAAAGAGAGATTATCCGAGCCCAATAAAGCATCGTGAGTTATCGCGGCTTTCACGTATCGTACACCTTTAATTAGTTGCGGAGGAACGTCTTGACATTTATGAAGTAGGCCCGCATAATACGTCGGCGATTCCAAGGAGTATGTAATTAATGATGTGTAAATTAAAAGCCTGTAGCTGTTTCGAAAAGATTTCTCCGAGGATATGTAAATTAGACAGTTGTTAAGGTGCGCATTGTAAACTGCTCTGTCAACGTCACCTCCCAGACGGTGTTACATTAATTTTCGCCGTGTGTACGCCTAATTACAAGCGATACTTTGCTGTCGCTCTCCGTAAATGAAATGTCAATAATTTGTGGCTCACATTCGGAACTGATTTATCTTTGATGTCCGGAATGTTGTTGCCGTTGCTGTTGTTGTTGTTGTCGTTCCCTCTTTTTCTTCGTCATCGTCTTTATTCAGATCGGGAGATTAATGCACCTTTCGCATTTCTAATTTTTCACATTGCATGAATGGAATATAGAAGAAAGATTAAAAACTGAACGCATGGAGATCGCAGATTGTAACAAAACTCGACATTTTCGAACAAAAAAAATGTATACTACCAGTAGAAAGGTAATATCATTTTAAGGTAATGTTGTTGCCAGGTGTTTAAACTTTCTGTATGGCGTCTGACATCTGACGATTTCAAAGTAATCTTGTCAGTGGAGCCATCTCTTGAAAACGGCGGAAATTTATTTGTATACCCTATATTACTGATAATTTTGGCGAGATTGCTTTGTTTCTATCGCCTCAGCGTGTATACATTATAATTGATAACAATTTTGGTCGGAAAAGCCAGCAAGGACCTCTCAAATAAAGTTGAACAAACATCAACACGTAATCACGTATATTAAGTGATCATTCCGACCGAAAACAAACTGCAATTTATCATATAGCTGTCATCACGACTTTTACAGTAAGGTATGTTATTGCCTCTTTTATGATTTGAAGATAATTAATAACCCGCGAGTATCGACGGCGAGCGGCCTTCGTTTCGTAAGCTTCGTGACTGGGTGCTTCTCAAAATTACACTTTTACTAAAAAAAAATTTTCTCATCAGCCCACAAGGCCGGCCAATATTGAAAATCGAATCATTAGCGATCCGGCGCGCATAAATCCCGCCGCGTCTTATATTCTCAAAAAATAATTACGTAATGATATCCTTGCCGCCTAAATCATTTATTAGCTTTGACAACCTAATATTTATAAATCACACGACAAGAGTCGAGAGTAATTGCACGTTGCTGCCCGACCTTGCGCGTATTTATCTTATAATTATTGTTATTCGTACCAGCTACTAAATCATTATTAATCGATTTCCTTCAGTGAACCAATAAACATGCGTCGCATTTATAATAATTATTTATTATTAAATCGACAATGGGCTGTGTCGATTGTTTGCCTTTCGTTGATTAATTAAAACCGTTAGTAGGTACCGGGAAGTATATGATATATATATCTTGAATCATTGATTGACGAGTCTTATCGTTATTCAGATTGCTCAAAGCTGGTTAGCATGAGGATTGAATTCTAGCTAGAATTTAAGGAAGTTCTTTAACTCACACACTAGAAGTAACACTTTAACACACAATAACACCTTTAACTCACACACTAAAAAATTGACTGCTTTCGTCATTAGGTGAAACGGAGTTACTCTTCTGGTTTTTTTTTTGAGTACCATCTCCTCAATGGAGTTTAGCCACCATCTTTGATACCGAACCAACTTCACAACGCCTCATGTCCACATTTTTATTACGTCTCTTACATTTTAATTGTAAACTCTAGAAAAACTTTAAGAACACCTTTAAAACTTTGGAAGAGAGTCAGTCGTGTACGAGCATTGACAGAGACCGCTTGTGACGTTTTCCCGGGAGATTTTGCCGTATGAAAAGAGAACGTCCTGTCGCAGCGGAGATGGCAAGTATCTGTTCTCAGTTAAGCTTTCTTCTTGACCAATCAAGTAAATTTTTTAGCATCATTTCGCCATCATAGCTTAAGCTAGATCTCAAAAATGGAAACTTCTTGGACACGACGAAGTTATCATGGAAATGATGAAAACTTTGACTGATGTTTATAATGGAAAGGTTCAGGGCCACAGGGTATAACACTGTTAAGCACCAAAAACACATAAAAGGTTATGGAAATCCGATACACATGGAACCAATGAATAGGGGGTTTTCCGGGCTGTTGGGTAGTGGACGATGTAGAATTTTCCTTCCTTACGTTGCGTTTTCAGAGGAGATTCTTGGTTCTAGCTGTTACAGAAGATGCCTAAAGTAAATGTAAGCGAAACGCCAGGAAGAGAAAAGAGGCGAAGACCTTCTGCTCACTGATGGCACAAATTTTACGCCCTCAATTGAACCAAGAAGAAAGAGTCATCTACAGGAAATTTAAAGAAAATCGTGTCTGAATTTCGAGAAAAGGACGAGCGAGAGATTTACCTAAAGTAGGTAAAATCCCCCGGGAGTTCCGAGGGGAGGAGGAAAAGTCGCACGGGGGACGACTGGGAGCAGAACGGATAAAATAAAAATCATCTCGGAACGTTTCGTATCCCCCGTATACACACGCCAGGAATCATCCTCATGACAAGACGAAAGAGAGAGAGAGAGAGATAGGGAGAGAGGCCGAACAGCGAGTTGTTGATGTCAGTTGTCCGTGAGGCGCAGTCGGCATGTCAGTTAACTGTCTGGTTTACATGTCTGTCGGGCGTGAGTCTGACATTGTGATTACGGCCGATATAGTCGGGCAAAAATTGAATCTGCATTTTATCAACTTCCCCGATTTGCATACGTAATAGGACGCGCATAAGTCGCACAGAAAAGGCGTCGCGACGCCGCCTCGTCGTCATTGTATAAATGGATGTCGTCGTTCTATTTTGTACAAGATGACTAATTAAGAGATAAATGGCGGAGGCGGAGGGCTGATGGCGGTGAAGGAAGGGGAAGTCTCGAGATGAAATAGAGACTCCATTGAGAAAAATACCTTTAACTACCTACGGATTTTTAATTTCGCATTACTACTTAAGGAATAAGACTTAAACGTTAACTCATCTGTCTACTGTACACAATTTTAAAGTGAGCGACAAGAAAGAAAAGCGCGCGGAGCAAATTACTTTATGACTTATGGTCCAATAACATTTCGCTCAAAGTGTCCCAGATAAGTCTTCCGTGCTTTTCTACATACGTCACTAAGTAAACTGTTCTATTGGTATCCTTTTCATCTCTACCGCGCGCCCATAAGCTACACGAGCTTTTCTTCAGTGACGAGCAGTATACTTATTTTCAAAAGGGTTTTATTTGGGTATTTTTGCTGAATAGCACCGTAACATTTGCGGTCTCAGCGGGGCCCTATTGAGATTATTTTACCCTTCTGCCTTCTTACACCAACCAATCACGACTCGTATAACGTAAGACATTCCCCCACCATCTCTCATTTCCATGATACCGATATCAGCACCTTTTAAATCGTTTTATTCGACCAATGACATTGATTTGAACTACCACGTGGTTTAAATTACGTTTTCAATCATTCTCTCAATTCAATAAGTTAAGACATGAGCTACGCGAGAATTCGAAAAAGTGTCTGTAATAACTACAAATTCTAACTACTCTATTGACAGTAGAGTACATATTTAAAACACCCTGTATGAAATCACGTGAAGCATATGTATTTTCTCGTCAACAAAATTCTTAAAATTGAAATCGTTTTCAACAAGTAGTGGAAATCTGAATTTATGTTGCAACAGATTTTAGGTTATTTCCAGGTATTATTGTGTAGCGTGGGTTCCTCAAAATCACACTGAAATTAAAACGTGAATTTCTTTTTTGTTTCTTTTCATCTAGGTGACTCAAATTCGGGCAGTAAATACACCATAGAAAATATTTCAGCGCCTATAACGATCCTACTGAAATATTTATGTTCAGTAGTTACTGAGTAGCTTTGGTACCCCATATTCACACTGAGTTTTCAACGTTATTCCCATTTTTGCTTATTTTAATTAAACCACACAAACCTGAGCAGTAAATACACCACAGAAAATATTTCAGCACACACGTAAGGACACTACTTAAATATATTTTCCTTGCATTTATAATCTAAACGCGTACCTTAATTTAGGGTAATAATAAACAGCCATCTTATGAGGCATTTATATAGTTCCCAATTTAAATTTCTATGACGTTTCTATGACTCCTGTATATGTCGAAAATATTCATTCCTGTCGCATCACCGCCATCTTTAGTTCAAAAAAACATTCAATAGTACTTATTAGGGTGGTTAGTTGCACGAATCCCTCAAAATATTTTTGAAAGTGTAGGGAGTTTTATACAAAAAAATCGATATAGTTGGCGTTCTTGCCGCAATACGGCTATTCACTCATAGATGTCCCTACTTTATCCAGGGGATCATTAATAAAGGAGGTAAGGGGAGCATCAGGATTATTTTAGAATTTTTCAAATTGTCATGTGCACATTCTGGATATGGTTCATATAAGGAAATAGAAAAAAGAAAACTGCTGCATCACTTCAGTAAATGTTTCTTCCTTATCGAAAGCGTTTATGGAATGAACGCCATAATTTCACTGCCAAAAAAACTAGATAGATCAGAAATTCGAAATTATTTAGGATAAAATTGTCTTATCCTTAAAATTATCCTTAAATTAAAATCAATAACGCGACACATCTTACGAAAGATAGCTGAATTTATGCCGAACGATATCATTTCAGGAGACGCTGAGAGAGAACTGTACCGAAAAACGTTTAGTGCTCCTACTGTAAACCAGATGGCGACTTAATGGCGGTCAAGTCGAAAAGCAGATATTACTTATCAATTGTTTGAGATATTTATTTTGACTCGTTGCACTTTTTCTTCTAAAGGACTGGTTTCCCATGGTGGACAGTCATATTTTAATCGTCACTTATTCTTCTCCACCACATCTCAAAAGTGGTGGAGTTAGTGTTGTTAACTTCCGTCCAGGTGTCTGAAGAATAAATGGCGATAGGGTAAGTTATCTTGTCTTATTATATGTGTATAGCCGTAAGTGTGTTAAAACAGGAGAGAGATTGTACTCCTGCTCTAAAATCAAATACGTTTGAAGTGGTGTTGTTTCCTCCCTTGAACTTCTGCCCGGAACTTCTCCCGAGTATAAACTATCCGTACCTTCAGACAGCAAAGTCTATGAAAACTGGCGCCCGAGTAAACCCCCTAACTCCGAAAAATGAAAAGGAAAAAAGAGTAACAAAATTAAGAGACTCATCCTTAGATCCTTTTTTCAATCATTAATAATTATTTATACAGGGGTAGTTTTAGCAGAGTCTATCGACTCGATTTATATCGAATTTTGTGGAAATTGTCCATAGCGACTGTGAGTAAATTCGCCTCTTGTCCCGTAGTGAACTTTAGTCAATTCACAACTTCACCATAAGAGGATCGCTAATGGGTTTGTAATATTCTTTTCGAACGGAACGCATGATAAAAATAAATCTCGTTACCGACCAAAATCGGTTAAGAGGCTTAAAATCAACTTTGCTTTCAGCGAGTTTCGAATGGAATTAACGGAGCCTCTTTTAATCAAATTGATGCAACGTCTGGGCAAATAAAAAGAGAACGAGGGATCCGCGAGCTTTCGAAAAAGGCTTCATCCAGCAATTAGCCTCGTCTGGTCGCGCGGAGATAATTGCTCGCTAAGGAGTATCAGGTTTAAGTAAAGTCGTCGAAACTGTTATTCAAATAGGGAAAAAGGGGGTCGACGAAAGAAGTCCCGATGGGTTTTTCCCTTCCTGCGCATCTTCGTTAGCCTCGTTTCTCAATGCAAATAAGTTCTCTGTGCAGAAATGCACATACATATGTATGTGTCGAGGAGAGATGTCGGCTTACGAGTAATCTAGTTAATCTCTGTTATTGACATTGTGTGCCAGATATGCGTTTAATATGTTAATTACCCGGAACTGCGCCAAATTATGTGTCGCGCTGATGCACTTTCGTAAAGGAAAGGCGTCCGAAGGGAAATAGCAATTACGCATGGAAAAGTCGTGTTTTTCAGGTAAAGGCGGTGTAATGAAGATTTTTAATACGCGCGCAACAATTCGTTAACGAGGCCTGCCCCTGCCGTTTATAAAGCTACTTATTTATGCCACCTTCCCATTAATTTCACATTTGACGCGAGCTCCTGCTTTGAATTCCCGCGCGAGTTTCATCCTCTAATTAAGCACTAATTAATTTCGCTACCAATTAGAGCGAGCCGTTAATGGCGGAAAAAACGCCGGATGATATCGCGGGCATCGGTACCCCGAGACGGTTCCTTTGCACAAATTACTCCACAATAGGACCGTTATCTCAGGTCTCGTAATTGTGAGGACACTCCACGAGCGCCTTGGCCATTATCAGCATCGATAAATGATCAGATTTCTGTACATATGCCGAGTGCGGACCCTTTACGGTCTCTCGTTCGTCGGCCGGCTTGAAGATGGGCAGGAAAAGGCAGAAACGCGACGAGGCGGCGAAGCAGAACGGCTTCTCGGACCCCATGTCGGTCACGTGGGCCGAGAAGCACGACGAGACCATCACCAAGTACTGGAGCAGATTGCCCGACGCCGTCGCCAAGTGCCTGGCCACTCTGGCAGTGTTCGCGGTGGGCATCTCGATCAACGGTAAGGGAAACTGTTTAGAAATACTAGGGGGAGCGGCGAATAGGCCGACGCTGCCCTAGAAGATATTCTAGAAGATGCCCTATTCGAATCGGGGCGAGTGGAATTTAGTAAATGTAAAACTTTGGGGATACAACCACTTACCGCTTAATTTCGCTTAGTACGTTCCGTTTAAATACTTTTATCTGAACGTGCTGATAACTGCCATTTGATTTTCCGATATCCTAATTGCAATAGTTCGTCTAACTGATAACATATGTATGAGTGGTGAATAAGAACGAATGTGTAATAATTGAACTGTTATTACCTCTAAACGAATACCTTATTTCAACACGATACTATCAATCTACCATTGTTACTCCATTAATACATAAATCGAAACTTTACCAGACCACACAGTTTCCATTCGACCAGATTTCCATCATTTAATTGTCTTGTCAAAAATTCCATTAACAGTGATCATACCTTGAAACTCCATTGAATACAAAAATAAAATTACAGGGTGCACAATGTACTCGGCAGGTGTTAGGACCTTAAAAAGCAAACATTGATAAGAAACCTTTGGAACAAGTGTTGCATCCTCAGCTGTTTAAATAAATCCGATTTTACCAGATTAAACAGAGAAAAGTGGAAGGTTTTTAGGAAGGACAAATATTTATAAACAGGTAACAAGTTTCATTGATGGGCGTTAATAAAAAGAATATTAAAGGAAAATAATAATATATACACTAAACAAAATAATTAATTTCAACGTAAGTTAATGAAGTGTAAGAGGATGAAAATGTTTCCTAGGTTTACTAATGCAGATGCTTAAAGAATCAGAAAAATTGATCTATATCAATCATATTTGAAATAACATTTTATAACATTTTAAGTACCTATGTAGAGAGGGAAGTTTAAATGATAATTTGTGGTCGATATGGATGTATAGAATAAACTATGTCCGTTGGTAAAATATTGATATTACATATCGAAGTGGAATCAATCATATCGTTCAATATTATCAAGGAGAATTTGGTGCCTTCTACGTGCAAGGCTGATTAAATTTAGCTTCTCTCTTACCAAGTTTTAATTAATCGGTAAATATTTCTTAATAACGCAATTAATAAATGTGTTTCGTATGTATAGTATAGCGAAGATTCCAAATGGCTTATGCAAAACGTTAGCTATTCAC
The DNA here is from genome assembly GCA_963576515.1 of Cryptocephalus primarius. Taxonomy (NCBI): domain Eukaryota; kingdom Metazoa; phylum Arthropoda; class Insecta; order Coleoptera; family Chrysomelidae; genus Cryptocephalus; species Cryptocephalus primarius. Next base: position 466,544 of record OY754955.1, on the reverse strand, counting down.
ACATGGTATAATAAATAATACTTTAATAATCTAGAATAAATGTTTCGAATGTAGCATGTAAAATAAAATATGTTAATAATGAGAAAATCATTAATACAATTAGCGTTGTTGAAGTTAAACGCATGAAACTTTTTTTCCAGTTTAAGTGCAGAGCCTGTCAGTAGTTTAACTACAATAGTTGAATATATGAAAGGTGAGACGTGATTCGATACACAGTGTATAAGTCTGAGTCAGCTATAGGATATTGCATTGACTCACAAATAACCTTTAAAATACTAAGTAAGATTCCATTGGCTTCATAAGGTACCCCTTGTATTTCTAGATTATTTAATCGGGCCCCTTGCTCCATATGATCCTCTCTCCTGCTTAGCTACGATACCTACAACTTTCAGATTTTTCTAGTTCACCCAAATATCTTATTATTTAACCCCTTCACAGCAGCTTGAAAAATATTAATTTGAATGCTGAAAATTCTCCGTTACGTTATACTTCTACAAGTTCCCTTGGGAATATCATTTAATCGAGGAAGACACTGAGACCAACTCAGTGTCAACCAAAAAGATGTGTTATTTGAAGGTAAATCTATACAACTCAAGCACCGACATCTTTCAGCAAGAGGTTTATTCCTCTTAGGCAAGAGACTAGACCAATCTAACTGTTACAAACGTATTTCAAGGAACCATTGTATTTTCGAGTGAATTAACGATCAGTTTTAGAGCGTTTCCAACTTACGTAGTTTCCCCGTAAACGAGGCGTTTTGACCCTTCCCTGATTTAAATTTTTATCTTCCAGGAACGTGGATCAACATCATCACGCACACGGCGAGGCAGTTCGGCTACATGAACTACGCGACATCTCAACACCCTTCGACTTGGTATAAAATGTTCCTGGAGGGCATCAGATTGAAGAACTTTTGGAGATTTATGATAGGGTCGCTCATCGTGTCGTATTCCATCTACTTCGGCATCGGGGGATTCTTGCACGTAAGTCTGACTATAAATAGTGAAATTATTAACGCTTATCTGAAATGCCTGCGCTGGATGTTTCGCTGATTTCTCGTAATTAACACTTTAGCTACTAAAAGGTACGTTTCAATTATTAACCCTACAGGGGGGGTAACTACCGAGAAACTCTCATTAATAATGTAGCAGATAGTTTCAGTTTCGTGTCACTTCCACGAAATAAGATTTATCTGTGATGAGAGAACTTGGTAGAATTTTTAAAACAGTAATAGAAGATGTCTAATAGTGCTACTATGAGTGTTGAGGCTTTACTGGTACAGGTAATCAGGTACACTTTAGCTTAGTACGTTACTTAGTCGGAATTGAACTGGTTGGTTAATGCTAATCAGCTAATAAATGAAGCGAACTAGCTGATCACGGTCAACTGATCATTATAGCTATATGTTTATACTTCCTGAGGCATCTTATTTGTCATTTATTGTAGTATTTGAGCGTTTTGATGACAGGTTTTCAGTCACCGTTTTTACAGTTTACAATGCAAATAATCCAGTCTCTGCTTATAAATTTCAAAGCGTAACACTTTCACACCTACTATTGTTACTAAGAATTTCGTTTAATTTTTATCAGTCAATTTAGACTACGGTCACAAAGACCAAAATATCCTCATTTTCTCATCCAATTTTCCTCATGGATTCCTCTCCATATCTACGAGACGATAGAGAAGGAAAAAAGTAACTCGCTACGGCCACACAGAGATCGCGTGGTACATGTACTACGAATTTGTTCCCGGCAAATTTCCAACTACATCCTGCTCGAATCAGGCAGCAATTCGTTTTCTATTCATGTCGACGTAACAAAAACAAAACGGATCTCCTTCCTCTCCTTCCCATTTCGGGCTTAGACACTAGTTGCGTTCAGGACTGTTAGGGTATTGTACGAGAAGAGCATGTGGAAGAAACTCGCCGAAAGCTCTAAGTGCAAGATATACACTTTGTCGAGATTATGCAGGTGAACGGAGCACTGCGTAAAACCGACAGTAATAGCGATGTAGGATCGACAGTAGGGATAATAAGTGTGTAAATAACGCTAATGGCAAACAGAATAATTTTGCATAAAGAGGTACATGGAGACAGCGCTAAAGCATACACTTGTAATCCTTGGTGCGAGAGCTTAAAGTCACAGCATCATGCACTTGTCAAGATTTACGTGATGATGAAGTATACTTACAATTATATGAATCTTGGATGAGCTGTAAAGCAAGTCTCTGTGTTAAAATTGTTTGTCTTACATGACACATTTTTGGCACAGGGACATGAATTACTGATGATGAGCGCTTTTCGCTCGAAACATGCTCAATTTTTACCATTAAAGGCCGTTTCTGGTACTGTGACTTTCAGCCCTTCCCCCAAAGATTATAGGTATATGGGATTCAAACCACCTCCACCTAAGGCAATGGACTTCCATTGAAATGGATATTTATAAGAGGACCCGTCATATTGGTGAGCAATATACTTGCAGATTTTTTAGAATAGTGCATTTAGTGAGGAATTTACATCTGTCTATTTAAAACAGTGGCCTCTTTCAAAATTTTAAACCTTGTTTGGTAAGGGGGGATTTGGGCTTCCATTAAAGAGGTTGTCGATATTTCTGTTGGGGAGGAAGTTGCCTAAAATCGCTTCTGCGGTGTTGGTAGATTTATGATGGGGGGATTTTCTCCTTTTTTAGAACGTTGCCATTTAGCATTGCCGCTTTTTTGAACTTGGTTACTTGTTACCTTATTGTGTTCATATACAAAGTATCAATCACGTGTTTAGAGATCGTTACACCAAAATCAAAAAACCAATTAAGCACAGCCTCTTCTATATCGAACACATTTTTGTACCCATACTAATTCGAACGTTTTTAGTGAAAGTACCAGCGAAACCCCCCTTGAACCTTTCTTCTAAAAGAGGAAAGTTACACTTTACTAAAGTAGCAACATTCAATTTATGTTTCAAACTCGAAACGAGTCTTGCTCCCGACAATATTTCAAAATGAAGGCACGTAAACGTGGTCGCCCTTTACAAAAATAAAAGCTCTCACTAAAAATAAAAGTGCCCGGTTCCTGAAGGCATCAACGTCCAACGGAAAGTGTGTGTGAGAGAGAGAGAAAGAGAGAGAGTATATGTGTTTGCAGTGGAGTATAAAAGCGAGCCTTAAAATTTTACAGCGGTCCCCCTCTCTTGTTTTCCGTCTGGCGAGCGACACATGTTTATGCCAGACCGTAAAAAAGCAATTGGCACCTATTCCGCTGCATGTTTTTATTTGGACACATCCCCAAACGGTTATGGGGTGGAATCTCCCTAAAGTTTCTCTCCCTTTGTCTTTCCCTATTTCCCTCTCTCGTCTCGAGGAAATCATCTATTTTTGTTTCGGTCCTCGAGCAGGAGATAACAAATTTCGCATTTGCAGTTTGCGCGAGCAGAACCGAATATCGTGGAGAGGGATCGAGCCGTTGGAAACGTTTCGCTTTGCAGCTGTTAACTTTGTTACAACTTTCAGCATCTTGTTTCCAGAGACCTTACAATTTACATTCTGGTTGACTTGGATAATTTAATTCCTCGAAATCCTCGCGCTTTGTTCGACGTGCGCAGACCGGCGTTAATCTCTTCGAAAATGTTCTCGGTTGCACTTCTCGGCTTTATCGTCATTTCGGCTCTTTAGTTTTATTTTCACTTTTATGCGACTACGCGAGGGTCATATTGTTTCGCGAGGAGCTTTGTTTACGTACGAAACGGTAACGTCGATGGGATTTACGTTGGGTGTTTTCCTTTTGGTCGCCTCGACACGGCGTCAGTGTAGAAACCCCGTCGAATTTCACCGGGCCAAACCTTGGCGCTGACAGTGGTCTCTACAACAATATTTATATTTTTATCATTTACTAATACTGCAAAACGTACATGCGCATTGATGTACGCACGACGAGCTACGCGCATACAAGAAAATAACAGGCAATACAGCTCTTTACTTTCCACAGCTATAATTGTTACCAAATTTTCTAACTCTGATATTGCAGCTTTAGCTGGTTTAGCTGGTAACGTGTTAAGTAACTTAGCTATAATGTAAAAGTTATGAATTAGGTTTCTAAGGTTGTAAACATACACAGAAGTGTAGGATAAGAAGCAATAGGATAGAAGTAGTATGCTGATAAGAAGCATTTTCAATGTGCCATTTTTTGACGAGTGGGGCTCGAAAAATGTGAAAGAGTTCACCTGAAAAATTTACAAGAAATTTTCAGATGTATGTTAGAGGTTTTTAGAGAAATTTTAAATACCTTGACTTGTTTAAAAGGCACTTAACCTAAGTTTTAGATTTTTTAGCTGAATTAGAATTTTTTTCAGATTTTTTAGAATTCGAAGTAACGCAGAAACCTCGTTTTTACTAAGCAGGAAGGAGCTTACGAAGGTTTTATTAACACTCAGGAATCTGTCACATATCCAAATAGCACGAAGGAGTTTTCAGGAAAGTTAAAAACGACCTGAAAGGTTTAGGCGGAGCTGAAAATGGTTTTGAATTTTTTGTAGTTGTAATTCAAGTGTTTCTACGGGAACCTGGGAAAGTTTCAATAATGTTTAAAAAATTTCAGATAATCCAAACATCACTGAACGCCCAAACACAATTTCTATGAAAGCTTTAAAGAATTTTCAGGGAATTTTCAAGCAACCTAAAAGGTCAGAAAAATGTGAGTTAATTTTATATTCTTTGCAAGATTATAAGAGGTTTCTGTATGTTACTTAAATGTGTCTACTAATCGTAGGGATTCTTCAGGTGTTGTAAACGGTGCAAGAAAGTTTTCAGAGAGATTTCAGACAACCTGAAAGAATTGATGTCTAAGCCTTAATCGTGAAGCATGTTAAAACTTTTTTGAAATATTAAACTCGCTTATATAGCTCCCTAAATGGTCTATAGAAATATCTCAAGAACTTTTTCAAAGCCAGAAGAACCTACGAAAGTTTCGGAAATGCTGAAAAGGCCCTTTTATGTTTCAAAAAATATGAAAGAGTTTTTAGAACGTGTTTAAGTATGGTTTTCCAGTATCGCAACCATTTTTGACGTCCAGTGAACTTAAATTTTCACGAGATATCAAAATTATGTACGGGAAGCAATTTTCTGGTTTGGGAAATATTTTCAAAATGAAAATTTCGATCAATCTGTATGGATTTAAAATCTAGTGCTTCGTCCGAATTTTCCTCTTCAGAAGAAGAGGATTTTATGGAGTTATCTTGCGATAATGGTCTGAAAGCAATATTTGGCACCATGGAATTGACAAAATTTTGGATTTCAGTAAAATATGAAGGGATTTTAATTCAATTTTTGACGTCGCATTTGTGCGAAGTTGAGAATTTTGGCGGTCGCAAGTATAGAGCAAAAATCAATGCGAAAAGGGATATTAAAGGTGATTCCCGGATTTGAGGAAATCTGCAAAGATTTACAGGCTCATCCATTACGTGAACTAATCATTTAGTATAAACCATGGCATAGAGAGTGAACATTTAAATAAGGCAAAATTCATGAAGTAACGTAAATTAGCTAAAGTAAAGGTTATTATGATTAGCAGATTCACGTAAAACTTTACAATACACTCTTATTACTGAAGTGCAGAGCAAAAGTGTCTGCCACGAGGTTGAGACGTGGTCGACATCGCAGCGTCCGTCTTCTCTCGGTTTATTTTTAATGATTCATGAGGCTAAGCGCTTTTTCCCTTTTCCCAGTGGTATTATTACGTCCGTCGAAGGGACAAGGCGGAAGAGTGGAAGTGCCAGCCGAAAAAGTGGCTCTCCCCCGACCTCGAAAGGCACGAGATCCTCATCGGCAGCATGACGCTCCTCTTAAACGCCACCATGTCCGCCGTCCTCTCCTGCTACATCTCAAGCGGCGGCTACACGACGGTCTATTACACCATCTCCGACTACGGATGGCTGTGGTTTTTCCTGCAGTTCGCCGTCGTCTTTATTTACCAGGTATGTATATTCATGAATCGCCCCTTAAGTGGGATATCCGGGAGCGTTTCGACTATTGTCGATGGGACATTAGTATGCATGGAACTGGGGGGTTTTTGCGCTTATCTCGACGGTTTTGATGGCCCGGTAAATATTAGTCGATGTACGGAGGCGATACGATTTTATATTTCTCGTGTGGGACGAGCGCGTGTAGATAAAGCGAACGATTAATAACTTTGGTGTAAAAGCGCCTTGGAGTATCCGAAATGTGGAACCATAACCACCGATTTAAAGCGTTCCTTTAACATACAATTGATATATAAATTTTAGACTTGTTAAGCTGTACTGGAGGAAATTACTTTTTGCCTCGAAACGAAACCTAAACGGTTTTGCCATTTGCTATACTGTTTACTCCACTCACCCAGCTTTGTATAGTGTAAAATATGCACTGTCGTGCAAATGTTCAAAGCACCACGACCTTTTATGCTATCAGATACATTTTTCGCTTCTTTACTCAATTTCCTATAAAGAAATCTTCACCCTTATATAAGGGGGTTTGCACCCCTACGAGGGTTTGAACAGTCAAAAACGAATTCCGGGATACTATTGATTTTTTCGCATGGCATCATGGAAACTTTTTTAGCTTCAGCTCTCAGCTACATTTTTGCTCATGGGTTCAAGGGGCGTTTTGTTTGCCATTTCGGGGTGGAAAAGGAGGTTATTTTTCCAATTTTTTCAGTTTTTTCTAATTAACTCTTCAGGGAAGTTTTTTTGACTAAGGGAGGGGTTGTAGACTTGGAAAATTTACGTGGTTATAATCAAATCCCCCTTAAGCAAATATTGCAACCCTTAAAAAGTGTTTAAACTTAAAAATATATTTTTAATAATCGTTCCATGTTGGATGTTCATGTTTTTTGCTACCTTTTTGGTATGCAGTGGATAATTAATCCAGATGTTAGTTGATGTAAAAGATGAATTCTAAACTTTGTATGGAATTTTTTTCTACCTGCATCATGGAAACTTATTTTTAGCTTCAGCTCTCAGCTACATTTTTGCTTATGGGTTCAAGGGGCGTTTTGTTTGCCATTTCGGGGTGGAAAAGGAGGTTATTTTTCCAATTTTTCCAGTTTTTTTCTAATTGACTCTTTAGGCAAATTTTTTTCGACCAAGTGGAAGAGTTGTAGATCTCGAAAATGTGCGTCGATTGGTTATAATCACATCCCCCTTAAGAAAATATTGCAACTTGAAAAGTATATTTTTAACAATTGTTTCATGTTTTTCGCCACCTTTTTGGTATGCAATGGTTAATTAATTCAGGTGTTAGTCGATGTAAAAAGATGAAATCTAAACTTTGCATGGAAATTTTGTTCTACGTACTACGTCGTAGGGATTCGTATCCTTTCATCCTTAAAGTACTCGAGAAGAACTAAATATTTTAACTGATCCTAAATTCCCCGCACGGCGAACCCTTCAGGGCTGAAAACTTCGTCCCATAACTGCCCTCCGCATTTTTTTACGCAGTCTTAATATACATAAAGTCCATTACATTAAAAAAATATGAGGCACTTCCATTAGCACACACCACATTAGTAAAATGCTTTACGGTGTCAGCGTTTCTACCAGAAGCGCTACAAACGTTTTCGATTAGGAGGATACGTCGGAATTGAAACTGCGGACCTTCCAGTTCCGTTCCCATTGTCCCGTTTTGTGTGTTCCCGAAACGGCCGAATCGCATCGGCGACGTAAACAAAACGGGAGGAATTCCGAATTCGGGATTCTACTTACGATTATTGCCACCTGCGGCTCGGTCCAATCTTTGTGGCAACCGATACGGTTTAATACAACTTTTTAAAACTGTCCGAGGTCGTATCGGATGATTTGTTTGGCTTTTAATACTGTCGGGCCTTACGTATATTGACTCAGGTGAATTTCCAACGGAAAACTTTGTCTCGGTTGTATTACATGGCGTTTATGGAGACGATTGAACTTAGGAATCTTGTTTGCCGAAGATACGAAAAGTACAGATGGAATAATGGAAGCGTATCACCCCGAAATGTAAACTAAGGAATATCAGGAAGAAAATGTGTAAGAGTTATTTTGTTTATTGATTATTTTGCCATTTTTTCTGCTTCTTGCATTTTCATCTCCATAATTTCTCTTAGTATACTCGAGTTGTTTTCAGAATTCAAACTTGCCAATAAATTATCAAACAGAGACGAAAAAATCTCTTGGGGAAAAATAGGATGGCCCGCCGTTGTGCCCCAAATGTTTTTCATCTCTGTTTAAGCAGCCTGTCAAATGGACATGAAGGAGAGAACTTGTAAAAAACGAGGGGGCTTTGACACAAGTGAAACATACATCATTTCTCCTAATAGTAGTAGAAGTGCATTAAGAGTTTTAAACAGAATTTTGGCCCTTTGGCCTGCAGACGCTGTCTGAAATGTTTTTTCTCTTTGTTCAAGTAGCCTGTCAAATGGACATGAAGGAGAGAACTTGTATAAAAAGATGGGGCTTTGACACAAGTGAAACATAGATTATTTTTCCTAATAGTAGTAGAAGTGCATCAAGAGTTTTAAACAGAATTTTGGCCCTTTGGCCTGCATACGCTGTCTCAAATGTTTTTCCTCTCTGTTCAAGCAGCCTGTAAAAATGGATATGAAAGAGAGAAGCTGCATGAAAGAGGGAGCGTTGACGTAAGTGAATCAAACCCAACTCCTCGTAGTAGCAGCAGTAGAAGAGCATTAAGAATTTTAAATAGAATTTTGATCCTTAGGCCTGCAAATGTTCTTCCTCTGTTTAAGCAGCCTGTCAAATTGAAGGAGAGAAGTTATAAGAAAGAGGGAGCGTTGCCACAAGTAAAACACCATTACTCGTAGCAGTAGTAGATGCGCATTAAGAGTTTTAAATAGAATTTTGGACGACTCGTATAAATCGTTATAAACAGGGTGTACCTAAAACGGGCAAGGGATATTTTCGTCTGACAAGTTCGCCTTCCGAAAAAGACTCGATTATATTTTCATAAACACCACTCAAGAAAGTATCTCTCCTCGCACGAAAGAGAGGAAGGGAGAACTTTACGCCGTCTTCTTACCTATTGTAACCCTCTGTATACTACACGCAGCACTTCTCCATAAACATATTACGAGTCGTGCTTTGTTTTGTCGTTAATTAATTCTCCATAATTCCAAATCGTGGCTCTTCTGAATTTACTAGCGTATTATTCTAGTTCCAACCTATTTTCACTTACCAACAACAACTTCATTCATAGAGGAATAATCAACTTGCTGTTCATTTCGTGTAATTAACTTGTTTACATAGAAAGTCGATTCGTGATACCGACTAATTAAATCCTCTTAAGAGGAAATAAAAACTCATTCATTCTCGCTTCAACGAGGATTTTCGTTACAATTTCTAAACAGGCGAGACGTACGTCCTCATCGACATTTCTATTATTATCTGCTAATATTATTTCACAAGTCCAATAAAACTAATTAACGATTTAAAGTGTTTTACGTCAGATTCTCAACACTGTGTTTTAATCTCCGATTAACTTTCGTAGGAGCTAGAGCTACACGATTGATTCCCTGTACAATAAGATTAAATAAGCAATTAGATGGAATAACTAATTGGCGAGTTTATTACTGAGCTGTTCTACGCTTGATTAACTAAGTGTTTAATTAGTAATTAACCATGGATGTTAAAACTTAGTAATATTGGTAGTTTTCTCTATTGGGTATTTTGACGTGGCTTGAGACAGCTTGCTTGGCGCGTTTCTCCTTCAGTACTCACTGCAAGCCTTGGGAGAATTGTCGCGAAAAGATACAGCGGTATTTCGCGCGCTTTTCCCTTGGTACCATTGCACGTTAGGTGCTAGTGCGTAGCGTTTGCTAGGAGGTCGAGTACCCCTGCACATACGATACTAAAATGTCATTTTACTCGTAAGAATGTTTAGTTTTTCTTGATTTTTTTTTTCAAAATGGCTAGTGAAATATCTCAAATTTCAAAAATGAATGTAACTTTGCATTTGCTGCATTATGTTGGGCTCCACTAATCAAAACCTACAAGAAACAATCGCAAAGAGCAAATTATTATGAAATTTTTATCAAATACTCGTCAGTTCAAAGATGGTGCGTGCACCTAAGATAAAATAACGAATGATGTTACATGGTATATCTGCAAACAGCGCAAACACAATGTACCTAACAGGTGTTCGAGTAACTCACACGTTATCTGATTATTTGACGTGAAATCGGATTTTTAAGTGGCAGCTATTATATAAAATACGAAGTCCCTAAGGCGGTCGTCATAAATAAAAATATAACGCGAAAATGTACTTCAATAAACACAAGGGATAAATAGAAATACTTGAAAATGTTTCAATAAGATTCAGACTTATTGCAATACTCGATTGTTATCGCAGCAATTAACGTAATATATTTTCGGTACAAGCGCACTAATCATTATCAAATACCGACGCACTTAAACCGACGCGATTTACCTGATACAATGTAACTTTATTAAAATCGCCCTTTAAACGGGAGCCTTAAAGTAAAGTATATAACGGCGAGGTCGTAGTCGAAACGTGAAACATTTGATTCGTATAATGGGGAGATTTAACCCGTTAAATTTTAGAGTGCTAAAACCGATAAAAAATTTAATAGCATACAGTCAAACCGAAATTAACTTCGCCGACAATGTTTTGCCAATATAATATAAGGAGGATAATTGCATGCCTAGTAGATATACAGTTTTAATAAGTTTTACTTATTTGGTTAACGAGTTATTATCGTATGAATAATGATTTACTGCGAAACATGGACACGACAAAGGGTAGAATAGGGTGGAATAGTAGAAATTAGAAAAATAATAATACGCTTGCCGCTAACCTCAAACAAGTCGATGAAATCACATTTGCCAGATGATTTACCAGACGTTCTCGCCTCGAAACGCATATATTTCACCCGGTACGTTTGAATATGCCACGTGAAAAAATCATGCGCATTACACCGCCTCGAAGACATAAAACAATCTGCGGATTGCGCGAAACTTGATGAATTCCTCGAAAGCGTTGCACAACAGTTTTATTGAAAAATTGGCCAAGTATCGCGATTGAATTCCGAAGTGTAACTTCATTTGTGCCGCTGGTTTATTTTTTGGAAAATAATAATTGTCTGGATGTAAGGAAAAATCGAGAGTAGGATCCCGGCGACGCGACTTCCCCTCGCAAATGAGGTATTTAATTACTTTTTAAATTTAAAAGTTTCCCCCGCGGCATAAAAGGAAACGGGGGCCTCGACTAACATTTTTAGCTCCTATATTATTTCCTAAATGGCCAACGCTGACGTGCCGTACTAATAATAAAGCACTAAAACAAGGTGTATAATTTTTTTAATTATACACTAATTTACGTTGTTTGCCGGGTAACTGGCCTTACATCACACTTTTAAATTAATTAAAAAAAGCGGATGAAAGAACGACCTGCGTTTTACAGCGTGTCCCCAACTTAGACAAATTAAATATCGTTGAATACTTGACGTTCCTTAGAGATTTACTTATTTTCTCCCTTTTTCTTTTCCGGAGTCTTTTACCTCGGAGGGGGCGCGAACTTTTAATGAACGACCTTTCAGGTGTTATGCACACTTTTTAAACATCTTGAATAATATATGGGGCCATTAACGGGATTATACACGTTTAAAATGTGAATTAGTAATAAACATGCTTTGCGCTCATGCAGTTCTCTTAATTTTTGCAGCTTTCCACACCAACGACAGTTGGAGCTTTGCGCTGTATGCAAATGAATGTAGCTTGGGGGATTTTGCAGAAAAACGGTGATCACAGGTTTAATGCATAACGTCAATGTAATTTTCGGGGTTTGGGGTCCAAAGGGAAAGGTGCTTTTTCCGTCAGTTTCCCGAGAAAGGCAAAATGTTTGAGGCGCACCATGACTCAGTCATGTTTTAATTAGGTGAGGTAAAAATGGCAAGGTAAAATAAGAAAGTAATACTACTAATAGTAATACTAATCAAAGCCTGTGTGTGCCATAATGGAACGCACAGGTTATGATTGAAGACTGTACATAGGATGTGAAATACTTTAATGAAAAAGTAACCGTTTTTGGGGCAATAAAACGTAAGCAACGTAACATGATTTACCAGCATATAATGTACATAATACGCCACAACATCCATATTTGAAGGCATATTTTAGGGTTATGCAGCATATTTAGTTCCATAAAATAGCTACTTTTTACGTCATATTTGCCCAGCCTTAGTTATCATAAAGGCGAAACGCACTACTTTCTCCTGCTCGTGATTTAAATTTTAGCCTCGCGAACTTTTTAATCTCGCACGTCGCCGTCGTAGCTTTCGTCCTTTGTCCTGCGCGTTTTTAAGGCCCTAATAGGAGAGATTAAAATTTCAGCGATCCCCTTCATGCGTTTGAAAACACACCTCAAGAACGAGAGCCTTTTTTCCCTCGAAAGTACGCGGCGAGAGTTTCCAGTAATGAACGGCGCGACGCACATCAAAGGTAATTCCGACGTCAAAGATCTTGTTAAGGAATAAGGAGCGAAGTTTAGGGCTTACGTGTTACGTCGAAAGTTATTTTTTCCGCCTGAAAGGATGCACTAATTTTTACGGTAACGTCGCGCGAGCATATAATAAAAAGCCTGTAAACTTCCTTAACGTCGGAGATGTTGCGGAGTTGTATATTTAACGGCGACGACGGTAGGAAGCAAGATAACCGTATAAAACTCTTTTCTTTCGCATCAGAGTTACTTTATGGCTCGTAAAATGAGACAGTCAAGTTTGAAACTATCGATTTCATTGAGACCCCGACGAGGGGTCCCACGGGCGCGCTGCACCATAACTCCCCTACGAGGGCATGTTTGTGGAAATATTTTTTCGTCCCGGACGTGCGCGTTCCCGGCTAACTTACGGGAGAGATTCGGAATAGGGACGTAAACGTCTGAGGTACGCCGTCCGATAGGGTACGTAATTGGCCGGGCAGCGGGAATGCCCGATGTACCTGAGGGACACGGACCCGAATTTCCAGGATGGAGATAAATTTTTTTAACATACGCCTGGGATGTTATTCCCTCCCACGGAAAAAAATACTTCCGCGAATCTCGGCCGGAAAATTACGATATTGTTATTCCGGGGGATGCCGGAGTATCTTCCCTTCGATGCGACCTTTCGTTAAATTATTGATGCATATCTTTAAGCGAAAGTTTTATCAGAATTAAAATTCAAGAGACGTACGAACCCCTAATGGTCGGATGAAGCGAATGATCTTTGAACCCACCCCTAGAAACATATTTCTCATTATCTCACCGTTCATACTTTGTGTATGTCGAGTAGGACGACACTTACATGCGACGTTTTCCTCGGGATCCAACGTCATTCGTATGAAATGGTTACTGTGCGGATGTTCAATAAAAGCTCTTATAAATAACACTAATTTTTTTGGATTTACATCGTAATGTTATTTCTATTCGTTGGTTCTTTTCGGAATGACAGTTTACGCGTCGTTTCTAATCTGAATTACTTATTTAGGTTCAGAAAAATATGTTTTTCACTGTAAATGGCGATTTATAAGAGTGAAGGGGTTAAGTATTACAAGTCTCTTATAGAAAATCCTTGAAAATTCAGCAATAACAATTGGATGAATCGCATACAATTCGAACAAACAACCAAACATTAATTTTTATATTGTACCGGTGATGAAACGACGCCACTGTCTATTCCAGCATCGCCGAGAAACTTCTAGTCGCGCCTCGATGTCTATTAGATTGTTCTACTCGATTCGAGAAATCGCGTGGAAGCGTATATAAAAAGACAGGAGCCGAGCGGTAGACAGACAGACGGAGAGAGAGACCGAGACCGAAAGTAAACAAACCGAGAAGCGGACAAATTCTTACCTGCGACTAAATACGTGATATATAAATTAGTCAATAGAGTTAGTGTAAATAAATTACATTTAGAATAAGTAAATAAATTGTGTTAAGAACAATAAGTGGACAATTAATTTGTGTGAACCCGCGTAAAACGGAACAAATTGGTGTCAGAAGTGGGATTATTAGTGACAGACAAATAAATTGGGACAATGAAGAAACTCTGTGAATTAAAAGTGGCGGATTTGAGGCGGGAGCTGGAGGAAAGGGACATCGACGCTACGGGCGTAAAAGCAGTCCTGCAGAAACGCCTGAGGGATTATTTGATTGACAATGGGGAAGATCCGGAGACGCTCGAGTTTGAGGAAGAGGGTGAGCGTCTTTTGAACAACAGAATAGAGGATCTCCGCGGCGGCCTGTCAAGCGAAATAGAAGATCTCCGCGGCGGCCTGGACAATAAAATGGAAGATCTCCGCGGCGGCCTGTTAAGCGAAATAGGCGGCCTAGACAATAAAATAGAAGATCTCCGCGGCGGCCTGGACGATAAAATAGAAGATCTCCGCGGCGGCCTGGACGATAAAATAGAAGATCTCCGCGGCGGCCTGTTAAGCGAAATAGGCGGCCTGGACGATAAAATAGAAGACCTCCGCGGCGGCCTGTTAAGCGAAATAGGCGGCCTGGAAAATAAAATGAAAGCGCAGAAGGAGGAACTAGAAACTAAAATAAGGGAACTGGAGGCGCGCTTGGCAACGAAAGAGGCAGCTAAGGATTTCAAGATGCCGGAGGTGAACCTTAAGGTAACACCAGTTGAAGAGCCGTCAAAAGAGAACATCGGAGCCTCGGCACGTTTGAAACCACCAACTTTCGACGGCAAAACATCATGGCCGAATTACCTGAAACAGTTTGAGGCTGCAGCCAAGACCAACGGCTGGACACCCCGAGACAAGGCAGGAGCGTTGACGGTGGCGCTGCGGGGAGACGCTCTGGATATCCTGCAGACAATTACACCGGAGGAGGAAGGCGACTACGATGGGCTGGTGAAGCGTCTGGAGATGAGGTATGGACAGGCGCACTTGGAGCAGGTCTACCAGTCGCAGATGAAGACCCGGAAGCAGAAGGCGAACGAGAGCCTCCAAGAGTTTGAAGCCGACGTAGCCAGACTAGTTCGCTTCGCGTATCCGACGGCTACCGACCACCTGATGGAGTGTCTGGCTATTCAAACGTTCGTCGATGGCCTGCGAGACCTCGAAATTCAGAGGACGGTGCGGTTGGCGCGCCCTAAGACCCTGATAGATGCCCTGGCCATCGCGTTGGAGTTTGAGGCTGCTACCGAGGCCTCCAAATGCCATGGTCGGGCAGGGGCTCTCAATGAGGCTGACAGTTCCAACGAAGGTGCCAGGGAAGACTCCATTGAGCAACTGGTCAACGCCGTTAAAAGCCTGGTGGAAAACAAGCAGACAAGACCCGTCCGCTGTTGGAATTGTGGTGAGGTTGGCCACCTGCGTCGTTCCTGTAAACGACCGAGGAAGGAGGGACCGACCGCGCAGGAGAAAACCCACCGGAATGCCGACGCCCTCTCCCGGAGACCTTGCCCATCGGAGTGTCAACATTGCACCCGTGTAGAGAAGAAGGAGGCGGTGGTGTACAGAACCACGGTCGTGAGTGAGGACTGGTTACCTGCCGACATCCTGCAGCAGCAAGAATGCGACCCGGAACTCCAGAAGATCCGGAAGTGGAAAACAGAGGGACGGCGACCGAGCTGGCAAGAAGTGGCTCCATTTTCCAGAGTCCTTAAGTCGTACTGGGCCCAGTGGAAGTCCCTGGTACTCGAGAACGGGGTACTGAAAAGGGCACTCGAGAACAATGAGGGCACCGAACGAAGGATGCAGTTGGTTATCCCCAGGAGTAAGGTGTCGGAGATACTTCGGCTGGTGCACGACGAGGCCTCGGGAGGACATTTGGGTGTGACGAAGACCCTGCAGAAGGTGCGTGACCGCTTCTATTGGGTTAACTGCTCCAACGACGTGAGGGATTGGTGTCGAAGATGTGCCACTTGCTCCGCCAGTAATGGTCCACATCGTAAGCCGAAGGCGCCGATGCGTCAGTACAACGTCGGGAGTCCCTTCGAAAGGATCGCCCTGGATATTACGGGGCCGTTCCCAGTGACCAGCAATGGGAACAGGTACATCTTAGTGGCCATGGACTACTTCACGAAGTGGGTAGAGGCGTACGCGATCCCAAATCAGGAAGCTGCGACTGTGGCAGACGTCCTGGTGAAAGAGTTGATCAGCCGTTTCGGGGTACCGATGGAGTTACACTCCGACCAGGGCCGCAACTTCGAGAGTGAACTCTTCCAAGGAGTCTGCGAGAAACTGGGCATTCGCAAGACCAGAACTACGGCGTTACATCCCCAGTCTGATGGCATGGTCGAACGAATGAACCGAACGATGGGCAAATACCTCTCGAAGGTAGTATCTCAACACCAACGAGACTGGGATCAACACCTTTCCTTCTTCTTGATGGCTTACCGATCAGCGGTAAATGAATCCACTGGGCAATCCCCGGCCAACGTTCTCTTCGGCAGGGAAATGAGGCTCCCGTGTGACCTGAAGTTTGGGTGTAGACCTGGGGAAGACCTGGCAGGAGAGGATTACGTTACCAAGCTCCGGAGGAAGATGGATGAAATTCACGAGTTGGTTCGAGGCCACCTCAGGATCGCCAGTGACCGAATGAAGGATCGGTATGACGTTGGAGCGGACGACGGCCTTTACAACGAGGGAGACTTAGTGTGGCTCTACAATCCACAGAGACGACGTGGACTCTCGCCGAAGCTGCAGAGAGCGTGGGAGGGCCCCTATGTCGTCAAGGCCCGTATCAACGATGTCGTCTACCGAATCGTTAAGGTCCCTAATGGAAAACCCAGGGTGGTGCATTTTAACCGGTTGGCACCGTATGAGGGAAACCACGACCTGGAGGAGCAAGTCATACGGGTTCAAGGAGAGGAGGTGGAGCTGTCTTTCGAGCAGTTCATGGGCGCCTATGGAGGTACAGGGAAAGCGAGGTTCGGCGTCACTAGGGAAGAGCATCGTAACCTGTTCGAGGTGCCCGAGGACTATTCGTTAGCACACTGTGTCGCCCAGGATTTGAAGATGTCCCGAGGGATAGCGACAGTCTTCAGACGGAAGTTCGGAAAACTCGATGAGTTAGAGCAGCAGGGCCCGGCAGTCGGACGCACCTTGGTGATAGAAGATGACGGTTCTCAGGGGAGGTCGGTGTTCTACTTGGTCACCAAGAAGAGGTCATACGAGAAGCCAACGTATCAAGATGTATGGAACACTCTATGCGATTTGAGAGTGGTTTTACTCGGTAGAGGCATTGGAAAGCTGGCCATACCAAAACTGGCGTGCGGCTTGGACGGCCTGGACTGGAGGGTCGTGAGGAATATGTTGGAAGTACTGTTTAGGTTCACCGACATTGAGATTCTGGTATGTTCTTGGGCCCCTGGCGGATACCAGAAGGAGAAAACGGTTGACTGCTATTTCCACCAATCCTCGCGATGTAAAAATGGGTCCAGCTGCAGGTTCCGACATCGGCGTGACGGAAGAACGTTTCGGGACGAAACGTTTTTTTTAGGGCGGAGGCAGTGTACCGGTGATGAAACGACGCCACTGTCTATTCCAGCATCGCCGAGAAACTTCTAGTCGCGCCTCGATGTCTATTAGATTGTTCTACTCGATTCGAGAAATCGCGTGGAAGCGTATATAAAAAGACAGGAGCCGAGCGGTAGACAGACAGACGGAGAGAGAGACCGAGACCGAAAGTAAACAAACCGAGAAGCGGACAAATTCTTACCTGCGACTAAATACGTGATATATAAATTAGTCAATAGAGTTAGTGTAAATAAATTACATTTAGAATAAGTAAATAAATTGTGTTAAGAACAATAAGTGGACAATTAATTTGTGTGAACCCGCGTAAAACGGAACAATATATTGGATAATCATAATTTGACGCTGTTAATTAAATATGTCGATTAATGTGTTCAAATTCAAATTCTGAAGGCAACAATTAAACATAGAGGGTATTTGGGATGCCTAAACTTTTCTATTTCAAGATTAAATTGTAAAGACTAGAAGTTCTTTTGTAACCTCAAACCATGAATTGTCTTATAGGTTTATACAAGTCTTACATATTTTAATTTCGAACGCTACAACGAATCTGGATTCACACAAGAAACATAATTTAAAAATTTTGCCTGACGCAAGCGTTAACGTAGGCGATAGGTTAAGCCTGGTACACATAGCCAAATAAAATTTTGAGTAACACCATTTTCGCATTATCCGAGGACTCGGATATCTGACCTTTATTCGGACGCCAGCGGGGCAGACCCAAGAATCGATATATTCAAATAACTTTCCACTTGTATTACGGTTATTGAATCTATATTTACAAGAGATGAAACGATACGTTTGACGTGCGTCTATCGCCGAGAATTTTCCTTTATTGCTCAGTAAACACCTGAAAAGAAAAATATTCCCCGGGAAGTACGAATGGCATCGCTCCTCCGTTCTTCGATTGTTATTAACAAAGGGAGTGGGACGAGGATATTTTGTGTGTGTGTGTTTATGCCAAAGCGAGTGTTTTGAATGTAAATAACTTTCGTTACAGTTTACAGAGGAAAGTAGCATAGAGCGAAACTGCTAGAGGCGTCAATTTCTTTTATTCGCGGACTCGGGCAGTTTTAAATAAATTATATTTTTATCAACGGCCCCGCACGCTAACGTCAGCCACCTTTCTTTCCACAGATAGCCCTAACGTATTTTATTATCAAATTAAAAATTAATGGAAGCGGTGTACGTCTGAGTAGATAAACCGACCGTAAACAGTCACGGAAATGCATAAGGAAAAGCGAATCGTTAGTGGAAATTTAAATAATTATCTGGCCGTGCGAAGAATAAAGGATTACGCAAGGACGACGCCTGGAGAGACTTTAATATGATGCGTGAATGGAATTTGTAAAAGGAGGATGGGATTGGCCGGATAAATGTTCTCAGAGAAAGGGAATTGGATTCGATGATGTTTACGAAATAATACTGTCCCACAGGCGTGTAATAACGGTAGGGCTTTCTGCTTTTTCCTACGCTCAAAGAGAAATATATTAATACAATATGAAAAGTTGTCGGGGACTATCGGACAATGGAAAGGAAAAGTCGATTATAAGGAGGCAACACGTGGCGTGATCGCAGGATCCTTTATACCGCTTATAACGAAGAAATAAATAGAAGAAAGAGATTTCGGACGAAATGTTTCTCGAAAATCATATTTCGCAGCTGCATCGTTTGATAGACTTTGATGGATTTATTCACTCGATCTATATATGAATTCGCCGCGACGTAAACGAGTTTCGGTGTCGGTGATTTCAGCGAAAAATTCGCTTCGAATCCCACAAAAATTTCAAAGGTATTTTTATGTCCTCTTTTGTGGTAGGGAACATCCCGAAACGTAATTAATTAGATGTGCTTCGCGTAAAGGACGGCCCTTAATGCAACAAAGAAGTACAATAGGAACTGGAATTACAAAGAAAATCACGAAAAAATGAAAAAATTAAAGCTGAATGTACGAGTGTGACAAAGAAATATATTTTGTCCTTAAATTTTCAAAAAATAATCCGGTACTATTTTCCAATTGAATATGTTGCGCAGGAAAATGAGACATTTTGTATTGAAGGAGGACAGTATTAGTGTATCGGGAAAAAATAATTTTATCTTCAGGAGATGGCTAGTTTTCGAGAGAAAAATTAAAGTGTGCGAAATTTCCCAAATTCGGCCATTTTCTAAGTGAGTTATACGTTAATATGAAATTTTCGCTGAAACGATACGAAGAAGTAAGTGAAAACACAAAAATTTCCCCCCTTCGCCATATGCAAATTGTCTCGTCAGCCAGGCTAAGAGGAAATTTGGTAGTGGCTAAAAGACCGGCGTGACGAATGGTATTGTCAGTTGGATAAATACAAGGTGTGATTATGTGAAGAGGAAATTGTTAACGTAACAAAGTAAATATTGAAAATAAGAGGGAGGTATGCAAAAATGGTGCGAAATGAGGTATGAAGGGAAACACGTGTCGTTGGGTATTACTATTAAATGTAATAGCGTACCGACAGCCACTCGTATTCCTAATGGTCATGGACTGAAACACCACCTACTATTATATATGTATAGAGAAAGAGAGAGAGAGAAGGAATATATAGGTGTAGATACTTTAGACACAACTCAAAAAACTTTCAAAAAAAAATGGGGTGATCGTTTCATTAAAGACTACCAATAACATCAATAGGCTTCTGGTAAATACAATAATTAGGCCAAAGAGATAAATCTTTGAGTTCTGGAGTTTACACGTTCAATTTTGGAAACTGTAATGCAGTCTATATCAGACAAATGGGGAGATCTTTTAAACTGAGAATCTTTCATTGAATTCTTGTGGTGTCTCAAAAAATGTGGAATCCTAAGTATAAGGGGAAAAGGCTTAACTCCCTAGAGAGACTGGCGTATGCTCAACAGGTACGATTCTGAATTTTTACTAACTTAAACAAACATATGTATTACATGCTTCTCTAAGGAGCTTATGACCTGTCCCCCTTTACCTAGGCTTTTACCACATCTTTATCTACTACATGATGGCTGGGGTTCTACCTGCTATCCAATCGTGAAGGGTTACCTACAATACCGAGGAAGGTCTTTTCAAATAAAAATTTTGGCAATACTGGGTGTTTCTCTCTTCTCTATTAGTACCATGGCAAACTTTGAAAATTTGGACAACCTTCTCCTCTTTCCCTGAGAAAGTTTCCATCAGCCATAGTGAGCGAGAAACGGTGCGAGAAATTCTGCCTGTGGCAATGGACTTTCACTCACTAATTTAGTCGTTAATTCACTAATTAATCAGTTTATATCATGTGAAATGATGTGGCTTCGAATCAACAGAAACGTATGTCCTTCTTAGCGAATTAAAATACATAGTACCTATTAGATTTACGTAGGACAGCATTTAAGTGCACTCCTAATATATTAACCTTCGTATCTATTTGGTGAAAACTTATGCTTTTTCTTCCAGGATTACGCGACTTACTGGCTCCACAGGATATACCATTTCCCTTGGTTGTACAAGCATTTCCACAAGCTCCACCACAAATACAAACAGCCTACAGCGTTCTCGGTAACCGCGATCCACCCCGTCGAAGCTTTACATATTCAATTAACGTTAGTCATCCCCCTGTTCGTCTTGCCAGTGCACTGGCGTAAGTACAATACAATACTGTCTTGCTTATGAAAGATCCTGTATGATCGATGGCGGTTGTATGTTTTAGTCCCGTTCTACATGGTAGCGCTGTACAATTACTACCACGGTATTATCGACCATTCTGGGGTGAATTTCAAGGCACTTTGGTGGCAACCTTGGCAACCTGACGCCATTTTCCACGACAACCACCACCAATATTTCCACGTCAACTTCGCTTTCAACATTGAATTTTGGGATAAGGTGAGTTTAAGCTTATGTATTAATAATTCGTTCATCAAATTAATCAGCTTACATATGCACATATTAACGGATTCAATCAGATACTGAATTAATTCGGAATGCAATATATTTGCGTACCTCTGGGCTATATGCAAATAAAGTTTATATTAAAACTATTTAAATTGCTTACTGATGGTCCTATTCACAAACGCATATTAAAGTTAAAATGGGTTTTGGCTTAAAATGTGCTTCACAGATGTCGCTACAGTGTTTTGTTCCAGGTATTTTTAATATGGAGGTAACTATAGTTCCCTTATTGAAACGCTTTTTAAGTTTAGTTTCTTGAGCATTCTTTAAGCATGAGTTTCTTAAACATTTTTAGCTTCACGGCACCTACAGGCAGAAAGACCGCATCTACCGCGAGAATATCTTCTACGGGGTCGGGAAGGATATTAACGAGCTTAACCCCAAGGAACTGCAGGAGGAGATGGACGAGAGAGAGTCCGAGAATCCTCTAGCGTACAAAGACAACGTTATGGTTTACAAACTTAACAAGAACGAGGTGAAGAACCTAAAGAGTAAAGAGAAAAATAAGAGGAAAAGATAGTTTAGATCGAATTGCAAATCTGGCACCGATTTTTACATATTTCGATTTAATACAGAATGTGTTTCCTCTTCGAGACGTTTATTTTATTGTTTTAATACAAATTGCCAGTATTTAAAATGCTATAAAGGTGCGTCTTCAAAATAATCCATCGAGGCATAATAAAGTATATTCCATCGAAAAGTAATGACGAATGATACAATCGAAATTGCCGGCGGACGTTTCCCTTTAAGTGCATCGACGTATACAAATCAATTTTCTTGGCAACTTGTCGCGGTGCATACATAATTCAATTTTCCAAAGTATTGTAACAATTTGAAATAAGTTTATGTTCATTTGATATATTGATGAAATGGTGAATTATCGACGGTAGTGAGTTATGGTGAATGCGCCACAGACAAATGTATTCCTTTTAAAATTTGTTTACACCATCCACACAACTCACAAAACGCTGCATGGCATAAATCATCCATGAATTCTTTATTAATTTCGCAGGATATTATACTATAGTACGAGCAATTGTACAAGAAGGTAAAACATAATACGTAAGGGCCTGTGTTTCGTGAAGAATTTAGAAAGAGCCTAGGAAGAAATGAGTGGAAACCGTCAGTTAGTGAGTTACATGGATGGAATGGTACGTGAAAAGTTTGACGAAGTTTTCTAATCCAAAACCTGGTAAGAAAAGCATCCAATGTCCATTGAAATATCGTAGAACATTATTAGGCCTTTGTTGGTACGGTGAATGTCGATGTTTAAAGTAGTTTACTTGCTACGTTACAATTTTTACATTTGCTATAAGTTTTCCTCAAGAATTATCCATCCATTAACCCTATCGAGAAGGTACGAAATTCTTAGCGGAAATATGCTTAAGGGTGTTGAGAAATTTGTAGGGTTAACACATATGACCAGCTGTTAGCTAGCTGATAGCTTAGTGCATTATAATATTAACTACCGTTGAATCTAGTGATTTTGGAATTTAAATATGCCACCTAGATAACAGAAAGTTTTGAATTGCATTTGGTAAATTTGATTCTTGCTTACTACATTTTACACACACTCAGAGAAAAATCGTAAAATCAAAAAACGTCATGATTCAAAGTGAAACCAGTATGTTTTGGCTTCATTGAGCTTTTTTATTAAATCAAAATGACGCATTTTTGAAACAAATGGAAACAAATGGAAATAGAAAGTATTTTCTAATTAAAAGGCAAAATTGCGCACAAAAATTTACTTATATTCCTACTACTGTCACTCATAAGATCATTCATAAACGCTAGTTAAAATTAAAATGTAGTTTAACCTAAAATACATTTAGAATGTATTTCTGTGAGGAGTATATAGTGTTTTGATAAACACAGTCTAAACGTATTCTAAGTTAAAATTTATTTTAAAGTTTACAGAGTTTATGAATAAAAGAAGTTCGAAGTGCTTTCAAGGTTGAGAGAAGTTGATCATATACATTTTGTTTAGACTCCAAAATATCAGGAGAAGACATATATTGAATGAATTTTAAATGACTAATTAATTCAGGAATGAGGTTTGTAGTAAATATACATTTTAAAAAGTGGTTCGAAGATTAATGTTCAGACAAGATATTCAAGTCCCAAGAATTGAAAGAGTTTCAAACATGTATCAAGAGTTGATAAGTATGACTATAGTCTTGATTTGAGTAACGTTTTCTGCCAGTGAAATTTCCGTAAGTGTCTGATTAAAAAAGTTTGCATGCAAATTGGCCTTAAAGCCAAGGAAACCGTCCGATATGACGACGAACTGTTAACGAACCAATCACGGCATCTATTTACGAACGTATCAAAACAAACTATATTTACGTCGTTACCGTAATCATTATACCATTGGGTTCGCGTGACTTCCACATTTATTGATTTTTCCCTTTCAGTTACGTGTCAATTCGGAAGGGTACTGTACCCTTACCGCGCCGCACGATATTACGTTTAAATTATAATACGGCTAATGCAAAGTTTTATCCCTCGACGACGGCGGCGGCCCTCTATCGAGTGATATACTCTTTGCGGGGAAAAAATTGGCTCCCGCCTTGTCCCGATGACTGTTATTTTGTGCGATGCATATCGAGGATTTACGACCTCATGAAAGAAGTGGCGAAAGTTCTGGTGTACGATTCGATAAATTATAGAAACAATGTCGGATGTTAAAAAGCCCTTAACATGCCATTTAAACGAAACGGGCACACATTCATGTATCGTCAGAATTACTCAAACCACAAGCGTTAAATAACATGATGGATCCTGAGGGATGTTTCGGAACAAATCGCCCGTTTTTGAAGGAATTAAGTTATTATTTACACGCAAAATTTGGGGATTAAACTATCTATTTTATAAATCGTTATTAATATGTTATTAATGCACATATTGTCACGATCGCGAGACTTCGACAACCATAAACAAAAAACCATAAATCGGATCACGGCTCAGGCCAAGGTGAAGCGTGACAAACTTTTGTAAACGCACCAACAATGAAGGTGAGAGTTGTTTACGACATGCCTTGTCGCAAAGATCGTAAAACAATGTATGAATATAAAGAGAAGGAGGAAAGGGGGGGAGAGCACCAGTGGGGTTCAGACAGGGTGGTCTAGGTGGGGAAGAGGGTCGTCTCTTAGGGCCGGCCGGAAAGTAGAGAGAGTATCCGTCCTGAGAAAGGGAAAGGGAGAACCTATCATCCGAAGATGCTCTCCGCCCCTACGCGCCCTGTGGAAATCAGAAGCTCACGCTCCAGTCCTTGGAATTCGCTGTGCCCAAAGGTTTTCTCTTTTTTTATACTTGTTTAAAACACAAAAATATTTAGTAATGTTTCCTTTGGTATATAATTGCAGTATTACGTTAGTCACCGCCATAGAAGATTGTTAGCAAATCGTGCTCCAACGTGTACTTGTGTTCACGTTTTCTTGTGGTATCCTTACGCACCTTTTACAAACATGTTGATAATTCAGATGTTATAGTAATAATTCAACCTAAAGAAATTGTTTTTAAAAGGCACTTCAACCTAGCGATGTGGCGATTTCCCTCCCGCCATCAATACTTGATGCAGCTAATATACCCACGTACTGAAATCCTAACCTTGCCCAGAAAATCCTTCCGGATTTTCTTGCGTTGCTGACCTTTACGGCAAAACTCCGGGAGGTAACAAAACCACGACGCCGCCCGTCATAATTAAAAATCGATGTTGCGGTTATCGAAGCCTCCCCATCGAATGAGCGGCCGAGATTTCCCGTGCAGTTCAAAACTTTTCAACTTTTTGACACGGAAATTGCGGAACCGAGCCGGCGAGAGATCTTTTTTGTGCCGTTCTCGTTTTATTTTCGTTTCGGTTACCTATTTCGGCGATCGGATCCATCGCTTCGCCGTAGAATTGACGGACGCGGATGAATTTTGCGTTAAATATTGATGGGGAGCTGCTACAACGTTCAACGGCGTTTTGGGGGAATCCAATTATCGAATGCTCGTACATTGTATCAAATCGTGTGCTTTGTAAGGGAACTAGTTTAAAAGCAATTCGCGAAATTCAATGGTTTATTCAATAATTCATGAAAATGTGAACAAGAACCCTTTGCTCCTATCAAACTTTGCAATTTTTAGGAGAGGATGGGAATAAATTTTCTTGTTACCTTTAACTTTGACGTCTTTGCATACGTGTCAGAATACACGTACAAAAGACTTCCTGGTGTCAATCAAAATTTTGCAGATGCTACAAAATAACATCTTGAATCGTCTTCACGTTCCCCACGGGATATTGTAATACTTCGTTTCACGGGTTTCCCTTTTCGAGTGTTTAGTCGGGCGGTCCTGTTTTACGATGGCGCGATTTTAACTACTTAATATAATGATCGGGGCAAAGGCAAGACAACGCGTCACCCTTCAGCGGTGAGGGATCGCGTGCAAAGGGCACAATGTGTTTCTCGCGTGTCTTTCTCTGATTTGATTCCGAAGAACGGGAACGAAAGAAGTTCATCTGTTTTTGTGTGTGTGAGTGTGCGCGCGTACGGTATTTAGATTAGAAAAGTGCGCCGCGGGTCCGCCGAACTTTTTAATACCTGCTCCCTAAATTATGGGGGAAATTTAGGTTTTCGGGTCTGGGAGCGTTCAGCAGGGACGCACCGGAACGAATGACGAAGGTTTCGGTAGTCATATAAGTACTACTTAACTAATTGGTAGGGCTAATGCAGGTGTACTATAATTCCCATCAATGATTCTTTAAGGAGGCTTTGGTAGAGGAAACCTTGGTGGAACCTCAGTTAAGCTGTTTGATGGCTACAAAATCATCTTGCCTCCTCCAAGGGGCACTTAAGTAGGTAAAAGTTCTGACAACAGCGCAAATTGTGAATAAGGAACCGCTCTAAGGAGTATTATTTCTATTTCTATGGTTCTACGATCGTGTCAAAGTGGGATTATTAACTACTACAAATTGAAACTTGTAATTCAACTAAGAAGAAATAAATTTAAACCCCTAACCCTCTTTTTTAAGCAACTAAATCGTTCTCTCCAGATTCTCACACATCTTTCGAAGATACTTCTAATGCTTCTATGAGCCCTATCATGTTTTCTTTCTGCATGTGTATTAGGATGTATGTGTGGTGTTAGTAGATATCTTTTACGTGCAGGGCCATCGTCACCCAACATTTTACCTGTAACAGCACATCATTTATAACAGATTCATACTGCTAATTTTATAGGCTGACCTGGCACTTCATTATTTTCATATTTGATACGAACTCCACTACTCTAAAAAGTTGTGTTATCATTAGTGGACCCTGCATACCTAGTGGCAATATCTAATATTTGCAATCTTAGGCCACATGCCACCTGTAAATAACACTTTTTAAACAATTTTATCAATCATTTTTGAGGTAATATAAGTATCTATAAATTAATGGAGAAAATTCTCCTTCTATTTCTGTATATTTCACCTACAGCACCTCCAGGATTTTTTATTGGGATGTGAGTACCGTCTATACAAGATGTTACACCAGCAAAGTTGGCACAGTTGACTATAAAATACAGTTAGTACGCCTTAAGGCTTGAGGAATCCTTAAGTCGCGACTATAAGTTTGCCCGTAAATTACTAAGGCTTAGATAAATATCGCTGAAGTAGCTCCCTTGGTTTGAAATTTTTGATTTTGGGGGCGGCCGACGCCGATCCTGGACTTTCGCAAGGATTTGCTCGGCTGCCTAATAATATTATAATCGTCAGATCTGCGACTTAATGACCTTATAACGAGTGTGGATTTTATATGGGGCTCGCATGAGAACTATCGCAATCTAAACTGGCAGGAAATGTGCCCTCAAAAACTTAATTTTTCATTTTTTTTCGTATAATTATTTCATTCATCTTTCATTTCTTCGCTCTGCCCATTAATGTTGCTATTTGGAAACATTTGTACACGTAATTATTGGGTAGGTAATAATCCGCTTCTTATTTGCTTTGCTTTAGTTTTATGTGTTTGGGTACGCGAACACGCGACGGATAAAAAACTCGCGACGCGGATTAACTTCGGAACTATACTTAATCGACGCCATTAACGAGGAATGAATGAAACGGTTCGTAACTTTTTCGACGAAACGCGGAACATCCCCCGAAATTTTATTTTAAAACTTACACCTAATCCGGGGTTATGCTTCCCCGTAAGTTCCCGTTATGGCGTTCTCTTCCATTCGAATTTCTGATTTATACTAATTGTATGCTCCAGTGACTGCACCTGAACTCAAGGGCGTGAAGTTACTACTTTAACCCCCGCGATACGGAAACTGGAGGATTTAATGTCCTGAATTGCATGAAGGGCGTAATTCGAGGGAAAGACTAGAACCCTGCACAAGATTATATTATTTGGTTTAAGCACAGAATACTAACACCAGAAGCGACATTCGAAGATCTATTGACAAATTTAGTGAGCGACCTTCGACCATATTGATACCTTCATCACAGTGACCGATGAGAAGGGAAGCTAGCTTTCTTAAGGGCCGCTTTGAATATAAATAGGGAATAAATCATAATAGCGCTTAAGAGTATTTAATTTGAATTAATAGCTAAGTAACTTTCCTTTACAAATTCATTCATGCATTGCAAGCCACTGTTGGTGTGTTCAGTAACTTCGCTGATATCGTCTATGAACAAATTGTGATCCAAATATTGGATACTATAATACAACACATGTTACGAACAGAGGTCTCAGTACTGATCTTTGGGGCACCCCAGAAACAATATCTGTAACACGTACATGAGACTTTTCAGTTTGTTTATGACGTTTAACAATTAAACAGCTGACTTTTTGTAGCCCACGAAAGTAAAATATTACCAGAAAATTTTAATAGGGCCGTGGAAGGCCGTAAGGAAACTTGTTTTGCAAATCATCGTAAGAAGAAAGAGTTGAAGTATCAGGGATTAAATGCACAATGGCTGCCGGAGAAAATTGCAAGGGGTTTACCTTCTGTTTTTGAGGCCGAAAAAAGTGAACCTTCGAATTTCTTTCTTACGACGATTACTTTTCTAGATATGGAAGGCAGAATGGAGGGAAATTTCTTTTTTGGAAAAACCGCGATATTTCGAAAACCGTCGGGCCTATCGAGTTGCAACTAACGCCATACGGCTTAGAATGATCTTGCGGACCTACCCTGTGAGTTTCATGTGGAAATTCAAAGGTTCACTTTTTGAGGCCGAAGAAGAGAACCCCTTGTGATTTTCTCCAAAAAGGCCGAAAAATAGATTCCCGAAATTAGAGGCCTAATCGAAAGTGGATGCTTCCCTGATGTCGGGACGATTACAGTTAACACCAGGGCGTTTATGTAGTCCAAAAATTACATAAACAAGCACTAACTTATCGCTGTGCCCGGAGTAATCCGGGGCGAAGTTGAAACATCACAAAAAGTGTGTAGGCCCTCGTATTATTCGTTTCGTCGGTACATTGGGCATAGCCGTTCTAAACGTCACGATGAGTTATTGCTAAAATCCAGGCAGTTGACTATTTTATTTATTGTGTTTGCGGAAATAAAACATTTGGTCGAGCAGCGACACGAAACTGCTACTATTTCATTGTTAATTTTTTGATTAACTCGAGTGTAAATTCTCCCCGCTTCGACTACATTTATCATTCAGGAAAAATAACTTTTTCGCTTCACGAAAGAGAGAGGGAGAGAGAGACAGAGGAAGAAGAAAAAACGTGTTAACTGCTCTCGTTCATTACGGATTTTGTAATTCGGAGGCGGAACGATACCGCCGCCGGTTTTACATAAATTGGTTCCGTCGGATTACGCATTATAATGTTTATTAAAATGTGCTTTTGTCATTAGCGAGTAAGCATTTTCGGAATCGCTGATACCGCAACCGAGAGCAATTTTTTTTGTCTTTAATTTTAAATTCAAATTTACGTCCTCCGGGAGACGAAGACAAAGAAGGGAGCGAAAGGTAGACCGAGAGAGAGAGAGAGAGAGAGGGAGAGAGTCGGATTCCTTGCCACTTTCCCGACGTTTCGAGGACCTGCCTTCCAATTATTAATTTTTCCTCCGAGGGAAGCGTACAAGGGGGCTAGTGGAATATTTAGAAATATCAACGATAAATACTTCAATCGTTGTTTAATTTTACAAAATTGAAAAAAGGATTGCAAACGGATACGAATTTTTCCTAAAAAAGGGTCTTTTAATTTGGAACCATTATTGAGGAAGTTACGACCTGGGGGTACGTAAACTCCTCCCTCGTGGAGGGGAGAGTTTCAAGGGCTGTGCCCTCGTCCTGTGTTCCTATTCCATCATCTTCGCCTGTATTATCTCAAGGCTTCAATTGAAGGGACTGAACTCCTAAAATAACTGCAGTGGCGCTTTTTACAGGCCCTAGCCAGGTATGATTCATGATTTGATGTCGACATGTGGTAAAACATTTCACTGGTCAATTTAAGGGATATCTGAGTATTCATTAAATGTCTGATGGTAATTAGCTTCTGGACATTTGAAATTAATTAGGTGTTTGTCGATAATTTTGCTTCTGGAAGATTAATAAATACCAAAGTGAATAGGGTTAATTTGGTTTTTGGATATTTGATAACTAATTGTTTCTTGGTAATTGACTCCTTGTGGAAATTAAATAATTTGCCCAGGAATTTCTGAATACAGATAATAATCATTACTCACTCATGATTATAAATCATGATAATCCAATAATGTAAAGACATTTACTTTAGAATACTCTACTATAAGCAGTAAAATTGAATGAAATTGCAATAAATATTCCAGGCTGCCTCTTTTAGTAGAAAAACATTTTTGCTTTTTTTCTGAAATTTCATGGGGCGAGAATTAGGCTAGGGGTTGATAGGGTAGCAACAAATTAGTAGTAAGATAGACCGCTTGATCAATCTTTGAAGCAGACTTATTATGTAGTTGCTTGGCTTAATGGACCTATAATTTTCATCTACCAACCAGCCCATGCACGAACTCATCTTATTTCAATAAACACAATGCTCAATTCAAAAATTAAACACGAGAACAAATCCTCAGCGACCCTAGCTGTGTCACATCTCCTCACCGATTAATTTCGAATAGCCCAAAGCACTTCCTACGTTCCTAATTGATACATTTATGCAGACCGCATCGCCAGGAGCTCAGCTCGGGCATCCCCCGTGGAATCTTGACTGTTTAGCTGCAGGATTAGTAAGATTTGTGTTGTATCCATATCGATTGGGATCGTGAATACAAATGCACTTTCTGTAGGTATCGGTTCCCTAGCCGCCGGTCCCGAATCGCGGAAAGTTCGTTATCAATTACGGAAATTACGACCTCGGCATGAGACGGGGAAATTGAGCAACCGGATTGAGCGTATCAGGGTTAAATGGGTTGTAAAGTAGGGTGCAAGCACGGTCTGTGCTCTAGATAGAGTGATTAAGTAAATATTTAAACGTATGTAGCATATGCATGTTTAATCTTCCTCACGTGAAGTAAATATTGTATATGTTACGTTAAACAAGAGGGTAAATAAAGTATGGACCAGCTATTTAAAATTTAAAAGAGATTATGTTGGTGTTTACTGACGTTGCCATTGGTCCCTTGGTCCGATTGGGAGTTACAGCATTTTCCCTGCTTAAAAGTGACCGGTGCGAATAATTTGTTTAACATTTCTGATTCGTATTAAAACTACCCATTTTATTTTGTATGTAACACTTCAAACGATCGTCATTGGGACAAACGCTTTCACATAGAAATCGATGCAATTTATACGTTATCAACAGTATATTCAATTGACAGTTGTATATGAAATTCACCAAGTTTTGTTCCAAATTATGTCGCTGTATATGATAAAATAAGTATGATATTTTGGAAATTTGTGTCGATAGTTTTCGCAAAATCTTCATGACATTTCTGTCGCATATAAGGGTATCCTAGATCACCCCTACAGAAAACCCTAAATTCAGCTTCATAATAGTACATGGAATGTGCCAAGACGAATGGAGAGATCCTCATTTTCCGGTTTCCACTAAACTGACCGAAAGTCAAAGGAAAAAGCAACAGAAAATGACCCTCTTGGTGAGGAAGATGGCATAACGTATGATGCAGGCATCGTTTTAGGCAAAATTAGGCCATTCTGTTGTGTTTTTTTTCGCCACATTTAATTTTACTACTGCAACTGCCACTTGCTTACAATTTAAGAAGCCCTCAGAATTTTCAATTGGTCAGGGGTACTAAAAGACACAAAATGAGAAAAAGAAATTTCGGGCACAGCGAATCTTAAGGGATAGAGCGTGAGAGGCGAGGGTGACGACTTACATAATAGAGGGCTCTCCATAATAGAGTCTTCTCGCCGACAGAGTGTCTTCTCTGGTAGGCCACTCTGTGTCTCTATTTATATTAGTATCTGTTTATTGTGCTCTCCGGGTTTGTAGGTATAAAGCGTGTCGTTTATCAAAACATTTCTCACCTTGGTTGTCAGTATGTTTATAAAAATTTATATCAATTCACCTTGGCCTGAGCCGTGATCCCATTTCTTGTTTTGTTGATAATTGTGGAAATTTTGTGGTCGTGACAGTATTTCTCTAATTTTCCTTATCAAAGGGGTAAAAACGTCGATGAAATTTGTTAACCATTGTCCAAATAGCCTCTTAATTTCAAACTTGGCACGTTTATGGTTGAAGAAAATGCTTTACAAAAATACTAACATATTTTGTTTGGAATGGCGATACAACGTGGCACCCAAGATAGCGGAGAATGAATAAGATTATAGTTTCTTATTGGTTTGAAAAACGTCGGTAATACGTTTAATAATCACAATTTAATTTTCTGAATATCGGTCCTGTGGGGAAAAATGTCGGTATGTTAAAATAATACGGCGTATAAATAGAAACGAGGCTAATCTCGACATATCGGATTGGAAAAATTTAAGGATATTTACGCCATCTATAAATTATCCCGTCCCGATTTGAATTCGGTTAAGAAAAGCGGGTAGAAAAGTTTTTGTTAAACTTCGCGAATTTAAAACAATAAAACCGTACGGAAAAACTTCAGAATAAATTAATTCCTTCTGTGCTCGAAAATATCCTGAATAATTAATCGTTGTTAGTCTGTAGGATTCCACATATATTATTCAATACCGATTTTAATTAATTACGACGAATCGGCTCGTAGTCCTTAAGTGGAGGACTTGAAATAAATTCCTGAAATTAGTTCCGTGAAACTCCAGGAGTTCCTACGGCCGGACTGATTAATTAAAGTTAGTTTTGCGATTCTTCGTTTTATCGTGGATTTATCGTACGTTTGTGCTGATAAAACTCGGATTACGTTATGAATTTATTAAAATGCGCTTTCGGGGGTCGGCCAGGGTTGCTATTAGCGACCGAGCCTTTGGAGCATCGCTGACGCCGCGAAAGGTAATTCTTGTTTCTCATTATTTAAATTTCCGGTTTGAGTACGTCTTGTTAGCGGGGAAGTGAAAAACTATTGTAATTTTAAACCTTGTCCGGGACGGGGAACTTCTCGCGAATTATTCAGACGCCCTAGAAATGTTTCTGAACGTCATTAGGATTAATTTTCTCGTCGAATTCAACCGGAACTTTGCCGAAAGGAGTAATAAACTGTAGTGAGGGAAAAACGTGTTGGACAGCGATCGCTGTCGCACGGTAAGTAGCATCACGCCATTGCCCTGTACATGCACGCCTTTCATTACCTAATGAAAACGAGTAGAACAAAACACACTCGTTACCTCTCCTCGGCGATGCACCAGGTCGATACAAATTCACAAAGCCATTACGGATATTGCATATGGTCTTAATCTCCAGGGCAAATTGGATACATGTGATGCGGTCAAATCGTCGATGGATCTCGACCATTATTCCCACACTCAAAGGCCGAGGATATTTTAATTTATTAACCGAGTCAATCAATAATGCCGTTTCGGTAACGTATTCATCAGAGCAAAGCGCTCGTCGAACACTTTTGAACCTACCATAGTAGAACACTAATTAATCTCTAAGTACGCGATTGAATGTAATTGAACTTTGATATACTAATTGGGTACGTATATAGATACATTTCTTACACACAGGCTATACCATACGGTAAATAAATAAATAATTTTCTGCCCAAAAATGATCATTTTCCAGCCCAAGAAGCCAGTAACCAGTAAATCAAGCGTCTCGAGTTTATGTGAATACTTTACTTACTAAGCACCACAACCCATTATTCATAGCAAGGGAGTGAGAAAATGTGGAAGGAACTGACAGAAATTCAACCAAGCAAATACTCGGGCCTGGCGACCCTCCGCAGTCCGTGGAGGTCGATTGATTCCTTGGACCTCAAATGGGCTTTCCAGGTCAAAAGTATCTTGGTAAACAGCAAAAGTAAAAAACCACGTTGTTTTAAAGGGGCAAATAGGGTATGAGTCGATTAAAAATCGAATGAAAATGCGTGGATGACGTCACAAATTTCCAGTGATTGGTTAACACAATGAGGAAAACAGCTTAAAAGGAATAGCCCTCTTTTAATTGATGATTGTACGGCTCGTATTGAATCTACCCAACCTGAAGAATATTAAAATCGTCTATTTACCTGCGAACATTACGTCATTAATTTAACCATGTGATAAAGGCATTATTCGTACTTTAAAATCCTATTACAGAGGCGAAAGAATTTTAAACTCAATTGATGCTGGATTTTGGATGCATTGCATTACAAAAGCGTGGAAATGTATCTGGGGAACTACAATAAAAAATTGCTTTCGAAAAGGAGAAAAAGGTCAATGAAAATGAAGTGCTCTTCGATTTACAAATGACCTCCTTGAGAAAGCAAGTATTCTATCGGTTCTCCTCCTTGTAATTATTTTTGTTTTCGATGGCGATAAAATTTCAAATGAGTAGTCGCCTGGTAAATAAGGAACTTCAAAAAATCATTAATAACTTTAGTTCTATTGATTCGATTTCGTTCAGTTTTGTGCTAGAGGCAGATAATAACACACAAATTCCAAAAATTTGAACCTTGAGGAACAAGGGATGCGAGCTCTATTGAGTGGGAGAACTTTTGATCGGAAAACTCTTGAATGACAAATGCTTAGAATCCTACTCCCAAAAATTTATTTCGAATCGCTTAGACACTCCTACTTGTATTGGTTCGACAGAAACTTTCTGTCTACTTAGACAGAAGGTACTTATACTAAGTATACTATTATTATCAATCATTATTATAACTAACAACTTCTATTACTTTACGTTGGTCGACATAGGGCACAAGTTTCCACTTTAGTGAGAACTTTGGGTCTTTTAAGGGTGTAACTCACCCCATCGTGTCACGACTGTTGGTTTAAAACCGTCTTCCGATGGTGTGTAATAAATTTTGCCGTCGGCACGTTTTTTCGCCCTACGAATTTAAAAGGTTCACACGTACTTTCCCCCGCTGGTCGGCAGCGCAAAAAAGCGAATAATAGACGAAAGAATAACGAACTAATTTCCTGAATATTCAAATTCGGAACGTCTCTCATTGATTAACCCCCACTATCTAGTGCTATCACCGCTGTAATCCGTCCAGTAAATTATACGCTATCGAGATATATCAGTGACGTGTCTGTCGTAATATATCTTGTTAACACATTATTATTTAGGTTTATCACGAAAAATCTGTTAAGTGGCGAAAAAGTGTTTTAATTTGATTCTTAATTCAATTTAATTAACGGTCGCTCGACGAGTTAAATGAACAATCGCGTTTTTCACTTTGGCAAGTCGAGCGCCATTTGGAATTACCTTATTTAGAGAGAGAGGGGGGGGGAGAGATGGAGAGAGATCGTCCGTTGATTTGCTCAGAACCGTTTGATTACATACGCTTTCCGGGGTCGTTCGACAAACAAACCTTAATGCCGCCGTTAAAAAAAGTCACATATTTCATATGCGGATTAATTCGTTTCCAGATCTCGAACTCGACGTTTGACTGCGCAACAAGTGTAATTTGTCGTGAGAAATAACGACATCCAGTATGAATTGGTCCCACACAAAGACCAAGAAGCCGAGCCATGGGCGTGCCATATTTAGAGAAATGTAAGAGACTGTTGCTTACTTTGCCAACGAAAATTTATGACGAAATCCCAAATTCGTGCCTCATTTGTTTTTGTACCATTATAATGTGTATATCGTTGCCATTATTAATTTCGTTCACGTCGAAGGGTCTTCAAAAAGCCAATTTAAAGTAATAATTGCGACTTACGTGCACACATCACTGAACCCTAATGACAACTGTCATTTGTATGTTCTTTTGACCTGTCTATTTCTCGATATTAATAGATATTTTATACAGGCATGTATTGTAGCGACTAACATTTCTCCGCGCCAAATATACGGAGGAAAGTTATAAAGTCTCCGTATAAAGTCGGTAATTTTTTTGATTTTTAAGTCGGCCAATTCTGACTGGCCGGACCTTAATTTAGTCTTGTGTTTTTTGGAAAGCGTCACTAGTACACGTGCAAATTGCGGGAACCGTTTAAATCTTTCTAATGAATTTATTAGCGCGTTAAATAGACGTATTTGTGGCGTAAATCGTTTCATTAAAAAAGAGCTGAATGTTAATGGCACACAGAAAAGCTCTCAACGGGGTTGATTCAAATGAAAGGGGTGCTTTTATGAGTGTCCCTCATACAGTGGCGTGAAGAAGTACAAATGCTTTTTAGTGACGTTAAAAGCGAAACTATTGTACTTGCATTTTACCATTATAGATAAAACAAATCATCAGTTAGTCTCCCTTTGATATCTTCATAGACAGACACGTGACTTGAAACGCAGCTCTCCGTGTTGGTTTTAACGACCATCGAGTTGTGCAACACGCTCAGTTTCGCGTAAATTTCGTAAAAGTTTGACATGCGATTAGTCGATCGACTGGAAAGCTAATAATGCACTGAAACTATAGGGGGCCCTTTCCGCTGTTGCATGTCAGATTTGCGTTTAATCATATTTTTCGAAGGGTTCAGTCCTCGATGGAGATAAGTTAGTTGCTGGGCGCACGCCGTCGGATAAGGATTTTTAAGTAAATGACCGCTTTTATCGGACAGATAAGATGTGTTCTTTGCCACGCGAGACCCCAAAGGAATTCCTACTTCGTTTCTTTATTTGTTATCGAAATCATATGAAATAGAATGACTGAGCAATAATTGCTTTACTTGTTTGGATAGCCTGAAAGAAACTAATGTCGCTCAACAGTTATTACACGTAACGACTTTTGTCGAAGGGATACAAATTATATGCTTTTCTAAGTTTCTTGGAAACTCATAATCTTAGTAGCTTTTTAGTGATTGCGTCACCTACGTTACCGTTTGCTTAATAGTTCCAGGAAACGTCACGGATAGCAGTAGCAACCCCCTACAGCCTTTATACCTGCAATCTACCCCCTAAAACATCTACAGAGCAGGTAGAAATTTATCTACATTGATGCTAAATACTAGCTGATACCGTAATAGCGACTCGTTATTAACGTATCAATGCAAGCAAGTCAACAAAAAATAATAGAATACCTGGTAAACATTCAGTTCGATCTCAAAACTAACAATTTTTTTTTTTAGTTAAAGAGGACAGTACTAGGGTGCTTGAAAAAATAATTTTAACTTCTAGAAATCAGAAGTTTTTGAAATAAAAATTGTCTTCTACGATTTTTTGTTGATTAGTGGTGATTTTTTGATGAGTGTTTAATTTTCACGCTGTTAACTCCTTATGGAAAATGGAACGGATCATTTCCTAAAATAATTGATGTTTTCGAGAACATTATTTAATATAATTCTAGTCATCGATAGTTTTTATCAAAATTCCACGTGAACAAAAGTAAAAGTTTATCGAATATCTTTAATATTATTTTTATTGAATCATGTTTTAAAGCGAAAGATACGAAATATAATTACATTCTTTGGTGTGATGATACAAAATCGAATAACTATAGAGGTTAAAGGCTTTTAGGGGAGGAGGAGTGTTGATTTGAGTGGCCAGTTAATAGAAGCAGATCCAAAAAATCTCTAAAAAAGGCAAAGGACATACGATCCACTTTGAAGTAGTAAAACATGCTGATTAAGCAAGTTAAATCGACTTTGACTCGATCCAAAATTACAATTATTAGCAGAATCTTTTTGGATGAATAGTGACTTATGAACTACATCTACAAGTTTTCGAAATACTAATTTGATGCGTTTCAGGTGAAATCTCCAAGTTTTAATCGACACGATTTGCACAACAGTCAGCTGGAATTCCACCGGGCAATACCGGAATAGGTAAATACAGTGCGCACGTCTCGTCTCGAACTCGATAATTTCATCTAGTTCATCCCGACCTGGGAATATCAAATCAGAAAAGCAAATAATCCTTTCAGGGAAACTTAATTATCAACTCCGTTACTCATTTCGTCGATGTTACTTCCACCTATTCACCGGATCTCCCCCGACTCGATCTCAGTCGCTTTATTAAACCTGTTTGTAGTTCACGAACTACTTCGGTTTTCAGTTAGGGGGAGATTAGGCGCAACTTTTGCTTTCCCGTTTTAGACATGCAAGACTATCTCCCTATTGACCGTTCCCCCTGCAGGACAGGCTCCGAGTTATGTGGAGGAGACCTTAACGTTTTGTTCATGATTTTCTGGATTTCTATCCAGGGAGATTTCTCCCAGAATAAATAAACGTTGGTGCTAACAACGCCTGGAGCTTTTCACGACGGATAGTTTGCATTGTGCAACCCGGAAAATTAATGGAAAGTTCCAGGGAAAAGCCTCGCGGCGTACGATTTTGTTTCCGGTATTAATTATTATGCAGTCGACGCACGTTTGAATCTCAGTTCGACAATATAAAACGTATACCTGAAAAGCCGTACCTCACCTAGCGAAAAATTGAAACGACTTAAGTAATTGCCTTTAAGAGCCACGTCCTCGTGTCAATTCGCTCCATACATTATACAGAACGTTATCTTTAGG
Source organism: Cryptocephalus primarius (assembly GCA_963576515.1). Classification (NCBI taxonomy): domain Eukaryota; kingdom Metazoa; phylum Arthropoda; class Insecta; order Coleoptera; family Chrysomelidae; genus Cryptocephalus; species Cryptocephalus primarius. Next base: position 428,172 of record OY754955.1, on the reverse strand, counting down.
CTACAAGGTGGCGTTTTGATGGTTACCACTGATGATTAAAGCAATGAAAACCTTGCGAGAACCTATAAAACCCCCAAGAGTCTTATTTGTTCAGCAATAATTGCATGCAACTAATTTTAAAAAAATCAAACTGAAATATAGATCAGCAAAGTTCTTGAGTTCTATACTTAATCCTGCGAATTGCTGTCGAGGCATCAAAGTGCCAAACATCCAAAAAATGTGATGTAGACACATCGGAAATATAGGAAGTAGAAGGACGATACAACATAGCAATAAATAATAAATTTCAAGTACTGATATTTGGACTATAGTACCAAGTAAGTACCATAAAAGAATTTATCTGCTTCCATTTCATGTCCCCATATTTTAAATTGCCATTTTGATCTAAAAAGTAATTTCATTTTTCGCTAGGGAGTACCAAGTAAGTACCATAAAGTGCTTACATTTTATGGCTACATTTTAACCTAAGAAGTAATGTCACTTCTTCAACAAACTTTCCTCGATATCGTCGGGCGCGCAACTTATTCAGATTCCATATGAATATTGCATGAAAGGAGACACACAAGAGAACACCGCTAAAAACTATCAGGGATTCAAGAAGGAATTGGATATACAGGAGCGGGTTTCTCTCTTCTCCTCCACGTACATAATTATAATGCACAAATGAGATGAAGTATTTTGAAAATTATATCCGTTCAACTGGGTAACGGGTACGTACGTTCATTCGCACCAACAATATATTTATTAAATGTAGGTATCTTCATCTCTTTTCCGAGCGAGAACATCTCTGGAACAAATCCCCCGATATCCCCCAATCATAATCCAATAAAGTAGTTGGGCTATTACTGGGGCGAAATTGGCAGAAACCGTAAAAACGCGGCCGAGGGATGAGAGCGAGAAAAATCTCAGTGCGCTCCCCCCATTACACTTATGAATAATAGAAATATAATTTATCGATTCGCCAAAGAAATAAAGGCGCCGTTATTGTCTCAGGAGGCCTTTTACGGCGTCCCCGAGGTTGCCTATTAACCTTTTACTACACCCCTAGTAACGATATTTTACAAAGCCCCGTCCTCATATAATGAAGGTGTTTACATGCGTACCGCCGGTTTCTGCAGAAAGCCTGATAATTAGGTAGCCACGGAATTTTCAGCGCGCCAGCCACTTCATTATCATGAACGCCGCTCTTAACGCTGAACTAATGACGTGACGTTAGGCCGGCGCTTTTATTCAAACTATTTAACTTTGGTTTAATGTTTGGAAACTCGCCCGATACGTTTCCTACCTCTCGTTCGTTTATTTTTCGAGGCATTCCATGCAACCGAGACTAACGACGGAATTGAGAAATATCTTCCTACGTTACCGATAAAAAAATTTTCAAATGAGGGAGGCGATGTTTACAATGGCATGTAAAAATGCAGTTGGTACTAAAATTGTAAAAGTAACACTCGTTTTCTTGTGTCCAAAAATGCAACCATTTGAAGTGCCAACTAGAAACTTAGTTTCTTTCTGTTATCTCACTACTATAAACCAAAAATTTGGTATATGAGGGTTTTGGTGAGGCAATTCGCTCTGTGGTATTGGGACCAATATCTGTAATATGAGACCACCCAGTCATGAGAAGGTCATCCTCCTGTTTCTCTAGGTTTTAAAGTATAACTAAGGAGATCTTGTTATTTAAAACAATCTGTTATTTTTATCGATAGTCTTTTGCAACTTTTTTTTTTGGGATTTTGCTATTTTTCTGTTAGAGAACATATTTATGTGCGCATTCGTCATTTTCGATACATTTTACCCAGTAAATATAATGCAATGCTAATATAAAATAAATTTAACCAAAATACATAATAACAGGCAGACTTATTTAAATAAATAATAATAATAACCCATGGTTAACTCCAAAATGTATATACGTAAATTATTTCTAAAGTTGTAAATTTAATATAAAATAGGAGTTTTGCCTTATAAATTTCTAATTCAAGCTAGAATAAATTTTGAGGAAAATTGCTTTTGTATCAAAATTTAAGAATATATAAAAATTCAACAAAATCCTAAAAATGGCTGTAACTGTCTTAATACGTCCTCTTAAACATATTTTAAAAGTTAAAGCTAAATTCGATAGAAATAACCAAAAAGCAAATTTTGTGAAATTTATACAGGGTGTCCATTAGTCACAGTTCGAGTTGGTAAATTCGATAGGTTTAAGTGTCTTTGATTGACTGTCTTATTGTTAGACTTTTGTTACCATTGTGTCCCTAAGTACCGCTTAAATATCCAAAAATGAAATATTGATAAGAATTTAAAGAGAACGAGATATTGCTAATCATACCTGGCAAACTCAAGATGGGAGGAGTCCTCGGTCTTCGCTCGTCCCTTCGGAGGAAGAGATTCTGGCATTGCACACCTGAAATCAAGAAGAATCAATTGCTGATGGTCAATAAGTAAAGAGCGCTCTTAAACTAATACTTCGGGGGTGTGACATTGAGCCCTTATCCCCAAGGATGGCAACTATTGTTGTTTGATTGCAACTTTAGTTCCCTTGCCTTGTTTCACCTCTTCACGCCATGAGGCAATGTAGCGTAGTTTCCTTTAATCTAAGCTATGGAATGTTGATCACCCTCGTTATATTTTTAGTACAGGTTTAGTTTTTCAGAATGTATCGTATACCGAGAACCCGATGAAATAAAGCCACTACATTTGAACTTTTTGCAAAGATGTGAAAAGGAATACTCGATGAATTCCCGTTGATGATAAATCGTACCGTACTAGTCAAAGTCTGTCGCCGCCTTTTTCATGCCGCCTGCTGTATCTTATCCATAGAGCGAGGCCACTCGAGTTGATGTTTAAATTGTTCCTTTGCGATAAGTACGTAATTATACAACAAAAACAATTATATAAAAGCAAAACACGATATTCATACGTCCGCTACTACAGCAAAGTAAATAAAATCCGTATATTTACACTCCGTAGCTTGATAAATCCAAGTATAGTTTGTCTACTCGCTCGTTCATTACCTATCGATTTACTGTCCTTAAATTACTAATAACGTACGAATATTTGGGACTTCTCGATAATTCATAAGAAAATTTTCCAGGTATGTAACGTTGATGATACGCGGATATCAAAATACTCGGCCCGGAGCATTCGCATTCGTTAACGTCGAGCGGCGTCATTAAAATTGAACAATTCTAAAAGGATCTCATAAAATAAGCATACGTGAGGCACATCCGGCGGAGGCAATAATTCCAACTTACACTTACCGCGCGTCGAGGAAAACCGTTCAACAAGGAAAACGGCTAATAAAGAACGGAGGCGGCCGAAAAGGATAAAACGTAATGGATATGGTGAAATGCCGTAAACATAATATGCGGTCTTCGCCAAGGTACGAATCGACTACTGATTGGGGGTCGAGGGCCAGTCGATAACTTCGACAAAATGTCGCAATAAATACCAAAAACTAATTATTTCGGTATGTACACCATTTCCTGGAGAACAGACGATTTATGGGGAAGGGGAGGGTCTGGAAACTGACTGCGAAACGGACGGGGTGAGTATTGGGAGATTTCGAGGGTGATATCTATTGGGGGAGGGGTGGGTCTCGGATTTGTTTTTGGGGCGTTTGTTTTGTCACGCGTGTCCATCGACAAGAAACTAATTCGACGACCGAAGCTGTTCACGCAGTCCCTCTTTGAATCGCTTTTTGTACTACGCTGTTGTGTTTTACCTTATTTGTCCTTTATGTCGTCGCTCGCGGCGAGACGAGGACACAGAGGATTTTGACTTTTCGGGACTCAGTATAGGAATTATCTGGTGCCAAATTTGAAACTTTTCCTCTCTTTATAGATCCAGAATTGGTTTGGAACTCCAGTGTCTATGTGGAGTGTACGTTGCTGACAACGACTACCAGAAGACAGAAAATTCCATCCAATGGATCATCGTTTATGGTACTCAAAGGATCGTAACTTTCCGAAATTCCTGTAGGATGCCAGCTTTCAACCAAGAAGACAGCACTCACTAACGAAGAGGTAACTGCAGGACAAGACATCCTGCTTCTACATTTGATTTCAAATAATGACACCCACGTTAAACTAATTTTACCCTAAACTTAGATGAAAAATTAGACATACTCAGGAAGATTGAACCAGAATATATAGAAAACCATCCAGTATTCATCGATCTATCGTAATTTAACATATAATTATCATCATTCTAATAGTACGAATTTAGAAGAAGCCCGGCAGCCCTGGAACTAGCGATTTTACATGAAGAAGCTCGGCACTTGAGTATTCAGGAGGAACGTCAACCCTTAATAAAGTCGTCATTAGTGGGCAAATTTATAGCTCATAGGGCTCATAGAAGCACCAGAAATATCTTGGAAAGATGTTTGGAAATCTGGAAAGAACAATCTAGGTGCTTCAAAAAAAGGGTTGAAGGTTTAAATTTACTTTTTCTTAGTTTAGTTACAAGTTTCAATTTGTTGTAGTTAACAACCTCCCTTTGAAACTATCGTAGAACCATAGCAACAGAAACACTACTCCGTAGACCGGTTCCTTATTAACGATTTTTGCTGTTGTCAGAACTTTTACCTTCTTAAGTGCTCCTTGGAGGAGGCAAGAAGATTTTGTAACCATCGAACAGCTTATCTGAGGTTCCACCGAGGTTTCCTCCTTGAGTATTCCTTAAGTGATGGCCTATAAATTTGCCCCTAAGAAGAATAGACCTTCTCAAGTCAGCACAAAGAAGGTCATAAGTCTGAATCAACGAAAGTACGTGGAACGTTTGAATCACAGATTTTTGTAATTCTATTCAAGTAGTATGTCTGTTACACTGTTCTTACTTGTCGCTCTGTTACAATTTCAATTCGTTCACCGCAGATATAAAGCAGGCTCTTGTCCTGTGATTCGGGCAAATTCGCCGGGACATCAGTCAACGTGTAAAACGTCGATCCCCCGACGTTCATTACCGAGAGGGGGCGCGAGCCGTAAAACTGATACCTAACTGGATGGATCCGTTATCATTAAACAGAATTAGGCTATCAATGAGAGGGCCAGATTTATGTCCGGCCATAATTCCGACGTTCCTGTCTCGTCAAATCTGATCTGGCCGGATACGGGATAGATTAAACCTGGACGAAGTATCATCCGCACATCATAAAACTCAACAATTGGGAGGACGTTTAACGAAAGGTAATATCACGCGTGATTTTAGCGGGGCGATATATTGCCTTTCTGGGAAAAGTTTTTACGATTTCTAAATTCAATTTGTGTTTCAGGGACTTATTCTTCATTTGATTGGAAATGATTCCAGGAATTCCAACAGAAAAGGGATTTCAACATAGATGAAGTGAAATTCCACACGATTGATTGGTGGAACTGGCAATTATTACTAGAGCAGACATAGAATATGCTACTTCATACCTAAGCACATTTTTAGACAAACCACCAATAGGAACCTAGAATATGAGCAAGAATCGCCTCTGCAGATGCTTGCCGCAGGTAAAATCGAAACGTCAAGAGCAAAATTCTATAACCACCACGGCCCAACAGCCCGGAAAACGCTCGATTCATTGAATTTCTATTTCCTATCGTAATTACATTTAAATACACATCGAGTAAGTAAATATTCAAACTCAAGGTGTGTGCAATTTTTCCCATTTTTACGGTTATGTCTTAAGGCTCTCCAAGAGTCTAACAGCTAGTCTTTTAGCCTGAGGATACACGCGGAAAACATTCAAGTATTGTTTTTTGTATGACTTAAATACAATGCACGCGCCCTTCGGAGTAATCTAAATTATTAACAAATCTAAGCCATAGCATCTCGCGCAGACCACACCGGAGTTATGCACACATGCCCTAACGGGGCTCGCTCCGGTCCGTCGAGTTACTATTACCTCATTAATAATACAGTGCCGCTAAAAATATATAAACCTCGAAGATGGTTAACTGTTGAATCCGTCCTCCATACATATTTAATGTCAGTACGTACAACGGATTCCGAGGGGTAACCCGATCGATGACGGTATACAACGTTAACGTTTCGATCCCGAGATGCCTGAGGTAGGGGAATGCATTAGGTACCGAGTGACAAATTAATTGATGTATAAACTTTTCATTCAATTTGCAGAGGGCGAATTAAACGAAACGAAACGGCCGTTGGAAACTATTCAGACGCACGAGTTGGAATCGTATCATTCCCGGCATAGTTTCGGCGGTTGTGGCGGGAATAATTTCGATAACATCGAGCGGTTTAGGGCTCTGATTTTCAAAATGTGGCCCCGATGTGACTCTGCCCGTCTAAATATATTCGAAAATTTGAGGTGGGTAAGATTTACCGCAATTACAGATGTTATACACTACAGAAGGGCTAAATAAGGGCATTAGGGATAACTCAAAATTGTATCCTACGAGAAATGTTTAAAAATTGAAGTTTCTTTTGAAAATTCATGTATCAAGTAGACGTTGTGCTAAACACCACAGGCACGTAATTCGTCGCATTTTATTTAAGACTCGAATTGTGGTACGCGTTACCCGGACCCCGATTGAAAAAGATTATAAACGAAGAAGGTGAAGAGGCTTGAAAATTGTTATCCGCTCGTGGTGACAGGGTATTAACTAATATTAAATGAACCGTACTTAGAGTATTATTACATAGTGTCCTTATTATAGAATTTCATTTATTTGTATTTATTAGGGAGGAAGTTCGGGAACATCATAAAAGTGTCCTGAAACAGAGGTGTCCCTATTATAGAAGTGTCTGCATTTGGAGGTTTCACTGTAATATTACTAATGAATTATATGCACAGGTGCTGAGGTGAATATAGTGTGATGAACCACAATTACGAAACAAGAAAAATACTCAAAGAATTCTCTTATAAGAATTTTAAAGAGGCATCTGTCAAAAAAGTATTGAAGTAGAATCTCATTTGTGAGAACCTATGAGAATGGTCTAACTACCATTATCTTTTCTCCGACCTGAAGTAGATTGATTGCCATCTTCGATTTAATAATTCAAAATTTTTTTAATTGCATTTCAGATTAGAACCTGAATGCTTGCATGGGTAGTAGTACCCAGGTGTTACAAAGTGACGCAAAGTGACAAATAGTCCAGGAAGATTGAAAATCCATTACCATCATTGGTGTTGTTTTCGTTGGACAAAACTTTTTGTTGTAACGTTCGCTTACAAAATATTTACCAACGAAATACTTTTTGCCGCGGCCATCGGAGAATAAAACAAATATTAATATTATCGGCCACCGCGTTTTTCCATGATTGATTCTCCTCCAGAAAAGCACGCGTATAACAAATACACACAGATACACGCGCATTATACGCACAATGTATTAATTCGTTTCGGATCCATTGGTCTTCTCTCAAGAGATGTTTCCATCATTTTCCTTAATGAACAGGCCCTAATGTTCCTAATTGACCGCTTCGGAAAAATATTTTCCGAGGTGATTAATGGCCCCTACCGCGGAAGTTTTAAGTGAATCATTCGGTTATGAAAAAAGAAATTAATAACCTCACGGGCAGGCGCGTCCTTTCGCCCTGCACAATTCTCTATTGATCACTCGAACCGGTCACAATGCAGATTGTCGAACCGTATTGACTTTTGGGATTACTGTCATGGTGCCGCTTGAACGCAGAATTGTTCCCCAATTAATTTTGATACAACTGACAATTTATGCGGCTCGTACGGGGATTGTTGAGGCTTAATTGTTACGTCCGGAATGAATCCCGTAATCAGCTATTTGCAAACAGTATTGTACTTTTATCAGCGTCCGATTAAGCAGATGGGACATAATATGATACTCATTTGCCAATCGAGGAACGAGTGCAATTATTAGTTATTCACGGTTGTAATTAAAATTTCACTTTGATTACCAAATTAAATAACAATTATCGTTTCCAAGACATATTACATTTGTTTTCTAGTACAATAAATTTATTTGCAAATTTCTCATTACTTAATTAAGTGGAAGATACGATGATGCTCGTATCTACACTGAAAGAAGTAATATGGTAACTTCAATACGATAAATAATCGTTTTCAATTAGTTCCGACTGTATAAAAGACTATTAGGACTATTCAGACGTAGGAGACGCACTACGCAGCTGCACACTATTTAATTATTGCATATATTTTATGCTACGAATTAGTAGCTATGGTATGATAATCATGTGCGTCTAGAGCGATGATAAGATGAGATAATTGAGTAATTACCATAAGCTTTTCCATGTGGGATTTCATTAGCATTTCCTCTTTGATGCGTGCAAAATCTCGCTGATGTGCAAGGCTGTAGAAACTGTCATATCACCAGAATCGATCCATAACTACATCGGAAGTTATGTAAATTACTACGTACGTAGTGCGAATTTTTCAAGAAAACTGAAATATAGTTCCGTCGGATCGTTAAGCAGACGCCGCGCCGCTCTTTCTCCTTTTCCATATTTCCCGTTCAATTAGTTTAATGAGGGAAACGAGTCGAAACATTTCAGGAGCAGAAATTTACGGCATTCCACAGTAATACACTTTACGAACGTAGACGAGGTAAGAGTCGTGAAATATCTTAGCGGAAACTTTAACCGTAAGTCATTCAAAATACGTTAATCAAAACTGGAGGGTTAGGGGTAGGAGTGATAGCTTTGGAATACGTGAATACTTCCATTTGTCAACATTCATCCTAATGCTGTTCGCCAGGGTGGATAAAATTTAAGAAAATCAGCTAAGTGGCTCATTTTTACTACGCCGAGAAATATAAATACGAAAAGGTTCCCCGGGATGAAACGTGGTCCACATAAATTCCGGAATTTCTGCTGCGTCGAATGTCTGAGAAGGAGAGCTATTCAAGATTTAACAAATACTAGGATGTGAAAGGTGAAAAATGTCGTGAGGGATTTGAATAACGTCTAAGCGTACGTTTCCGCTATGAACGGGCGGAATTTTTTATTAAAACTAATTTATTTACTCATCCGAACACAAAACTTGTTACTTAGAAACGAACTCGGCGTTGCAGAGACACCGACGACGCATAAAAATCTTCATAAAATTGTCCATTGAATATTTATGAAACGGAATTGAATTCAAAATAAAATCGAAGCGAATGTAGCGGTCGTACACAACGTTGGGATTTTAATAGGGCAACTAATTTATTTATTAAACGGACGTAGTGAATAAAATAAATTAGAAATCTTTCAAACGAAACAATTAATGTCTAAAGTGCTCAATTCAATGGCATTTTGGAGAAGCTGTAACGATTAAGGGACAAAACTATTCTTCAATTAATAGATTGTTAACTTGAAATATTATTAACCGTAACGTAAATTATCTTGAACAATATTTATGTGGGGTTTAAGGGGACACGGAGCCTCCACCATATGTCAGGGCAGCGTAATAAGGAAGGGCGTTGGTAGCCACAAGGGGCCACAAAAGCTTGCTGTAAATAAAACAACACTTCGAAAAGAAAAAATAAGAAAAGAAAGAAGATTAATTAGAAGATTAGAAGAAAAATAAGAAATAAGAACTTCTGATTTCTACGGGTCGGAGAGCATCTTCGGGTTGATAGGTTCTCTTAGGTCTCTTCGTCGACAGACCACCTTCTTAAGTAGGACACTCTCTCCTGTCTGTTTATTTATATTCATATTTTGTTTTGTGTTCTTTGGGCTTGTTGGTGTAAGGCGTGCCGTTTAACGAAACATTTCTACCTTGATTGTCGGCATGTTTATAGAAGTTTATATCGCTTCACCTCGGCCTGAGCCGTGATCCTATTTGTTGTGTTATTGAAATACTGTTAAATGAGTCCAGGAAAAGAAACTTGTTGACCGACAGCTTCAGTTGAAATAAGTCTAATAGGAGAATTGGGCATTCCCTTGTGCTTAGGTCGAGAAATTCTCCTTTAGACTCTAGAAAGCAATGGGGGATTTATGGAGTGCCCATAGTAAAAATCACCATGGAAACTAAATATTCAAAAGCAATAATTTCCCCAATCGTATCTTCGGTGGTAAAAGTCACGACCGAAGGTGTTAACAATAGGGAAATTATTAGAATCGATACGTGGTGTACGAGAAGCCTATACATCGCAGGCTATCGGAACAGGACGGGAACAATTACAGATTTGTCCAATATTAGCTCGAAGAAATGCGGAAAAGATAATTTCCTTTAAGTCTTACAGAGCAATTAGTGTTGGAAAAATGCAAAACACTCCATTTTCCACATTTCCCTACTCAAATCGTCGCTTCCTTTAACAAAAGATCGTATAATAGTGACTCAACTGCACTTGTCAAAAGTATCCCATTAGTTGGAAAATGACGGTAATTTCCCCGCTTCCAGACCACATCCCAGCGATAAAAACCGTATCCGTACGTTCCCCGGGCGGAGGCGGCTTCTGTTCCATACGGAACGAAACGTCGAAAGCTATTTAATGGATAGAAATGCAATTACAACTAATGATTTGTCAGATGTTTCGTATGTATGTAAAAGCCCACCAAAGCTATCCAATTGGCTAAGAGCTCACAGCTTTGATCCTTTTGAAGTCGATACAAACAAACGCTAGGCATCCGCATTACGCTAAGTGTATTCATTCTCTATGTGAATCGGCACATCTACATGCCTCAAACATTCTGGTTTGCTACGACTCGCGTTCGGTGGATGTTCCGAGGGGGCGTAGGGGCTGGTGGGGGAGGAAAAGGAGGACGGAACCTTCGTCAAAGGTGTGCGTTTTTATTGTTCTGAACCGATGCTTTTTTCCTCGACGGAAGAAGCTACTGATTAAAAAAGTTTTCCACGGGATAGGAAAGTGTAACTTTCCCTGAATCCAAGGTACAAAGGCTCCAACGGAGATTTTTCTTTGTTTATACAAGCATCGGACGTAGTAAATTTCAGATTGGATCAAACTCGAGTGGTTAACTGACGAAGTTCGTTCCATCCCGATTCAAAACAATAAAACATGTCGTCTGTACTGGAAAGTGTTACTGTGTCACACGCAGGCGACCCTTCGAGTTGAACTTATCACAGCTAATTACATTTAAATTTATACCGTGGATGATAAGCATCACGATGTGTTTAAAAGTGTTAAAGTAAAAGCCTTTTAATACGTCAACGCGATAAATTCAAGGTACCCACTTCCAAGAAGGCTCCATATTTTTATGTCTTTAAAAAATGTCGCATATGTGTAACATGTTTTACATAAATAACTCTTCGGGCTGTGTTTATATCATATTTAAATTTTTTACGGGCACATTCGTATTTATGCCGGCATAAACTTGGAATGAAATAGTAACACCGGCCCGTATAATATCAACTATCAAAAACGAAACTGCCCGTTATGAATATTTAATGGAAAATTCATTTCTTTTATTAGATTAAAATAGAAAATACTAATCGCGATTATATTCAAATGTTTCCGGAAATTTTTATGAGCCGCTTTCACGAAATTTCGTAGATATTCATAGATTACGCATATTACGAAATTGGAAGGTTCACAATTCCAAAGCGACTGATAATAGTCAATAAAAAAACTAAAGTAACATACATTTTTCAAAAAAAAAATCATATATGTACATAGGCTATGACTTAACTCTTAACATCTTATAAATCATATGCTCACTTCGGTTAATGATCAATTAAATTTTAATTACTGAGAGTTTTTCTCTTCCCTCAATTGCGTCACTGATTAATCGTAAGTCGTTTTCTACGCCACCATGACTTAACATACCCCATCTATCAAACTTTATTTTCACTTGCCAGGAGTCACCGTAACTCAAATTTCAAGCAACGTTACAAGCAAATAGTTCAAGTTCGAGCATTTAATGTAACACAAATTGGACGAGATCGAATCAACCTTTACTTAGACGAGGGAAACTCTGGAAAAATAGAATTACCAGATCGATTACGTGATGAATTCGATGTCGGACTTGGTGTCAGGGGGCAAACGAAAATCGCTTGCCCTCAGTCTCGACATATTACAGGAATTGGGAAACCTGGGCAAACCTGGGAAACAAGGGAAGTTTATTGCGTTTACGCACAATTCAGATGACGCAAAGTGAATACAGAAAATGCCTGAAATTTTACATTAGACATCATTAGGATTTAAAAAAAAATTTTTAAACATGAGTTAGGTTTACCACTAATAGGTTTAAATTGAAATAAAGTAATTGGAAGAATTATAAATCGGAATAGAACGAATTAATCCTTCTGTATCCTTGTGGGTTCACTACCGAAAGGGCCGAATCCCTACCAAAAATGTAATGGTGCCTCTTTACAAACCCTGAACAGGTATACGAAATTTATATGTCGACATAGGTGAGAAAGTTTGACTGATCAGTCAACATTATACTTAGACAACTAAGGGAATTGTTTGTTTTGATTAAGTACTTATTTTGTCAGTGGTTGAAGTTCTAAAGTTGATCTTTGTAAAAGCAATATTTATATTAAGCTTTAAGAATAACTATTTTAAGTGATACTTGCGTTACTATTTTGTTTTTCAACCACGATTTGCTTTTGGAGAAACGGTGCCCATAACTCCAACTAGCCGAGTGGTGTATAAATAACGCGGAGTAGGATTCGTGATTCGGATTTGCAAATGTTTGGGGAATTTAACGGTTTTTTCTGGGGGATTTTCGACCTTTCTGGGGAATTTAACGGTTTTTCTGGGGGATTTACCGATCTTTATGGGGAATTTATTGTCTTTTCGGAGAAATTGAACGGCTTTTTGAAGGTGTTTGATGACTCATCGACGATTTTGGGGAGATTAACGGTTTTTTGCAGGTGTTTGATGACTCATCACTTGGGGATTCTGGGGACTTTAACGTCTTTTCTGGGGAATTTAACGGCTTTTTGCAAGTGTTTCATGACTCGTTAACGGTTTTGGGGAGGTTAACCGTTTTTGTGCAAGTGACTGATGACTTGTCACTTGGGGAAATTAACGGTTTTGCTGGGGAATTTAATGGTTTTGCAGGTGTTCATTAACTGATCATAGCATATTTGGGCATTCGCAGGTGATCTAACGGTTTTAATTGGGATTGAGACGAAAAGACGTTAAATCCCCCAGAAAAACCGTTAAATTCCCCAAACACCTACTCTGAGTCATTTATCCACTACTTAGCCATCTTTTAATAAACGAAGGAAAACACTAAACACATTTTCTATTCAAATTATTCGTTTTTCACTGTCCTCGCCGCATCAGACAACATCTCGAACGTTCCTAGAAAGTATCCTCCTCGAGATAAACAATTTTATTTAGTTGGAACTTCCCCGTGAAACTTTCCTTTTCCGTCGAGAGAAGAAACGGATCGTCTCCGTTCGATTCGACTTCACTTCACGGTTCCGGAGGAAACTTCCCGAGGAATCGTCAGTAATAGTTAAGCTCCTAGCGCGGAGTTTTTGAACGATAAGTCAACCCTTGGCGCGAGTTTTCAATACGTCTAATAATGTTTAGAACGGGTGTAAGTGATAGATCGCCCGATCTGTCTCCGAGAGTTATCTCCGAACTCGATACAGATTACACGGCCCCGTACATGATTATCCTTTCTTTCCCCCTTTTATGTGCCCACGTGTTAGGATCTTTTCTTTTGCTTATCGACAGGAGGAGAGTGTCGACTTGCGGTTGCGGTATTTAAAAAAGACGTCGTCGAAGTTTGACGAGGGATGGCCCCGAAGAGTGATTTTTTTTCGAGTTGACAACATGAAAGTGAAAAGGGATGAAATGTGAGTAGCGCACGGGCGCCGGATCGGTTCGTTAACTTTTCAGTACGATGGAAATAAAGCAGGCGCTTTTCAAATTGTCACTAGACGAGTATACTTTAAATTTCAAATATCCACTTTGCAATCGACTTCAAGGATTTTTTCGAGACGAAAGTGTATGTAAATAAAGTCAATAAACGTTGATCCGAAGGAAAAGAGAACAACTGGGTCAAACCTTTGAACATTTTTCCGTTTCAATATCATGCGAACGGTGTATCGGGCTTGATAAATGCAAATGATTTTCTGTTATCGTTAGATTGGTTTACAAACACACACAAAAAGGGAAGAAAATATAACAATAAGGGCTCGATCGAGCTTCCATGTCATTTTCGAAATGACGTTTCGGTAAAAATGTTTATCTCCATGTTCTATTCCACGTTACGACACAAAGGGAACTTAGTTGCTCTTCGTTCTATATTGATTCTGATGATTTTGTGGTTCACCACACGAGCGATATGACACTGTTTTTTACTGGTAAACATACACGTTTATAATTACCTTGGCACAACTTTTACTATGTTCAGTACTTGGATTTCTTGGAAATTTCAATCCCTCCACCTTTCGAGCGTCTGTACTCCCATCCACACCAGTTTACATTCATACTCGTATATTATTTTTACCGCATTATATTTGAGACAAAATTACAGTAAACTTGCTACAAGACACCCCAATAAAAGGTCTTAAATTATCTGTTGAAAGGGCTTCATTGCCGACTAGGAGATTGTTTTGAATGGTCATCTGGGATATTAGGACCATACAGGAATTTTTAAATGACCAAAGACAAATTAATCTTTTCTACACCATGGAAAAAATTTAAAATCATCTCCTTTTCACTTTTTTGCATATGGTGTCTAGGACATTACGGTGAAGGTTCTAAGTCGTCGACTTTTTCCAATTTTCTTCATCATCATCATCATCATACCATCATCCACTGCTGTTTCTTCATCTGAACCTGCTTCTTGATTTATTTCAAGTTCTCTGTTTAATCAAGACCGCCACATTTTAAAAATTATGAAACGGACACTTCTCAAGATCAGAGCAAAATGAATTTATTTTAAAAATATATTTTCAGTCCCTATCTTACCCACCGTTAAAACAATTTTCCCTCGTTATTATGTAGTTTAAGTTTACATAACGACTCATCAGTGAGAATAACTTCTTTCTTAGCTCCCCCTGTTGTTTTCTAAGTACTCTAAGTACGGCCCATTTGATACATGTAAATACCCTGTCACAACTAGCGGATAACAATTTTTAAACCCCTTCAGCTTCTTCGTTTATAATCTTATACGATCAGGGTCCGGGTAACGCGTACCACAATTCGAGTCTCAAATAAAATGCGAAGAACCATACACACGCACTAAAGGCAAATAACAAATTTCGTAACATCTACGAACATACGTGCACGCGAATACTCTCGAAGGTTTTATTGATTAGCTTACAACGCGATCATCGCTTCAAAAGGGGCCCGCCTCATCCGGATAATTTAAACGTTTAATATAAAGTTTGGGAGGCCTCTTTCTCGGCAACTATCAGGAACGGTTGTTTGTGACATTATTTATGAGATTTGCGGCGTCTCCTTCCACTTTCGCTGAAGGCGGAATTCATTCGATTATATCGCGATAGTTTCAGGTGGGATGGCGGCGACGGCGGCGGCAAATTGAGAAAAGTTACGGTGGAAATGGAAAATCGAGGAGGAGGTTCTGGTTTTTAGGTGGACAAATCCCATCTCGAATTTAGAATCGGAGGAGAAAGTGGCCGTGCTTTTCCTACTTTAGATTCGGTAGGAAATAATATGAAGTACACCATTTAGCTAGGCCAACAGGGACACTCACAGGTAAACTTATTCAACTCAAAATATTCAACTCAAATAATAGTCTTCCAAGGTTATAGCCGAGTTATAAGTGTAAAGGATTATCTAAAAGAGGAAGCGACGTCGATCTTTTGACCACATGATTTCAGTACTTCACGTATTCGAAGTTATGATTGAATACTGATTCACGTTCTTCTCCTCCCCGATAACTTCTAATGAAAAGCGAGAAGAGAACCTCCTTCACCCCTTTCCCTGGTTAAATGTTTCATTACATTACGATTAATACTCGAAGCGCGAGACATACGTTGAAGTTCCATTAGAGCGGTTAGAGACAGCCCATATGCGCACGTATTATATTTCTTGATATCGCAAACCAGCAAGTGCACTCGGGGAACAATCAAGATAGCACAAAGGAGCGATATTATGCAGTCCGGAGAATAATTACACTCGTGTACGGTTGAAGTGGAGAGAAAAAATTTACACGATTATTTGTTAGCGACCTCGTAGGTAAAAGAGTATTATTATGCGAATCGCAGCAAATTACTCTTTGCCGCTATTTCCACTTCTAAGAGCAATTTAATCCGGGCTGTATACGTCGAAATATGGATTAAAATACCCATTTGGTGATTTCACGTTCGCGCATGGGGTGGAAACGGGATATGGAAACGTACGGGATTATTTCATCGTCGTCCTAATTCTTCCAAATCTTTTTTCTCGCGTCACTTTGAAAATTTCACATCACAGCCGCAGATAAAACTGGCTACGTGCAGTGGGGCATTTTAAAACTCCTGCCTTCCCATCAATTTCAGTTGAACGTTTGTGCCTAAAACATCGCTTTGGCTCTCAGACGGGAGCACTTAGCTGATACGCCGAAGCGAGTCAATTTTCCTATGTTTTTACCAACAAAAATGGGTAGTCGGTAACTAATTTACTAGAAGACACCGTAAAGATCGAACGCAAATTCTATTTATTCCTCGCCGAGTACCGGCCATCACTCAATAGTTGATTCGAGCATCGGTCGATAAAAATACTGGAAGCGGTAGAAAAAGTAATGAAGCTAAATGTACTTTTTCAATTTCCGGTCGACCTTAAGGAAATCAAATCTAAAGATGACAGTGCGATGGAGGCATTTTTAGGTTGGGTAGGGAAATATCCCTCCCTCGTTCTTTGTCCCCAACATGCAAGCTATTAAGGCGATAAAGGGTCGTTTGTATACTAAATGATACTGAAATCAGTGGCATTTCGCTATGCATTATGGGGGAGATACTTTGCTGCGTCCCCCTATTTCCTTTTATTATTATTTGGTCAATACTTTCGGAGAATGAGATCACACGGTTTTTGTTTCAAGGGTGTGGCTTCAAATTTAAAACGGCAAATTAAACAACTAATATAAAATGTTGCATTACATACTGTTGCTCGATTCAAATTCTATTGAAAGTGATGAAATAATTTAAATGGGTACGTTTATATTTCAATAGAAAGTTGCCCCAGTTGATTAGCTACCAAGTTTTACTTTATTTCTACGTTTGGCAACGTCGCGAATGCCGACAAGTGTAAATAACTGTAGTAGGCAACAGTAATAGAACAAAGTAGGCAGTATTCTATAATGGGAGCGCATGAATCTTGTGACGTTGCCAAGTTTGTTTAGCCAAATACAAACTATTGTTATTAAACCCATTGTATCTCGTGATGCAGGTGTCCAAAAATAATTTCTATTAAATAAGTCGAAAGAGAAAATAGTTTGTTTTCAGTGTTCCGATTTTCACTTAATTCTTGGTATTAGAAGGAAAGATATAATGATTTAAAGGGCTGATTTCCTCAATATCTCATGTTAATTTCGAAAAAAATATGAATTTTGTTTTCTTTGTATCACGAGTCAGGAGTCGACTTGAAAATTCATAATCGTTCTTAAAGAATCTTCGCATTTTGAAGTCATTCTTTGCGTTAAGTAGTATAGACTAAAAAAATACTCAAGACACCTGTTGAACAACACAAAAGAGAATTTGTAAGATACCAGCGAATAATAGGAATAGTTAACGAGGGAGTGAATGATTACTACACGTTTATACCTGCCATATTTGTATTGTGTACTGAGTGTTTAAATGCTTAGTTGAAAGGTAATCGAAAAAATTTGATAATGTCTTGGCCGACGAATTTCTATTACTATTGTGTTTACCTTTGGACAGTGCCGCCAGAACACGGAAATATGTGACAAAGTAAAATTCTTCCACTTCGTATAATGTATTAAACTAGTATAAAAATCGATAGAATCCAACCTCTTTCTCTTTTTGGTTAAGGGTAGGTATCACTTACAGAAGAGTCCCCGGTGTTCTAGGTGGGGGGTTAAGGCGATATTGTAGAAACCTATCCCTTGGAAAAACACCATATAATAAGGGTCCAAGGGCGCGAAAAGAATAATGGAATATACAAGGACTTAACACGAAACGAGAACGAGTTTGACGAAATCGAAACCAGCTTTGAGTTAGGGTAAACCTCTTCATCTAAGCATCTTTTATTATTCATTTGCGATTTTACGAACAACCCAAAGTGTTGCCTCGATAACGACCCCGCTATATATTAAATAATAACATCTATTTTAGTGACATGAATGATTCAATAAGATGCGCAGGAAGCGAAATCCGTGATCCTCCATCTCTCCAATTAATACCGACCGACCGACCATCCCGTTTCGAGCGTACACAAAATACGTTTAGCTGCCAGTTACCCGGGCTGATATCTAGATCGGCCCCATAATGGAAAGTTACAAAACGCGTAATTCAATCGTCGAGAGCTCACTCGGATTTTATCCATTTAATAAAGCATTATCGGCGATACAGATTGATAGGAATCGATGAGGTGACGATGAAAGTTGAATGAGGGTCGGTGCCAAGGACGGATGGAAATACCAAATGAAACACGGGGGATGATTAATGTGGGAAAAAGTCGGGGCAGCGAGGGAGATACGTTGCCGAAGCCTGGGCCGGTTCCCGAGGATCTCACATGACGCGGGAGAATAAAAGTCGAAGTTTTACGGTCTCACACGTACCGACGATTAACGAATCGAATTAGCGAGAAGGAAAAGGTTGCCGAGTACCACGGATCGATTCAAATTTCGTAACACGTTTGAAATATACCGGCGCTGACGCACTCAATGGCGTACATCCATCACAAATTTAATTAACGCCCGGACTAACTATATAATTAATTCCACCGAAATATTTTTACGCCGCCCCTAATCAATTCGCCCCCTAAATGTTTATACGATTACAATTTACCAATTGTGATTGCTAATCGATACGGTATGATTAACCAAATCCACTCGGTTTTTATTTGATATATGAAGTTAGCCACGTCCCCAACTCACCCGAGGGAATAACGGAGCGATTTTCCACCGCAGACAGCCAGACTTGTCTATAGCATTAATACTTATACGTTTTAGGTGTTATGGTGGCTTCGTCGGTTGACATTTAAATTGAAATAAGACCTTTATGATGATAAATAATGTCACTCGGTACATTAACTTCGACAAGCCCCATCGTACCGGTGTGTAATTTAAGGGGAGAGAAATGTCAGTGAGGATTCGTCGCCTCCCTCTTCCAGAGGAACGTAAGAGATCGACGAAGGAGTCACGGTCGAACGCATTAAGAGATTGAAGAGAAAGTTTTGCCTGCGATTCGAGATCGACGTGGGATCAGAAATTTCCCGAATTAATAAATCCGGCACGGATATTCGACCGGGCGTCGTAAACAGAAACCTGGACCGCTAAATTTCATCGCGGAGGCCGGGATAAAGCGACAATTCCAGAGATTTAAAAAATAAAAGTACACGCGCACACACGTGCCGTAATACGGGGTAAATTCATAGGAGCTGTATGTGGAATTTTAAATGGGATAACCCGCATATGAGAACGCCGCTTATGAAACGAGTAGTGTTGTAACGAAAATCCTTATTTGAAACAATGTTGAATTTCCACGCCTCACTTTGGTATAGGTAATCAAACAGGATTCGGTATTTAACTAGAAAAAATCGGTTAGATTAATCAGAAGTTAATTATGTTAACTAACCTATACTAGGATCCACGAAGTTACACAGTATAGAAAATGCTGACAAAGATACAGATTACGAAATACCACGCAAAGAATGAAATTGCCTCGCAGGAGAGGAAAAGCAACGCGAATTAATTTCCCATCTTAAGCAGGAAATGAATGCCTGAAAGAACCTGTGCGAAGCAGAACACAGAGTGGTGCATTATATGCAAGAGTATACGAAAGTTCTATTAAGGAGATTCGTCAAGAAGACGCCAAAAAGATCCTCCAGGAACCTCCTGAAACACTGTTGTCATCTCCTGGGAAGTAAAGGCCACGACTGCCATACAGGGACAAAGTGGAGGATTTTGATTTACCTGGTTTGAAAACCAGATTTCGAGGTGTGTTAAGGTACTTGGTGCCGTTAAGGAAAAACTCTCTTGCCTTTCTATTATCGACTATTGAAATCGAAGGGCAAATCAGAATCGTAGCTATTGCGCTTGCGCACTCACTGATAAAGATGTAATGAGACAGATTTGCGTGAAAATTGTATACACCCATCTCATTATAAGTTTTTAGAGGTATACGGATTCAGTGGAGTCTAAAAGTCCCGGCTTTCCCCTACCTACACCCCCATTGGTCGTTGTTTTGTGATTTGCTGGCTTCGATAACACTTCCTAATCGTATTAAAGTGTGTAACTGTCGAATTATAAAGATTTTATGTGAACGAGTCGATCCGAGCGAAAAGGAGAGATCAGATAAGTGAGTAATAGACTGAACGTTGATAATAAACGAATGAATTATGATGAGTTGAAGAATAATAGGAGCGGGTTGATGCGTAATCCCGGCGATGAAAGATAGCGGGAGCAATAAACGAGAATATTCATACCCCAAAGTTGATTACTAACAATACCAGGCGAAATTTCCATTCTGCGTGTATACGAATGGCGTATACACATATATGTGTATGTGTGAGTGCGAGCGAGGACCGCCCGACCTCTAGGTAGAGGAGAGGAGAGGCGCCATAAAATCCACATCAGAAATCATAAAGGGCAGTTAACGCGCCCAAAAATAATGGCATGCATAAACATAAAGGCCACAATGAATTTCAATATAATATATGCAAAGATTAAAACACAAATAGGGGATTCTCGTGCAACAATACAGACATTCCAGCTAGCTGGAATGGAGTTGGATGATTTAGCGGCGGCGCGGCTCCGGTGAAGAGTTCCGGTCGGTCGGCCTTCCTCGACTCATTTACACCTCCTCGTGGGACCGTTACGTTCTTGTGGTCGGCCGGCTCTCCACACGGGTCCGCCCGCCTCCATTGTCGAGGCGCATTCATTAAGATTACCGATAATCGCGACTGCTATAACTTAGCAATTCTCCGCACCCTTAACCGTTGTTAATGAAGTACTTAGATAGCGCCGCTCTGGAAAATCTGCTATTTAAATGGGTCGTAAATATTTCATAATAATAATAACGCGCGGCGGATTGCGACGATCATCACCTCGCAGCTACAACTTCCACTTCCGTTCGTTTTCGAAGCAATTTAGGATATTCGGAAGGCGAAATCGCACGGCATTTCAACAAAAATTGATGTATTATGTCGCTACATTCGTTTTATCACCATCGAAATCGGCGCTTCCTAGTTGGGCGAAGAAAGTAATCCCGTCCCACTTACACGAACTAGGGTTAAAATAATTAAGGCTTTCGAACCAGCCTGAAGTAGTCGCAGTGGGACGAACTCCCTTAAAAATAACCGATTTTTGTATTTTCGGATCGTTGTTTCGGGAACAATTTTGGATTTATAATGAAATGCTGTGCTATCAACTATTTTAGAATGGACGAAATTTTCTTCAAATGTTCGCGGTTACTCGTTAAACACTCCATTTGTCGAGTGCCTAACGGTTTGGTCGAGCTTCCCCCCTTCACGCGATAGCCGTCATAATAAATGATCTAAAACAGTACCAACGAAGGTATTATTCAGTGCCGGACTTGAAATTTCCGATAACGCCCCCGGGCACGACCGTATGCCCAAAAAAAAATAAATGATATATGCTCACTACACGTTAAATATTCAACGGAGGGCGATTTATCACAACTACACCATCAAAACGTCAAATCGCGTTAAACCTTCTGTCGCTGGTTCACGAAAAATCGTTCCCTTACATCCTAACAATAACGCAATCTGTTGAAGATTACACGTATCAAGCGACGCGAGCTTTTAATAAATATATTAGTAACGGTCCGTAGGGAATCTCGCCTCCGAAGTCGAAAAAGTAAGTCGACGTAAGACCGTGAAAATTGTTTGGTCGACAGATCGCTACTATTTAATTATAAACGTTTTTAATATAATTAGATGAAAGAAGTGGTGTGAGAATTTCGTCAAAGGAATGGTTGCGATGTGGAACTTTTAAAATATAAAATTAATGAGAAAATCCGGGAAATTTTCCGGGAAAAAATTACCTTTAAGTAATTTTTTTTTATTATAAGATTATTAAAATGTTTTCTGCTATTAAATAATTGCCGTTATTACTTAAATAAAATTTATTCAAATAGGTTCAACGATCTTTCTTCCATTTATATGTTGGAAAATTTCGTGTCGCCCTATCGTGTTCTTCAAATTATAAATTTATTGTGCAGACCATTATATATGCAATTAAAGACGGAAAAATGTAACAAAGGCAATTGCAACAAATAATTTCGCCTCGTGTCTTCGTTGCAAGTACGAGTATATAAAGAATGGATAGAAGCAACTTTAGTCATAAAATTATTTCTGGATTCGTCCATATTTCGAGCCAAAGTTTAATAACCACCACTACACTCAAGTTTTAATTTAATTAAAATAAATGGCGAGTGAAACCCCATGAAACATGAGTAAATTCGAAAACAGCGCGTACACACATATACGCGCTAAGAGAGCAAAACGGTTCAAAACCCCCGTGCTAATTAAATAAATGTTCCGTGTTCGGCGTACTGTTCGCGCAATAATAATCTCGAGAGCGGATTTTTTCCGTCGAAGCTAATGAATAAAAAGTGAAAAATAAAGGGTGAGAGCGAACGAAAATCGAGGGAACCTCCCAGTGTTGTTACCTGTCGCGCCACGGCCATTCGTCTCCGCCATGATACCAGAGAGAGAAAGAGACAGAGAGTCGGACGTATGGTAAAAGTACAACAAAACGATTCAGATTGCAGTTTAATGCGAGACCACGCTCTCCGTTTTATAAATTATTTTTTTATCGTCCCGTTTAAACTAATGACGAACATCGTATATACACTAGGGACTGAAAAACGCTCGAAAAATTGCCCGCACACTGATTTAATTAGAGAGAATCAAGCGAATCGCACTGGGTGAGTCATGGCGATGTTTAAATATTAACCGAACCAAATTTATTGGTGGATATAGGAGCTAATATGCATTTGAAGATAACAGTAAAATTTTGTAACCAATACCAACAATCGCCAGCGGTCTTGATCCTTTCAAAGATCTTCTCTTTGTAACATCTCCTCTCTGCCAGTTCTTTTTGGGCCTGCTTGGTTTTCTTCTTCCTCCTATACTCATTGTAAAATTTGCCTTGGTATTCTTGGCATTTCCTGAACGTGGCCAAACCAATTGTTTGCCTTTGATGTCTTTGATTTTCTCTCTCTCTCCTCAAAATGCCTACCGATCTTCACCAGAAGTACATTTCTGTCGCTGTTATAACTTGTGATGTTCTTTTCTGCAATGAAATCTTGCTTGCAAGAAGTAAACGAAGCTCCTGGTTAAAGCTTATTTGGTGCTCGAATAATAACTGGTTGATTTGTACCCAAGACATAATTTAAGGATCATGAATGGTTTTTTCTAGCATAAGGACGTATAAATACACCTCGTACCAAGAAACAGGATAATGCAAATCAATCATAGACTACACCATCATTAAACAAGACACTTAAAGGGAAAATCGAGAATATGAGAGCTTAGATCACGATAGGCAACACAGAAAAAATAAAGAGCATCACGTAGGAAAGTGGAGTTAAGTCCTTGTATCAAAAAGTCTAGAAGCAATTTTCGAAGAAAGTGTCCCAAAAAAAATGTATATTCACATGTGAAAAACAACTTAAAAACTGCAGCAAACGAGGCTTTAGGTGAAATGAACACAAGAAGACAATCTAGCCAAAAACATGTTATAAATAGTTATGGACAAAGTCACCTAAAGATAAGAAAGAATCGGTTATTGTTAAGAAAGCCATTGAACAAAGAAAATGTGAAATATGGACGACAAAATGTGTCGAAATTAACTCGGTTCTAGAGGGTTCACGATCAAACGAAGTTTGAAAATGTACTCATAGCCTCAGTTCTGATAAAACACTTAAAGCAAATATGCCTTACATCATCCTAAAGGAATTTTAAGATTATAATTGTGAATTAATGAGAAACCGCCTTTTATTTGAAACAATGTCTCCAGCAGCATACACAGTCTATAGCAATATACTTGACACTGACTGCACGTATGGTAGAAGAGGCTCTGAAGGAATACTAGCCAAACTTTTGAAATCCAGACCAAGAAAATTAAAGAAATTTTAACTTTTCTCCTCACTCTATGGTATCAATGGAGAGCCAATACCAAATTCGTGAAAAACGGCATGGATTACTCCGATCCACAAGTAAGGAAGAAATGGCATCTGTTGTAACTACAGAAATATAGCAGTAGTGCTTGACAGGACAAGACCCAAAAAACCTAATCGAAGAGGAATTCATCGAGAAAAAGGCGGCAACGAATAACGACAAAACACTGTGGAATTTTCAGGAAAAACCCCAATTAATATAACAGTAATGAAAGCAGTGCAATAACTGTACTGCAACTGTTCTGCAAAAATTAAAATAGGCCTACCTCTTTCTGAATCATTTCCGATACTAAAAGGTCTAAAACAGGGGTGCTGCTTATCCCCAACCCTATTCTACTATTTACCTATCAGAAGCTCTTAGAAACCGACTTAAGAAGCGTTCTCTAATGGAAATATTTATTAATGACAACCTCTCTCTTTGTACTATACATTTCGCATATGACCTGATAGTAATGGCTCAAGACAAAGAAGATCTAAAGCGAAATGGAAGATCTGGCACTTGATAACGACGCAACGATTGACGCCTGCGCAAAAAACAATCGAAGGACGAATTAGCGAAGGCAGAAAGGTGATCGGAGGTCGATGTTTTTGTTTTCTGTCTCAACATTAGTTAAGTACCAATTTCCAGAAATATCGGACTTGACAGCCGCTAAACAAAAGAGCAAAAGGGGAACGGGCGCGAATTAATTTTTCAATCGTTTTTTGAACGCACGACCCGGCAAAGCCCTTCGTGCGGATCGCCGTACTTGGAAAAAATTCTCACGCAGGATCCGTCGCGTGTGTAGACCGGCTTAGTAAAAATTCATACTGCGAAGGATAAAAAAGCCCTTTAATCCCCAATCAGGATTACGCAGGCTCGCGAGAACTCTGCCTTCCAATTATTTACCGAAGGGGTTCACTTATGCTAATCGAAAACGTCGACAGGCGATTTTTCGAAAGTCCGAACGTAATTGAATCTGATCTGTGAGTTTGTTTTGCATCACCGCCTTCGGTGTTAATCTCGATACGAGACCTCATTTCCGCCGTGTAATATGCAATACTCGTTCCGAGCGACAATGTCTAGCGAAGCAAAGTTTCTTGGTGTCTGTTCCATTACACATAACTCCCAACTAAAACTCTGATTGGGCATGCTGGAAACTCCACTCGTCACTTCGGTAGTCTCGCGCGACTAACAGAGATATTCAGAGTAGAGAAAAAATTAAAATAACTTCAATTAAACGTCCTCGCCGTTATACAAACTAGAAATGCTCCGCGCCAGCTTGAGCTAATTTTTATTCTCGAAGCAGGACCGCCTATAAAAGTAACAATAAGCACAAGTTGGCGACGGGAGTTTGCGGCCAGCTCCGTTTTGCAAAATTGTAATTTCGCCCGGAGGAAGGCACTTTTAATATTCATCAAGTCGGGAACTATTTAAGTCGCTATTTGGCATCTGTCCATGTCTCGTCCCGAGGAAATGTACGTACGGGAATGGACATTTAGATAGCGCCGTGGATGGTTTTACGTTTACTACAAGCCGAGATACGGGAAGTTTATTGAACATTTTTGTATCTAAAGGAGACGCAGAACTTTTATAGACGACACGAGGAAAATTTCTCGGAAATTGCGTGAGAACCTGGAAATATTAAATTTTCCGAACGTACGCCAACAATAAAAACTATCAAAGGGATGATATCATACCGGAAAGGTTATTCAAAGAATGTCAATTTTTTCGAGGACGTACCGTGGAAACGTCTGAATGTCACTGTTATTGCATACTTGAAATGTCAAGTGCATTTTAATAGAGGTTTTATTACACAGTTTATGTATTTTAATTATAAAGATACAATCTTCAAACGACGTCGTTCTCTTTACTGAAGTCGGCAATCTCGGCAAATTAAATAATAAGATTTCATTCGCAGGATTCTGTAATATCCAGCGTGCCGTTGTAATTAGGAAATAAAAATTTTACAGATGATAGCATGGATTTCGAACAGTATTTCGACGGATTACTAAAGTTACTTATAGTCCAGGAAGCGAAGGTTTCGAGCTGACAATTGTTTCAAAATGCAGCGATCAAATTTTGACGGTAGGTAGGGAATAGCGCAAGGATCAAAATCTATATTATGCTAAAGGGCACTTTCAGCCTGAGAGTTGTGGCCATTCGATCTCGGGGGTGGAAATTTTTCATTATATTTCAACCATAGGAATCTATGGAAAAACTAAGTCTTCGCAAAAAATTCTCCATGCAATTATTTTGCCAAATTAATCTTTTTCGAGTTATTCGCGGTTGAAAGTGTTAGTTTTTCATCGAAAAATTAATGTTTTTAATTGTTTCTTCGCGAATAACCAGAAAAGTATGCATTTACAAAAAAATTTAGAGAGTAAAATTCTAGATTATAAAATAACAATGAAAATGATTGTTTTGACTGATGTACGATCAATAGGAACTGAGTTAATAATGGGGAAACTATGCTTTTTTCGAGGAACACTTGTATGACCTTTCTAAAAATATTTCAAAAGACTTTTGTTTTCTTACAAAACAGTTTGTAGCATAAAAATTGAGCGAGTTCTGATGAAATTAAGGTAGGTCCCTACTTTTTTCAGCGAAAATAACCAAAAGTAGTCGGTACCCTTTTCACCTCTCTTTATTTATATATTATTAATACATTCTAGAAGTTTGACCGATTTACAATGCTTAATTTTGAAAAAATTGGAGCTAAAAGTGAAAATCAGTTTCTGTAATATCGGAAAATGCCCTTCTCTTCAAAATAACTCGAAAACTACTGGAAATACGTAAAAAATGCTGGAGTATCAAATCGTAGCATTTTTAAATCCAAACATGACGCTTTACTAAATTTTCTATACGACAAAAATTAAGTAAGATATGAACGTGTATTTATATGTGAGCACTTCCTTGTTTGAGCCATTTAAATTCACCCCCTGTTAAAATTAAGCGTTTTAAATAGGACTTAATTTAAAAGCTCCTGTAGCTCCTGTAAAAGCCTACTAAATGGTTTTTTGATGAACTTTCTATTATAAAAAATAAAGGAGTTATGATTTATAAAGCAATATTTTTAAGAAAAGCACAAATCGAAGTGGAACTTTATTGCAACTTAAAATTGTAACAATAATGCTCCAAGTGTAGAAGAAGATGAGGAAGAGTATGATTATGATGACTAAATGAATGAAGGATTTTAAACAATCATGAAAATTCAAAAAAATCCTACGTAATTATGTATTAGAATGCATATTACAGTCAATGATATCTCTAAATGGTAAGACTATTATTCGTACATATTATGGAAAAAACTGTAAGAAAATGGTTGCAATAAGTGCATCACTAATGCTCACCATCTATTAACATCACTCGATAGGTCTCAAACAATTTAGCCTCAAAAAATGTATGATTTATTTAAAGTCCAAATGATTAATAATCTATAAAGTGCATTCAAATCATGTTATTTATTTAATTTCAAAACTTGTTGGATTTTGCCATTATATCGAGCATTTTATATATACGACCGAGTCCGGTACCCTCGTCAGCACAACTCGCAAAAAGTATAAGAGGGTCGCCGGTGGCCATAAGAACCCAAAGTTATTATCCCTCGTCGAAACTGTATACGCTTTAGTAACAGGCCTTTTTTAAGCAGAAATGTAGTTTTCGAACAACGATAATTCGTGTCACATTCACGTGCCGCCATGATCGGCCCAGCCGGTACAAAATTAAAATTACATCGAAGCCTTGCTTCAATAGTTTCCCGCCAGGAAGCACCATAGGACCTACCATGGAATTTAAGACTCCTACACAGCATAGAGCGTTCAAACGACAATCCGTCCCCATTCAACCGCTAAACTCGTACAATGTACGGCAATCAAATCGTACGAAATAATAAAATACAGAGCCAATCATGTTACGTACATACCGCCGAAGCTTTTGTCTCCGGTTAATAACGCGGACCACTTCGGCTTTTCGTGATTGCGATCGATAATTAGTATCGCGAGAAGGGATAATAATCGTCGGAGTTAATCAACAATTATAAGTGGGGCCTCCCTCAATAGATCCTGCGGCAGGACTAGAAGTGTAGCAGAAGAAATTTCAGATGCAAATTCGATTTTTAATAAAGATAAGAGGATTTTTGGAAACAGCTCATGGTAATCCAAAACTTTTTCGGAACTGCATTGCTTTGCTTGCGTCATTCGTTAATGTATTTACTCGGGGATTATTTAAGATTTTCTACCGCAGACAGTGTTATTCTCATCAATTGCATTCCCTACTGTAGGTGTATTTAATTTAAATATTAGATACCTTCAATCCTAAGTGACGTTTCCTCGTTTCAGATTTCCTTAAAATAAAATTATAGAGTAGTTCTCTCTCGGGTCAATCAGCAATTTCATTTTTTGACCACCTACAGGTAATTTACCACCTACTGATGCTGGTGATTTGATTAAAAGTATTTGTTTTTTAGGGGACTGTTGATACGTCAGCGGAAATACTCAACGTATCGTAATAAAGGAAATGGGATGTAACGTTTTAACAAATCGAACGTTTTGTACGTGTCACGTAATATAGAAACACGGATTTATAATTTATGCGTAATAATAAACAGTAAGCATTTAGTTAACGACAATGGTTGTCGGTGAGAGAAAGAGAAAACGCCTCAAATACGTCGATACCAATACCCCATTTATTGCTTAATGCGTCATAACAAATCTGGCACTCTGCTGGCGTAGTTGAGGAACAACTTGATTATATGTCTGAATAGCACGGCAAATCTGTACAATCTGTCTTATTATATACGACCTGTTATGTTGTGATGTTGCATGGGGCATATCTTTATGGAGCGTGGAGGGTATGTAATGTCGCAGATGTGCTAATAAATCACCGGATTGTTCCATAAATGTGCATGTTAAGAAAACGCTGCCGCGGGACGGATCCGTTTTATTAACATTTTCTGGAATTCAGAGTCGTGGCAAAAACTATCGGAATTGATTAGAGCCCTCGTAAAGGAGTTTCCTAAAAGGTTCGAAACTCAAAATGCAAACAGCGGAATCCCGTCAAACAAAAATGGAGTATCCATCCCGTCTGGAGCGATCCCCATTCATCGCGACTGATGAGGACTCGAAAACTTTATTTAATCAGCTTCTTTCATTCGAAAGTTTTTCTTTTAAGCTACGAAATTCTCATGCTGCGCTCGGATCGAAAGTTTGCCGTAGCCAAACAAATTAATTAGCAACATAAAGGGATATTTCGAGTTTTTTCCACTTCCGTAAAGTACCCTTTGTCCTTATTTGAAATGTGAAATTGATTAAAGTGAGTCGGCATCGAACGTATCGACTCGTCCAAGTCTGACATACTAATTAACGCTGACAAAGAGACATTTGGAGTTTTCCGACCTTCAATAAACCTTTCCACCGTTAACAAACAATAAAAAAACACATAAAGCACGGATTCGCGTAAGGCAATAAGGCGGCTGGCGCTTTTGCTGTACAATTGGAAACATGCAATGACATAAGACACGAAACGGTTTCAGTAAACTTGCTGAAAACTTTCCGAATAGGCTTTATTGTCGGAGTTCGCAGGAAGCACATTCCGTGCCTCCACTTGTACAAAAACCATCGGTGAATACACTTTCCGTATTTTATGGGCTTACTTGCGAACAGATTTTAATCATTTAAATAACGTGTATTTTTAATGAGTCCCGTTTTTATGTTTGTGTTTATGACGGTGGCAGTAAAAAATTACCGCAAAGTCCCATTTGTAACACTTACGTGTCTTAAAATGTCGTTCGTCTCGAGGGCCTGGAAATTATTAGTACGAAACTCGAGACTCTTGAGGAAAGTTAGAATAATACTTCTGAAGCGATAAAGGATCTCACGGCGAAATATGGGGATGTTACGTAACATATTCGTCATTGAAATGACGCACTTCCTAAGTAAAACGGGATACACTGGATTTGCTTGCAACTGCTAGCCATAAATATTACGACTTTCCTTGTTCGATCCTTGGAAGGCCATAAAACAACCCTACGGCTCTCAACAGTAAAATTTCAAACACGCCGAGTTCGAATATTTATTTACCCAATATATTTTTTAATACTAAGAAAATTGAAATTGTCGTTAATTACGAGCATCTTGTATGAAGCTTGAGAATTACTTGTAATTAATAAGTGCAAGGTGTAACCTACTTAACAAAACAATTTCTAAATTGACGTTAACAGAAACAAAATTTGTTAATGGCACAACTACGTTGTGGTGCATGTTTCGTATTACGAGATACGGTCTGGATGGATGTAATTTACTTGTTTATTACAAGAACTTCATCGCCTATATTTTACATCATATCATGAGTTATTGTTGAAATTTTGTTTTTGCCTAATTTTTGATGCCCTAAACGGTTTTCATCACCTTTTGGTACGTATTGAAGTCTATATTGGGATTCATTGGGGGGGTCACCATTAAAATTGGGCAAAGGATTTACCCCTTTCTTACCAGGAATATCATTATTATTGTTATACAAAACTGCTGCAATAGCACACCCACTATCATTAGTTTTAAGAATGAAACTGTGATTTTCTGAGCAACAGTCATAACAGTTCTCATTGCATCTCTTTATTGCAAAATTTCAAATGGAAAAATGTATGGTTATGTTGATTTGATAGCATGTTCAGATGAAGTTAAAACGACATTTGCTTGATAACGGTTTTAATCATCGATCGAATTGTTGGGGTAGCGATTAATGAGACCTTTCATTGCGTGTAATAAAATTCAATTAGTGCTCATTTAATACGTTGCATTGCCTTGGCAAATTGTATGTTTTTTATCAGCTTTGCTATCTCGCGGTGGTAGTAATTGGTGCCAAAACGCAGGAGATTACGTTAAGGCTATTGATCAATAAAACCTGGTTTTATATCCCCGTTAATAGACCGGTCAGGATAAAAAATGTGAATACCTACCTCAAGATATCTCGACATTAATCAACCATAAAGATTTTTAGGGAAATGATTCCGCAACAAAATACCAATTTTTATTACCATATTCGTTTCGTGACTTCGCCGAGCCTAAGTTTATCATCCGGCCGAGTACTGCGGTGAAAACGGCGATATATTACACGACAAACCTCTGAATTATGTGCACATGATTTCGAATATTCCCAATTATTCAGCGTTTCTTTATTTGCTCGAGGTACGGAATTTAATTTGCGTAAGCTTTCACTAGGGATTACGACCGACAGACCGAACGTTACGTTACGTTACGTAGAGATCTTTTTCAAAGATTACTGAATATACGGTTAACAGGCTTTTCTTTTTCTTTTTAATTAAAATTAATAGCATCGGAACGTTGTACGTTCCTGTAAAATACGGTACTGACCTACATGACAATGGAAAATTTTGTAAAAGTAGCATGTGTCCAAGATGGGGTGCAATATGTATGTACAAACAATATTGTAATAAATGCTCCTTCGTGGAACACCCAAACCACACTTGGCCCAATCCACGCAGAGGATCCAATTGTAAAAATTTAATCCAACATTTAAATCCACACACGTTACGATTTAATAAATGATTATTCCTATAGCGACTGCCGACAGTATAATCGTATTTTGATCTGATTGAATAAATAATCAAAGTTGCTGCATTGCCCCGTAATTTACCAAAAGTACTTAAAATTCATTTTCTGGTGCAACTCCGGTCAGACCGCCATTACTGGACGAAAATGGAAATCACACATTGTATATTACTGATAATAATAGCAGTACGATAAACTTGTAGTAAAATATTACCTATTATTACTCCGCGTTGCATGCTAAATTGGATGGAGATTGTCGATTTCTAGAAAAAGATTGTTGCAGTGATAAGCTAAAAATAATATATAATCAGAGTTGAGAAAAGGAGGGAAAGAAAGTTTTAAAATATCGGAACGGTAGAATTTACATGACGCACTACAACGCGAAACACACCCGCACGCCGATTTACATTGCGAGGAAATTACCGAGTCGTATAGCACGTAATCCAAAAAATTCCTCCTCCTAATCCATGCAATTAATTTGAGTCCAAATTTGGCTTCATGAATTTAGTGCCTTAAGTCGTAGTCCTTATTCAAGATTTATGATTTCCTAAAGTCATCCTAAAAAGAGGGATTCGTGTGGTGCCCTGATTTAGCATAATGGCGATTTAGACATATTTTTCTGATTGGTCAAAAACAGGGGATTCGAAAATTAAGTTGCAAGTCTGAGCGAGAGATGAAGCTGGTCAATCAGAGGGGTTGAGTCATGAAATAAGTTAAGTAATTAAATGTTAAGTCAGTTAACACAGTTTTAAATGTTGCTAACACCACCCACCGGGTCAAATCTCCATCAATCATTTCTCCCGCCATATGGAATTTGTATTGACGGTCAAAATTTAAAAAAGACATTTTCATTACTTTTAAACAAACAAACATCGACTCTCTTCACACTCGAATAACGGTCGAATTGTTAAATATAGCAGCAAAGAAGTAATGAAGGTAAATGGCAGGGAAGAAAAGGACTGCATATCAAAATCTTGCAAAAATTGCAAGCAATGAACTAAGAAAGTTGTCAAATTATTCAAGAAGAAACTAAGACAAGCAAGGGAAGACCAGAACAAAGAAGGACATTAAGGAGAGAACAGAGGAAGCAGTTGGACAACTAACTAAGGAGGGAGACGCTCATGAAAGAAATAGCAACTGAGGAGCTGATAGAAATTACTGATAAAGACATCGAAAAGTTAAAGACGTTACTAAGAAAGCATACGATAAACTAAACAAAGAACTCCTATGAAACAAACGAGGAACTGGATAAGAAAACAAGTATTATAAGGAGAAATTAAGTAAACCAAGTGGAAATCTAAGTAGAGATAAAAGAATAGACGGGAACTAAGGGAAGGTTTTAGAAGAAGAAATCAGCTTTTTAGTAAAGAACGAAACAGGCAAAAAAGGAAGTAAGAAAGCAAGCATTGAACATAGAACGTTTTTAAGAAAGCAAACAACGAAGTAGGTAAGGCTGTTACCTGTGAGAACAAATGAAAAATTGACGAGGAAAAGGAAACAATAATTAATGCACCATCAGCGTAAAATTACGTTTTACACCGTCGTCACATCTCATTAAATTAAGGCGTGAGCTACACGAGACTTCTAATAAAATATTCGGAGATAGCGTTTCTTGGAAGCAAAACAATGATTTCCCTTCCAAAAAAAGCAACACTCATTATCTCGACACATTTCTAATTAAACTAGAAATTTCCTTGCTTTTTTGTAAACTCAGCTTCAAATCACCGTTCATTTTCTTTTTTAATCGAGGAAAGGAAGGAAGATTGTTCCACATAGTCCCTGATAGCCAGTTTATGGGATGGAAACCCTGAAGGAACCATTACCTGGATCTCCATATTGAGGCAGTTGAGTAAGAGGAACAACGCAATCGAAGAACGATGTTTCAATTTTAACTATTTTGACAGTTCTAGCGTGTATTTAAGTCACAATGAATTTACTTTAATATCAGAATCGAGTAAATTCTCTTGCCCTGAATGATAGGTGGCACGCCCTCAGATTTCGGTAAAATCCGTGAGATAACACGGGCGTTACCCCAAGGGAAGTGGACGTATTTGGAAGTAGATAAATATATCTGTTAACATGTCATTTCGTTATTACTGGAAAATTACATAGAATTCATATTTTTCGATGATAACAGGTGCTCGTCGCCTTCGAGGGTTCGGATGAAGAAATTTACTCAACCATTGAATAATTCATGAACCATAACATTTAATAGCCAAAAAGAAAGGTATGGAGATTGATTCGACGTGGCGAAAGCGTATTTATATCCACAAATCACATCGATTCCCGAAATGACCGGGTAATTGGAGTGCTATAAAAATAGTAATTTCCATCGAATATCGGGCGAATAAATTCCGGCTGGCATGCGACCGTTCGACTGTTTGTGCGTGAGATATTTAAGGAAGAGCAATTATTTCATAGGGCGAAAAGCTGACGTCGAAATATCACGTGAGCCGTATGTTTATTTATAAGCTAAGACGGCTGTCATAACGCCGATCCCATCGGATGCGATAATGTTACTCCACGAAATCGAATCGGACTATTCTTCGCCCTCCCTCGATTTAATGATTCAGCGGAGGCGTCTCATTGCCTCTCCCCCTCGAATATCGCGCCCTCTACGCTCCGTTTCTTATTGAAAATATCGCGAAGGAATCTAATCGGGATAGATATTTAAGGACGGTCGTTCCATGCAGATTTTATTACACGTGACCCACCCGGTAGGTACTACAGGCGAGTAAGTGGCTGCCGAAAACGGGTTAACGGGCTAACGGGAAATTTTTCCCTTTGATTTATTCAACGGAAAGCTCGATTGGATCTGATCGAATAAGAATAAAAGTCGGGAGGGGAAAATTGTTTCAAAATTGGAGGAATTTTTTTTATGCATAATAGTTAACTTAAAGTCGATTAAAAAAGTTCTTCGATAAGAAAAGTGATTGTTTATCGCCAGGGCAGTACCTTTAACATTTTTTTTAAACGGCGATGTATTGTTGATTTTGTAGATGGCGGCACAGGTCGTTTCTTAAATAAATAAATTTGACATTATTTTTTGACGTTACTTATTTAAATTCTTAAGCAATTATTGTAGTAAAAACGCTCAAGTTGGATGGAACATAATCGATTTCATAACTCTTGTTTTATGTCAGAAAAGAAGATATTCAGGGCATACGAGCAGTAGCATTTTTCCATCACCAACAAAATCGAAATACAACTTTGGTATTCTAAAATGTTCTTCATTCAATTCTTTTCAAATTCTTTCTTCAAAATGTAGGAAGCTGAAGACAAGAGTACTTCGTTAGAAAGTCTGACAGCCGTTTTGAGCTTCACTTTATGAAACTGACGAAACAGCTCGGGGAAGTTATTATTTTCATTATTTTTGCCTAATTCTACTGTCCTGTGTTTTTATGGCATCTATTACGAGCTCAGCTCATGCCGTATTCAACAACTTTCACCTGTTCTGGGGTCATTTGTCCCGAGTTTATCTGTTTAATGCTCAAGGCTCTATAATTTCATATAGAAACCATTTAATTAATCTTTCCCACGACTAAAGAAACCTCCGAAGTGGGTTTCCTCCTGGGTTTACCAAAGAAAGCTTGACAATGCTAGAAGCAAATCAGGATGATGCAGAACAAAGGATAAGTAGCTCATAAGTGATGTGGTTAGTGATGCAATGATACATCGATATAAGAAGAAAGCTCAAGTATTAAAAATTTACCTCACTTGTGTGTATGAAAGTAGCACAAATGCTTCCTCCACCACTTTTAATAGAGTCACACTTTTTAATCTGAAACATTTTATGAACACCCCATTACGAAAGAAAAGATGTATTTCTCATATGTTTAAACATGTCAGTGAAACATTTGGTTTAGAGTAGATTCTAAAAAACTTTTTAAAATATTGAATTTTACACTAGCAACGAGTCAGAATTCTAAAAAAAATATCTTCGTTAAATGACACAGGTTTTGTATGTAATTTCATATCAGAAAATTCCACAGATTTTTCTAACTTAACGTGTAGTTTCTTTCTCTTTAAAAAGATTATCGATAATTTAATACCATCTGCATTTTTCCTCTAATTCCGTTTTTAATCGTCTATGCATGAAGCGAAAAGAGTGCAGGAATAATACTGCACATTCAATTTACTTACTATCTATCCCCTCTCCATTTCTTTGGCAAAAATATTATCCACGATTCTCGATTTAACACCGGCGAGTTTCGGATATCGATTCGGTCGTCGAATAGTGCGGCATTATTTCGACAATGAATAGGGGCAAGTTTAGTCCTGATAGAATTCGGGTCATTTCATTTGGACGAAACGAATTCCCAGAGGTTAAAATTCGAAGGGGTTTACTATTTCGACTCTAATCAGATTCGGTATAATCAAAAACATTGTTGAATAATTTAAACCTGGGGGTAACGTGACGTCGTTCGTGAATTATACGCGCATGATGAGGCCAATACGCAGACATTATCTTCGATTAACGTCCGGTGAACAATTCCTAGAAGTTTTCGATCGTATTTCGAAATATTAACGAGATCGTTCCTCGATCCATTTTTCTATCCTCGAGGAAAAACGGCGGATTTCATGTTCGGCCGACGTAATCAAAAAAGCATTTATCAACAAATGGGCCCGTGTGGTAATGCAATTCCTTATCGTGGGGGTATTTGAAAGAGCGCCTAGCGTTTAGTAATTGACTGATATTTTATTACCTACATCAAGAGATCGCGAGCGGGATCTCGTAACGAGCCTGGTAATGTTGCTGTTGTGGATATTCCAAAATGACATCGGGGTTTTTCACGGAAAATTACACGGAAAATGAAGACATCCGATGTAGTCGATGGGATTTTCCTCATCGTCTGCGCGACCGACGCGAAATAGTTCGAAAAGGGGAAAGAAGATGTCAATTTTACTGAACGTATCGCATCACTCATCGATTGGAAATTGGAAAACGCGAATAGTCTTAGAAGCACTTTCATAGTATTTTTCAATTCCAAATACAAATTGCTTAACCTTAAATAAAACAAACGTAACCATTAAACTATGTAAGAGACTAATAAAATTGTCTTCTTCTTCTCTTTTGTAGTTCATCAAATGGGATTAATGTCTATCTTCCTTAGATACCTGCAGGTCACCATTATGCGTGCCTAAGCTCTACTCATATATAAATATTTGTATACATTATAAATATACAAAATTATAAACTTTTGAAGCACTAGAGATCTTACAACAATTCCCAGAACAGCACCCATTGCGGTCTTATACTATTGATTTGGAAGTATATTTAATATTTCTCTTTAGAGATAAAAGCTCATTTCATATATCCACACATACTCGTTTATATAAGGTGCGAAGAGAAAAGCGCCAGTTTAATAACAACAAAAAGATCAAAGCCTGCTTGTTAGCTTCGTCAGGGTGGTACACAAAGGTGGTAATATGGAGACAAAATCAAAAGAGCAAGCACACTTTTATCCATAGAAAAGACCCAAATTTCTGGGGTGACAATCAAAATTGTGACACGGAGACAGTTGGCATTAGAAAGCCTCAATTTCCTCAACTATTCTGCACCGCGCGCTGAACATCTCGTTCGATTCTGAGATATTTCTGACCGTGTGATGAAATTTCCATCTAAAATGGGCGAGAATTACTTACCACTAGCGACACCTAATGTAATCAAATTTGAAGTCGTTCCATAAGGCAAATATACCGTGCTTTAAATTTTTAAAAGGTTATTTAACATGGTTCGACCACCATTTATAAACCTTTAAAAAGGATTTATTATCGGGGTGATCGGTAGACCGAATGTTCGAATCTAAACGCGACAAAATCAAGTAATTAATTAACATGTATAATTCACCTGCGCGCCGAAACTATCGAAATTTACAGTTCGTCCAGGTTATTTCAATACTAGCGAATAACAATGCGTGAAAGTAAATTATTTAAACGTAATTTCGCGTCAAGTGCGCCATTTATTATCCTCGTGTGAAATTCATATTTATATTATATAGCTATAAATTTACTAGGCGTATCGAGTTTTGTTATTGTTCATGTCACCGTTAGTTCGCCTCTATTATTCCCAACGAGCTTTGCCACTGGGCGATGTGATCTCGTTATGACTTGTACGCTAAATTGCCGGCTAGATGAGGATACGTGTATGAATGTGTTAGTTACAATGGGTGAAATCGCGCTTTTGCACATGTTTGCGATCTGCCGGTGGCTGCCGTTGTGTTCGCTTAATCATCGAAGAACAGCGCCAGGGAAAAATCATATTATTGGCATTTAATTTTCTATCTGAATAGGGGATGACGCTGTAAACTGAAAAAGCCATGCCAATTTACAAAGAAGCGAGGTGAAGTATCGTCCATTACACGAAACCATTTTGATACCTGCAGGCCTGAATTGAAACAAATTTGTGACGACAACACAACAGATTTAATTACGTCAACAAAATATTTTCAGTTCCAACTGAAAAATAAACCTGTTTTACCATTGTAACCAATTAATTCAAGTAGAGGATTCTTAAAATGTTCAACAGAGTAACATTTTCCATTGAAATGTTAAACTGAAGCACCTATACAATTACTGCATTTCAGGTATTAAATAGTTCATACAATTACGTTCCTCGCATCAGTGCCCGCTTTCGATTGTCGATACAAAATGTAAAATTACATTAAACCATCGAATTATGCCCGTAAAGCTAGAACGTGTTAAGTTATAATCGATTTTAAATGTTCCCCGGTCCGAAATTCACGAACAAGTGCACTGTAATGTTCGAGAAATGCTCCAGATTTCTGGCAAATTATATTAGTACGTATTTATTCCAATTAGGGACAAAAATGTTATATTTGCGTAAATACCAACAGCGCAACGAAACCACATTCGACTGCCTTATTAAATTCAAATGATGTGACTATCAAAGTGACATTCAGATTTTAAAAGCCAGTGCTATATGCAAATTTTTATTATCTAATTGTTTACTTTAACCCGCCACAATACCCCTAGAAACGTCCTTTGTTTCACGCTTTAAACTCGATATGTAATATTCGTTAAATTTTATTAAAACGTCAAGGTTAATTTCCACCCAAAATAAATACAAAGCGACGTAACAATTACAATTAGTACGAAGACGACTACGCAGCCTAACGGTCCTTTGTTATGGTTAGTTCGTGCCCACGTAACATGTGATATCGGTTGATGTGTCACGTTCATTTACAGTGCACAACTCACAAATATAGTTGGTAAAAAACGAACAGTTCCTTAGGGATAAAAGTTTTTGGGAACAGCAGGAACACAAAGGTAAGTTTTCTTTATTCTGGGACAATAAAGAACTCCTATCATTTGCCATATTTTTTACACTTCGAGTGAGGATCTGGATGATTATGACAAAATAAAGAAAACTCACCCCTGTGAACAGAACCTAACCTAAATTAATTATCGTGTGGTCATGGAATGGTCAATGGAAATGGAGACTACACGTAGCGCTCCTTTCCTTAACGCTGAAAGTCATCAGGACGTAGGATAACATTATGTTAGACTGCTATAGGAAGGCTAAGAACTACTTTTTAGTTTTTTAATTTTATATCAAAATATTCTGAAATATTTAAAACTGTCCTATTAATAGTAATACTGGCAATTTTTGTGCGACGTATTTTACCTAAACAGAAATTAATTTATTCACGATTTAAACATTTGACTTTCTTAAAAGGGGACACTGCAATTTTTCACATTAAATTGTTCCCTTTGATTTTTGTATTGTACTGACAATTGGCCGTTACTTGTATTTTATTACTCTTATCTTCATAGCGATGACGAAGGATTTCATAGGTACATAGGAAAAATTAATATTACTACATCGATTTGTAAAAGTACACAGCATGTTATGTTACTTAAGTTAATTTTACTTAACTAGTAGTTAACAGTAGCAAATTTATTACCAAACGATCGAAGCTGTATGTGATAATAAAGGGCGATGCCTTTCAGAATCCATTAGGATCAAGTTAATTTTATTTATTGGGCAAATATACAAGGTGTCATAAAATCTACCGATAAAAAACACACATACACACACGTAAGCCGGTTCAATCACAATTTTCTATACGAAAACATCCATATCCACTACAACTAGAATTGTGTTTCTAAATTCCTCAGCAATCAATTTTTGCCTTATACTGGGAATTAATAGAAAAATAGACTTTTCTATTTCTAAACGCGTTAGCATTATTTCCATTTAAAATAAGCTATTGGCATTATTATTAAAGAATATCTGGCAAGCAGTTCTTAATTCTACAGCATTTTATTAACTCACTGCCCTTGGGCCTATTTTTCTTGGTCTTCTGCGTAACTCTTGGCATTTTTGCTAGTTTACAATATTTTGCTTGGGAATTTTCTTAAAATTTTTCAACATTTGTATACATATTGGAGACAAATTGGCCAATGCATGGGTTTCCATTTTTACTGTAACGCCTTTATTGCTTTAGCAGTCAATACAAAAATAAAAAAATTAGCCATAACTCATCAGACGTTCTCGTTTTGCAGTTCCACGTGCTCGAATGTGAGGAGAAGATTGCATTACGTGCCGAGGTATCGTCCCGTGCCTTTAAGAGCGGCGCGAGTCCCGGAAAGGTTACCCCAGTTTGAAATATTCGTCGCCATTCGTTAAGCTGACCTTTGAAATCCTCTCCGATCCTCCACGGAAACGGAATAGCGAAAACAATTAACTTAGCCCGGAATACGACTTCCATTCGGTATTATTCATCATTACTGCGTCCTCTACTTGCCTCGTATATTTGACAATAACGTATCTGCCGTCGTGTCGTTTCGTGCCATAGAGGGCAATAAAATACCACTGCCTTTTGCTCTTTTTTCCCCCCCGCCCCCCGATCAATCATTTCGTGACGTCCGGCGTACACTTGCCGCCTTGTTTCACTTACCCGCAAAAACTGATTTGATAATATATCATCATAACTTTTAATTGGATCTGTTCATATTTCATTAGTCCAGAGTGATTCGGTAGTAAGTTACGAGAAATAATTGATATTCTCTCTCTCTCTCTCTCTTGTTCCCTCTTTTAGGTTTGGTAATTAGAAGAAACGATTTAGCGACAATAATTAATGATACGGTTTTGGTTTTCCAGAGAAAATAGAATTTCTTGCCTCGACACCTCTCGCCGACGATACGTTCACTACAGAGAATCCAGTTACGCGCCTAACCAATAACGACCCTCGATCAACATGTAATTCCACTTCATCGGCTTTCAATAACGACGAAATATTCGATAGTGTTTTGTCACAACACAAGAACCCCTCTCCTCATGAAAATTCATCGAGAGCCTCGAACGATGTCAAGTCGGCTTCTAATTGTTATGCTTGCCTTTAAATCTGTTTGACCTTTCTCGAAGGAAACCCTCAACATCTAGACAATAACACCGGTCGAAAATCGGGCCGCTTTGCGCAGGACTTGATACAAATGGATCCCTTTTTGAGCGGTCTCGGCGATCCTCAGAGGCCCTACCGTCTATTGTTTGAAGTAACGCTTCGGCCGTCCCATTACGGATGCTCGTTTCCGATTCAGCACTTCAAAAATTGTACACTTAAAAATATGGCGCTGTTCATATCTAAGTAGTCGATACAAAGTAAAATTCCTCGGCCCTACCAAAATCAATAAGTTAGCTGACGTATGGTTGCCTCCCATGAGTTACAATAACCTCGTGGCTCATAACAAGCAACAGTTATTATTACTTCTATTACGTGCACGAACTTAGCCCACTTGTTTTGTAAACAGGGATCGGAGGATCTTACACCAGGGGGCGTACGAAACTAAATTAGTCGGTGACGATCCGTGGTAATGTGTGTGTCGTTCTTTCACGCGCATGTGCAATAGCGAATCTCTTGAGGATTATTATGACAACTGATATATTTGTTCATTTACATTATTTTCAACCATGACTCCTACTAGCCGCCCAATCGTTTAATCACATACGCTTACTTACTAACAACAATTTGCATGATTGTTTTCGCTGCATTTGCTTTGGACTGAATCTACTGAATATTTTAATCCAAGAATTTTCTTTACTTAAATAACTGTGGGAGGGTCTTTCGCCGATTGAAAAATTATCAAATCTATAATAAGAACTTAGTGATAATCTACCATAAGAAAAACTATCTTGTTTAAGTGGGCCATCAAATTCCACTGTTTTCCGAGGCAAGGGCTTCGACAGAAATTATTCATTAAAAACCTATTAATAATGAAAATGCTTCGAATCATTTTTTCCCGTCAAAAACACACGAGGGGTGTCGCAATTGTATCCACTTTTTAATTTTCCCCTTATTGTGAAACTTTCTATTTTCTGACCGATTTTCATTCCGCGTCTCCTAATTGGTATCGAAAGCGCCCATTCAATTCGACGAGATAATTAAAAAGCGGGCCCGCAGCACAGAAAGGTCGAATTCGAACGCAAAACCTCAGACGGTACCTCGTATATTAATATGTCAAAGTGGATAAAGAATAGCGGCCTATAAAAGCGCAGTCACAAAACAAAAAAAGCGGGTCGGGATGCCAATAATTCACTTTTTTATTATTCCAGTGTATTCGGCACGAAATTTGCTATCGGTCTGCGTGGGCCCTTCCGTATATAAATTAATACAGATGTAACGCATCCCACTGCGAAATCGATAACCTTTCTTTCCGATGGTTTTCCAATTTTATTAACACCGTTCGAGCGCCGTACAGCAAGGGTTAAACATTCACGGGGATTTATGCTTTATGAAACCGGCTCCTATTTGAACAGGTTAGTTGGATTTTATGTGCGAACGAAACGGTCTGATGCCATTAGGATTTGAATATTGGGACTGTTCGGAAACGATTAGTTTTTAAGGGGAGCTTTTTCCGGGAGAGGCTAGGGGTAGGATTTCCAAGGTACTTAATAGGGATTTTTGTAATTGGATAGCGGCTTTTATTTTCGGGAGGGATTCGGGGATCCCTCCCGGACGAATTAACAGGAACTTTCTCCTGTTCCCCGTGGCCAGAAGGAGAAAAATTGCGGTTTAACTCTTACGAACGGTCACATTGGAACATTTCACAAATTGTATCAGGGAAATGTGAAGCATGTTGTATAATTTCACTGCTAGAAACGGCGCTATAAAAGTTCCCCTTAATAAATATTCTATTTTGCATTTATATGAGCGGTGGGCACTTTTTGAAGCACGGTATT
The DNA here is from genome assembly GCA_963576515.1 of Cryptocephalus primarius. NCBI lineage: Eukaryota > Metazoa > Arthropoda > Insecta > Coleoptera > Chrysomelidae > Cryptocephalus > Cryptocephalus primarius. Next base: position 385,243 of record OY754955.1, on the reverse strand, counting down.
CGCTGTAAGTTTATTACGAGTAGTTAAAATAATGCCGTCTCAGTCTATCTGTTGCCAAGGAGCATGTGAAATACTAGAAATAACAGAAATAGTGTCTAATAAAGAGTTGAATCGTCACACAAATTGTATCATTAAAAGATTGTATATGAATACGTACATAGAATTATGCGAATATGAGTGTATATATATCTGGGTAGATGAACGTTAGTTCCCAGTTTCCGTTGTAGTAACGATCCTTAGGAGATCCTCTAATGCACTTATGAGCGTGGAAGGACGACACACACTACTACGGATCGTCATCGACTTTTCGGTCGCTCCTGCTTTTCCTGGAGATCTCGGTTGCAACAAAACTTTACATACACAAAATAATATCTCTTCTTTTCTTAGGATGTATTTCAATAGATGCGCTACAGTTAAAAACGCAAAAACAGATAACTCACTATACATTTCAGATGACAATATACTGCATTTTTTGGCATTGAAACATTTAAATGTATCATAAAATGTCAAAGTTTGAATTTTAAACGTTAACAAATACAGCGCAGTGTAACGTTTAGTCTCGCCTATAATTATAAACAGATCATCAAGGGAGAAACTAAATAGCTAAGAACTTAAACGTGGCTTGATAATATGGCTACACCGCCACTTCGGGATTAACTTTCAGGTAGATTTTCCATTAGACACTCTGGAGATGAAAAGTTTCGAACTGATCCTGTAAAATTTTTGTCGAGTAGAAAACTTTTTTTAATCGTCAGATTTGACTTTCCGTCCTGGACTTCCCCTTTCCGATATCGAAACGCGAAATTTTCAATTTTTTTTCAACTCTCCCGATAAATTACAGCCGTCCTCCTGCCCTACACCCCCTTTTCCGAAAATTCGGAACTAATATTCAACAAAGCGATCGGAGCCCAACTCATCCGGACACGCCCTCGATAAATTCGCGCCTAATTGCCTACTGCGAGCCCAAAACCGAGATTTCGAATAAACAAGTTCCATTCCCTTTCAACTTCCCGATATCCAGCTGTTCCCCTTTCGCTATTCATACGTTCCTTGGGACGGCCCCGGAGCTGACCTGTTCAGGTTCGACGTTTCGTAAAACATAAATTCGCGAAATTCACTCGGAAGCTTAACCCTTGCTTTACCGGGTGCTGTTAATAAAATCGGAAAACCGTCGGAAGGGGAGAGGTTGCGGATTTCGCAGCGCGACGCCACGGCGGTCGAGTAAGCTAGACGGTGGGAGAGCATTTTCGGCCCTAAGAGCGATTCATGGATAGTCAATTACCCCCTTTCGTATTATCCAGTGCTCGTATGATTTTCAACCATCTAAGGTACCTCGATGAAAATTAAAGTGCAAATTTTAGAGACCATAAACAACACCAGCGTCATAACCTCAAACTCACCATCTCTCATGGCGGCATTAATTCGGCGTCTCCGCCATTTCATCTAATTTGAGCCGGCGGGAAAATTGCATATCTTAATTTTTAACGTGTGAAACGCTGTTCAGTCTTCACCTTTATATCGTCCATTATCTTCAAGCTCTCAATTTATAGACAGGGACATACCAGTAAATACGATTGTCTTTTGTCTGCCATTGAAGTTGTTAACCCTTATATTACTACTCGTATTGTAAGAACGAATATTCTAAATAGCCCAGTATTTTCTTGTTGAAAATGCATAAAAGGGCTATAGAATAACGTTTAGCGATGTTGAAAGAAGGGCTGAAGAAACTGGAAAGATTTTTACTCACACCAGAGAACATTATTGAACCAACAATTTTTAAATAAATGAATAGGGCGACGAAATAATTGGTCTTTTTAAATTGTTTTTTAAATTTTAAAAATTGTTTGTTCTTTGCCATTTCAACCTAAGAAGAATTATGTGCTCGAATCACAAATACCACTGAATATTAAAATGATAATTTTAATTTTCGGTGGAGAATAAATTTATGTGTTAGAGAAAATGACCACCACCTGGAAATATTTCTTTAGCTTCTTAATTTCATTTTTAATTACAACTTTTATTAGTAAGTTTATTATGTTGATCATTAAATTGTTGTTGTTAGACCATTTGCTTCAATTTAAAAACTAATTTTTCAATTGTTTTTCTAATTGACACTTTATTACTTCAGTTAATCTAATTTTTCTCGAAAACCCTCTTTTTAAATTTAACAAGAGTAAAGAAGTTTCGGAACGAAATGAATTTTTTCTTTAAATTCTTTAAGTAAGTAGACAAATAAAAAGTTCTGTACAATTTTAGGGATATGTCATCGCCCATCAACCCCTCACGATGTATCAACGAATTGTGACATGCGGTGTACCTAAAGTCTATACCATATCTGACTTTCCTAAGCCAAAGGATTACAAGGATATTATTTTTTCTTAAATTTTGACGCACCACTTTGAAGCCCCGTGACTCTACAGGGATGCAACTTGGTAGGTAGGTAAGTTCCATTAAATCATCATGTTTTGGGTCTCACTATACACAGACAAGAGTTCGTCCTTAAGCAGGACACTGTCCATTATACTGTAATAATGAATTGATTTTGTTATCAAGAAAAAAATCGTATCATTTGACTTACTACATGTATGAGGTTATTTCATTATCAACGGTATAGTTGTAATTAAATTGTATATGGAAGCGAAATTAGAGGAATGAAATGGTAAAATGTAAAAAATAAATAGTGATCTGTTCTACATAACTGTACAAAGTCTTACGAATTAACCACAGGATTTTAATCAAGCACTGCCACGGTCTCAAATTGTTTAAAAACCAGTATAACAATAGAATTTTCGATAAGACTTACAGCAGATTGTTGTATGTTAGCAAAAAGATGTAAAACATAGAGGAAACTTTCTTACTCTTAAAGCGTGAAGTAAATCATCGAGAATAATTTACTAAGGAAACAAGCAACCAAGGCGTATTTTTGGTGGTAAATTCCGCATATGGTATAGATTTGTAATTATAACTGATGAACAAACAGTCGATTTCTTAGGAAAGTTGGGAGGCAAAAAAGATACAGGAAAAGTCTATATCTGGTTAAGCAAACATTTCGATGCCGGAGCATTTTTTCCGGGGGAAATGTAAACGAAACGTTTCGCGCGAAAGGAAACTCTTCATCGTATATCGTTTAAGTTTAACTGCAAACACTTACCTGGAGCGCCCCGAATTTATTCCAGAAATCAAATAAAGAGAGTATTATCGTTCCGTCGAGACAAACTCAAAATAAGTGCGCACACGAATAACCGGTAAGCTCGCATGAATCCGACAAAATCTCTCATCTAATATTTAAATTTTCCAATGGAATATCCCGGGGATCTCGCCCGATTTCGAAAAAACGGGGATCAAAAGACAATATTCTCCGCCGTGTTCGGTATTCGGGAGAGCGCAAAATGCGTATATTAGATTTCATTTCGTTCGCTCGCTGGCGGGATTGTGTGTGTGTGCGTATATGCTTTGTTTATTAGGATGGATAGAAGTGTTTTCGTATTTCGATTTAGAACCGACGGCGACGACGCCACGCACCCTTTAAGCTATATTAAAATTACATCGATGACATTTTCGTTCCGTATCGATCCCCCGAAACCGTCAGGAATAAAATTCGTCCGAACGGTAACGAACGCCCCTTTAAAACTCGAAATCTCCAAATAGTGTCTTTAGAACATGACCCCATGCGCCTATTAAATATGTGAAAAATTAAAATTTGACAAGTCCACAGGTCGGAAAGTTTTAATTTCCGATGCGGATCCGAGAGGCCAACTTTCGACGAGTGGGGAGGACGTCCCTCGCGGTTACGATCCTCGCAACCGTATCAGAGCCTACCGCACCTTGAGAATCGGTTCAAAACCTCGTTAATAAAAATTACAATCGCCATGGGAGCCATAACTCTTCCAGATAAGGCACTCAGTAGGATTTTCGTGCTCAAAACAAATTACCATTAATCGATTGACACGTCTCGGATTACGCACCGGAATCCTAGCAGATTTTTAATTAAATGAGAGGACGCGGGTCGCTCCTTGATTTAATCCTCACATCAAACGAGCAATCTCACATTCCATAGGCCGAGAGAAGGTGAAATTATGGAAACGATAATCATAAATCATGGTTAACACTTACCGGAGTTACTGATGCATCAATGAGCGGCGAGTCGACTGTCAGCTGGGTGAATAACGCGTGGACGGCTCGAGAGGACCTGAAAAAATTAAACGAAAAACGTGGTTATAACTCCATAACACAATACTAAAGGTAAAGAATAAAGAATACTAAAAGGTAGCTAGGGTACCCATCTGCAGCAACTAAACAGTGAAGAAAGGAACGGACGTGTTAATAGGTAAGGATTTAAGGAGAGGATATTCTTACGAAAATCGCAAACAGAATGTAAAGTATGATATTGAATGTATGTATGTAAATTGATAACAGCCGAATATTAAAAAACCAGCACACCCACCAACTATCTATACGAAATGGCGAATGCGCCTCCGGGTGGAAACTGTGCTCAGCTTTTTTCTTCCTAAGTTAATATTTTCACCCAAGTGAACTACTTATAGATCATGAGGTCTATTTGAAATATCCATCAAACATCTAAAATTGCCTCCAGAGGAAATCTATACGGTTTACGCGAACACAAAACATTTCATTTTAGTTTCGAATGTTAGAATGAATATAACGATTTTAGAGATTTTTTCTAAAACTGTCAATCCTGCTTGCCTTAATCTAGGAGTTTCACCCAAGTTTGAACTTACTTCACTCTCCATTCAAAGGAGCTCTTTAGAACCAAATTTTTGCTTTTATCACCAACACGACTCCTGCAGCTAAGGTTTAGGGACATTTCGAGAAAGAAAATAGGTTGTGCCATCATAAGTACGGCTCCTTCTCTTGTGCACTGCACGTGACGAGTGCACGAGTAGGGAAGAGAGGAGGACAGCCGCTATACATCGGCTACTATATCAAAGTGTCCAGAATGTAAAAGTGCCTATCGAATGTACTATCCCGAAGGGCCCATCGACTCTTCTCCACTTCATATTTTTCTCTTTCTTTCTAATGCAAGTTCATTCACTTAATGGATACACAACTTAATGGATATATAGGTGTATATATACACATTATAGAGAGAGAGAGAATATGAGATATTCCACGGCGTTGGCCGGGTGTCGGTTTACTGAAAGTGGTGAGAAGGAATAGGGGAGAAAGAGAGAGAGAAAATGGGATTGAGGGCAGGATTGAGAAATGCACATTTATATCAATGAAAGCTTCGCCTTAAAAAGCAGATTAACGTATTATGGTTACCATATTTCATATCGTTCGACAAGTTCTCTATTCAGCACAGCTGGTTGATGAACAATACTGCTACTTCACCTGTCTACTATTGAAGCCATCCCCTTAGAACTATTTTAAAGTTAAGGATAATAATAGAAATAATAGGAAAATAAAATCCAGAACAAAGTATGGATGTATTAATCTCATCTGAAGTCTGAAGGGATAATGGTTCCAAACAGACCTTAAACATGTCCCCAGATAAACCACTTTGCTGCTTCATTATGTCAGATCATATCTCCTGAATTTTTCCTGAATTTAAAGCACGTGCGTAGATCCGTTTCCATACTATAAAGTTAGAGTAGAACGTTTATAATGCAATTATCCTCTACAACTATTGGCTAAAGTGGTCAGCTTAGGTTTTGTTAAGTTCGCGGAGCTTTTAATTCCGCTTTAAATTCACTACAGACTGAAGAGGAATGAACGAGCATTTCCATCTAATCGACTGGGGGACGTGTCGGTCCTCCTCCGCTCGCGAATCAAACCTAGGATTTATCCCGGAGGAATCTTCGATAAACATTTATCAAGCGCATCGGAGTGGGGGAAGGTCCCCTTCCGCACGATGCGAACAGAAGAAGGGAAAAAGGTCGAGCAGAGACGCCGAATCACGGGCCGATATTTCACCTGCTCGTATTCGCGAAATTTGCGTTCCGGCCGCGTCCTTTCATAGTAAATTAATACGAGTGTAACGTATCCTTTTAAGAAATCAAAATCCGGGTCCTGCGCCGTCGGCGCCCGCCCGAGACGGAAGCGCGGCGTCGGGACGCTCCGCCAGGATTTAGTCGACATGCGGCAGGAGGCAAACGTACAACTCTATGGAGCGAACACGCGGAAATGTGTTGTTAGTTACGGGCCTCGTCGTGGTGACGCTCATACCCATCACTGCTACCCTGATCGGTATGTAAAACTCACTTATTACTAGCACGACTTATGATCTCTATCTCTTTCTCTCTCACCGTACTTAAGTCGCTTTCGTGAACCCCACGAACGCTAAGGATTTCAATTTTGGTGTAGAGGCGGTGGCATCGATAGATTAACTGACGAGTTGTTTAATAAGTTTCCGCGGTCGAGACGAACTTTCGTGCAATTACGAGCCGAACAAGAAGTTTCCTAGTCTGCTCGGGCGAGGGGGAATTGACGATGACGGTGGCAGTTAAGGTTTAATTTTTAATCAGCACGACGCAACAAGCAAAAGTAGTAATGTAACTGAGGTAGAAATATTAAAAATGATATCTGGCAGGTAAAGGTTGGGATCTGATGTTTGGATGTTAATGGACAAGAAAAGAAATTCGGCACGAAACGTTGTTCTAAATATAGGTGACGATTAATATTTGGGAACTTTATAGATAAAAAGATATTATTTGTGTTCGATTGCTTTTTGGAGATTTTACAAAAAATAGTAATCGACTTTAATAAGATGACATCAAGGTGTAAAAGTGGTGAACTAATGGATAAGTCAGGATTCAATATTATATCAATTAATTTCGAGTCATATGTAAAACGCCTAATTTCTATTTTCGTGCAAATTTCAATCGTTTTCCTATATATTTTACATATTACTTATGTTACTCATAGCACTAGTTATATTACTCAATAGCACTTTACATTAACAAGTAACTATGAAACGTGATGAAGTAGATACTTGGATCCTAAATGGCATACAATGTTGTATGATTGTTGATAAACATGTTTGTCTTAAAACACACATTGAATTATTGTAATAAAAATATAATCACTACTTTAAAGCACGTCATCGAATAGGTGAAATGAATATAGAAATAGGTAGACAGAATAGAAGAAAAAATATAAGTTTACTTAAAGTTGATTTGAAGGCCTTAATTTCAAAGAACTTTCACTTCGCTATAAAACGCATTCAGGATAATATTACTTAGGTTCAATCGACATCAAGTTAAGCCCAATACTTGGTGTTTCCCTGTAGAAGAAAAGTTCTGAGACACCACATATAACAGTAATAGTAATATATTTACTTTAGTATTTACATACTAAGTGAATTTTTGGCTAAAAAACCTTAGAGAAAAAAAAATTAATAAAATCCGTAACGAACTTCTTTGTTTCCCTCGAGCAAAACTTTTTTCTCGCATCGGAATGTCGTCTTAACAAAAAGTTACCGACGAAACTATTAAGGCGTCCCATCACGAGTCGCGTCAAACTTCGCGACTCCTTTAATATCCCATTGAAAACAAAATTCCCTTCAATGTCGCAGAAGAGGAACGCTCTCGAGTCACTTCCAAACTCCCAATCAATTTTTCAATTTATTAAACCGAACTTATTTTGTGCCGCGCGCCGCCACCGAGAAAAAATAAACGTGTAGATTATTGATTAGGGAGCGAAGGAAGGTTCTTGTGTACTTTCAATTAGTTTTACCCTAAGAAATGAAATTAATTGGTGGGGCGGGAGTTTACAGTTCGGTCGGCTTTATTAAGAATTCGACGTTGGTGAAATTTAAAATGTTTTCGATGAGGCTCGTGTGTCTTTGAGCTAAGTTACCTTTATCCATCGCAGAAAATGGGTTCAAAAATTATTGAATTTACGAGGAAAACACTGGTGACTTCACGGATTATTTTTATTTACTATGCCTTATTTGACAAATATTTTTATTACGTGGTTACCTTTCCATTTATATGGTAAAAACTCAAAATTTTTAAACGAAACACACTTTAAATTATTTCTTATGAAAATGAGTTTAGAATAAGGGTGGTTTCTTATTTTAATAAGAAATATACATCAGAATAAGCCTTGCAACACTGAAATTATAATTTATTTCATTTCAAATAATCTAATTCCTCGATATCTCTGGAAGATCCAGTCAATAGTTTCCACAGAAAAATATAATAAAATCAGTGTAGGTCATTAGGGGGTGTCTATTTATAAGAAATAATTTGGAGTTTGTTTCGTTGAAAAATTCCTTCTTATTCCACGTGTATTAGAAAATTTATTTTTAAGGGGTTGACTCTAGGGGTAGTTCCACCGCTCAAATGGACGAGTTAACACTTAATAAAATAAGCAAGCAGTAATTAGTAGTTACTACAGAAATTCAAATTATGGACACTTTTCTCTACTTCAGCATTTCATTTGTTTGTACAAACGCTGTTGTAACTCGACTAAAATTACTTAAACATGTATTTACTTTCACGGGTAAAACGAAGACAATTTCAGTCCTTTGATGCTGCGTTGTAACGAAATTCAAATCGAAAATTATAAATTACGGCGTTTGCAGAATGCAACTGTAAACAACTTTAATGAAATTCCCTGTGTAAATTTTAACTTTACCTATTTTGCTTTAGAAATTGTGTAGGAAGAGGTAATATTCCTCTCACTAACAACTTTGCTTCGGTATTAAATTCTTAGCGAAAGTAAATGTGACTTCGTTAACTCGGACGTTGTGTTAATTTTTGCAAAAAGAAAGAAGGTAAAGGATGATGATTGTTTCTGAGAAATTCCAATAAGAATCTTTAGTTGTTGGAATTTTATGTTCTTGTGCACAGCGCTTTCTGTTCAAGCATACTTGAATTACGTGCTGAATACGAAAAAATCTCCATGAAAAGTTATTTAGCGCTTGTTTAAATGTATTGATTCGTGATAAGTGATCGATTCTTTATAGAGATGATTCCCATTTTAGGGATAAAAGTTATTTTCGTCATCAATGAAACTTTACTTCTGGCGGAGTAATAATCCACGTTTCGCTTTAAGGCGGTTTGAACGTTAGGAAGTTCGAAAAGTAAAATTCGTTGTGGCGTAATGCCAGAAATATACAACCTCTACAAGCAATAAACCTCCAAATTATGCAAAGTATGTAACAAGAAAATTATACCCTCGGGTCGAAAACGCCTTGAGCTCCAATTTTACAAAACGCCACTTCCATTGACCAATAAATATTTTGGTAAACAGCGGATTTTTTGTGGGGCAATGAATCCCTGTTATCCGAGCGAAAGTCCATTGAATTCCCCCTAACAACTCCCCTACCTGTAATTATAACAGGGCGCCGTATGCATCGGTCGAGAATGTATCTGCCCCCGGTTTTCGTAACTCGCCCTGTCCACCCTCGGGCTTTATTCAATCCTCGGTATCGATTACCGAAAAATCACAATACGGTTTGATTCTCCCGCCTCACGGAATCGATGGTTACGGTTATTTTTATCGCGGCGAGGTTCACACTCGACACTGTCGCTGGTTACTTTAATAAATAGTCTTATTTGGGGACAATTTCCGATTTTCAGTGTAACGTACACACACGAGAGTTTACTTTTCGCCTTGTCTAAATGAACGCTAAGTATTGCTGTTAACTAATCGATATTTCAGATTTTGGTTAAACACACACCTGTTTGCCGATGAAGGGGCTTGTCGCCAAAAAACTTAATAAAATCACACTTCTTATATACAGTTACAAATTGTGTGCACTGTACGTCTACGTGTAACGAGAAACAAATCGTTTTATCGTTCGCTATACAGACTGTTAATGGACTCGAGTAGTTACACAAGGAATTGTGGAACAATATTTTTTCTCAATTACCAGAGAAGTTACGAATACAATTGCTTCAATCGCTTCAAAGTGGAGTCCAACTACTACTTAGTTCCTTTTTAAATCTCAGAGTTTAAATACCTGTGACAAAGACTTTTACTGAAAGAGCGAAATCTTTAGCGATCAATGCTTTGACGGCATTAATTGAAGGAAAATTAAAAGAAAGGGAAAACTCACCGTCCACGGTTCTTCTCAGGACCAAAGGACAAAAGACAAAGCACAAAGGAGATGAATATATTAATGAGCAGCTCATTTGAGGCTGTACTTTTCACGCTTTGACGTCTCAGGGCTGTTGAGATACGTATTGGGAGGGAACCCATTTGAAGATCTCTCAAGATGGTAAACTATTCATTAGGAAATTACAGGAAACAAGGAGAAGCAATTTTGCCTACGAATAATTAAGCAACACGTTCATTACCCCTTAAAGGTTTTTGCATCAACAAGCAACAGTTTCTGAACTCTTTAACTACCTTATTATTAAACCTCACTGAATTTAAAATTGTCACTTAATCTACTTATAGATTAAGCACTCAATAACATATGAGAAAAAATATCATATGAGATTAACCCTTCCTGCTCCAATGGAGATATAGCATCACTTTTCACTTGAAGCCTCCCCCTCCTCTCAACATGATGCCATAAGTTTATTTGTTAAAAAAATAACAATAAGGAAAAACAAATGTTTGTTAAGCTGTTAACAGATAAATATAATATGTTAAGTTATAATGATTACATGTTAAGTACAATATATTTTTTCTATATATTTTCTAAGCCATGTGAAGTGAAAAATGTACTATTTGTTCTTCTTTGCTGTATTATCGTTTGCTATTCTATTAGTCTGTAAATCTACGATAAACAATGTTTTCACATATTCAGAAACATCATAAGCCATGTTCAAAGCACGTGGCAAAGCCCTAAATCCCCTTCTCTTTTCTACAAATGGCTTAACGCGGCCTTTTAATACACCCTTCATCTCATATTCCCCCAATGGACCACGTGGTTTTTGTATGATCCTTTATTTAATTAAAATTCTGAACCTTGTTATATGATGAATCGTTTTAAAGGGCCCAAATAGCTAACTACTACGAATATGTCCCGTTCGATTAAATTGACAAGTTACCTGTTTAGATTGCTTAGAAACTCCACGATCTCCTCATTATAAAAAAAGATGGTAATGGTAATAGTGCAATTTACAATCATCGAAGAGGAAAGTGTTCATTAACAACTGAGAAAATTCAACAAAAACAGTCTTAATTAATTAATTTGAAGAAAAATCTAAATCAACTTCACTAATAACTCTATAGTGGAATGTACTATACACGTAAGTTGTTACGGTCGATTTATTTAGCACTTCGCCCGTACAACTTCCGCAACTCCGATCGGAGATTTGCGGCTGTTGTTCCTTATTCCCGAGATCCCCCGAAACTATTCGCTAACATCTTATCGTGGCGGTTTGTGGTAATTTGCCTTATCCGAAATATCCGACGTTTCGTAGACCAATAATTCGACCCCTTTCAGGGACCTTTAATTGTTAGAAATTGTCATCCTCGATCCCTCGGTTCGATACGGCGGTCCCTCCTCTACTCCGATATCCCGGCTACCAATTAGGGATAGGTGGGAAGAGTCGTAGGAAGGGAGTTTTGTAGTTTTTAATTTTACGAGACGTATCGTCTGAATTGGAATATGGTACTTGTACTACTATGATCGTAATGAGCCATCGGCGAAACGTGGGTAATTCGCCATTTCCAAGAGAATCCGCCACGCTATCGACTTGAAGTGTATTATTAGAAATTCTGACTTACGAGTCTCATTAAGAATTCATCGAATGGCAAACGAGTTTAGCATGCTGGCTCCATTAGCTTGATACGTAAGGGCATAATAGCGAATACATCCAGTTAAGTAGGAACAAAACAAAATCTATTCTTGTATCGTTAACGATGTGGAGCAAAATTAGTAGGAAACCGTTCTTGATGAAGTCGGAAACTGGAAGTCTCAAAATTCGATTATTCGTATAGCGTCAAAAAGACTGTCCTCATGAGACACAAGTGCAGTATTGGCTCGTTAATTTCCTTTAAAAATATATCCATTAAGACACTGTGATAACTTTCAAATTTCATAATTTCAGGATGTAGAATAGATTTCATCGTAGGTGAACATTTTAGTTCTTTTAGCACCCCGTTCACATTCACGGTTCTCCCTTTAAATAAAGAAAAAAAATGACGAGGCTTAACTGACTCACTTTGTATAATCGCATGGGCGAAATTAATTATTCTCAGTTTAGGTCCCCGCGTATAAATTACAATCGACGTTTTATGCGAGCGTCCCAAATAGCCCTAGTCTTTGATCGAATTAATTAGAGCGACGACGATGATCTCTTAATTCCGAATTACGAAATTAATTATTGTTCGTTTCTGTTCAGTAAACATAATGTATATGTAGTAAACAAACCGAAAATTTCACATGAACGTTATCTTAATGAAATTACGAACTGTAAATTGGCCAACGGTTTCAATTAGGAAACGTCCGCTTCCCAAAAGCCAGTTTTATCGAGATAACGACGCCGACTAATGGGAAAGAATCTGGGAAATAATTACATCTGATCTTAATGAAATATGTAAACAGGAAAATTTCAGTGCACGTGTTTCTGTGAATTTAAACTCAATTTTCCGCCATAGTTTGGTGCAACAGAAAAAAGAAACCAGAAGGGTAGTTTTCCAATAAATTTGTAATGTTGTTGGTTAAAACAAAAATCGATTTCGATGTTACTATGATTGCTGATAATAAGCAACTATAAAGACCGGCGCCTCCGCCAAATATTCGAAATATATTACGGATGAATTAATATCTTATGATGAATTAATTCCTAAAAAGAGTGATGGCTATTGCCTAAAAAATCCACCATCAGCACATTTGCAGTGTTAGAAGGGTGAGAGTTGAACGACATCAAATTTTTCTTTACCTTTGCCGCGAAAATACCTAAAACAAATATATCCACCAACCTAATGGTCTAGGAACCCGTCCTATTTCGAAATATTGTATGAACTTACAAATTTCATTAATTTCGTGATTCACACTAGTAATATACACAGAAACGTGCAAATAAATTATTATTACTTTGGAATAGCAGTACCGCCCATAGATAAGAAATTTTAACCCCTGGAAGCAGACGTACGTAGATATTTTCAGTGGAAAATTAATTTCCATCTACTTAATGATTAAGCAAAACAGTAAATTATTCGATCTTAATACTGTCTCTTCATGAATGACGTGCAATCAATTTTTCGACACGAATACAAATAATGTCGAAAGAAAAACAATGGATTACAATAATAATGCGCCAGTTTTCTTCAACACTTCATACGTATTTTTGTTCGTGTGAAGAAATTTTCGAATTTTTTTCAAATTCAAATTCCCCACATTTTTGTAAATCTCGCCGGATTTCGATATTAAATATTATCGATAACGTATTGCGACAAAAAGGGGAAATTAATGCCGGTCGCGTATTTAACCCAACGCGCCGGGCACACACGTGCAGCATAGCTAACAAATATTTTTTTCGACACCATATGTAAAGTAATTTCAATTACAAATCGGAGCAAAAATTTAAACACGTAATGCGACCGCTCGGGAAACCCGCTCGCGTGATCGGAGAAAATGCCGGAATTATGTTTGAGAATTTTTTGTGTCTTCGTCGTCGCTGAATTATTCCAGATAAGATGATTATGTGCAACGTGGTAGATGGAAACTAATAACAAAGAACCTTCGAGTATTCTTTGCGAAAAGGGTGAATTACCTCGGCCCGGGCTTTTATGCGTCCCGGCATAGACGAGATTTAATTTCCTTTATTCGAAACCACCTGCAGGCCGGATTGGAGATTATTGGCTCTCCTCGTTGTTAGAACAAAACTAGTTAAACTACACTTTGGATGCTGATTTTAATCGAAAGACGTCGCGGTGCTTTCCTCCCTCGATCGTGTTATTTGTGCCTATAAATTGCAAAATCGGAGGACATAATCACATAGGGCGAATTTCCTTTATGGTCTGAAGGCAATGGTAACATAGACTTATAAATTTCAGGTTCGTTTCATTCATCCCTTGAATATTATAACGGAGGCTTAGTTCAGTCGTTTATAAATTATGCAGCGGTGATCAAGAAATAATTAAGGCGAGCGAAGGTGGACTAATTGTAAAAGTTGAAGCGCTTTGTTTCCGTTCATTTGACTTGAGAATGGCGCCTGAAGTGAATTTTTAGTTAATTTCATGCTTCTGACTTAATAACATAAATAATAGAATATCATTACTCAGGGCACCGCAAGCAAGAAATAACAAATCTTCATTATTCTCAAAATTCATTAAAAAGTACCCAAAGATAATCAGGCGTTTTTCACTATTTCTCCTGGTGTATCATTTTGATGGTCCTGATGTATTATACAAATAGTCACACGTCTGTCATTGCGCTAAGACAAAAGTACGTAAATTTTCCGGGCATTTGGTGGCGGCGCTTACTATGAATGTAGTTACGCCATTTTACACTCCACAGTTGAATCCTAGCCTAAGAATTCTTTTACAGACATTGATGTAAATAATATGGTAAAATATAGTTTTATGGTACGAAACCCATATGAAACGACAGGCCTATTTTAAACCGCCACTCGATCAAAGCGGAAACTATTCAGTTCCCCGTTTGTCGTCGTCGACTATTCATCACGGGTTTGAACGTTATCTTCGGTTGCAATTTTTCCTCCCTCGTGAAAAATAGAGCAGTGAACACCCCATTACACGTGTTTACCGCCGATAATGAATATTCATTTTTATTTTGATGTTTATTACGGCTCGTACATGGGGTCCTCGGCGTGGAGTGACCGTTAAAAAATAGGGAGATCGTTTAGTGAGCCTGTAAATTTGACACGGCGGGTATATTTTGTGATACATCGAATAATCTTATCAACAAGAGAAGGTAGCGTTAATTTTCTAGGGGAATTAATAACGTGTTGAATTTTTAATCGAGCTGTACAAGTATCTACTCATTCGTTTCCTGGAGGTGATCCGTAATGATAATTAAATATACATTCTTAAGTCAACGGCTTTTCCGTGTTTAGAAACTGGGTTACGTGTATCGATTTCAAATACCTACATTTCATAATTTTTACGTGGAAAACACGTTTTAAGATATGACACGTGTAAACAAGTCATAATTGTATTACCCAACGCTCCTTTGTCTTAATTCCATTGGGACGCAAATTTGTAAGGCTTTCCCTTCGCCCCCGTTTGAATATCAATACGCAAAAGACGAAGCCTTTTGTTTCAGAAGTTTATTTACGAAGCATCAATGGAGCTGTCATTTAGTACCAGCAGACAATAAAATTGATTGAAATCAGCCTGGCGGAAAACAAATGAGCGCTTTCGGGACGACTGAAACTTTATCTGCATTAATATACAGCAAAAAAGAAGCGAACTTTGGGCGAACGGAGACAAAGAGGGCCAAATGAATTCATTCGTTTACGGGACAAGAAAGATGAAATTAAAAATTGTTTCGAGAGGATTTTCGGTACGGATGTGCGTAATCGAGTCGACTGCAGGAACAATAAAAGAAGGGAAAAGCTACGGAATTCAATCGTCGATGTTCGATCGTTGTGAATCTTGATTTGGACGATTTGAAATTTTAATTGGGAGGGAATCGACATACCTGGAAAGTTGTCGGAACTTGGAAATTAAAATTTTTCGCACAGTTCTTGCTCTTCATTCAAAAATAAGGAATTTTAGTGGATTGCATTATTGGGAATTTTGCATTGAAACTACAAATGGGTCTTAGTAATTTTGATGCTTAATAAACCATACACTAAATCCAATAATACAAGTCAGAATTCACGATAATTCAGTTTGGAGGATTGAGAGAATAGTTTTGAATTTTTAGGATTGAGAGAATAGTTTTGAATTTTTTTTTACAAGGTATGAAAGACAAATACTACAAGAAAAATTATACTATTAAAGCATAAAAAAATGAGACCAGCAAATAGAATTTATTTACGGTATGTGAAAAGTCATTTACATATATTAAAACGAGCAGCGGCCCTAGTATAGATCCTTGTGGCACACCATGTGTTATAGGTCATGGAACCAACAACACCTAATTTATGTTCACTGTCTATAGACGGTGCATCAAGTAAGACTGTATCATTTTAATTGAGTAACTCAGTTGATAATATCGTAATTTGTCATGGGATACATAATCGAAAACATTGCTTAAGTCACAGAAAATGGAGCAAACATGTCTTTCTGACCCTCGAAAGCCTCAAAAATAAGAGAAACTAAATTCATTGCGCCAGAAGCTGTACTTTCAAATTGCTTGAACATAGCTGGCAGTACTGAAATTAGGAGATAATGGGACATTTCTCTCGCCTGTCGCTTTTTGAATATAGGAATGAAAGGTAGATTCACTAATGCATTTATTCATTAATTTGACAATGGATACAACTATTTCACCAATTTCAGAAGCTGTACCTAAAGACCATAACAATATTTCCTCCTTTAGTCTTAATTTTGTTGACGCATTTGAAAAAAAGAAAAATTTTTAATCAGAAATTTGGATTTGGAGGGCTGTCCAGATGAATGGGTGCAAGAGAGATATTTATATGATTGGAAACAACATTGATAAAGAACTAGTCTAGTTTTACAAAGAGGTTTACCAACAAACTTTTGACACCCCTATGGTATCAAAAATATCTCTAATTTTAAATAGAATTGTAAGGGATGATCTAAAAATATGTATGTAGTAGTAACATATAATAGTTTCAAATGTTTGTGAAGATACTCCACACCTGTAGTAATTTTGTTACTAAATCAGTTGCGTCGGCCCAAGTCCAATTTCCTCCTTTGTTCCCTACCAGATTGGGCGTCCTCTCCAGCATTTAAATATTCTAACACCCGTTTTAATCAAGAGACAGGAGATTGCATCATGATTACCAATTAGACCCTGTAATCGAATCAATTCCTTCTTTTTTGTGGTTACGGTAGGAATTCCGTTTGAAACCCCAATTCAATACTTGGAATACGAAATAATCCCAGAATTTGGAGAATAATTTCCATTCTTCCCGGATCCCGTATTTAGAACAACCGGTATTCATCGAATTTACATAAGATCTCCTCGAGGGCCGTCGAGAGAAAACGAAACGATAACGTCGCTCATACCAAAAAATAACGGTAAAAACTCCTTAAATTAAATCCGTAACTTCTCGATTATTTAGCAGGCAAGTTCGCAGCTGGAGCGTTTCTTTCTGGAAATTTCAGTTCCCGCGGGAAACGTTTTCAAAACGCGCGTGCAACAAATCCGTCTCGGCCAACGGAAACATCACGAATTTCGATAACAACCCCTACATTAATTAAATTTGATAACCCCGCCCGGTAAGTTTACACGATACGAACTTCCTCGCCTCCCGGGGTTTAAAAAAATGGAATTTTTGACGCCCGCTTCACAACTTTTTCTCAACAAGTGACTCTTAAACTTTATCGAAATTAATGGATATGAGGATAAAAAGCGGACATCGGCCGTCGACGCCGAGGCTAATTCAAGAGTGACGGGGCACGGCAATTATTACAAAATAAAATCGGCCATAAAGGAAACAGCCGACTAACACGAACGTATTACGAGAGATTTTCCGACTTCATGAATAATAAATCCGCTCGAATTCCAGAATATATACTTGAAAGTTAAAGTCAACCGCAAACTTGTCCATTATTTAGCCGCGAAGTTTTAGTAACACACAAATAAAAATTTCATTCTCCGAGAAGCTCCGGGTGTGTAATTATAATCCAATATTTATTCAGGCACCTTGTATTTAATTTTAAGTGGAATAATACCGAAATTCAATGGACGTAAGATGGAATATTAATGAACATGAGGGAGTTTTGTTGAGGGGAGAGAAGTCAATAAATACAAATTAAATATACAGCTGGCGTATTTCTTTCTACCTCAATACTTTGTCAAAGTTTCACAATTCCGAGGAAGTTACGTAGCAACGGTTATATATAAAAGTCGAGTATAGCTTTCTTAATATTTTTTTAAAACGTCTGGAACACAAGGAGAAATATGATACATTTAGGAACACGACTATTAGATATTTATTAAGGTACCAGTGTAATGGTACCTAAATCGAATGAGCGTAGAATAAATACGTTACGTCGTGACATCTGAAACTTTTAGATCGGCCCTTAAACTCGGCCATTTCCTACTCCGAACCATATCGTACCATAAGACTTAGTAACCATAAGACTTAGTGACTTAGTGATCCGACTCGGGCGACATGAACGGAACCAAAGGTAAGAGACGGGAAAACTCACGAATTTTCCGGCCTTCGCGGTTAAAAAGATCGAATTTTTCGACCGCACCGTATTCGAGGAGGGTTGTTTAATAGATTTGAAGTCATCGCGGGAAAACTGAGAATTTTCCGACCTGCGCGGTTAACGAGATCGCATTTTCCGACCGCACCGTATTCAAGGGAGATTGTTTAATAGATTTCAACTCATTTCGAGAATACTGAGAATTTTCCGACCTGCGCATTTAACGAGATCGCATTTTCCGACCAAACCGTGTTCAAGAGAGGTTGTTTAATGGATTTCAGGTCGTTTCGAGAATACTGCGAATTTTCCGACCTATGAGGTTAATTAGAGCGCATTTTCTGACCACATGAAGATCAGAAAGATCTGAAAAACTAAAAATTCACAACAGTGGAATGCCCTCTAGAGCGGTTTTAGAAAAATATGTTTCCACTAAAAGTTATAGATACCAAATAAGTAATTAAAATGAGCGTAGAATAAATACGTTACGTCGTGACATCTGAAACTTTTAGATCGGCCCTTAAACTTGGCCATTTCCTACTCCGAACCATATCGTACCATCAAAAGCTATCATGCTTATCTGCACCGTTCGACCCTCTTTACGAGCTCCTCTCTTTCCGACTTAGTGATTTTTATATCTCTTGCATATTTCCATTTTAGTGTTATCATATACTCTCTAATAACTCTTGACTTTTATTATCTTCCAGAACAGCCGTCGAGTTTACTTCGATCGGCCGAACTTAGTTTCGCGATGTTCCGGAGTAGATTACTATTAGAATGGTTCGAAAGCGGGAGTTGATTCGCAGTTGAATTAACAGGAATTCTGGCGTAGTTAGTTACTTTTCCATGATAAACGTCGCAAGGTATATTAGAAATTTTAGGTGCTTTAAATGTAGTGCTTTTGAAGGTACAAATTACTCTTGCAGTTGACGATTTATTTTATTTAGCTGTAAAAACGTTCTTTGAGTTTAATCCTTTGTCGTCATGACGAATTTTTAACTATATTCTTAACCAACCAATTGCAATTACAATTGCTCTTGTCACCAACCACTAGTTTATCAATTATTGATTCAGAGAGCCCCACGATGCTACTAACTTTCCAAATCCATTATCATCTAGTTTTCTTCTTCTAGATAAGTGCAGCTATAATGTAAGCCAATAACCGATATGAAAATCAATAAGTGCAAGTACTACCTTGATCTTCCTTACTAAAAACTAACGATAAATTGAAATTTAGTAGATTATTTTGAAAACATTTTGGCACACCAGTAAACAAAAATTTCCCTGCCAGGAAACTTATTATCATCTATAATATTTTTCACCATGTATAACGTGGGGTAACCGCATTAGGAGAACCTTGGTTCCTAAGGTAATGTACTTTATGATTCCTCATTGAAATTCATTAAATTTTTCAATCATACTCGCATACTGCTTTGGGTAGATTTGAGACGCAGATGATAAGAGAAATACAGTGCAGCCTTGGCATGTTAAAGAATTAATTATGGAACTTCAAATTGACACGTAGGTTATGGCTGCATGCCTCGCACAGAAACTGCCCGGGGCAGTGTCGCTGATACAGTTATCTAGTAAAAACGTTCGGCGCAGTGTTATTTTGCAAGTTGCATTATTGAGCTTATGTCATTATTATAGAATCTCTTAGGGATGCAAGGCTCTTCTCATCGCAGAAAAATAAAATTAAAAATTCACCCTGCATCTTGCACAAGAATTACGTCTTAATGTGCACAAGGGCTTAGGACAGGACACACGACACATTTACATTGTCGATTCTCGTTTAGTTAACCATACATTTAATCCAAGTCCTCATTTATTCCTTCAAAGGGCAAGTTTTTTCAGTACCTTTAATTTTCTATTCATTTTCTCTCTCTCTCTCTCTCTCTCTCTCTCTCTCTCTCTCTCTCTCTCTCTCTCTCTCGCATAGCTTCTAAGGGCCACAAACGCCAGCATCAGCTCTCCGTTCGAGACGAAATATTTAATAAAGTTCGGAAACAGTTCTTTAACTACTGAATTTAATTAAAGACTGTCAGATTTGCCGTGAGTTAGGATTAACTTTACCCTATAAGAATTTAAAATTTACTATTAGTTTCGTTTGAAGCTCGAAAATTCGTTACTTTAAAACTTCTGTCGGCGAGTGGAAGGAGGAGGAAAAGTTTTCGTGTTCGTTTTTGATAGGTAGTTGAACAAGCGAGTAATTGCGAGTGAAAGATTTAATAATGAACTCGATGTGTAGCGTAACGTCTCGTCTTGATGTAAGAATTAGCTTACAAGTTTTCGATTTTTGTAACCAGCGTAATCGTTAAAAATTAAAACGTAAATAATGAAAGTCCATTCATATCATAAGCGCGTTATTTATTTATAAATCCGTGATGAGTTTCATCGATTTTAAATTAGATTAATTCACGTGATTACAACGGTATGTTGGAATATTGAAGGAAAAATTCATGAGCACTATTTTACCTCATGTAGGATAATTTCGATGTCTATTATTAATAAGATGTAACACTGCAGATTCACAAAAGGGTTCAATTAATGTGATGTCGGACCTCCGCCCTTGGGTTAATTACGTTTCGTTGTTGATTAATTTGAAAGGATTTTTTTAGATTTACGTTCGATGAATAAAATATTACCAGAGTTTAATACGCGACGAACACCTGATGTAACATGGGAAAAGCTTATCGATCGCGTTCTGAAATTAATGAAAAAGTAATGATGTGTGTGGTATCTGAAAAGGGAATATTAATGAATTGCATAAGAAATTTAATGGGAAGGGCTCCAAGTTAATAATAGATACAAATACTGGCGACTGTGTGTTTCGCGTTTGCTATTATTTCGCCAGGTAGACAGACACCAAATAAGTGTTTTATTCATACAGCCAGACGGATAGCAGATCGATTAATATTCGATGAGGACGTGTTAAACTCACTTTATATTTTAAAATTATCTCTAACTTTTCTCCAACTTTTGAGTGATTTGTGAATATTTTACATGCACCAAAAGGGGCTAAATAATTTATGTTGGAACGAAACATTTAAGTTCAACGCATGAAATAATGTTCGTTAAGTGTCACCTTTTACAAATACTAATATGCTCCTGTAGTGGTCCGATTGTATCGTTCGCTATGGAACCCAAATATAGCTTGTTACGTACGTGTATTTTCAGTGGACGATGGAGGTGTTAATTTCAAACTTTCAAAGCATCGAATACACAACGAGGGAAATACCAAGGCGGTATAAATCCGGGTGTCCGCAGCCTGAGAGATAATAGAATCTACGACTCAGGCGACATGAATGGGACCAAAGGTAAGAGACGGGAAAACTCGCGAATTTTCCCGCCTTCGCGGTTAAAGAGATCGAATTTTCCGACCGCGCCGTATTCGAGGAGGGTTGTTTAATAGATTTGAAGTCATCGCGGGAAAGCTGAGAATTTTCCGACCTGTGCGGTTAACGAGATCGCATTTTCCGACTACATCATGCTCAAGGGAGGTTGTTTAATAGATTTCAAGTCATTTCGAGAATACTGCGAATTTTCCGACCTGCGCATTTAACGAGATCGCATTTTCCGACCGCACCGTGTTCAAGAGAGGTTGTTTTATGGATTTCAGGTCATTTCGAGAATACTGCGAATTTTCCGACCTATGAGGTTAACGAGAGCGCATTTTCCGACCACATGAAGATCAGAAAGATCTGAAAAACTAAAAATTCACAACAGTGGAATGCCCTTTAGGGCGGTTTTAGACAAATATGTTTCCACTAAAAGTTATAGATACCAAAGAAGTACTTAAAATTTCCAAGTTTGCAATAAATCATAAAAACCATTTCTAAGACGATTAAGAGTAAGCTGCCCTTTAGGTTGCATGAATAAAAACATGTTTTCAACCATACCTATAGTTATTTAACAAAGTAATTAATAAAGCAATAATATCCACAAGGGCAAAGAGCCCATTAGAGAAGATCCGACAAGATAACGATTAGATGCCCTTTGCCTTTAACTAATTTTCTGTCAGTCACATTGATTCGAGTTTTCATGAAACCGAACCGTTTCGCAAAGTTCTAGGTTTTCAGTATTTATAATCCTGAAAAGAATCGACTATATACATACACACAGGTATTTTTCCAGAAAGCAAGGGATCTCAAATCGCCAAGAAAATCCAATACCTAAAATTCCGAAAATCCGAAAACAATACTTTCTCATTACATGAATACCTTATAACTATATGAGAAAATAATAAGTTTTATTGTTCCAATATACGACACGAATGTCATGAACCGAATTCTCATCTCGAGAAAGGGCAAGGTGGAGGATTTTTCCGCACAAAAAGTTTTGAAACGATTTTTTTTAAAATTCCGACACGAAGTAATATATCTCTCGTATTTCGTTCAAGGACAATTGTTTGCGTTCCTTCCTGCCTGCTTCCGTCCTTTCCTCGGCGGCACAGTCCTCATATTCATATTTCGGTCACCGACAAAGATATCAATCAAAAAATCATTTTTCTTCAAAGCCTCCCTGATTTTTCCATTACCTACCTGATGACTATATTCAAGAGCGAGCCCCACATAAGCGCTTATCCTTCCTTACGCTTAGTAGCTCCTCATTTAAAAATCAATGTCGGAATCCGATGTAAAATCCACGCTTTTCATAACTTAACAACCCCTCTCCCTTCTGAACTGATATCTCGGGATGGCTCGATGGTGAACCCTCCTGTCTTCTCTCGTTTAATAAATAATAACTCGCTCATTTTTTATTTGGATGGTGCTTTTGTTTCCGAACCGAGCCGCTCTGAAATATTCCTCTCATTTACTTCATTATTTCTTTAGAAGCGTTTTCCGGAAAATCGACGTATAAATCAAAGAATTCAATTCGTTCCGTTTCTTTTTTGGTCGGTGCCACAGCTCCTAACACTCCTAGATAATCGGATCTATTTTTCACCTACAAATAGGACTCACCTAAGTATATATATTATACTCGATATTTGTCGACAGAAATGGGCTGAACTGCGTTCACAACGGATGAAATTCGATACGCTCTCGGAGGAAAAGAGTTGTGCAGAAAAATAAATATTATTTTGAACAATCTATTGTGCCTGCATAGGAACTATGGTTCCGGAATTTAACAGCTTTACACTGTTTCGAAACATCTGCACTATATAACATTGTTAGCGACCAGCCGAAGAAGTTTATGCCCCATCGCAGGCAATAAATGCGTTTTATCGGGTTACTTTATAGTTTTGGATATACAGCGACTTTTATTGCAAGACACCTTAAATTTTTAAACATGAAGATGTTTAGCGCGTTCACGTCTCACAGTAACTGTTATATATAAGAAAGGTAATATTTTTCAATCAGCAAAAATTACGCTATGAAGGTTTATTCTTATAATTCGTTTCTCTTAGCTCAGGACAAAATGATCAGCTTCAAATTTTGCACAGAGTTTCAACTGTCATCTTCACTTCAATCATCATATTTTACATATTTTGGAGTTTTAAGCTTAAAATTGTGATTTAGCTTTATTGCAACATATCCGAAAAATGATTGATGGTAGAACCCATCAAATGACGTAATAATCAGAAACCAAATTGTTTTGGAAAAATCTTACGAATTTAAATACTGCCCATTACGTCATGTGACGTTGAAAGGAGTTTTTCGCGATTCAAAAATACAAGACAATACAAGACAATAGAAGAAGTTTTCTTTAAGAAAGTCTGGAAAAGCACACGGTTATTTATTGCAATAATTTTATTTAGTTAGGTTGTTAGGTATCACTTTCATTTTTTTGTAAATATATTATTTGAGGTCAAATGTGTGCTTATTGTTATACATTGAAACAACATATACATTGTTGTTTCTAAATATTGCGGAAAGAATTAGGCAAATCGAGTTGATGTCGTATAGTGATCGCTGCTTGTGATTAGTTAAATACACTTTTTTGAATACTTCCAATAGATTAATATCTCCATACCTACTTTAATGAGAAAGTGAGCGTTTTTGGGGCAATAAAACATAAGCAACGAATCATGTACGAGCTCTACAAGTTTAGGCATATAGCGTACATAATACGTCACAACATCCATATTTGAAGGCATATTTAGTTCCATAAAATAACTATTTTTACGGCTTAGAAAGTGCATATAATGACCAATTTTTACGGCATGTTTGCCCAGCCTTACCCAACCGAGGATATTTCGTCGGTGTTGATATATATTTTTTAGGCACGTAACGTTATTTATTAAACAAATAAATCTCGATATATAACATGTCCTATTTTCTTTTTAGATATTGGACTCTTTCAGCCCGGACCTCCGTTCCATTTTTTACAGTGCCATATATCAAATACGCAAAGGATGGAAATAGACAATTTCCCTCCCGCCGAGTTAGGATCACTGCGAGAGGTTCACCATTCAGCTTCAAACTTTTCATTCCGATTACTCCCCCCTCTATACACCAAAAAACATATTATTTTTTGCTGGAAGGAATCGTATAGGTAGCCTCGTGAGTACTTATATACATGTTTTCTTATATTTATAACACTAATTTTGATTCGGTATTTTTCGGTATTTGCCACGCACTAAGTGCTTTTGATTTGAAATTTTGATCCTGCTTTTATCGCGCTATAAGGAAATCTTGAAAAATAAATAGCGAGTAGAGTAAGCGAATAAGTCACCATTAGCGATTCCTTTTCATCTCGTCTTTTCAACGCGGATTATCCGAGCGCTCTCCACCCCCTCGAGCAAATAATTGGAGAGCAAACAAACTATCGAGAAAAATGTAATGCAATTTAAAAGCGAAATAGAGGAAGATAGGGAGTAAAGAGAAATCGCATAGCTCAAACTTCGCGTCCCCGAACGACACGTAATAGCCGCCCCGTATACACGGAGCCGGAGGCGAAACAACGACGATCGGCTTTTCCTCTACACGATTTTGGGGCACGTCCTTAAAAATCGACGACGACGGAAATAAAATAAAAATATTTGGAACGGCTCGCGCTCGCCATCGACTACAAATTTATTCGCGATTTTTCCGTCGTTATGATAAGCCGTCGATTCCTCCGCCAGCTGTTCTACCCTTGTAAGGGAGAAGAGACGGGACATTCGTTTTCCGAACGTGGTGGTGACAAAACGATAAGGTGCAGAGGTATGTTAAACAACTTTACATGGATGATTTTTTTTTTAAAGAAGGAACGTATGTCTGTGACAGATTCAATCCTGCCGTAATCGAACAGCCCTATGAGATACTTTTATCGCTTGGTTTTACTTTAAAATTTTGAATCAGCACAATGGCTTTAATATTGAATTTAGAAGTATTTTGGTACGTCCACATTTTCCAATTTAATTTACCTTTGATTAGATTCACAACTTAATTACTGAGTGAGCGTGCTTTCTTTCTAAACATATTTTTCTATTGATACTTCCAAAATTTATTTACTTGTCGTTCGTTTCTATATGATTGTATAGAAAGAGACAATTCAAAAATTACTGACGAAACGAAGAACACTTAAAGAAAAGGCCTGCATCTTGTTTAACGATAACGAAGAAATCATACCTCTTTTCAATCCTTTTCCTTCATTATTGTTTTGCAAACTTTAACTCAAACCTACAATTGTGGTACTGTATCGTAAAAGCCTGAAGATTATTGTGGTGACCTGTACAATGATAAAAAAGCTTCATCCCTTAAAGCGTTCAATGCATCAATGAACCGATGAGATGGCGGCATATCATTTGTTTTATATTTTTCAATGGAAAATGATTGTAAATGAGCCTATTAACGTTCTCTACCAACGCAGCAACAATTTCCTCTGCAGTACTATACTTATTAACCAGTTCTCAATTGAGGAAATTTAAGGACCCTAAATTTTGTAATTCCTCTCATAGTAAAACTTCTACACTTTTTTGTACGCCAATTAATTAGTAAATAATTATTCACTGACTCACAACATTAGGCGTAACAGGTGAAACTGAATTTGTCAGTCACCAGGTTGATTAATCAGTGATTATAGTCACTATGTTACATTCATTTGCTTCTTTATAATATTAATTTCACTTATATTAGTCAGTCACTGCTATGTCTCAATATAATAGTCTATCAGTGATGAATATATTCGAACATTCACTATTTGGCTTTTGACGTTAGTTTATCAGTCAACAATTGAACAGTAAATGCTAGTCAGTTAGCAGATGAAACTAAATCAGTCCGCCATCACATCACTATAGTCATTAAGTCACATTTATTTACCTTTCTACAAGATCAACTTCATATTAATTAGTTAGTCAGTGCGATGACTCAGTAAAATATTTTATGAATGATTGGGATATTTGGTCATTCACAATTTCGCTCGTGACGTTAGTAAACAACTAATTTGTTTAATGAGCCTCATTAAAGTTAATGGAAGAAAATACCCAACCATGGCCAATAACGAGATTTATAGCGTTTTTACCATGTTCCACCACATACAGCATCTGGAAAAATAACTAATGGAACTACGAAGTAGCTCCGTGCTCTGATATAAAGTAAGAAACAAAATTGACGAATCCATTGATTGGGTTAATGGAAGAAAACATTCAAAAATAGGCTAAAATGTAGTTTTCGATAATTTTAGCAATGTTTCACAAACTAAAAGAAGTTGTTTCGCTTAAATGTATACAAATACATACGTATGTTGCAAGTACTTCTAACATTTTCGTTCACGAATGCACCAGTGTAAAAATTTCTAGTCTTCAAAAATTTGAATTTCGCGCCAAAATTTAAAATGAAATACGGTACTACAGGCAGTGGAAAATTATAAAATAGGTATTGTAAATTAACTGAAAATAGCGTTAGAACTTTTTTTGAAGTAATAGAAGATCCAGGTATCTAAAAATTTGGCTAGGGAGTGCCCATGATTTTTACAATTTACCAAGTTTTACCACTGCTTTTCGAATTTAAAAGTTTTGTATACTGCGCACATCTCGTATCACTTTCGCTAACATTATCACGAGATATTTTAAAGAGCACACGTATGAAGGATGAATTTATATATGTGAAAGCTGTAATTCAATTACATTGCGTCGAGTATCGCTCTACGGCTCCTTTCTCCTCACGCTCGGAGCCACGTGACGAGCGACGTTTTGGCCAATCCCCTACCGTTCATTTGCTTTTTAAAAACCCCAAATGCTAGCTAAACCACCCTCTGTAATTCTCTCCATGTACGGTATCGTCGTAAACGGGAAAGTTTAATGCAGTTGTTTGGTGGTTTGCGCCACATCCGGTCGAGGCCGGGTATAATTGAAATTACGGAGTTGTAGGAGCGTAAATACGACTTGCCATTATTTATTATTCACACGTGGTAAGGAGGAACAAATCGCGTTTGCGGTGATATCTAGGGAGCTCGGATCGTAATATGGGAATCGAAACGTCCAGATTAACGACACGACAGGAACGGTCCAAAAATCATACTCATACTCCCTTCAGCGTCGAATAAATCTGCTTTTAATTATACAATCCGGTCCCCGTATATTAATCCGTAGGCTTATCGCTCGGAAACCACTGATTAACGCCCCATCATACCTCATTAACGATTTACCACGTGTTTACCTGCCGTAGTGGGAATCGAAAAACAAGCAAGAAAGTTGTTTTGTTCCCGCGGGGAAAAAACGGTTAACCGTTTTTTATCAGCTGATTTATAGCCAAAGTGACCGTTTCCGCTTGTGGGTTGGTTCTGTGGTGTTTGTTCCGCAAAACCTTTCCACGTTCCAATTGATTTGTCTTTACTTTTTCTTTCCGACAAACGATTGTTCGGCAGCGTATTAATTCCGATCGCGAATTTTTCGTTTTAGTGCTTTGAAAGGAAATATTGTCGTTACCGCTCGAAGAGAGAAAGAGAGAGAGTGAGAGAATTAAAAGATAAGAAGCTGGAAGCGGTCTGGGGGTTTTAAATTAGATTGTAACCTTTTACATCATCCATTAGAAATATTGAATTTATCCATTTACACCCACAACGTGGAAGAGGAGAATTGCAAATGTAACAAAAACAACTATGGCGAAACTTAATTAAATGTACATCATACGAAGATTTTCTTCTTCGTCATCATTTAAGATAAGTAGGCTCTACGTGCCTCATACGGTACCATCTTCCTTCCTTAAGGTCAATATTTATTTACTGGTTTTTTGTCACTCTAACAGGGAAAATTTTTCATTACGGTTTTTGGAATAGGTTAAATAGTCTATGCACCCTACTTTTACGAATAAAGGCTTTGATCATTTACGATGCCAAAGCTAGGACGCGTGCAAGTATCACCAGAAATGCATATAGTATACTATTAATTAATTCAGGCTCGAATTGTTGTACGTACGCCGAGACCCTAATTGTAAAAGCTCATAAAGGAAGAGGGCGAAGAGCTGTGGAATGATATTTGTGTTCAGTATATTAAATTGCCCTAAAAACTCCCTAAATTGCTCTAAAAAACTTTTTTAAGAAATCCGATTTATTCTTTAGAATAATATTAGAATTTATGAAGCTATGGAGTATAAAATGGCGCGAAACGATTGGTCATATGCGCATCCCCCAAATTTTTGAAATGCATATCGGCTCTTCACCGATTGGTTAAAAATTGGTTTCTTGGACCAAATCCATGGATGAATCAGATGTTTAACTAAAACTTCAGTTTTTAAAAAATTAACTGGAGAGATATTTAGTACACTACACACTAGAGAATTGTATTTAAGTCACCACTTTACCAAAAAGAACGAGGCATAGTAAATACCGAAATAATTTTCATTGATGTTAATATTTCATGTAAAATTATCATTTCAGGCAGTTAACTTAACAATCTTTTCACGGTCATTAAACTGATCACGAGCATATTTCCAAGGATTGTAAACATTTTTTAAAAAGGAAATGTTAAATTAGGTATAAAGCGCGTTTGTGTTACTTTAATGTGTACGTTTTCCCTTCGTTGAAGTATCCCACGGCAGTTAAATACGGCGAAATGATAAAGAGGTATATTATTTTTCTTGTTCCTTTCTACACAGCAAGAATCCCTATAAAGTTACCCTTTTACGTTCTGCTTGAAAATATATTTTGTATAACATGTACACCTGAAATCTGAAATAACTGCTATTTGAAAATCGGACCAACCTTCCATTTTGAAAACATTCATTAAATTATTAGTATACAGTAGTCCCTCGATTACATGAATATGTTTTATTATTACTTTATCATACGAATATACTTTTATGAATAAACCTCGTACTTTCTATGACAAGATGAAGCACTTTCAGTAATTCACAATTCTAGAGAAACATCTAAAATCATTATTTAAATCATCTAGATTTCTTTTCAGGGAAGTTTTATATGTTAAATTGTTTCAAAAAGAACCTCTATAATTTTGCATTTACATACTTGAAATTTTTTAACGATTATACATAAAATTGTACCATTTAAAATTTTCATTAACCTTTTTATTCGACAGCTCAAAGATTTTGAAAAATTGGAAATATTTTTAAGAAATATGAAAAACTATTCTGTTGAATTCTGTAGAAAAGGTTTCAATCTATAACTTCTATTTGAACCGTTTTCCTGTATTTATTATTTAAATAGTTATTAAACAAATAACTGAAAATTAATTTTTTTAAATAAGTACTTATTCTATAGTACAGATATTTATCCGTCAAAATTCACATTGTCATGCTGACATCATTTTTAGCATTTTATTTTTTTGCTTTTTAAGATATTGTCGTTATTGACTAACCAGGTAAAATTCCAATCAGACCTGATTTTAAAATATTCTTACCGCAGACTATAAAAAAAGATGTTGCCTGGTAACGTATTTACTTTCGAAACCCGAGCTTCATTAAAATTCAAACAATCCCTCATTACTAAAAAAATTCCATTTTTTCTAATGGCGGACGACTCCCTGATTATTTCATTTCAATCCTTTCATTCGGACGCTTCATACAATTTGAAATACAAACACCTGAAATAATTAGAGACTGGAAACATCCACTGAAAAAGGGATAAATATTTATACGATATGCACAAAAAAGGACCCAAACATACGCATTAATACCACAGACTCTACACTGTAGAAAAATATTAAGCTGTATAGCCCAAATGGTGGAAAAACCTTTTTTCCGGCGCGGAATAGACCTCACTGTCATTGACGATTGTGACGCCGCTCTACCATATCGATTCGCGAAACTTGACTTTATGATCGAAATCGACGCTAATCCCTGAAACTCTTGCCCTTATACCGGATATATTTACTCTACAATCTACAATTTCACGGTATCTTCCCGAAAACACACGAATTACATTAATGAAAGTGTATACACACACACACACACACACACACACACATGGGCACCCTTGTTATTAGCACAGTCGGGACGTTTTTGGGAAAAAGTTCACGCCATTCATCAAAAGAATTTTTCCTGTAATTCCGCTGAATTCATTAGCCGAGCTGTAAGGGTGACGCCGCTACTCTCTTTAACTTCGTTACATTAATGCCAAAGTCGGTCGCGTAATTCAGGTTATTTGATACATTCTAGGCAATTACAACGCCACGGTCTTTGATTCCGGAGATGAAAAGAAAGAAGACCGCTTCCGCCTCGAGTCGCAACGTTTAAATAATTTACTTCCTTCATTTGAGCCTCGATCGTAATCGGGATGGGCTCGTGTCGACGAACATCCCGTCCTTCCCTAATTTCAATTCGTAACAGCGAAAGTAGATCCCCCTCGTATTCCCTCCCGCGGTCGCATGCTCCAAGTCGTTTATACTTTATTTAATATTACTGATATCAAAATACGCCGTTAGGAAATGCGTGTGGTATACTTTAGCATACAAAGCGTCTTGAATTATTCTCTTTAATCACACTTAACACTACCGGTGTTTTCACGAAAACGGGAAAAATCTGATACGCGGCCAGCAATGGCAGATGATAAATCTACGAATGGAAAGGGCGCAGCCCGATTAGCATGGAAGGCAGCGTCACCTACAGGAAGGGAAAAGGAGGAGTCGAACCAAGTTTACCGATCATTAGTGCACCGGGTGCATAATCAAACGTCTAACACGTCTAAGTGTGTGTGTGTGTGTGTGTGTTCAAGTTTGATAGTTTCCTCTCTTAAGTGTGTCAGAAGGCGACGTGAAAACTTTACACGTCGTGTCTAAACTCAGCCTCCGTCAGAGGCGTATTAAACGGGTTCTAACGCTCAAATATCGTGGACGAATGGGTAATTTTGTTAGTGCGAAAAATGAAACAAAAACTTTTATTTACCGTCACTCCCGGGGCCGCGTCGTATGAAATATAAAAACTCGATGTTTAGCGGAACCTCATACTCCGGGGTAATCCATTCGGCTCAGACGTCATGATAAAATGTTTGTTTTTGTGACATCATAAGAGATAGTTACGCCCGTTTTACGAGGGTCGTTTGTCATCGCAAATGAGAAATGTTTGGAAAATATATGTGACGACACACGTTTACGTCGAATCTTTATGACTATAATTTCGCGAAATGAAGTCTTACGTACGTACAGGTGTACCGCGTGATGTCTCTATGGTAATGATAGTGGTATTTTGAAATGACTATAATTTTTGGTTCACGATACCGCCCTGTTTGTAGTAAACTTGAACTGCCTTCAGAGCTTTCGCCATTGGTGTAAATATATGAAGGTACTATTTTTGACAATTGACACTATTATCTACCAGTGGCGTACATTGGACAACCTCTGTGAATCATTCACTTAAAGAAAGCAAGCTTAAACAATAGGCTTCATTTTTATGACAATGGGTTACGTTGTTATTTAAACAGGGAGAAAAACTTGAAAGAAAATTGCTTGATTTTCTATAATAAGACGTTTAAGCAGAAATTAAGGAAAAATAACATTTTCATGGGTGAGCCTTTTACGACAGTTTTAGAAAATGTTTTCAATAAAAGAAAATTGAATATTTTCAATGAAGAATAGAAAATTTTGCCTATTTATTATTGTATTGTAATTATTCCAAAATATTTTAACATTAAAAACTAGTGATTTTATTAAGCGGATTTCCCAACGACGCAAATATTGTTCTCAATTGAGAAAAGCAGAGGTTAGTTGCTGCCTGTGAGCATAATTAAAACCCGGGGAAATTTTCATTTTTGTTTCATTTCGCAATCCTGAGCTCTTTTGATATCGCATTTGCTTTATACTCGCAAGTCCGGGCCATTACTTAAAGTTTTATCTTCGTTTCGTTTGTGATGGAGATAAGTTTCGAATAACTTCTGCGCATAAATAATACTTATGTTCTATTGGACTGGGACACTTTCATCTAAATTATATGGCTTTCGTGACCCGAGGAACGGTTCCTAATAGCTACGGTCTGTTAAGATTATTTTAACACTATTTTTATTATAGTGAGTGGGAAAAGGGAAAATGACAGAAAAGTAAGAGTTGGTAGTATTAGAGCAAATATCGTAGATAGCATCGGTAAGCTTTGATATTTTGTGTAAGAAAATTTTCGTGAAGTAATAAGGTGTGTTATTTCGATAATAACAGGGCAGAATGAACCGATATTAAAAAAGGTTAAGGCGCGCCCTTGCTTTTAATACACAAAAAATTAACGCTCCGAGAGAACGACGGATATTTAATAAGCAAAAAACCAGAAAAACCCTTGCGATCTTCCTTCTGGTGACTTTCAAAAATTAATTAACACGGAAACCCATGAGGAGCGTTTAAAAGTTCCCAAAAGGAATGAAATTCGCGATTGTCGATCTGGAAACAACATCTCCAAAAAGGAACTCTCGACGCATTAGAAATCCACAAAAGACAAGGAACGAGAAGCGGCGAACCGGCGAATGGGAAATGCGCAAATGAGCGTATAAAGCCCGATATAAAACGTAATTCGCATAGTGAAGTGAGGTAATTGAAAGTGACTAAACTCTTTTGGCGTGAATAGACGAAGGAGCAGCCGAAACGCCAACCACGACAATATATGTATTAACTTTGGTGGAGGAGCGCTCGCGCTTATCGACAGAAGACTGTTATTATTCGTTTGACGCTTCGCTCGTAATCAACATTTGACTCGTAGAAGCTTATTTGAATGTACAGGGAATGGAAGAAAAACATTATTTCGCGTCAGTCCTTGTTGGAATTAAGGGAGTATTTTCAGCGCTCGATATCGAACAGATACTCCAACGGGGATGCTTTTTCAATCGAGGCGGTTTTTAATTGACTCCGATGAAGTTTATATCAATTCGATAGCGGTAAGTGTTCGATTGGAAAAATTCCCACGTTAAATTTAAATTCGATCGTCACAATTTTTATGAAACACTGAAAAACTTAAAAAATTCGCTAGAAATAGGATGTACAGTTCGTTCAAAACAAATCCGATATGACCTCATTCGTGGAAAAGCTAACACTGTTGTCGAGGTTTTCAAATGGTAATTAGATCGAATTTGCTTAAGGTCGAAGATCTCTCCTAACTTCTTTGGCACATTAGGATAAACTGAACAGTCTTCACGATTGTATTTAATGCAAACTAGAAAGCCCAAAACCACCAACTATAATATAACCAAACCTTCAGATCCGGTGAACAAACAAAGATTCGTGCATAGAATGTTTCCCGGCCTTTTTAGAAGTCCGAATACTGACGCGAAAATGGAAATTGCTTAAGGCAGCTTGAGTCATCGATATTATTCTCAAGGTATGACGACTTTCCCCTGAGTTTAAACCAGCCGAGAGTACCACCTTCTTGATAAGTTGGTGCCTAACTGATCTCTTAATAAATTAATATTTATTTTTCACTTAAGAAATTTTTAGTTGAGGTACGTGATGTGTGCGCTAAGGAAAAGTATTAGGCAATTTCGAAAGTCTCCCCCTGGGCGCAATCTGCCGTAGATTCTATATAATATATTGATCACACCTAACATCACTATGGATGAGCAATGGGACCAACTACACGAACCGAAATTTAATCTGGCCGATGTAAACTACGAACCAATAATTGATGCAATACATATTGCAGCGCAACAACCATTCGGTGGGGTCCACAAAGGACGCGATCGATAAAAATTTATTCAATGGGACACACCGTCGAGGCGCATTTTCCGTGCCAGGCGACGTTCAGTTTTCTTTATTTCTTTTCAAACTAACGTCCCCTTGATAGATGATCTCAAATAATACAAGACACAACATATACGGACATCAGTAGAGGCAAAATAATAATGAATCAGAATGGAAAAAGGTAAATTAATACAAGAGCTGGTAGTGTCCGGAACAAAAAAGATTTTTTTTTGTACTTAAGTTTTGTTTATGTTGACTTATTTTTACTCTCTCATATGAGGTACTCACAGCATTAGGTAGTACTGTTGACTGACGTATTGAGGACTTTTGAGTCCGAAAGACGTACATTTTCTTCAAAATTTCCCTAAATGACACTTTACTTTTGAGAATTTCCTAACAGCTTGTGAAATTATAAATCACCAGGGCCTCTTATGAGAAACTTATACGCTGTCAATTGTTCAACCCTTTAATATTTTAAACAGTCAGGCTAGACAATTCCTCTAAAATTTTTCATAAACAATCTCATCTGTTGTAACTGTTGAACGTCCACGAAACTACCCTCGCCATATATTATTTACATTAATACACCGTTTTAGGTTGAGAGGCAATTTGCGAAGTAGTAGCATTATGCCGGCGGAGTCGTAATTAATTTTGTACATCAGCTGCAAAGTGCAACCGTTTCCACCTAATTAACAAGTAGGTAGCTATTAAACAAAACGAGCAGTAAAAACTTCCTCCACGGGGATGAAATTTTAAGTACCGGCGGATCGGTCACTCACGAATCGAATTCCATTAAACACCCTCGAATTGAGAACCCTAAACGATTTTCGACATAAATAATAAATGCGACACAAGCCGACACGGTGGAAGAAGAAAAAATGCGAGAATAAAAAGGTAAATCGGAAAACGTTGCGTAAAAAGCTTCCTGTGTTGCAAAAAGCCCTTAGGCATTCCCCTGAATACCAATACACAAATCGAAAAAGAGGGAAGACAGTGAACGCCTTCCGCTCATATATTTTATATGTAGCATTGTTATTTTCACATTTGCCACAGTATATGGGGACCGTAGACCAGTTGCGGAGTCTGGTTCCCCTAATTATGAATTCGAAGTGTAATTATTGGAAATTTACCGATAAACTACCAGTTGGGATCATTAAAAATGATTAAAACCAAATCAACCCCTAACCCAAATTTTTAAGAGAATTTAATTGCAACACCTGTTTCAATTACGTTTTGTATTGTTCATTTTACATAAATCTATAACAGAAAATGCAATTTATTGTTAATGAAAGAGACAATAGAAACGTGAATTGTTTAATTCTACGAATTAGTTATTTAAAGGTGATTCCGTTAGTACGTACGTAATAATTATGTTCGTGCAAAATATACTCTCACATGAATCGCACAAATCTCGTTATGTTTGATATGTTTGTACTTCATTATCTGATACTTGTTATTCACTTCGTGTATTGACATTGTCGCACTTAACGAACAATTTGATTATTTATCCGGGGAGCGTGTTTACCTACGAAAATTAGCGATTCCATTTACAGCGACCGGACAGGGAAACAACAGGGTTTTCTTGTTAATGTGCCCCCTTTTAAATACACACTTGTTGATGTAACCGACACCACTGATTCGAAAATGACTTGTCGCTTAATATTAGGAAATGCTGTATCGCTTTTACAAACAAAACGTCTCCGAAGATATCAATTTTCGTCTTTGTTCCCTAAATTGCCTTTTCGTATTGTGCTCATCCTACAGAAAGGGATTTTCTGCATGCAACTGCAGTTATCCTGGAAAGTCGTTCCACGAATGTAGAATCTCAAATGCGGTCATGTTTCACTTCTATCAGTTTTCGTCCTAATCCGCTCATGTACGTATCCAACAAGACGTGTGTGTCCATAAATGAGTAGCTGAGCTTTTCCAGCAGCATTTCGAAGTGTCATTTTGTTCTTATTAAACTGGAAATAATATAGGGCAGGTTTTGTTTTGCGAAGTTTCTGACGTCAAGTGTTTGGAGACGAGCAATGCACTTATTTAAAAAATGTACAATTGATCGAAAAAAAATATTGGAAAATACAGTTTTTCGAAAACCTTGGATTGATTTAAAGCACGGAAATCATAATTTGGCGAAGTGACGAACACGAAATGAATTTCGCCTTGCCATAAATAACGTACAACTGATGTATTCACAAATACTGTGTATTGTTACTTCCATGTTACTTAGTATACTTAGGATAGATATAACGGACGGGAGATCAGGTAACTAAATCAACTGTGACTGCAAACGAAGGAATCTGAGCCGGAAAAGAATAGGCAACAGAGCATTACGGAACAAACACTTAGAGTAATTAATATACAATATACAAATAAAGGTAATGATAAAGCAAAAAGACAATCGTAGAGAAAGTTCTGTAACGAGATAATGGAAACTCCCACAAATTCTAGCACCCCCATAGTTCTAGCAAATCAGGTGCTGTAAACCAGAAAGTTATATTAAGCCGAATTGAAGCTGATAAGAAGTTCATGTAACATCCCACAGATCAAACATTCGTTTGAGAAATATTGAATAAAAACGATATAACAGCGTTCCATTGTTTAAACAAAGGAAAATTCGTAATGGAAGCTAATCAAGTAACCTGCTGAGTGATTTATGCCTTGGATATTTTTTCATACTATACTCTGAAGGTAGTGGCGCATTAGTATTCCCCTCGAGTCGCGGGTGCATGAACGCGTGTACCTCTCATTACAATAAAATCGAACTAAAAAATTCTCTTGATCTCCAATCGGAAAATCCTTTCAAGGCAAAGCCATCGAGCCACTTTACGTGGCATTCTTCCCTCGAAAACCTTTCCCGTTTTACCTCATACGACGTCAATGAAATATAAACATTTCGTTTGTATTTCAGGACGTATTCCGGAATTCCTCGCCGAATACGTACGTTACAACACCATAAAAATATATTATACCATATAATATATATCCCTTTAACGGTAAATCTAATTTTCCGGCAATTTGAAACGTTTCCTCGGTTTGGAAGGCGATCGCGCTCGACGTTCATTTACGAATAAAATTCACTTTGTGTCAACTATAAACGGCAGGGGAGGAAAAGCGAGAGGGAGAGAGAGAGAGGGAGAGGTTCCGACTAAGATCAAACGTAAACAAACGCAGGTAATTAATGCGAAAGGGTTTGTTTAGATGACTGATTGACGTTTTAATTCTGTTACGCCAATTAGACCCTATTTGTTGGCAGTACAAAAAGTTTATTCTGGCTAAGAATATACCCTTACAGAGTCTGGACGAGTCCCGTGACAGATCGCGTTACGCGACTCTAACGAAATTAAAATGTTATTTTATCGAGTGAGTAAATTAACAACGGGAATAAATCCGGTAAGGGAATTTAAATCGTTCTTAAGCTCGTTAGGAGAGGCCGTCAGGACCGATTCCGCTCGGGAGCGGAACGAAGCGCGACGTAAAACAATGATGTATTTGTTTCAAAAGACAATTACTCACAATTGTCGCCAGAAGCGTAGTTTTCTACGGAAATACCCGTATACCCATTTCTGGTACACATCGAAACGACAGAAATTAGGTCTCGGAACAGAAATAATGTTGAAAACTAGTCGTCCACAAATCCATCATCAAGGGGAAATTAAAACAAGTGCACGAATTAAAAGTTAAGGGCTATTGTCCTGTGAATATTGTATCACAAAACGTTCAGCGCCAGAATGAAATAAACCCGCTGTATCAAGTCCAAATGGGGTTATACAGGGTATTTTTTTGGGCGCTTCGAAACAAAAGTATGGAAGTCTTCGTCGGACGAAATGAGAATGACTTAACCATTACCTGTGTACCAAAACGTATCCATAATGGCTGATTTCCCTAGTTACAAGGCTTGTTTGCACGGGGTACTGATTCTGGTTCCGAAAATTCGCTCTTCGTTTATTCCTAATAGTAGTTTTGTGGGCAATGATCACATTAAAGGCAGAAATTCTGCCTTAAAGTTCTATTCCAATCTATTTCAATACATCACCCATGATGCACACTGAAATAGGTTCAACCAATGTGGGAAATACCGTAAAGGAAACTAAATGACAGGCAAAAATCATTTTGTTGCCTGCTGCTCTTAGAAACTTATTACTCAATGCTATCAAACGTACATTTTACTCTTTTCCTCACTAAAACGTTATAAAATTATATTAATACTTGCTACCCTTAAAATAATCACACATTTTTTTCTCCAGTAACAATTCCTATATAGAACTTCACAAACACTGTAAATCAGACCAGTAAAATAAAAATGCTAAAAGTAAATTACTGTTCAGCTCGCACAAACATAACTTTCTCATTATGGAACAACCTTTCATTTCGTCCACAATCTTAAACCTCTCCGAGTCCATTAACTCCAGTAATCTAATCGAACCTAATTTATCAGAACTTTTGTAAGCTTCCAGTAATCCGTCATAATTACTCGCTGCAAACTCGACAACTCTGCAGCTGACGAAAATTTTTAAGTAGCCCGTTAATTGCGGCACCTCCTCACTTCGGCGCCCCGTTCGAATTTCGAAATCGAGGCGAGAACGCCTGAAAATCGCTTTTCCCGTCGCTACCGAATTTTTATGGGCTATTTATTCAGTTTTTTTTACGTAGAAAAAATTCACACAGATATACATTCTAATATTCTGTTGCGTGCAGGAATCGCATACATTATTAACGTGGAGGCGGGATCTTATGACAGAAAATTATTACTATCTCCTAGGAAGGTTAATATATTATTGAGAGGTCTCATGGAATAACATGTGGATTATTTCAGTCCCTGACTGTAAAGTGATGTATTGTATATATAGAAATCGAGTTAATTTGCCGATACATCGATACACAAGTCTATTCTCGTGAGCGACAAACTTTCTTCTACTCTCTGGTGTCTCCTGACGTTTCAGGGATTAGAGTTAGACGAGAAAAGGGAGGATATCATCCTTTCCATACGTGCCGAGAAATTTCTCCAGGACAAGGCTTACTTGCAGGATTACCTGATTATGTGATTGCCGGGGGGCAAATTGTACCCAGCTTGCTCGAAAATATTTTTCGATTTGTCAAATCGACTAAATTGAACAAATTATCCGCAGTGATCAACCGTACTCGGTTTTTTTACCTACTGGTAAAATCAAGGAGAATTTTTTGAAAGTAAGACAAAGAGGGAAGAACGTAGATAAAAAGTGTGAAAATTTTCTTCTTAATTATCAATTTACTTTCTCTTTGCCCTGTAGAATACGCGTTTCCTAATCTTCGTTTTATTGTTTGTACGCTTCTTCCTGTGATTCTCTTTGCTTGTAGATTTAACAGGTAACCGAAAAGATAAAAATAATTCTTTTATTCCTTGGATACTTTTCCATTTTCCTTTTATTTTATTGCATTTCTATGAGCTAAAATCAAATATGTATATGAATATTTGTCACAGAAAAGTTTGCGTACTTTGAAAAAGTTGTGTAACTAACTGAAAAATATTTCTATTGCTTCAATAATATCTGACCCCCAACGATAACTTCTAATGCACAATGTAGTTCGAAATATGCGTAACTTTCTCATAAATTAGTTTTAAAACTACCTGCTATCCCTATGTGCCCCTAGGAGTTGTATCGAGCGACTAAGAAAATAACCGCAAGTTTTCAGATCTTCGCGGCTACAGATGGCGCATTTTCCGACCGCACCGTACTCCTAGGAGCATAAACAGAACCGAAAACAACCATGTGTTTTCAGATCGTCGCCATTTTGGATCGCGCATTTTCCGAGCGTACCCGAGTGAGCTGTACTTTACTTTACCTATTACAAGGGTTAAAAAGAAAAAGAAACGTGAATTTTCCGACCATTGCGGTTGAAAATAGTACATTTTCCGACCGCATCATTTACGTAGCAACACAACGAAGCGATTTTCAGTGTCGCTGGAAAATCCGCGAATTTTCCGGCCGACGCGGTTACAGACCGGGCATTTTCCGACCCTACCATGTACATAGAACCTCGAAGGAGGGACTCTATGAATCGCACTAAATTCACCCCCAACTAAGGCCGCTTAGCCTTGTATGTAGTATGGTGAAAAATCTATCGCAATGTAGGAAGAGCAATAA
Source organism: Cryptocephalus primarius (assembly GCA_963576515.1). Lineage (NCBI taxonomy): Eukaryota > Metazoa > Arthropoda > Insecta > Coleoptera > Chrysomelidae > Cryptocephalus > Cryptocephalus primarius. The sequence goes on along the minus strand of OY754955.1, from coordinate 344,908 downwards.
TGGGTGCGAATCCCAAGGGTTGAAACTTACTTCGTCCCATCATATGAGAAGGCTTTTATCTCATCTGATGGCCTTAAAGGAATACCCAATTGTTCTATAAACAGTTTCTCGCTTATGAAAGTACAAAAAATTGCTTTAAAATCATAAAAAAAATCATTTAAATATAACCTTTAGATGAATCATCTGTATGATCCATATTACCTTATTTATCCTTTTATTTTTCAGAATCTCCGAGTTTTAGGGAGCCCGTCACGAATCTGACGATCCCGGTCGGCAGGGAAGCCATCCTAGATTGCGCCGTGGATAATCTGAATCCGTACAAGGTAACTATTCCCACCGTCAATATAATATATTTATTCAAGCGGCTTAATGATCTCAGAATTTACATTTTACCTCTTTATCAACCCATTAAACTATGGCGCTCACCTCGCATTAAAGTGTTAGGATGTTTACCTGAAATGATGGGAAATTGCTTTGATTACGGCGTTCTGGGCAAGAAATTAATTTTGTCTGGGAACTGAAGTACATATACTACGCGCACCTTGGGGAAGGTGGGAAGATCTTGACTACGCGTATGATATATTCGGATGGAAAACGCTTAAATGTTTAATTACTCATCCCTGGAAGCTCTCCGTAGGTACGTGCAAAAAAGGTTTAGTGTCTACACGAGTTTACGTTGGAGGTATGGATCCGTGAAGGAAGTTATAATTGCTTTCAAAGATTAATTTCGGGCTGAATAAAAATTTCGACGCCGTACACGTCTTTGATTTAAAGGTGCCGGAACTTTTAATTAAAATACAATAAAGTGCTTCAATTTTTCAGCAATCGCTAACGGATAAAACCACACTGTTCCTGTCGATTGAGATAGTCCATTAAATCAGGTCGTGATGATATAATGTTTAAGTTACATTAAGGTGAAATGCACATTAACCGAGGCTGTGGTAAGTAAGAGTACGACTATAAAATTGCCATGAATAATTCGATCTCGCGGTATAAAGTTTGTCATATCGAAAGTATTCCTGTGGAGATAATTAAAAATTGTTTACCCAGTGTCTTTAGTTTGAATAAGAGGAATTCCGTTAGCTACCAGAAAAAGGACGTTTTCACGGTGGCGAGTTTACGAATAAATTTCATTAAAGTTCAAGTAGATGATATTTATCTTGAAAATTCAACGCACCTGCATACTTTGTTGAAACGAATTTATTATTTGTCTGGAAAGTACACTTGTTTTAAACGAGCAAATTTGTTTGTTTCTTTTCGAAAAAAACTCAATCTAAATGTTCAAACAGTCTCTTTTTTAAATTGCTTAATATTAACAATCAAAATTAGTATCCAAACAAATTTCGTCGTATTTGTCTTTCATGAATAATTCCACGTCGGAACAGGGAACGAAGTTATTATATTTCTCCCAATCTCGTTCATCATAAATATTGACCTTTTGCGTAATTGAGCGCGAAAGTAAATTTAAAAAAGCACATTCCGTATCCAGTCAGTGAGACAATAGGTACTGTTGGATAATTAAATTTTTTGTATGAAAGTTTGTATTCCCACGGAAGTATTGACGTCGTTATGTTTTTCTTTGGCAGCCGCCTCGACTATTATACCTCTTTTCCCCCGGGGAGGGAATCCCGCCGAAAATTCAGAGCGAACTCGTTCATCTAACGTAATTAAATTAGCTTCAATCAGGACCCTTCGCATTTTTCGCTCTACTATCGATTAAAAAAATTTAATATCAGCAACGTCGATACGAATAAAGGCGCGCGCGGCGGTTCGATGTTTGCTCTTTGCCGGAAACGGAAAACGGAAAAAAGAACCAATTTCGTTTGCACTAAATGGAAAACAGCTCATTAAAACTGAAAGAGAAAGAGCCCATTAACTCGCCGTTACCTGCCCGGGGAAATACGTAACGTATTGGAGCAGTAAAAGAAGAATAATTTTCCCCGAAATTTGCTTAAGTGGCCGTTTTCTTGTTTCTGTCGATTCGACATAAAGGGTGCGAATTGCCGGCGCATAAGGAAGAGTCTTCCCTGTCCCGGGGTAAGAAATACCCTCCTGTTTACGGCTGACTTCTTTATTTTATTCTCTTGTTATTTTGTTTTACGTTTTGGGAAATATTTACGAACACACAAACGATGAAACGCCGTCTCTCGGATGCGAATAACTTCCGAGACTCCGATCAAAGTTATATCTACTCTGTTATACCCTCATGATGTAAACACGTAATAAACGGTTTTGTGTGTAACGAAATTTTAAACTTTGCAATACTTGTTCTATAAACAGTAACAATAAATAGGCAAGTAACGGCATGAAGAATCGTAAACAGAACTAACGTAGATCTCGCAGAACTTAGGAAAATTCATAGAGATCAATAGCACATTTGTATAGAAAAGGGGAAAAATTGAACAAAAAATGATAATTTTGAAATAAATACCGCTGTTTCAGAGGTTCAGGACATACGATCCAAAGGGTTCTTCATGGAATTAGAATAAGTAAGTACCACCAGCGAAATTATTCTTTGGTCCTGAAGGTTTTTCAATTATTTGCTGAATACTGAAGAATGATAGCTGAATTCTAATTGAGCATATTCCTATTCAACAGGCAAAAACTATGTGATGAAACTTATTTCCGTAAAATGAGTATCACTTCTGAAATTCTTCATTTGTCTGAAAGTTCTACAGTGACTTGTTGAAGACTGAAGAGTGATGACTGAATTATAATGTCATTTTTATATTCAGCAGGCAAAGAAACGTGTGAAAAAAAACTAAAAAATGAGCATCATTTACGAAATTCTTCATGTCTGAAAGTTCTTCGGAATCTTCCTGAAAACTGAAGGGTGATGGCTGAATTCTAATGACATATTCATATTCAACAGTCAAGAAACGTGTGATAAACCATATTTCTCATAAAATGAGTCTCACTACCGAAATTCTTCATTTGTCTGAAAGTCTTTCAGTGACTTGCTGAAGACTAAAGGGTGATGACTGAATTATAATGACTCTTATAATCATCAAGCAAGAAACGTCTGATAAAACTTATTCCTCATAAAATAAGTATCAATATAGAAATTCTTTAACTGCCTGAAAATCATTGCTGAAGACGTAAGGACCGAATTGGACCGGAAGGACCGGAAGGACGATATTGGGCCATATTCAGAAAAGAAAATAGTCTTTCCAAAAATTTTAAAAACACTAACCTTGAATGAAGACTCCGGCTGGACTGCCAAGATGTCCGCCATTGCCGGAAATCAAACTGCGGTACCTGAAAAACAGGAAGAAAATTTTAGGGGCGTTGAAGGTTTGAAATTCAAGTTCAATTAGGAGTAATTCAAGAAATACTAACCATCAGAAGGCGCACCTTTTTTCCTCTTCATCGAAGTTGTCCATCATTGCTGCTCCATGACTTAGCCATCTGAAAAGAAATATTGATAGGTGTATTAGCAATATTTGATCGTAATGAGTGGAGCTCGGAAAATATGCAAAAAACTTCTATAATATAAATTGTAAAATACGCATGTAACATATACCATGTGCATTTTTTACTATATATGCACAATTCTTAGTGAAAAATTTCGACAATGGAAAAGGTTGATCAAATACAAAGAAAAGTGAAAATTGGCCATTTTAAGATAACTCTTTTCAACATAAAACCTTTTTTTGTCATAATATTTTGCTACGACAAAATAAGTGTTGAAATGTAAAGGGAGACAAATTTGAGACCAAAATATTTATAACTTTAAAACTTAATGAATGTTTTATTATAAGCTAAGAGCTCCTTTTTTATAAGCTCCCTTAAAAAAATATTTCAATTAAGGAAAGGGTTACCTTAAGAGAAAATTGAAAAATTAAAAGTACAACGTATTGTTAGAGCAAAAAGATTTAAGGACACAAATAAATTAAATATATGGTAGGTAAAGTTTCCGAGCCCTATTGATAATACAGAAGGAAAATAAAATTCCACACGTAATTTATAAATACTCACCATTAAAAAGCAATTTATTTTGCCATCCTTTTCCTCCTCGAAGATGTTCGCCACTGCACCATTAAAAGGCAACCTCTTTTGCCTCTTCTCCTTTCCATGAAGACGATACCACCACCTCACCAAAGACTTACCTAAAAGTAATGAAAATAGGTATTAACAAAAATGAATCACAGTTATTGAAAATAAGTGGGTTTTTTCCTAATTAAACTTACCTTACAAACAGCTACATCTATCGTTCTGCCCTTATATGAAGTTCTATGCCATTGTCGACGATAATACTCACCTGTAAAATATAAATAGTGTTATATATTAACATAATAAATGTAAAGAAAGTATTAGTTCTTTAGTAATATATATGCAAAAGACTAACCATTTGACAATGACATTTAGGCATGAAACCCTCTGCTACTACGCCTCTGCCAAGATGCACACCACTAACACTAAATTGTTCACGACACACCACCTGAAACAATAACATTTATTGATAAAAAATTGTCATTAGGAAATCAGTTTAGTACGTTAATTTAAAATATCACACAAGCATTTCAAGAAAAAATAATTAACGCAAAAATAGCAATTATCAAAATATTGTAAATCATATTCCAGAACATGAAACAATGCATGTTTATACACGATTTCCATTTATTAACGTTGAAATCTATAATTTTCAGAACTGTTTCATAAGGGATGGTTCGCACCCCCAAATAAACACATTAGGACCATATAACTGTTAAAGCACGAGGAAAAATAAGCTTGCTAAGAAATTTTCATGAAAATTCATGTCATCCGGAAAAAATACGAGGTATTACATCTCCCACCTTACTTTCACCCTCATATACTGAATTACTAGAGTAAATAACCCTGATCCACGTTTATGAACACGAAAAAAACCTTCGATTTCTAACTAATCGACGCTTGCTTGTACATGGCGCATTTGAATACCTCGATAAGACAACTCAATCTTCGAATTTGGCTGTTAGGACTTGAATTTCTCTTTCAAATCGAATTACACTTCTTTGTAGTTCCCCACAACGGTCCTGATTGATAGACCAGACTCGTTCTGACAATGCACCGTTGGAAATAAAACGTTTAAGGAATTCGACGGGAGAGGGAAAAAATAAGTTGAAGTTTTCATAAACACTCCCGAATTTCTCATTTGAACCGTCACTCACCGGCTAATTCGATAACGTTTTCCGACACGTTCGACAGAGCGTAAGTTTTCAGTTAAAAAATACACGTGCGATCGCTGCTATTCGATTACACTGAATTTTCTGCGATTAAAAGGAGCTGCGTTAAAGGTTATACGAGGAGAAAAACGCCCAAGTTCGTCAATTATAAATCCGAGAAGCCGCGTAGGAAGAGAGAAAAGCATCGACGACATTCGAGCTGCTGAAAATTTCAAATTGCCCGTTGTCTTACGTACGTAAGGCTGACTCGGCAGAAGTGTTAAAGGAACGTTTTGACTTTCGAAATTAGTACCTTAATTAACAATTTAGGCAAACAGTGTTTAGATGCCCTCGAAGATAAAACGGTTGTTTCCATTGAAGCCATGGAAACAGGAAAAAGGGGGCAATTTATTTTTATGACGGTTCGAGATCAAAAAAAATTAAATTGGTAGCTTCTCTTCTCCGGGGCGAAGGCGGAGCAGCAATTTATTGTTTATTAAAGCGTTTAAGTTTTAGGGGTATCTTTAATTGAGCTGTTGCATAAATTCTGGCGGAATAACAGTGATGATCGATTTAAGATGGAAGCAGAAATGTAATTCTCGTGAAAATATAATAGAGCTTTTAATTAACGGCCCCTGTTCGTCAAATGTTTGAAATTATATTGAATATTTGGTAGAAGATCCAATCGATGGTTGGTAGTAGAATTCCAAAGGCCGAAAGAAGTTAAAAGCATAATTTAACGTGTTAAGTATTAACAGTATTATTGTCTGAAATGTGAGAATGTGAAGTTAAGAGGTTTTCATACACGAAAATCTACATGAGAACAAATTTCAACAAAGGGAAAACAAGGGAAATTTAGCCAATTTCCGAAATATCTAACGAAGACAAGAGCAAGTGATACATTTTTCCCGCCATTTACCTATAGTGATATTTAATGTCCTTAGACAAGGTTTTGCTAATGTTAACAACACAAAAATCGAGTTCAATCAATCATCGTTGCGATAAAAATAGTATTTTTTAAAATAAATTTGGTCCGTCCGATCAACACTGGACTTTTCTATGCAGATTTATGTATTTGCAACACCCGCCACTCGATGACTGAATCAATTATAAAATTTTGCAAATGCTTTGGAAAATGGCCGTGAAATATTTATTGCATCGGATATGAACAAAATAGAACTGACGAGTTTTAAATAAAATATCCGTCAACGAGATCGATAAATGGTACATAAAACGATAAAGATAATATATATGAAACAGCACTAGGAAATATTCCGAACTCCTCCTGAAAATTTTTTTATAAACCTATCCCTATTGTCCCGACTGAAACAAGCGAATAAAAAAGCGTTCCACGTTTGTCAGGACGGATGAAAAATGTATTTACATTATCTCGATAAATTTCCCGGGAAATTATTAACCTCGGCAGATGCCTGCTCGTTCCATGTGCCTTTTTTCGCGAGAGTAACAAATTATTCCAGACATTCGGTATTTAAAAAATCATACCGTAAACGTCGACGGTTTCATGAAAAAATTGCGCCGGAACGTTTTCGTTAAACATTAAATTACAGGGATAAAACCGCCTCGTGTATATTAGGGAACCAACACCTTGTTGTGGGAATACTGTCGTAAGCTCATTGAGTATGTAACAAAACCATAACAGTGTCTTTATATTGAAGTTGTAATTTAATTTCGCCCGTTTATTAAGCTAAAGGTAAAGAGGTATGCCGTGGTTACGCGAGGCACTGATTCCCCGTCCATGTTTCGGATTAGAAGCGAAAGTGAGCGGAGGAATTTAGTGAAGTCCTTATTATTACATTTTTAATAGAAATTTCATGCATAAATTCTTGCATCAACCTTAGCACAATTTAATTCGTGTTCTTATTTAGTATTTAGTATCAGAAGTGTCGTAAGACTGTGAAAAAATTTGTATCGTTATCTGCATACTGGCTTTTCTTTGAGGGAAATTCGCTTTTCCTTGGTACGTTCTCCTCGTTTCGATTTTTCTTCCAATATTTCCTCTCGACTGTTTTCTAATAACCTGCGTTTGTTGAATTTTTAAAATTCCCAAAACACTATTTTCTACAAATTTCCCACGATTCGTATCGCTCCGATTAATCTGGCATCCAATTTTGGGTCCTATTCCAATCTCCGTTTACATTCCTCTAAATTAGTGTTAGTCCATATCGAAAGGATCAAACGTGTCCTTGTCGAAGCGTCGAAAGCGATAGAGAAGGGGGATTCGGTTTAAAAAGTTAATCCGAAATGAAAGGCACGAGGTGAAATGTATTTTGCATTTGGAAATTGCAAACGTTCATGGGGGGCGGGGTTTTGGGTGAATTTATTACGATTTTGGTTATCGGTTGAATAATTCGTTTTTAAGTCTCCTTGATTTTTGTAAAATTGGTGTAATTTTAAACGGTGTTAATTCCCCATCATTTGGTTCTTCTTCCAGTATAATATTTGAGAAAAATTCCTAGTGTCATAAGAGGAAATAAATGAACTGTCAGTAATTTGTTTGGCACTTATCTAATTCCGAAGTATCATTATTGATTTTCAAAATTTAAAATTTTTAGATGATAGCATGTTAACTGTAATACAAAATATGTTTGGTTTTAAAAAAATTAGGAGAGTATGTACATACGTAGCAGTGTGTTACAGCTCTTGTGACTATAGGAACAGAAGTGATAATATAGAATAAATTATGGAATTCATTAGTAGCAGTACCCCTACGAAGTACACTAATCATAATATAAATTAGAGGTAAAGATACCACCTTTAGCATCCTACCAGAAGAGTACATATTTGATAAAATTATAGAGAAGAAATAGGAGGGCACAAATAACTTTGGTACTTAGTTGGTACTTAATTGTACTACATTTTTGTAGTGCGCAGAAAAATTATCTAAAAAATAAGTGTTAATGGATTAAAATCGATTGAAAATAAAAGCCATCAGAAAAAAGCTTTAAAAAACTGATTTTTTGATAATGCAATAACTTTGTAAATATTAGTTTAAAATAAATAATTCTCCTTTTTGAGTTTCTCAGTGCTTAAATGACACTTGTTTGTACTATCTGGCGAAAAACCCTTACCGCCATCTTTTAACACCTGTAGGATCGGCATTTTTTAATAAACAAAGATTCAACGACCATCATTTTAAAGGTTAAGACCAAAAATCTTTGTAAATTGAAACTTTATAAACAACCCCACAAAATTGACTAGAAAAACGACAACCCTTAATGTTCAAAAACATTGGAGCTGTCATTATTTAAACAAAAATTGTCATATCGGCTTCGAATAGTCGTAGAGAGATTTTTGTTTTTTAATTTGTCTTTTCACACTTTCAAAGCCAAAAATGAATATTATTGATTTGGTTTATAAAAAGAGATGAGATTGCTAATTTTTAATTAAAAACTTTAGGCGGTTTTTCATAAAATTTCAAAGTATAATTTATGAAGATTGTTAGTTCAACTCTACACCTTTGAAATGAGCGCCGTTGAATGCTTCTTTATTCAAAAATGGCTTTCAGGAGTATAAAACTGGCTTGTCCCAAATATTATTTGGAAGGTTTGTAAAGAAAATATGTAGATTAAAAAAACCAAATTTGGCATCAAACAATATAAAGTTTGAGATGTAACTCAAGAAGTTTTTAGAGTAGTTTTGGCGGTGATTAAAGTTACGAAACTCCTAGAGAAATTGTAAGAATCGTATCAATCGACGATATATTTTAAGAATTACAGTTGTCTATATAAAATATAGCTTAACGTGTTTGTAAATAAGGTCAGAGACAATTACAGAAGTTCATGACTACATAAGGAAGCCTTGAATTGAAAAGACATTCAGTCCAAAACGATGCTTATTATAGAAGAATAATTAAAGAAATTTCACAAAATAAAATTTTGGATCTATTTTGGGACACAAACTAAACCGTCCCCCCTTCGAAACGTGTGAATTTCCGCCCCCGCGGCTCGAAAAATTTATCCGACCTGACACGCATCATGCGCGTCAAAAGCCTTGTTTGTGCATTAAATATGTATAATACAATCCTCTCAAGTTGCTTGTACCATTAAATTCAGCACCATATAACGCTTTATTAAATATTATGCTAATAAGTTGGTAAACTTTCAGATCTCGTTGTATCGGAGTTGACGTGAGCTCTGTTCCTTGACACGTTACATCGAAAAGCTGTTCTCCGCCGTAGCAGAGATCTACCTGTCACTTCTTGCATAATGAATGTTCCAGCATAGGAGGGAAATGATTCGTTAATTTCGCCTCTATTCCCGTCAGTGGTGAACGAGACGATTTTTACATATTTACACTAAACACTCGACGATTTAAGTAATTTAAACCCACAGTGTGAGTTATTTTTTTATTTTTTGAATCTAAGTGACCTCCCTACGTATGGCTCGCTCGGGTTATATTTACGCAATTGCGGTGTGAAATTTAATTTTATTAGTAAAAGTCATGGCATTGTACGATCGCATAGAGGCTATTTCAGGGACGGAGTCGTGTGTGCACGTTAGAGATATAGTAATTCAGCAGGCTCATTACCATATTTAAATGGAGACGTCAAGGGTAATGAGATAAAGAAAAGAGAGTGAGCTTACGATATTTCAGCCGGTAATTGTTACCCGGGGCTTTTCCGGGGGAGCGGACGCCGAAAGATTGGAATGGAAATTCTAACGCATTATCATTACCTGACAACGTTCATCTCATCACTAAAGGCAAAAATGATTGTCTAAATTTCATCCGAGATGGCATTGCTGGCAAACCTAACTTCATAAGTTATCGTAACTCATTGTCATTACCACAGAACGTTCATTTTAGCCCTAAATTTTCAATCCAATTTCGTACTTTTCTGGCAACTCTCTGTTGTTAGTTTTACTAGTCCAATGGTAAGGAGGAATGTTTGGTTGAGAGGGAGGCGATAATGAAGTGGTCAATAAAGACTTGTCAACAAGTCCTTGAAGTTTTTCTTTAAAAACTGTATATATAGGGTGTACAAATAAGTTTTCGCAGTTTTCAAGAGATGGCTCCACTGACAAGATTACTTTGAAATAATCAGATGTAAGATGCCATATAGAAAGTTTAAACACCTGGCAACAACATAACCCTAAACTGCTGTTATCTTTGTACTGGTAATATAAATTTTTTTGTTCGAAAATGTCAAGCTTTGTACCAAATAAGCGTCATTTGTTGGAAGTTTTGATTTATTTATTTCATTTAGGGAAACCTGCCGCTGAGGCGCACCGCTCTCTTATAGAAGTTTACGGTGATGCTGCTTTAAGTGAAAGAAGCTGTCGTGAATGGTTTCAAGAATTTGAAAACGGCAAGTTTGGCGTGAAAGATGAAGAACGCGAAGGAAGGCCGATCGAGTTTGAAGACGCTGAGTTAGAGGCGCTATTGGACCAAGACTCATGCCAAACTGAATAGTGATAATCACATTACGATATCGTTCAATAGAAAAACATACGTATATAATTTAAATGCACGTTTAGTTATCTTAAAGAATCACGATCGCACCCCTTAACTTAATAATTCGTAAAGTAACCGGCAACCTGGTCAAAAATTCAAAATTATTAATGTTGTAATCTGTAATCCCATTTATTTTTACAACTTTACTGAGTTATAAAATTTAAAAAGCAAAGTTAACACGGAGTGCTTAGTCGAATCCAAACGTATATTTACTTTCAGTCGTCGAAACGGTAAAATGCTTAAATGGGGGTGGAAGTGCTTAGGCAGCCATCGCTCCTTCTCCACGTGAAAAGAGAAAATCCATTTTAAACATTAATGCTAAGAAAACACAAAACGTTCAAAAGCGTTCAATAAAGTAAACACTAAACGGGTAAATAACCGGTTACATTCGAAAATCGACACAACCCTTAGCAACGATTTCACAAGTTCCAGTACATCCTTCGGCTTCTGATAATCCACGAATACGTTCCTTGGACGGATCCTCTTGCCGTAAATTTGAAATATACGATTTAATTAACTCGTCCACACGATATTACGGCTCGTAAAACACAAAAGATAATATTCAGTCGAACCGATTTGATACCATCGCTTTGTTCCTCTTTCAAAAGATAGTCAGCACAATACCAAGGCAGAGATGGGATTAGAAGATGCCCAAATTGTTCTGTAGATAACTTAATAAATTGGACTTACAAGATTAAATGTATTAATCTAAAAGTTGTCGGTAGAGTGACGATTAATTAACGAAATATGGACGGCCAGTATTGGCGGCATATCGGAATAGCTTAACATTTTGAATTCCCATTACTTTTCCCATTATACCTTTCGATATTTGACTAACTCAAATTTCCCAGAGGAATCACTTAAAATAAACGATATCAAATTTAAATATTAAAGCACTGACGAGGGATGAAGCAGTTACAGACCAGAATAATTAGTGAAATTCAAATGTCCCCGGAAGATTGAATTTTAAATCGTTTAAAAACACCAAAATCCCCTTTATTAATTACCCAATGAAAAAAGAAAGGAATCATTGTTTTTATTCCGGTCCCGAGGGTGGCGCGTGGAGGAAAGGCTTTGTTTGGGAATGAAAAGGTATTTATTTTTTCGATACCAAAATATAAGAGCGACCGTTCCGACGGGAAAAGGCATCAGAATTTCCTAATCAGCTCGGTAACCGTCGAGCATCCACATTTTGATCATCGTTCGAGTAAAGTTGATTTAAAAAAATTGACCAAAGGAATATTTCCTTTTGTTTCGACTTTTTTCGGAAAATTGGACCCGTCTTCTTACTTTGTAATTCTAATTTTGTTGGGATTCGGCTCACAAGGATATTTTACCCTGTATTCCACTTCGGGAGGGACATCAAAGAAGAAGGATGAAAACGACCTATTATTATAGCCTCTATTCTATCTGTATTACAAAGTTTTACCAAACTTTCTCCTTATTTAAGCTATTGTTAGAATCTTTAGTTCGAACTCCTAACGAAAATTAGGAATGCTCGGCTTTAATCCTTACTGCAACGTCAGGTAATTCCTCCTCTACGGAAAAGCTACTAATCCACTTGTTACACGAGTCGAGAATATTGGATTACATGAAGCTTACGCGTGCGTTAGTTAGGAAACAAGACAATTCAATCTCGGATCATTTCCATTATTAAAACACTACCTACGCTAATGTCCTTAACGTACCTCTATGCTACCGATAACTGAATCATTAATAAACATTTATAGGTACATAATGTACTGTAGGTAGTCGAATTTAAAACTCACGGTAAACGAAAATTGCTTTGATCACTTTGGAAATAATTCAAAAGTACTGAAAGAGTTTACGTCGCTCAGTTGACACGCATGAACATCTGCGCACACGTAACGTTCTCTAATTAGCGTAATTCATAACCAATAGTAATTAAAATTCAACGTTATACGTTTAAGTAAAAATTAAACCGTGTACGGCCATAAATCCTCCTCGTTTTAATTGGTCCACGTAAAATTCATCACGCAAAAATAATTTGTTGCAACAGTAAAGTTACTACGAGAAAAAGAAAAATCTCCCCCGGAGCAATTTTGCGGGTTCATATTTTAATCGCAATCTTGCAAATCCGGACTATTACGTTAATCTTAATCCCCCGTGGGAGTTTAAATTAATCGATGTTCATTATTTAAAACCCTCTATCTCTGAATTAGTTTCATTGGAGAATGGATAAAAGAAACACTATAGGATTAATGGTGCTGCGAGTAAGGAAAAAAAGGGAAAAATTGGGTTTACGTCAGACGGACGAGCGCTCTTTTCTGCTTTGAACAAAAGAAGAGCGCAGGAGGTCGTCGATGTCGGGAAAATCAATCCTCTTTCAAATATTAACTGTAAGTATAGTGCGCATACTTACAATAAATATAACTTCTATAAATCCTTCTCGGAACCAATTTATATTTCAGCGCAATTATATCTTGAAACGCCGTCAAATCGAAACCTAATCGAATTAAAAGCAGTAGAATAATTCGAGTTTCCATTCGAACCGGATTTCTCGAAATACAATTCTGAATGAACTCTGTTAACGATTGACCCAACTATTAATAATTTAATGTTGCGTCTACGGCAAATATTTTCCATCGTAAACGTAAATATCAAGCTGAGGCAATCGAGGTATTGATTGTGTAGAGTAGTGACATTAAATAATTATTTTTATGGTGTAGCACACCCACGTTCCTTAAGCGGCTTTGCATAGTAAAGGATGCGTGAAACAACCCCTCGTCAAGTGAAAAACTATATTTACACTAACTGTTGTAGGTAATCGGTATGGACTTAAACCATCATCAGAGCGAACAAAACACAATATGGTCAGAAAAAGGTTTCCTAGAAGAGTAAATTCGTTGATGTACATGATGGTGATAAGGTAAAATTCCTTCTATTTAATTAAAAAAGGACCCAAATTCTTGCATGAAATAACGATATCCATTCTTTTGCAGACGATGAGTAAATTTTTAAAGTTAAGTGGAATTTATAAAAGTAACTCGAATAAAATTTATCCGTCAAGGGATATTTCAAGGGATAATTCATTGCCAAATATGGAGTAAATTTAATTTTTTCTCAAAAAATGATAGAAAAAGTGATGGAAAAATCGCGAAACAAAAGATGTCAGAAAAATTGAAATTCATTGTTCTTGAAGCCTTTGAAATTCCCCGAAAAATAGATGAAGTGATCGAATAGCTTGAGAATTTAGAAAATTACCATTGAAAACTCAGTCGAATTGTAAGTATAATTCTCACATAGTGCATGTGAACACATTTGATTATATCTATATGTGTATAAGTATATCATCGTTCAATATATACATTAGTTCTACATAATAGATGTTTCAACCACGTGTTTAGGGGTTGATTCTAAGGGATGCACCATTGTAACACATCATAAAATATATTTTACAACATGCAACAATATTTATTCTATAAATCACTTACCTCAATTTTTATAAAGGGTAGTTTTTAAAGATATGTAAAGATTGCAATAAATTATAAATTACTTTCTAGACAAAACTACTTTCTTTGACTTTTGTTATAGGAGTGGTTTCTAACGATTAAAACGTAGTAAAAATAAAAGCTTAAATCTGTAATTTTCACAATTTTTTCGTAAGGGATGGATTTCAAATCAATGAAAGATTGCAACAAATCATAGATTCCACCATAAACAATAAAGAAATTTCAATTTATCATAAACGCATCATTAGAGCAATCTAAGCTGTTAGAAACTAATTTTTTTTCTACAATTTTGTTATAAGGGGCGGTTTATGAAGGTTGAAACTTTAAATGAAAATAAATGTGAATTTAACTCAATTATCCTAAATTATATTTTTCAGGAAATTAGACGAACGCTTAGGGGTTTCATTCAAATAAAAGTTATAGCAAGAAAAAATAAATACCAGATTAGATTGCAATAGCATATGTATATAAAGACTAAAAGGAGACAGCAATGTATAGAGTCGTCGCCCTTACTTAATCAACGTTATTACGAAGTATCAGCAGTATTCGAATTTTATTCCTTCATCTATTTAACACCAAAATTTATATCTCACAATTTGCTGAATCGAAACATACTTTCCGTTTAATTACATTTCCAAATTAGAGTGATTACATGAAAAATAAGCCCTTAGTTCGTCATAATTACCCACCCATCACTGTAGAAATAAAAACATTACTTTTAACAACAATTAACACTGTCTTGACCTAAAAGGAAAGGTTTTGAAATTTTAGTTCAAATTGATCCCTTGTAGTGTGTGGAGAGAGGGCTGGGTGCCCATTTTCGAAAGAGCAACTATACCGTTTCCTTTTGTTCTGCTTACGCCTATCCACTTCGGTCCGCGTGATATATTATAATAACCGAAGCCGGTGAAAATTAGGAATTCCGAAGAACGTTCCTGCGAAAATATCATATTTTCCCTTTTTTACATTTACTTTTGTATAAAAAAGTGGCAGCTGAGTCACATATTTATAGCTCGAAAACGTCGGCTAAGAAAATCATCTATCAACGTGATGACACTCAATTTTTCACATAGAGGTTTCCTATGGAGATCATGCTAAAGACTGGCGAGGAGGAGACCTAGCGAGAAACGTCGGATCGGATTGTCGTATTAAATCCCAATTTCTATGGAAATAGACTGCGGCAGATCTACTGATATAAAATATCGTTTCTGTCCCTAATTTAGCAAGAATAACCCCAAAGCCAGGACCGTAACGAGATTTCGAGGGTGATGCACGGAGAACGAGAGCCGAGCTCGCCAACTCGTAGGCAATACGTCGTTCTTTCGGCCTCCGTTCCCACAAAAAAAAACATCAATTCTAGTCGATAAAATTTATCCCGGGATATAACCGAAAGGAACTTATCGGATTTGTAATCGAAGTAAATTACAATTCTGATATTTAAAACTTACGAGATATGTAATAATTATGCAAAATTTGTCCAATACTTAAAATATGACTTATTTCGTAACAATATAATATTCTACAAAGGATAACTGTCAATAATAATGCCGAAGGAAAACCACTGCGAACAAATTTAATCCCGGAGTTAGTAAGGAACATTATTTGTCTCTCTACTTGCGTAAAATTAAGGATAATCCTTTTCGCATGAATAAAGGATGAAATTAGGAAGCAGCTTTGAATCACTCATCCCTCAGCTTGTGTATAGCTTTTAATTTTCGTAAATAATTGAACACACCTTTAAATTTGGTGTTCTACTTTTATTTGAAACAACAAAACTTATACCGGACTACAATCGAAAGAAACTCTCTCGTACCTACTCAACTTATATATCCTGAGTTGAAACATAAGAGAGAAAAAACATAAGAAAATCATTAGGTCGATATGTTATGGACACGAGCAAATAACAAAAAGAAATTGTGGAACAAATCATAAAACGAGAAGAAAATATATTCTACTTATTTAGGTGAAAATGTGCGGGCTGAATTCTCGAAGGTCGGAAAATTCGCACTTCCACTAGCGATGTTTCAAATGTAAAAATTCATTGATTTTTGGCGATACTTCAAATCGACTGACATCACTCTCAATTATACGGTCGGAAAAGGCGAATTCTAATTTCGCGAATGTCGGAAAATCAGAGTATTTTGTTTGGACCTGCCTTTTAGGTTCCCACGAATATGATACTGCCGGAAATTGCGCGAAATGAGTTAGCGAGGGTCGGAAAATTCGATGATTTTCCGGGCGGCACTTCGAACCTGTCGGTTAGGTTCCCATGAATACGGTGCCGTCGAGAAAAACACGAACTGAAGCCGCGAAAGTCGGAAAATTCGCGGGTTTACAATCAGAATACTACGAATACAGTGCGATCGGAACATGCGCGATATATGAAGGTCGGAAAATTGGAAGATTTCCGTTTCCAACGGTGCTCGAAATCAATTAATTATTTCCTCACAACTATTATGCGGTCAGAAATGCACGATATGTAACCTAGAGGGTCGAAAAATTCGCGAGTTTTCTCGCGGTGAGGGAAATCGGATAACTATACCCCCAAGAGTATGGTGCAGTCGGAAAATGCACGATCTGAAACCGCGAAGGTCGGAAAATGCACAGGAGCTCACGTAGCAAGAGTAACAACATACATAAATGCTACATTCATATAGAAAAGAGACTATAGAAGTTCTGGAAGTAGTAATTTCTGATGACATGATACACTGAAAAAGAGACTTTAATCGATAAACAAAATAATATAAATTTGGTAAGTGTATTATTACATGTATCGTATCACTGTAGTACAATGTTTAATTTGTGAAAATTTACATTTTCTTTTCTCCAAAGATCAAGACTAAGCAGGCTATAATTTCACAAAGGGATAATGTCCATATTTATGCCGAGGGATTACCTATGGAAATAAATTTAATTCAAGAGTTAGTCACGAATACTATTCATTTGTACTCGTATCAAAGGAATATTAGGGTTGATCCTTTTCGCTTGAATAAAGTGTAGAATTAGGAAGCAATACTGAATTATTTATTCCAATTACTCCGTGTATTACCGTGGATTTTGTAAATAATTGATTGTATCGGTTAAATAAGTATTCTATTCGAATTCTACTCGATAAATTTAATAACGGAATATAATTCAAAGAAACTTATCTCGAAAGTAATACAGTCTTGGAAGTAACGGTAGCAAAAAACAACGCTACTTAACTATTTCGCGATGTGTAATCTAATAGTTTCAGATCGAAATAATCCAAGGATTTCGTAAAAAACATCCAAAAATATCAAGCAATATAACATTTGATCGATGAACTTAAAATATTTGTGGAGACAAATTGAGTTCTAAAATTAATTCAGAAAAGTATTTGTAGCCGGAAAGATAAGACTTTTTGAGCTTAGCAGTCATCTTTATAGTATTAATGTTCGTACTATTTGTGATTTTCAAGTTGGAACGACTGTGTATTTCCAAAAATTAGCACAAAACATTACGGTTAAAAATTTTACCTTACATAATGGGTGGTATCAAAGGGTAACTCCTTTGATTTCCTTTTATAACCTAATATATGTTTTTAAATAATATTTCAGTTAGATTTTGAAGAACCAACGATCCATAACGATATCTTACTGAGGAGGTAAGTGTATACATCCATTTGTTTAATAACCTCATAGCTTTATTTAATGTTTGTGCCCACGCACATTGGCAAAGCAGAAAATCAGAAAGAAGCCCCCAATAAAATTAATTACACACCGACCGAAAATACGAAAACCATCGAGTATAAAAAGATCCACCCCCCGTTCGCTTTTCCGTATAGAGAGAGAGAGAGAGAGAGAGAGAGAGAGCGAAAACGAATCCGATGAGACAAATTTATGGTCCCAGACAGACTGTAACAACTAACTGTTTTGTTCCCGCTAAACCATCCTCATTAGAACGCACTATGGATCTAAATGTTCCGTTCCTCCATTATACTTTCGCTCAATTAACTTGTTTCGTTTTATACTTGACTTTCGGTTGCGGCTTTGTGCGAGTGTGTATCATCTCGGGGAGCCATCTTAAGAGGGAATTTACACTTTTGAGGGAGATAAGACGCTCTCGCCTGTTAATACGGATGAAAATTGGGACGCCGGCATAGGTTTTACGGAATTGCGGGAAGATACGGAGCCGCGTGCGTGTGCCTCCTTAATGTTAGAGCATCGCAGGCAACCGCAGGTGCAATTTTGTTCATTTTGATAATTTCAATTACGAAATCCTCGAATCCCTTGCTTCCTACAAAGTTACAAGTTGCAACGCTCCTCTCCGTTTACGGCACTATAAAAGATCAGGTCCATTACTCATTCCGGCAAAACTAAAACACTCAGAACATCCTTTATTATTTATGGTCGGTGTAAGTACATATTCGAGGCGATACCCTTTATTTTATATAGTACAGTAGCAGTGGAAGCCGACCGAACACTCCCTTATCATAAATTATGTTTCATTCGAGGAAACAGGTACGTCTGCTTTACGAGGCGATTTGCAAGGTGTGATTAAAAGCTGTCTGGTTCGTAACAAAACTAACTGTTGAATCGATCTTTTTTGATTATAAATTAAAGCTAACGAATTGCTACTTGACATTAAAGGTGTGATTGTAAGTGAAACGTGGGGTATTGAAATATATAAGTGTAAATCGTCTTGTAAAATAGCGTTCTTTGTAAAAACGATATGATACCTCAGATATGCTTATAATAGCTTAGAATGGCCTGTAGAAGATGTAACTGAATATATTCTTTGAATTTCACTATAACTACTAAGTTAATTTAGGATGACTGTCTAACAGAATCCTTTAGTTTATAAAAATAAACAGGACAGTCATGCCTAGTATTTACTAACACCTGACGTCATTCCAGTTGGAGAGCATTTAAGTCACTTCTCAAAACTTGCTAAACGCTTCGTATGCGCGTGCGTTTCTCTATGGTATAGTGGGAGGTGAGATCAAACCGTCTTCGAATGTTGCTCACGCCACCACGCTTATTTGATGAGGTATTAAACCTAAGCAATACGATGCAATACAAAGCGACCTAACCTAATACGATTTTGCTTCGTCAGTTTATAAAGGCAATTCGTAAGGTAAACACATATTCTTCGATGAACGTTTGCCTAGTCCCTTAATAGATCGGGAAGTCGTTTGAAGTATCGTAAGGGATAATGGAGAAAAACAGAAAGGCACAAATATGCAGAAATTACCTCCGAAATTCTATTATGTGTAGACTATTATTGTATCGAACAATAATTCATATCACACTCCAGTTTATTTATTGTTCGTTCGATCTCACGAACTTGGCTGTATACAAACGCGAACCTATACGAGGCAATAACAAATATATCCCATCTGGGAGATGATTTATAGCGCTAACCTATCATCCGGAATTCCTCACCGTCTTAATAAATAATGAGGAGCGGTATTAATTAATCTTACCGATGTGGAACATCGTTATTGTCTGCCAACAATTTTCCATTCGAAGGGCGTCAAGGGAAAGCTCGCTTTTCCAACACCAGCCGGTATAATTGAACGCGAGTACTTTAGACGGTCAGACCTACCATAATTATGGTTAAGGACGGAGTAACTAGATTTAGTAGAATTGGAAATGTGTCTGGAATTTCGCAGAGAACATGGCCGTATTTTCCGATTATTTACCTCGCAATTGCGGTCAGTGGATAGCATAATTATTTGTCTGACGTCTTTTCATTTTCTTTAATTACGTAAAAGTAATAACTAAAGGATAGGTGAAGCGGAATAATATGACAAGCGAATAATTTGCTTGTCATTGCAGTTAAATAAAAATAACTAATTAAATCCTTTACGCGAGAGTAAAAAAGGATCACCTCGATCATTGGCTTCCATTTGTCGAACGACGAATTCCCAGCAGACGCCTATTTATCGAACCAATTATTCGGAGACAGTGTATAAAAGAGACGGTTTAAATCTCAATTAATCTTTTTCTATACATCCACCGAAACTTTTAATTAATGATATAGACTGTCGGAGCTTTATTATACATGAATGAACTTTAATTTGTCAGAAAGCTGTCCCTGAAAATTACCGCTCACTCGAATACCTTTTCAGCCAATCTAAAGTTATAATTTTTGTTGGACTTTCTGAAGGGTTTTCTTGTAACAAAAAGATTGCAAATTAAGCCTAACGAGAACCTTGAGATCACGTAACTTTTCGATCGAAAATCAGACCCCTCAAAGGAACTCTCGTTTAAGGTAAAAATTAAGGGAAATTTGATGGAAATTAAAAGTGCCTAATAAGAATTTCTCGCTAACAGTTCCATTAGGCCTGGCCCTAAACATTTTCCGCGGTTGAGCTTTCCACAAACAATTAATTAAATCTACAGTATTAAAATATGTACAGGGTTGGCTGAAAATTTTGAGAATAAACCGTGTACTATACTTATGACTTGTAGAATTTTTTGTAAAATGTGATGTGTTTTAATTATCAAAAATGGGATTAAATAAAGCTAATTCAAAACGTAGTGATACGCTTATGTACTCATATTTACATGTGGTAATGTGACTCTCGGTAAATATGCAATAGAGAGAGGAGCTATGCAATGTATGCAATTTTTTATTGTTACTTCTAAGGCCCTGTTAGCACTTAATTCGATGAGTATACCACGTTTTAAACAATATAAAATCCGAGCCTTAGCTATATGAGACATTCAAGAACGGAGTTCAATCTTTAAGCGCGTGCAGATAACAAATTTGAAAACGTGCAAGCGGAACATCATCTAAATTACCTCTGGGCGAATTGAAAAAGGCGTCTTCGCCTTGTCGTTATCGCCAGACTTCTCTCTTTTCCCTCGGCGATTTGTCGTACCTTACCTGATACCCTAATATTTTAGATTTGGCCGAAAATGGTGTAATAGTTGTTGGCGCAACTCCGCTCATTGGCGTTCCATCCCGAAAACCTTCACGTATCTCAACGGCCAAATAAATTTCGTTCAGTATCAAAGTTCCGCGATATGACGAAAGTTCTGAACGATGTAAAAAGTTTGATTGGGCGCGGCTCGTTAAGAGCCACCTTATTAACTGAGATTTGCCGCATTAACGGCCGATATAGGAGCTCTTTTATCTCTTTCGTAACCGTCAGGAAATGGGAAGTTTTAAATCCGCGGATTAAATTCCACTTTCGAGGACTGCAGCTGCATTTTAAAGTTCGGCAAGCGAAAATTTGTAAAAGAGCGAGTGGCGGAATCGTTGAGGGAGGTGGCGGAACAGTTTGTATATTTTCTAAATGGATCCGTCGAATATTGGACTTTTTCTCTTGGGTGAATTCGTTCGGTCGAGATGTTTTTTTCTATTGTTAAAGGAAACATCTTCATCTTAGGGAATCGTGAAAGGAACAAAGGAATGCATTCGACGGCGCAAAATAATCAGAAGCAAACGCCAAAGAAATTGTTAAGACAAAAGTGTTTTGTTCCGGTACTTATTTTAGATGGATGTTTACAAATATTTTTCAATGGACTATGAGAAGGCGCCTCCGTTAGATATTATTTTTAAACCTTTTCACTCTAAAAATCGATCGAACGGCCAACTTTTTCCAACTTCTTTGATATCTTTATTTCGTTGCATAAGCCCATCGATCGCTTCATTTAGTCACGCATGGAAATAAATTTATTTTATTACGGTACTATTTTTGAAAAAAATCTTAATGGCGAAAAATACGTAAGCGATGCAAGGTCTCTGCCGCAGACTCGAATTATTCCTATCGATTCATGATTAGCCGTGTCATCGAGTACACCGACCCGTTTTAGATCATTTGTGCATTAATACTATATAACGAAATTGAATACATTTTATTGAATAGTGCTGTTTCCTGCCGATTCAAGAAACATACGCCACAAGGCCTCTCCATTAATATTTCAAATTATTCTGTCGCGTTATATATACATTAACCTCATTATTCATGAAATAACTAAATATTTAACTATGAATGCATCAAATGTGGAATGGTCAAATGTAATTCGATTTCTGATCATTCTGACTCAAACGTAATAAAAACAAGAGGATAAACGAAATTAATTGATCTAACAGATGCTCAACAAATATGAAGGATATGTTTAGGCACCTTAAATAAGCGTATCAGGGAGCCCGGAGTCAAACCATAAGTAAACGTTCTGCTGAGCAAAAAAGACCAGGGCAGACCTGAAAAGGGTGATTGCTAAAGGGGATAAATCCAAGAATTGCAATAGATCTACCAATAGGGCGCAGCCTCAAGTCTTAATTTTTTGGTCAGCTGACGGTCAAAATAAAATTTAGAAATTAACATTTAGAATTAAAGAACAGATGGAATATAGAATGGGGTAGTATGTAGATGAAGCCTGATTGCTCTGTCCAGATTCAATCATGATCCGTCTTTGCACTGCTATTCATTAAGCAAAGTGGTGCGTTTTGCTTAAGGATGTTCAGCACACCAAATACTTCCATGGTAACGGTCCTTTGAGACGACATTTGGAAAATATTAATATAGTTATGTAGTTTTGAATAAATTAACTTCAGGAATCAATTATTTAACATTATGTGTATAAGGTAGAATCACATCAACCTATTCCTTTTCAGCCATAAATAGCACAAGCCATGTTGCTAGCAAATATATTATGAATGTACCAATAGAAATTTTAAATAAAAATTACATTTTAATATAAATAAGACTCGAAATAATGACGATACTGATGGACCATTTGTAGTTAGCTCAAAAGCTGTCATGTATGTGAACGAACTCTTAGTCAGCGAAAATGTTCACCTCCTTATGGACCAATAGGTTACCTACGCAGGCAGATATTTTAAAGGAAAGACAAGTAAACGACAACTCAAGACCTTTACATTGAATAAACCACATGTATCTCCTTTGGCACGTAGCCGAAACCCTTCTTAACATGGAACACCACAAATATATCAGGTCCTACCATATCTTATCAAGTTTAGGATCTGGGTGCATACAAATCGTACTACGATTACTAATACTAATACGTGCATTTTAAATATAACGTCTAAAATGTACATATCGTTAGGTACCAATGATCCAAACGTACGGTATAAAAAAATTCAATACAATTAGAAGACCTTTGGCGAATTTAAGTCAATTTCGCCATTCCATTGCTGAACGTATTCGTGAATCCGAGTATACCAAGAAAATATTTATTGTCGCTCCAGCTAAAGGGAGTCGACCTCCAGAAGAAAAGTCCGGCATCCCGTCAAAGCAATTTCCTCGCCGATCCCCACCGTTACCCAGTCATTGTCCGAACCGAAAGCAACATCAATTAGACAGACAATACATTTTTCTCTATGCAGAGGAACGGAAAACGCGACAAAAAGAAAAACGGGAAAACAACGGCACTCGGGCCCGGTACACGTCCTCTTGGTAATTAAAGTGGATGGGCGGTATAAAATAGGAAATGCAAACTTTTGAAGATTAATAGGAACAGAGTGCGGCCCGCCTAGAACTTCGACAACTCATCAGAGGAGATCCTATCGACTCCGGACAAACTTTTATGTTTTAGTTAATTCGGTGGGTTCAAATCAGAAGCGAGCGTTCAGATCAATTGCGATTTATAGGCAAAAGAGCGTCGAAATCTAGAGCCGGGTTAATTAAACTTAGGCCGCTCCATTCGAACCCATTATTTACTACTACCTTCTTCGCTAATTTATGGATTCTCCTCAAGATTCCGATTTTAGGGGCACCGAACGCCGTGTTCGCCTGAGTCGTGCAGACTCCTGCGGCTTCAACGTTCGATTCGGATACCACATCACAAACATAATGAAGTTGTGTGCTCATAATAGAGAGTGATATACGTCAGGAGTATTTCCACCGGATGGTTATGAAACTGAATAACGATCTGCATCATGCCTCGTTGCTCTACGATTTGAATTAGTTCGAACTGGACAGTTCGAAACCTGCTGAAAGTTGTCGATGAAATCACAAGAAACGTACGTTTTCCGCATTTTTCCACGAAACGCGCCGCATACACATACAAAGTTTTATTACTCCTGCTAACTTTACGTTTTGCCGTTGCGAAATTGCCGAGTGAACGAAACTCATGTATCATTTGTAAATATTCCTTTGCTTCCGTATCAGCTGAACAAATTTTTTGCCGTTTATTGCGTTATAAAGAACGTCGTAAAGACGCTTTGCAAACACACCATCTGCAACTAAGAGCCGAGGAAATAGGAGTATTTTTTACACCAAGTACGCTTCAAATACTCCAAAAGAAATTTATGTTTTGGAATGCGACACTTTTTGTGTTTGTGTGCAACTTTAAGTTTTGTACGTCATAAAAATACTCGTAACTCTGGAGGACATGTATATGTATTTTTCATGTAACCAATAATGGAAGTTTACACAGAGGCACTCAGTACGAAGCTGGTTACTCTTTTATTTTCTATGTGAGGAACGACATAGCGCTTTAAAAGTAGATGGAAATGGAAGGTTTAGCTAATGACGCAGGCTGCGTAGAGAAAATTTCTAGGTTTCACGTAAAAAAATAATGCAGGTATCTGAGGTTAATTACAAACATGTATCATAAAAAATGATATCAAGATGAAAAATCTTTTTGATACCTACAACTTTCATTCATACAACTTTGCTTTTAAACGTAGTCGAAAAATTCTATGGTCAAATTAATAAATTTCTCCACATTGTCAGTTGTTTATACAAAAGCAGGGGTAATCTGACTGTACCTCGGTATTTATTTATCATTTATTGATATAAAACTTACACATAACTGCAAAACATTTTACAAGAATTTATTTTGTTTAGATCATCCTATTAAATAAAATATTTCCTCCAAACTTTCTTAAAATTGTCCCCTTTTTTCTGTACAACAAACATGAACTCACTAACGCTTAAAAATTTTCCAGGATCCACTTGTGACAAAATTCAATATTTGAACTTAATTTTGAATAAACTGAACCAAGTACGCCGTTTCTATTTTAATTCTATTGCTAATTACTTTCAATAAAGTATAAAATAATTAATATCAATGTTGCGCTTCCACCATGCCCATTCGCCATTTTGGAGGAAATTTATTTATAATTTAAAATATCCTAAAACGCACCACATTTACATAATATACGAATTGCGTTGAGGATTAAATATTTAATTCAACTGAAATCACATTAATTGCACTCATCATGAATTTTCTATTTCAGCGCGCACTTAGAATTTGATTTCCGCTTGCAATAACATTTATAGCGTGAATTCATTGTACACCAGCAACAATTTAATCAGCTTTAATACATATACTGCTAACTCGTAAATAATTGTTATTTTGCGGTTTAATTACATGCAGCAAACGTGTATGGGACATTAATAACATATTTGTTACAAAGACGTACCAAATCCGTTGTGATTTCATCATAATGCATACGGTCAAATTTCTATATAACTTGGTAATAGTAACATAATAATAAATATGTCATACTTGACAGTTGAACAACGTCATGGTAGTATCTGTAACTCCATTACGATCAACAGTAAAACGAAAATTACACATCACATTTATATTTACCGTGCACACATGAGGTTGTTTTATTTTCCTACATGTTCGTAATTTTGAGGAAATGTATGAAAATATGTTCCTTCGATTGCCTTTTTAATTATAAATGTTCGTGCACTAATGGACGCGATAACGAGCGATCATATATTCAAAAGTACATATTCTATGTACCTCCAAATATTTTCAACAGAATATTGTTATGGTTGCGAGTTACACCAAGTAAAAGTAAAAGCATATCACGACTGAACGACAAAATATCTGTAAGAATTATGAAATAATTGTTCATTATGACATCGATATTTAGCAAATTTCTGTTATCACGTGCAAATCGGAGATAACACAATCAGAAAAATGTTTGACGTTTTAATATCGACCAGAACCCGTAAAAAGCACAGTAAATTACACATGGAATGCGACAAGATTCAAAACGTGAAAACGTTCCGGCTGCCTTTTATTTCACTCCCGGTCCGGAACTATCAACAGGGTGTAAAAGCGTAAACACCTTTCCCTCGTAGCGCGAGATCCACTCAGGATCTCCCCGAGTCTGTTTCGGCGCACTTTTTTGTGCTCTTTCATACTTTTTAAAAATACATAAATTAGCTTTCCGCGGTAACTTTGTCGTAGAGCTGAAAAAGGGCCATATTCAAAAGCGTACTCACGAACTTCGTGCATTAGCTCCGGTGGTCGATTCCTCTTTCCGAGAGGGAAACTTTCTCGTCGAACTTCTGTCCCGAACTCCGAATCCAACTTTTTTTATGTAAGGGATATTGTCACCGATATTTTCAATAGGTGGTTTTTCCCCTTTTGAAATATTTCGGCGGCCGAGTGGGCTACGGCCGCTTTAACGAAAAATCCTACGGAATGTGGATTTGCATACACGTGTCCCGATATTTGATTGTTTGGACCTTCGAGCACAGCGTATAGCTACTATATGAAAATGCGTAGAACTTCCTCGTGTGTTAAATATAATAATTCAGTCCTTTCTAAGTAACACTTGGTCAAAACTTTGGAACAAATAGTTCTTGAATGAGTAACAGAGCTCTAAAGTTAGAAATTATAACCATTATTTTTTTGGTAACTGTTAGGCAAAGGTGTATTTACCAGTGTGGCATATACATATACGAAGCCTATGGGCCCTTGCTCTCAAAAGGGCTAGGGGTCACATGGCAAGTTACTCTTCATTAGGAAATTCAAAAATTCAGTTTTAAGAACAAAAAGAGATAAAAAGAGAAAAAGAAACATTGGCAGCTTATTTTGCCACTTATTTGTGGAAATAGTTAAGGAACCTTTTGGTCGTAATGTAAAATTTGATGCGCCACTGCAGAAAAGGTTTTGAATTTTTTAACCATTTAGTTAGTTTCTGACTTTCCTAAGTAGTAATATAATTTCTTACAGAATCACACAGAACAGACACTTCTGTATATTACACTGGCCATCAAAGTTTTCATTACGTTTACAACAAGTGCTTAAGTGTAAAACACTTTTTTAATTAAGTTATAATGAGATATGAAGTAGTGATATTTGGTCCACTCCACTCTAAGTTTTCACTAGATGCCATATTTAGAATTATCGAAGTAAAATATTAATATATCCATGAGGGATCTCCACTCCTCCCCCTCTCGAAATCCAAATCCTTTCTCCTCAAACTGCTAAGCATACACTTTGATTGATGTCCCTCTCATTAACTACAACTATCATCATCATAACTACAACATCAGTTACAAAAGTTTCGAACTAAGTATCAAGCTTGAATGACACTGTGACAAGGTATAATTGAAATTGGAAGAAGTTAATTAATGAAAACTGGGATTTCTTCTATTTTAGTACGCTTGTTACCTGGAATTTTAAAAATTTCAAAAGTGGTCACTCGTAGCTTACAATGAAAGGAAAATTACATCCTTTTAACTAAAAAGGGCCTCCCAAACTGGCAACATTCACTTTAAACAGTTAGATTTTTTTTTGTCTAAAGTTTCAATATTCGTGACAATCAATTTCCATAACAATTAATGGAAATTTCAAATATCCCAAAGGTAATCAGTTGGAGCAGTCCCAGCTGATTACTTACAGAGAAAAAAACGACATCACAAAATCTCCTACCAAAGTTTCAAACTATAAAGTTCGATCGATAAATTGACAAGACTCAGTTTAAATATTAAGGAAGTTACTGGAGAGCTTTAGCCAAACTTGTGTTAAACAAGAGGAGGGTTAGTTCCAGGACGTACAAATTAATTAATGGTTCGTTTCTTTCAGGAGAACCAGCACGACGAACTGAATATTTTTTAAGCAAACAATGCTGATATTAAATACGAAAGTGCGATTACGTTAATATTACGACTGACTAAAAGTTTTTGTTTGGTGTTCGTTTTCCCTCTCCTTTCGTTCCATAACAATATATCTTCTGGTTGGGGTGATCGATTAGCCGAGTGAGTTTCCCCGATTGCACGACATCGTCTGGAACATAATTAATTCCGCAAAATAACGGGCGCTCGGTCGAAAGTGATCCGTCACAATAAAGATGAAATGACACATAAAACGAGGAGGAGCCGCGTTAATAATGATATCCAATTTGCTCCAGGTGTTGTTCCGTGCACTCCCCTCCTCCGCCCTTCGGGAACTTTTCCGCACTTTTCCTCATCCGTAATACCTTTTTACATACCCTATTTCGCAAACGTAGCGGAATAACAGCGCACCCGAATTTGGCACGTCCCTAACAAATGAGCCCCTGCAAAAAATTTGCATTTAATATTTCCCTCAAGGAATGTTTTGTTTACTAGGAGTGGGTTCGAGAGGGGCAAAAATCTCGCTAAAGCGATTTCTAATGGATATCGATCCTTAGGGCACGCCGGGCCTTTTTCCCTTTTTTTTTTCAGGTGAATCGACTTGATAGGCACATAATGCCACACAAAAATTCGACTTCAAGCTGGATTTAATCAAGCGCTAACTTCTCGCCAACACGGGATTACGATTCCTAACTAAATATAGGCTAACTTAATTTGTAAACCGGGTATATAATTATGTTTCGCTTGTTTTTCGGGGCTTTTGTTGTTCTTTTTTAAGACCCGACTCGGTAAGTTATTCCGACGAGAAAGGGAATGTTTTATCCGTTTCCTTCATATTAGGTAAAGGGAGATTTTGCAACACTAGCCCAGGAAAATAAAATTTTCTCGCGATTGTGACTTTTTTTTGGCAACAAAAGTCATATGATGACGTACAAAGTTTTGTATTTCTTTAATTCAAAAATGCATGATTTTAGTGAGTTTTTGTCTGTTAATAAAACTGATATACCCGATCAAAAAAGCTGAAATAATCATCTTGTAGGACCCTGAAAAACCGTTAAGATGAGCTATCGTAAAAGTAATTTAGAGCATTTGGTGCTCAATAAAGCGTTAAATAAGTTTAAAAACGAGTTTAAATTAAATAACTTACAAAAAAAAACAAATGTACATGCTTGATTTTGAGTAGAAGATAAGATATTACGGTGCACAATATGTTATAAAAATTTTAAAGTGATTCAATGAGTAGTTTTTGCAATACTGAATTTATTTATTCTATACCCCTTAATTGTGCAAGGACATTAATCACGTAGTAATAAAGTTAAAATGGCTGAAGACTGAAGAAGCTAAAGGCTTCAAACTAAAGGAGAAGAGTTGTTCTATCAATTTTAATTGTCAAATGACCAAAATTTTCATTTCAACACTCGTTAAACTGCATTACAAAATATAAGCATTGTGTAGCTTATAAAAAATAGAATAACTTTGTGTATTAACATATACAAACATAATTTTTTTTTACTAAAATATCTGGCATTTTTGCACAAACTAACCTTACAAAAAAGTTTTTAGCACTACTATTTATAGCTTTCGTCATCATAGTTTTCATTTTTCAGGTGGCCTGGCTGAAGGTGGACACGCAGACGATACTGACTATCCATAACCACGTCATAACGAAGAATAATCGCATCGGAGTGTCCCATAGCGAGCAGAACATTTGGAAGTTGCACATCAGAGAGGTCCGGGAATCGGATCAGGGCTGGTACATGTGCCAGATCAACACAGACCCCATGAAAAGCCAAGTCGGCTATCTAAATGTCGTCGGTGAGTATTAACGGAATACGGGATGTTTAAGCGCCGCGTTATGGGGCAAAGGGGAATAGAATTTAACTTCTAATGGATAATTCAGCGCATTAACGAATCCGCCTGTGACGAACACAGTATGACGATCGAAATTTCGATTTCAGTTTTCTACTGAAAAGTAGCGTTTTGTAAATTCCGTATTGGGAATGCATATAGAACAGTAAATAGTGGAGGAGGTAAAAGATATCTACAAATATAATGCCTTGACTGTACCAGCGAGTTCGCCAAAGGTTCGAATATTATAGGTGCAGTTATTGCAGTGGCAACATGTCTGACTATTTTTAATTTCGATAGCGATAACGTATTATACGTGTCTTTTTTCTTTGCATTTTCGACCATATCGAGTCTTGCGGCGATGTAAAGGAAGATCCTTTTAGAGAGACAATTTAGGAAAATATAGATTATTCTGAGGTACTCACAGAATATAGTAGTTAATTCGAAACCTGCACAGACCTTCTAGATTCGATTTTAAGGCACTTTCGGTAAACTCATATTCCAAAAAACGTCTGGAATTGTTATATTAAATTCTTTACCACATTTAGCATTAAAATGAAACTGTTTGGACCTTATGTAGCCCTTTGGTACTGCTGAGGGTAATTTTGGAAGTTATAGACACCTGTCTTTTAGATTCTTCAAGCATTCAGTTGGTAAAAATTTAAACTGAAGAGCTCGAAATGTCCATAAGTTCTCCATATTCCATTGGAAACTATTTCTGGACTTCCAAAATCCTTAAGATTCCTTCAGAATGTCTCAGAACTACTATTGTTTGAAATAATAACAAGAAGGCTTTCAGAAAATATGTGAGACCATTTAGGAAAACATAGATTATTCTGACGTTCTTGGAGAGTACAACTATTTGAAACTTGGATATACCACCTTATAGATTCGATATTAGGGCACTTCAGATAATTTAGAAAAACGTGTGGAATGTTAATTTTATGCACTAGAATGTTTAGAGCAGTCCTTATGATAATGAAGGCATTGTAATTGTGAATAGGGTACAATTAGAAAGACACCCACACCTTTCGAAAATTTGATTTCATCCCCGTGATTATTTTCATCTGCCCGTCAAATATTACGATTCCAGTCTCGGTTCTCATTTGGATCGAATGCCGGACCCGACGACCGACTGTGATTTAACAAACTTCCAGGTCGATCTTTCCGGAATCTGCACGTTTTCATAATGTCCTTTGATCTCCGTATCCCGAAAAAAGAAATCTAGCAGTTATGAGGAAGAAGATAGACACATCTTCGAGAGGGACGAGAGAGGGAACGACTCGGATCGGGATTAGATTTTCAATTACCATAAAACCTAAAAATCGATGTCGGAATGCAAACGCGGCCTCGCCGCTTGCAAACTTGCACTTTGAAATTCGGTTTAATCCGACTTCTTTAAAGAATTATAATAAGTTATCCGTAAATTTTATAACTTCGTTTATCACCCCACTGCTCCAATTCTTCGCGGAAAAAAAAGGAGGGGATGGAGTAATCCCCAGGCCCCGCTCGCAGATTAAGCTCGACATAAAATACACAGGCGTTTCGAAGTAATTGAGAAAATCGCGTTTTGAAGAGAGAGAGAGAGAGAGAAAAAATATTAAATTCACACTGGAATCCATCATTTGTTATTCCATCGCAAGAAAGCAAAATCACTCCGAATTAAACCTACAACATTCCTTTCTTTTCGCCATTAAAAATAGAACTTGAAATTGCAACTGTTCACGTTAACAGTCCGGGTCTCCCCTCCACGGCGGGGATTCGGGTCGATTAAAGATTTCGCGCGTGATTATTTTGTCATTAACGCGAGAACCCCTCAAATTAAATTTCATTTATCAAGAACTGTCAGAGCAAACAGCGGCTCGCACTCCTGCGTACTTACAACTAACTTCCATGTTATGAATACGACAATATTAGGTATATACACGTGTGAGGTGTCAGGAAATTTATTCCCTTTGCTTTGTTGCGCACGAATGAATGGGTAAAAGTTGCTATAGACAAGTTTTGATGAACTATTTTCTTCGGAACAGGGACAAAGAGGAAGGGGCTGCATGAAACAACGAAATTAACTTCGACAATTACCTCTGACTTGACAATGATAGATAACTTAGCATGTGATGTTCCTGACGTCCTCCGTCCTTGCCGTAACTAATAGTTGATTAAAACTTTAACTATAGTTTACGTTCAAACTAAAAAAACACCGCACTATTACTTTTTGTTGGATTAAAGTACTTTTGAAATTTGAATTTCTATCCGCATCCAAACTTATCGCAGTTAAACATATTTCTTGTCCGAATAAAAATCCCTCTTTCATTTAAGTGCAACAAAAATTGTGAAACTTTTACCTTGTTTTTGCATGTTTTCGATATCTCTCAAATGATATAACTGTCGCTCGTATCTATTTCAAAATTTTCCAAATTTTGGAACGGGTGGCAACACCACAACTATCAGCATAAGAGTTCCATGAGGCAATGTTACCAACCATCCCTAATTAGGAGAAGATGTGAACAGTTATACATTTTTGAATGGCAATTTCAATAGGCAACCTATGGAAAAATCCACTGGTAGCTTCAAAAAAAAAGGAAATATTATCTTTTTTCTTTCTATTTTTAGAAATTAGTTAAGGCAATTGGGTACATTTAAACTCTAACAATCAAAATCTTTCAAATGAGAAATAAAATACGACAAATTGCTGAAAAAACTCATTTCCATACTTTTAACGAAGCAAAATATTTATACAAATTAAAACACCTATTAATTTAAACGACGACATCGCTGGTTTAAAGCCACTGACTGAGAAACATAAAACTGCTACTTAAAAGCATTTCATAACGCTCTAATGAATGTGTGGCACCATATATACCGGCAAATTAAACTTTTTAACACCCCACTATTAAAATAGAAAATTCAAAATTTAATAAACGCCTCAAGTGGAAAAACATTAACTCTCGTGCATCGTGATGAAAACTAAACCACTTCTTCCATAAAGTTTTTAACAATGAAAAATAAAGAAACACTTGTCCATGGCCATAATCCCGGTATTGCAGTTTTAGCATTCGCCTCGATACGGTTACCGGGGCTTCTACAGATATTACGTAATAAATTTTGGATTATAAAAGGTAGGAGGAAAAAAATTCGTCAGAATTAAATTTTAATGAACAACAAAACCTTTCGAAACCGTACCTTTTCTTCGTCGTATCAGAATCCAAAATAAACGCTGCCCTCAGCTATAATTTCTTAATAGGACTTTTTTTAAAGGGCTTAGAGAATATACATTTTATGAGAACCTTCTTTGACCGTCCTTCTTTCATGTCTCATATTTCTTGAAGACGGACAAAATTACGCCATCCGCCAATTTATATCCAGTAAAGTAAACACACGTCGAGATAAATAAATGAATAAGTTACGAAGGGCACTAATTAAAAGGTATCGATCTTAAAAACCAGGGGGACCCTTACTTATAACTTAGGAAAAAATGAAGACAATTGCTTACATTCACAATTCGGCGCAAAGAGCATTTTTACAAAGATTTCAATGCAATATATACGATCATACAACATCAATATATTTGAATCTAACGTCATATCCTCAAGTGAGGCCAATAGACGAAGGAGAATACAAACTGTGAAGTAGCATGAGATAAATTATAATTGGAGTTATTGGAGAAAAACCCTTCAAAAGTTTCTTCTTAGGTAAGACAACACAGATTAACCCAGTGAATAATTCGAATTTCATCTTTGTATCATACAGCAATGTAAGCATTTTCTTCTCTAATGATAGTAAACAGACATTTCCCTGCAAGAGCATTATGTCTATATATGCTATAGTACAGCAGGGTTACTGGTATAAATCCCTCCAACAAGGATATCTAGTTACGTCATAGGCAATCCAAACGAAATTGCACATGCGAGAATAGACATTAGACATTCAAGAGACCAGCATAGACGATAGTCAAAGGGCAGATAATAAGGTTCAACAGGCGAAATAAACTCAAAATTTTACAGGTAAGAAAGAGTTGAAAGAAAGGGCTACAAAATGCATCATAAATCTTTCCTCCTGGTTTACAGCAACTACAGAAAAATATGGCAACGACAATATCTGGAAAACCTAAGGCAGTGCTTATCGAGAAAATCGCAAGTTTGCATTACCGACAGGTACATCAGTCAAGGATTAAATTGAACAGGAGAAAACCTCTAGACAAAACGACAAATAAAACAAGCCACGAGCGTCAAGGGAAATCCTTCTTCCAACAAAAAAAAAACACTAAGGCAAAGAAGGCAGAAGAAAGAGCATCGGACTAGAAAACTGTATGTGATTGTTTATGGAGAACTCCATAGTGTGTCTATGGAAAGCTAGATTAGATGTAAAGCTTGTATACAATGAACACATACACGGTGTACTGATGAAAGTGTACTAATCGCTTCCAACTTTCTGAATAGAAAAGTGTGATTTACTAATAAACTTTCTTTGTAATACTGAGAATGAGGGTTCAGCGTTGATGCCTGTGCATAACAGGAGTTCCATCAGTAACAAAATTGTCCAGAAACCATACTAAAAACCCTGCTTGGAACAAACCTCTCGTATCCCCTACCCACAGAGTCTCATAGTGGTTTTCCTACGGGTTTCATCTGTACTTTTGCCTATTATTATAGTTATTGGTTCCAATGTTTGTACTGCACATAATAGCTATTTTTCTACACGATTCCTACGCCTCTTTTGTTCTATTTTGCTTGTTCACACGACGACTCGTGAAAGGTCCCTTGCGCTCCCTCTAAACCCTATGCTTTATTTCTGGTTTCCGTAATAACCACGTCATCTAACGCGAACTCCAACAAAGCCGAATCAAGTGAGAGCGACGAAAGTCTAATAACGCACATTTGATTGATTTTAAACGAATCCCTGAATTTAAACGATACATTAAAGTTCGTCGCCTTTTAAGACCCGACGTGGAAGTTTCTTTTATTCCGGTCCTTCGGAGATCTCCCCGGATCCCACGTCCTATTTTCTTATCTCTACTTTTCACTTTTTCAGGATGCATCCTATCGATCTCGCCTCATCTGCGAACTATTGTGTTCGTTTCCTGGACTCGGTCCCCTCCCGATAAATTCCCTCTAAATACATAATATTCCTCGTTATCGGCCTGCGATTTCGAACGCGAGAGGGGCGGTCGCCTCAGACTCGAATGTTTCGTAATTTTAATCAGATAAAACGTTAACGGCAAGAAAAGCAACTCTTCCGATGTTATCAGGCGGCTCGACGATGCCGAATGGACATTCTTGCCTGCGATAATAAACATTTAGGGCGTTCTTTTCCGTTATGAATGCGCGAAACGTATCTCCCTCCCAACCCTCGTCTGGATGTTCTGGAGCACTTAGGGGCGGTGTTAATTTTTTATGGGACCTCATAGATCGTTTTGCATTTTATTACGAGCGTTCCTCCTCGAATGGGTCCATTACGGGGTGATTTAATGATAGCCGCGTATGATCCCTGAGAGATAAGATAAAAATTTTAAAATGGATCATATAACAGAGGAAAAACGTGTAATCTTCTAAGTAAACGCATACGTTCAAAAACGCCTTCGAAATTTATTTAAAAGGCGAGTCTCGTAGGTAAACCACTCGATTAGGGTAAGCTTTTTGTTGCAGGAACCAGATAAGAAGCACGCTTCTTCTGATTCGGTTCGTCCCTTCAATCGATTTTGTTTTGATTTAATCATCACTTTTATACGGTAACAACTTAAACTTGATCTCAGGTAAATCTGTCTAAGCTTTACTGCTGCCTCTTAACACCTCCAATAAAACTCTTTCAGGACTTTTATACCATGTTTATATCTATTTATATTCGTAAGTAGTAAACGGGCATTATTTTTCGTAAACGTCATATAGAGAGTAGTTTACCCCCCTAAAAACAAGAAAGACAAATTTTCAGAAAAATTGTTCTATAACTGTGCTATTGAATCATCTTTCTCTGGTTTATCTGGTTTGTAGGTAGATTAAGCTATTGACATCTTCGATGATTTAAATCTCACACATTAAACTTGAGTTACGTGGTGCGTAATCACATTTTTTAAAACCTCTCAGATCCTCAAACATTCCATGCACGTCAACAGCTCGATTATGGTAATGTACTTAACGCTCGACACATTCATGATCGATTTAATTTTTTAATACGTTTTATTCTAATGGATTTATATCACTTATGGTTTCTAGTTCCTCAAAAGCCATTACTTTTATGGGAAAATTTTTGTTTCGGTTTAATGATAGCCTAATCTAATGGTTTGGAATAATTTAAACATTAGTTACATATGTCGAAGATTAATGATTGCAGTTTAACACGAATTAAAATAAATATCAATCACGGGAATTCCATTACGTAATTGTTGACCTACGCGTTATTAATATCGAGCCACGATTTAAATTTACAAATTAATACGGTGGCGCGGTCGAGCGTGAAGCAATCCTGTGATCGACGATATTAATTTCAACACACACACACACTAACATTAGCCTATAGTTCATATTCCGGATTATCGTGTGATTCGCATTGTCGACCCCAAAAATAATATGTCAACGGACAATGGCCGTTATTCGATAATAACCGATAAACCTCTTCGGAGGGAGCGGAAATCGCACGATTTATACATAGGTAACCCGAAATAAGAGAAATATAAACAGGGAATCGCCAACAAAAGGAGAATTAGCACAACAAAGGGGACAGGGGACGGTAACTTAATATAAAACGAAATCCCGGAACGGACAAAGGCTAAATTTCGTAAACCGTGTCGAAACTTATTACCGAATAAATTCGATAAATCACAACTTTGTGAATTATTCAAATCGACGTCCACGAGAAACGATTCCGCGTTGCGATTTTTAAATATACCGACCGTTAAAGCACGCACGCGACCTATTATAATAATTAAACAGTGTCCGTTTCAGTTCCGCCAGACATACTGGACTACCCGACGAGCGCAGACATGGTCGTAGACGAAGGCTCCAACGTCAGCCTACAGTGCATCGCGAAAGGTTCCCCGGAACCCTCCATCACGTGGAAAAGGGAAGACGGCGAGGCGATCCGCTTCCAGAACGGGACAGAGGGTGAGAAATTTAATTTTCCTCGTTTCAAACGTCATAACCGTTCTCTGGAAATATTACAGTTGAAGGTTACGTTTATAAAATCAACAGTACTTAACGAATCACGGTGATATTCAGAGAAATTTTAACGAGATAAATGGGTGATCGTGATGTT
This sequence comes from Cryptocephalus primarius, assembly GCA_963576515.1. NCBI lineage: Eukaryota > Metazoa > Arthropoda > Insecta > Coleoptera > Chrysomelidae > Cryptocephalus > Cryptocephalus primarius. The sequence goes on along the minus strand of OY754955.1, from coordinate 307,916 downwards.
TTAGGGGGCATACTTTTTTAATTTGTTGAAGGAATAGAATTTATTCCATTTTCTTACATTCAACACATCAGCAGAATTCTTATTTTTACGTTTCTAAACCAAAAAAACCTCCTAACCCTGAGAAAAGTATAGTGGGCATTTTTAGGCGGTAGATCTAAACACCAGAAGCATTCAGAAAAAATTAAATTTTCGTTTACTTTGACGCCTAGAAATATTCTGAAGCGGCTTAATTTTCTTTCAAACGCCATTCATAAAACTATAATTTTGTTAATATTAAAAGATGTCTGTTCATCAAAATCAAACCAAATAACAAGAAACCTGATTTTTTACTGATTTTCGCTTTACAAACCTATATTGAAAAAGATACCCCGAGCTTAAAATTTTTTTGAATTATTTTTCAGTATCAAAGAACTTTCAATTTTTTTAAATTCTTGCCCATTTTATTCGATCACGTTATTAAGCAAAATTTACAAAATATTTCAGCAGTTTTACTAATAAAAAGCTGACTGAAACGTTATTTTTGCAGTGTTTTACCATATCTACATCTAAACGACACTTGCAGGGTTTCGTTACATCCATTTTAGACACCCAATTGGGAAAAATGTCAAATTTTCACGTTCTTATTCGGGAATACCATTTTGTGGTTCTTTTCCTTAAGTAAATCCTAGCAAAAAGGCGTTGGCAACGTGTTTAACCATGTTCTACCACCTAAAAAAAATCTGGAAGAGATTGTTTAATGATACTTTACAACTTAAATTCCTTTATACGAATATGAAATAGCTTTGTACTATAAGAAACAAAATTTATGAAACCGTTAGGACTAGCGGAACAAAGATGACTAAAAATGGGCAAAAACACGTTGTTGACGTTTTTACCATATTCTACATACAAAATATTAATTTCGTTTAACTGTATGAAAGTACACGACATGTATTATTTTGATCATTTCTGATATCTTAGATCTCCAAATATAAGTCAGAAAATTTCGAATGTCTGGAAATTTGAATTTCGTGTCAATTTCTTTTTAATATCGTAGGTAATGAAAAACCATACAAATCAAAAACCAAAAAAGTTTCTATGATGGAAAGAAGCGAAAAAAGCGGAGGAATCGTCAACAAACTGAAAATTACAATTAATTTTTTTGAGGTTGTAGAAAGGTCTCGGGATCACAAAATTTACAAGCACTTCTAAGAGAACCCAAATATAATGTAAACAGACCGTTGATTGAAAATGGAAATTGGCTGAATACGTCTTACTGAAGATAGGGAACACCAAGTTCAGGGGAAAATACAAAAATTTTGTTCAAAGAAGAACGAACTAAATAAGAAAAGTACATGAATTCTCCTTAATATAAACATGGACATCGTTTCGTACACGGTCGAATTCAAATAGGAACGAGATTTTCAGTGCATCAGCAAAATCAGATTATCTATTTTGTGAGCCCTTGTGAGCATATAGACAAGATTTTTCAGATTCTGAAGCGAATAGCTGAAGGCGACGGCTGATATGAGCATCGAAACCTCCGTAAAGAAGAATTTAGAAGAATATGACTTATATTTCTGTTATTAACAAAACCTGTACAAAATTGTCTTGTTTAAACACATTATAAAGTTTGCGTAACCTGAGTGAAATAACTAATCAACGAAGGTTATTAAAATACACCGCCACAAACTGTTAGGATTTATTATGATTACTTTCCGCAGCAGGAATTGTTTTAAAACATGCATTTTCCCTTCCCTTCCACACTTAAGTCTAAATTTCATTAAATTAGAAGCGGAAAGTAAACGAGTATAAACTCCGTTGATGGATTGGTGCCGCAGGCATTTCCATCAAGTTAGTGAAGGTTTTACCTACTCTCCAGAAACCGGTAACTATTACTGTTGATTTTAAATCGGACGAACTTTCAGCTCAAAACAGGTATCAACTTACGAAAGATGTTTTCCCCTTCGATAATTTCAGGAGAGAAACCGGAACCCTCTCTCCCCCCCTACTCGTCGGTACCTGGCGAAACGCGATGGCAGAGGGTCGGATATTTGGATTCGAATTCTGTTCCCGCTCAAAGGGAGGATGGATAGGTCCCGCAGGAAAACAAATAAATTTAATTTTTCTCTCCCGGAGCCATCGGAAATTTTTCTTCCCGTAATTACCGGCCGGCACGGAGAACAACACTTTACGAAATAATAAATAAGTGTACTGCCATTAAGGATGTGTGCGATGAAAGTGAATGAGGGAGGCGATGCTTTTTTCTTTCAGTCATTAGTATTTTCTGTCCTTAATTGCTAATGACATACGACGAATATCGCCACGTACAATTATAGCCCTGGAAATCCGACTGTTCCGTGATACGAATCACGCGATACATTTTTTATACGCTTAAATATCTCAGATACGGTTGAGTTGCCCCGGTCAATATTCGAGGGCGGGTGAGAAAAATATAAATAGCAACGGGATCTGCTAGATCGGCTAGAAAACCGCACCGCCCGACTAATAACAACAACGATCCATTTGCTATGACGTATTCCAATGGAAAATCCATAACGCCGCCTTAAGTTTCAACCATTCAAGGCATTTCACACGGAAAATGTCAATGAACGGTTTTGGCGAATGCGCGCTTTGGATTTGGCGGTTACTCGCAAATTTTTCGAAACAATGTCGTGCTAAACCGGTAAAGGAAATTCACAAGCGACGGGAACGCAAACAGGCACGTACCGTAAAGGAAAACAGTGCATTTACAATTTAAATCTTGATTTACGATTAGGACATAACCATAAATATTTCCACTTTTTACTTTTCAAGCTGTTACGAGCAATGAATGATGAATGGCGCGTGTACATGTACGGAGCGATTGGATTTATATTAACCCTTAGCTCATATTAGCTTAGTGGCTAGAAAAATTTCCAGGAGGTAATCATTTCAGATAGAGGATGTACCATTATAACAGCAAGCGAAAGAAGAAAGGTGTTTTTAAATAGCGTTTAAATATTTCGTTCTTTGGAAATTCTCAAGGGTAAACTGCCCATTAGGGTGATTTTACGAAAAAATGTTTCAGATATCAAATCACTAAGTCAAGCTGCGAAAATTCGAAAAATCCGTGTACGGAGAAAGTTAAGAAAGACTGAAAATTGTCAAGGGTGAAATTCCCCTTAGGTTAGTATTAGAAAAAAAATGTTTCAACTGAAAGTTGTGTATTAAATAGCTAAGTCACGTTGCGAAGTTTGAAAGAAATTGCGATAGCCTTGTAGAAGAAAATTAACAACTATATATTTTGAAGAGGAAAATGCCCTATAGAAAATAAAATATTTTAGGACGATTCGATGTAGGGGCACAATTGAAAAAGCGTTTCGAATTCTAACAAGCAGAAAGAAAATTTACCGACCTCCCCTCGTATGCTCAGTTGACTCCGCAGACGCTATGGCTAAAGCGATCTTAAAGACAAAATTTTGGGTTCTATATTCACCATAGACATTGACCGACACAGATTAAGTCATAAGGTTCATGGTTAAGGTGCCTTAAAATACCAAAATATCTGCCAAGCGTTGTGAAGAACAATGAAACTTCAAATATCCGTATTTATTATTAAATGAATTCCATATAGATTTTTCAATTTCGAAATGAATCCTTTCCGAATTATTGCCACATTAATTTCCAAAAACCTTCATGTAGGTATGCTTGATTTCTTTAATCTCCATCAACTTAAAGGACGTATGAACGCATTTAAAAGCAAATATTCCGATTGATGAATGGGATCTTATCGAGTGGATATTAAATTTCCGTCTGCATATGTCGTTCGATACGAATAAGGAGATCAAACGAAATGTGCATTCGCAACGAAATAGTTGCAATTCTCTACACTGGATTATTAAAAATAGCCTAGTAAGTCTAAGGCGTGCAGTTTATCGTTTATTTCGATTTTTCAGTGAACAGTGTGACAGGACCAGTGCTCAACATCACCAACGTAAAAAGAGACCACATGGGACCATACCTCTGCATAGCGACCAACGGTATACCGCCATCGGTGAGCAAAAGGATTAAATTGGTTGTGCAATGTAAGTAATATTTAATGTAGCTTGAATATTTAATGGCGGAACGGACGAATAACTCCATTTGTACATGTACATATTGATAATTGGGCTGCTGAACAAATTACCAGCGATGAGAATGTTCAATGTGTCACTTGTAATTATTTTCAACTGATAATTTGGGCCGGTAATTGCGAACGAGGATCGCGGATTAAAAATCGATGTTCGTTTTTCGGTTGGGAGATTAGTGTTTCTCCAAATGTAAAACAACAGTTAAAATTAAATTGTATGCGGGGAAAATTCTCTGAAGGGTTCTGCGAAAAATTTGAGGGCGGAAAGGGAATTTTTTATATCTCCCAGTGCTAAAACCAGAAATGGTGAAATTTAATAACTTTCAGGTTTCTGGTAAAAAAAAATGATATTCCGATATTGCTAGCGTGGGGGGGAAAATCTCGTCTTTTTTGACATAATAGACACTTGATCTCATGAGGCAAAAGGTGTTTTCAGGCAGACTGCAATGATTTGAATTTGATATAAAGTAAACAATTCACATAATACGAAATTTCCCATTATCCGCCACCCAAGCTAACGGTGGACTTAATAAGAGACTGTCATTGATACTTGAAAGGAATATTTTCATTTCGAATTACTTGTGCATTGTTATCAAGAACATAACCAGTTATGCTGAAGAAATATTTTTAGAATACGTGAATACAAATATTTTATATAAATATTATCAAACGTTAGTAACTTACAAAAATAAAATTTCATTAAATTGTGGGCACGTAGGGAATAGCTGAACTTTTGCGCATTCGCCAAATTATCGCCCAAACTGTTTCTCATTTATACAGGGTGTCCAGAAAGTCCACCGACAAAAAAAAGAAATACTACATAATCAATTAGGGTGGCTTTAGTAGGTAAACAATTTTTTAGTTTTGTTTTACTTTGTGGGCTAATGTTAACTTCAATCTTGAAACTTTGACCAAATTCTTAAGAATCAAACATTTTATTTGTGATATGATTATGAATTTTCCGGTTTTTCCAGATTTTCAACGTTACTGATTACCCTATCAGGGCTGATATTTGTGGCTTAGACGTTCTAAACACTTTGGATATACGAATTGCTACATTTAATAGCTATGACATGAACCTGATTGTTACGTATCAATCAATCAAGACAAACATAAGGATTCGCCCACTGAATAGCCCTGAAAATTAAGCAGATCGTTTTTAACTAAAGTTACATTTCGGTAGAAAGTCTCTGGAGTGTTAAAAATAAATAACGACCATTTCGGAAACAATTGAACACTCTTAATTACCTCACCGATACGTACTTCGGACACATACGAGCAGTTAATAAAAAGGTAATCAAACATTTATGGTATGGAACGTGTTGTAAAGTATAAGATAAGCAACATTGTAAAAGAATAAATACGAATGAGGAACATAACTTTGGAATTGCTACACCATTACGAGCGATAATCGTCACAGGATTCTTGTTTACGCCCCAAACTATAAAACCTAATATAAAACTAATAAATCATCGGTTATGCGCGAATCTAAAGATATACATACAACTTCGGCACACATAATGCGAATAATAAAGCCGAAACGGCGATATTTCCCCTCCTACACGCAGAAAAGGAGACTAAATGTCTACTGCTCCTGCCCGCTTATATTTTCGGGGCATTCGTGCAGCTTAATGGTTTTGTGATTACATGTCTGAAAGCAAATCAAATTTTTTACATTTTTATTTCAGTGGCTCTTTCATGGAAAAGAAAGGTAATAAAAATTAATTTGGCATTGATTCCGTCGAGCGTTGCGTGAGTCAACAATACGTTAATAATGCTGGGAGCTGCTCAAAAATAAAAAGAAAAATACGAGAAACTTAAAAGGAAGAATGAACGTTCTTACTTGAAAAGGGTACAATGTATCAAGCCATCAATAAAACTAAAAGGTTAATATGTATGCAGTGATAAATGCATTAGAAGATATAAACGAAACATGTGCATCCCTCTTGTGGTAACCAATATCCATGTTGGTTTAGGTTTCGCTGTGTAAGTATTGCGAGGCTCCCGAAAACCAGGAAATGGCGTGTCGATTAAATAGTCGTTTTTCACTGCAGACAAAATAAAACTGACAGCACGAGGAAAACTTAAATATTTCGTCAGTCAGATCGATACATTCTGTCCGTACGTAGCGATAAATTGGCTATGATTTTTCGTCTCACCAAGTGAATCATCGCTACTTTTCTTCAATTATACATAAAACAGTAAAATTATTTGTAAGAGATACAAATGGACAAATCGGCCGGTTGTTGAAAGGCGAAGTTACAGGAAAAATAATATTTACCTCAAAATGTAGAAGTAAATGCAAAAAAGATGGTAGCCATCGCTTTTCACGATTTTCGCTTGACCTACGATGATTTTTGGCGAGTTTTTAACTTTCCAGCTTACAACGTCTTACGAAAAATTGCATTTTCAAAAGACCATAACTTTTAATCGGACTGTAATTAGTGTTCAATTGTTCAATTTCGACATTCAATAAGAAAATATCCGCTAAATTCATTTTACAATTTTTTGCAATGTTTTAAAATCGAAAAACTGGTACACTCTACGTAATTACTTTCAATAGTAAATTTGTAGCAAATTGATGAATTTTCCAATAGTTTCCAGAAGTTTCCAAAAAACTTCCGAAACCTAGCTACTAAAACCCTATTATATATCGTGTAAGTGGAAATTTAGATAAGAGACAAGTGGAAAATAAATAGACTTACCGCTAGGAGCTACAGTTAAGGCCACGTGGAAGATGAACCATGTAGAGATGGTCCCCTTGATAGTGGGACCAACCGGAGAGGTAGCTGTAAAATTGAAACAAGGATTAAATTACTGTGAATTATATTTCCTATCACATGCTTCAATTTCTTTGGGTTACAAACAAGGTTACTTCTGTTAAACCAGGGTTCAGCGTATATAATGTATGTTGTAAGAAATCTTTGTACGTAATCTTTGTTGTGAAAACTTACTTGAAAATAATTGGCGTATGCACACGTTACGTAGCTTATTTTTCATTAAATCTTCTGATTTAATATTCAATGATCTGATGTTGAAATATACATTATATCGCCGGCATATATGTAAATTACGGAGGACTGAATTAAATTTTCAGTCAAACCGTTCGTAAAATATAACGGTGTTATTTTCAAAATTGCCTTGTGCAATGCATTTTTCACGGCATATTTTGCAACGTTATTGGCACTTTTGAAAGCTGGACGTGTAAAAAGTAAGACGAAATAAAAGTGCGCTGAAATACGGCGTTATCGTGCTGTAAACTCTAACTTTACATGTAGAACCCCGAGGATTTATTATTAAAAACTGTAAAAACCACCGTTTCCTGCGTAGTTGTTGTATTTTCAGCTATTAAAAGGCTTTACAACCAACAGTTAACAGCAGTAAATCACTCATTATCACAGTAAAAGACTAAAAACTTTCAACGCGGGAGTAAATTTAAAGTCTGCCAGTTGCACCCTTTAATAGATATCCCGTGATTTTTCCTCACCGACGTTAGTACGGTAAATATTTATTATCGAAGTCCCTCGTGATAAAACACTAAAAAACTACCCTCATAAAAACGTTATTTATGTGCTTCGAAGAAAAATACATTACCGGGCATTCTCTCTCTTTTACTTGACGCAACGCCGGAAAACAAACCTTCTCCATCGGCAGTCGATTTAGCCTAAATAAGAGGAGAGTCGTAAAACCTCGGAGGGGAACAGGATTAGTTTCGCTGCTCGGAGGAGTGTTATCCAGAAATTTTACATTCGCACAACTTTTCGGAAGTGCTCGCCCCTTCGAAATACACGAGGGGGCTAATTTAAATAAAATATTTCATAACGGTCTAATAAACCACTGTATTAGGGAAGTTTTATCGTGTCATCAATTTTTTCGCCGACGGAATTACGCCCCCAATTTCCTAAATTAATATTTAAAACTTTGGCTATTAACCGCAACAGCTCTTTTAACCGGAGGCGGCCAGAAGCGGTGAAACCCCAGGATTGAATCTTGCCAGGGGAGATTTTTTCACTTCGTTGCAGTACATTTCGCAATTGATATTCTAAATAGTATTTAATATTGTTACAAGGTTGGTTGCACATATGCATCTGTGTTGTATATCTGGACTAGTTACATGATTTCATACTTGTGGAACGTTTCCTGTTTTTAAACGAAACGAAATAAGTAATCCAGATACACAACACAGATACGTATGCTCAGTACCTGTTCACATCGTGTCCATACTTTAGGTGGAAAATCCTGGAAAAATTGCCATGAATATGGAAAGTGGAGCAAGAGTGGACAACGGGATAAGAGTAAACAGTTGAAGTGTCCAGTTATTTAACAATCACCTGGCAGCAACGAAGGAACATTATGGAATTCGGAATATATCATGGTGGTCCACGATCAAGATGATGGACTGAATTGATACCAGATTGAACATGTGACTAAAACACAGTGAATGATGAACGTTTCATCCAGAAATTTTCCCGTTTTTCGAATGAAAAGTCCCGGACAATGTCGGTCTTCCCGGAGAATCAATTTTTCCCTTGGCAATGCGAGGGTCACTCAAAAGGAGGAGAAGCCCTCCAACGTGTTTTGGATCCTCCAGAAATCAATCATATCGTCGTCATGTATTTGTTGTTCATATGACGGAAGCCGTCCACTTGCTCGGCGTTTATTTTAAACAGATAGCATGACGTGTATTGTGCGATAAAATTCTGTAATAAATAGGCGAGCGGCGAAGCCTCCTTTGTTCGTCCGCCGTATGGAATTTATATGCTAGAGGACTTTTTTGAAAAACAGAGTTTATTGCGCTGTCAGTTATTGCACGTTTGCAAAAAATTACCAACTTTCTGGCAACGTCGGGATGGAAAAATCGGCTAAACAAAAGGGTTTCGGTTGATCTACAACCATCCCGAACAATTTCAGTTCCTCCTGCACATTTCATGTCCACTTCCATTGTTCGACTAAACGAATTTTCATCCTCATAAAACAATTCCATTTGGGATATCGCAAATGCAAGTTAAAACGCCACAAGCAAATCGTATTTGCTGATCATCGTTCACGGTGATCACAAAAATAAATTCATTATCGTATTAACGCCCCACGCCTCTCAAAATACGAGATCCTATATTAAATTGATTAAGATCTTACGAGAAATTTTAATATTTCAGTTCCGCCATCGGTCTGGATCCAATACCAACTGATCGGGGCGTATGACGGGCAGCAGGTAACGCTGGAGTGTTTCTCCCAAGCCTTCCCTAAGTCCATTAACTACTGGGCGAAGGATACCGGGGAAATTATACCGCACAGTGAGTAACACCATGAATATCTATTGTGGCATTAGGTTTTATTTTCATGGGGAGCGAACCGTGTTCCGTAGGTCCCGCAGGAATAATTTCATTAACATGCTGGATCATCGGAAAAGGTTCGCACTATATCGAAAAATGGAACCGTAGATGTCTGTTTAAAACAAGTTAGTTCGAAACGTAATGAAAATTCGCCCTTCACTCCACGTCAGAGTTAAGAGACGGTGTACCTTCTTTAACGCTGAATCTCGCTCCATAACCGCGGCCCATGAAACTAAAATACATAGTGCGTTATGGCCATTAACAGTAATAAGGTTATAAACGCGAGGTTTATCTTTATTAACGTTCATTTTTGTGATGATGGAAGGTACGTAACGTGGAGAATTTTCGACGGACCGTAAAATAAAAACTTTTGTATCGCATTACGTTGTGAGTGTGCATTAAAGAACGCATTCCCAAAAGAGGGATAAAAATGCGGTTTCATGTCACACTAATGGTTCTTCTTTTCTCGGCTAACTATAGTAAAAAACGGGAGCGAATACGAACTCTCAAAAATCGTAAAATCTGCATTTATCAGTTAGCTCATTGCAGTTTAACTTTCAGGTCCGAAATTCGTCCCGGAGATCATAGAGGACGGCTATAAAGTGCATATGAGATTAAGAATAAACTCATTAGGAGCACACGACTATGGAGTGTACAAGTGCATTTCGAAGAATTCCTTAGGAGATATGGAAGGGTCCATAAATGTTTACAGTTGAGTGAATAATCATGGACGAATTGTGTGGAGCGAAATTAACCAGACCGTTTTTATTTCAGGAATACCAGATCCAAATAAATATATAACGAGCAATAAGAAACAGGGTATGTATAACTTCATGCGAATATAGTTTTGAACACACAAACTTTTCAGGCTACGAAGACAATATCTCTGCTGGCAGCACCAGCCACACTGCCAGAGAGGAAATACACATAAAAAAATCCAATGAATCATCGAGAAGAGTCAGTTTAGAATCAGGTAACCAACTTACTTTAAACGGCACTTAGATGTGAGTAAAAATTTTATTTTCAGATCGGGTGGATTTACAGAGTTACTATAGCAGCGCTCATCCTATCGCCACTCCCAGCAGTTCCAGAACGTTTACATATCTCCTTTCCAATGTATTTCTATTGTCCTTTTTTGTCAATCGTTACTTTCTATATATCGGTTCGAACATATCCTAAAATAAGTGGCAAAATATCTCATATTAAGATAGGATTGTGGCTATTTTTGTACGCTTGCATTAGTTTAGGTGTAAAGACATTTTTCCAGCGAACAACAACTGCTATGACAATTATCACATCTACCTGTAATAAAAATTATGTAACGTTTGCCCTTTTATCTAAAACAAAAACCTATTGCTTCCCGACAGTATTTTCTATTCTAACTACATAGTCAGTTTGAACATCACATAACACTCTTGAAAATTAACTGTACCTTCAGTACGAATACTTTATAAGTTTCAATAAACTAACACTGGTGAGATTCGAATAAAACTATATTTTTATTTTACGTAAGCGTACCGCTTACAGGATCGAACAACTATTCTCATATTAGCAGCAACAATTTGTATCACCGTTATATATCACAATAAGATTCTCATCTCAACTCACTTAAGCTTAATCTTATGTAACTTCAACTTAAAACCGAGCATCTCGGAAAACACTCCGGATAATGCCGACAAGATCACTAACTTGGTAACGTTGTACAGTATTGGATTGGCAGATATGCCTGAGATCTTAAAAGGATTCTCCAACTCCTGCAAATAGAGAGAAATCAGTACCACAAACTGGTTATGAGTTAGTTATAATACCTTCAAGAGATCAATAGCTAATTTCAGAACATTATTGGCGAGATTGAACTCTTCCTTTTTCCATGGCTTCTGTTCGATCTGGAGATGGAGGTTTATCTGCTCAGTTATCAAAACTGAAAGGTTTCGGTATTTTCTGTTCAGTTTCGTTCCCAACGTCATAAACCTCAAGAGCAATATCCCCAGACCCAAACACCAGATCAGGGCTTCCAAGTAATATTGTGAGAATATAACCGTCTCCTAAAACAAAACCTATTCAAATACCGAAATTTTTAACAAACGCAGCCGCATACCTTCAAAACCTCAACACACAGAAAAGTCAGCAGCAGTAAGTTAGCTACGAAAGCGGTAGAAACGATGACATCAACAGACCTCTGCGGTCCTCTCTTCTTCAGGTAAGATCTTACGGACAACCACGTCTTGATGTTGATAACTTTGTTCAAGCGAAAATGGGGCAGTTCTGATTTCCTAGCTCGTCTCAATGAGGTTAAACGAGAAAATAATTTCGCGTACAATAATCTCTGTTTGAAGGTTCTTTCTGCCACAGCTAACAGGAAAAACACCATCGAAGCGAGGATCCAACGTTGGATAAGAAGCGTGGAAGATAAGAAGAAGTCGCTGAAAGAAAATCGAGAAGTAGTTATGACAAAGGAGGGGTAAACTAACAATTAACGAGATTTAAATTATATGGAAACTAGAGTGGTATAGTTCTAGGATTTACCTTAAAGCCCATCAAATGTAATAAACCACTCTTAAATATTTGTGAATTACAAAAAAGTATTTGACGCCATAAACCAATGTCAAATGTTTCACTGTTCAACGGTAAAACAGACTATCGATAAACTTCAATAATAAAGTCCACATATGAGGATGCTATTGACATAATTACCAATAAAAAAGAAGCTGTTCGAGACGTAACTGTACTAAACAAATTTTCAAACGGTAGTTACCACAGAATAGTTAGAGCAAAGATAGTCAATCGTAAAGATCGAAAGGAGAAATTTCATAATTGACTCACCTGAAGCTAGCTCCAATGGCAGAATGTAGATAATCTCTCGCTCTAATAGTAACGTTTCCAATTAAGTACGCATAAAACCCCACCGTCGAATAATTTCTGCCATAGATGGAGACATACCCGAAAGAAATATTATCATATATGTCTCCGAAAAACATCTGAGCGTCCATGAAAGCTGATTCTGAAGATGCGTTGAAAGCCTTACAAATAAGTGGTAAGAAGGCGAGAATGGTGGAGAATACTATGCCGATGTAGAAGTAATCCATACTCTGTGGCACGGAATCTACTTTACCTATAATGGCTGAACTGATTTCAAGCATGGATAGGTCCGCCGTTCTGATGTCATTGCGTTCCCAAATTGTGCAGCTAACTAAAAATATTGGAAACAATTAGAACTGGCTAACATAATTTAAAAGTTATTGCAAAAAGATGCATGTTAGTCGATGTTTAACACTTCATTCCAAGAGGGTACTTTACTTTCTGACAATTATGGTTAAAGGTTTGATATTGAAATTTGAACAAAATAACGTTACATTGAGTCAAATAGAAGTCAGATCGATGAAACAGATCGACACAAAATTGCAATACTAATTACATTATATTACAGAGTATGTTCGATCACATCACCGATCTTTAAATACACACAAATTTCAATTAAGTAATTAATATAAATAGTTGAAGTATTTTCTGTAAATTCATAAAAACTCTCTTTTGAATGTTATAGTAATAGTAAGAACCATATTTTTGAAACAGTCCCTATTCTATAATTAATATCAATTGAAAATGTTTGAATCAATTCAACTCCAATTTAATCCTCGGTTTTCAATTTGAGTATTTACTAAAAGCATACAAAAACTAAAAATAAAATTCTCAAAAATGTGTAAATACAGCTGAGAAACTGTTGTTTTTTTCGTTGAATACTCCAACTGTTAATATATTCGGATAATGTTAAACATTTACTTTTTGATTATCAGGAAATAGATTAACAATACTTCCAAACAGGATATTTAAAGAAATTATTAGCATAAGACGCATAAGAAGCATAGCAAGTGTTGAGGTAAATTTGAAAACTGTCTTACATATCAGATGGGATTACTTGAATATCAATTCTTATTGCTTTGCATTTTTTATAAACACAAATTTAATTCCTGATCACACATATTCTGTAAGCAAATTCATATTATTATTATGGCTGATACATAATATCGAATCGTAACATTGGATATATATATTGGATTATCAAAGTAATCTAGGTAGTTTGCATATTAGGATAGAAGTAAGAAACAGAAAAGGAACTTGAAACCAGTTTGATTTGAAAATGTCAGTAAAAGTGACGAGATGCCATTAAACCATCGCATATTTAAGCACACTATAGACATCAGAGAGAAGGGCGAGACTATATAACTAGCGATAAGTAAGACTATTTCTAGTAGAGAGTAAAAGAATACAAGTGAACAACCTAGGAATTAGAACAACAAAGAGAATAGGTATATGCAACGTCCAGTGTTTTAAACTAGAAAGGCAACAAATGCAATCAATGAGGTGCAAAGATTAAATTACAGTAACCTATATGCAAAGCGGGCATTATACGATCAATAGATTGATACTGATGTTGATAGATTATTAAAGTAAATTCGGATTTTCTGTTTTTCAGGTACTAATACTGGAGAGTGGAAAAGGGCTATTATCAGTATTATTGATCATATAGGGGAGACCGTTAAGAGTTCCATCAATACTCACCGGTACAACCATCAGATATGTTATGCAAGCTTATGTATTGGATGGATAAATGACAAGAAATAACACAAAGGAAGGTCGAGTTTGAGACTAGTCGGCACAACTATTGACGGATGTGTTGTCACTACTGATATTGTCCAAAGCGTGTTGTTTAATGTGTTGAAATAGAAATAACAATAGTAACAAGATTCAAAAAGTGTCTTGTGTTTTGAGGTCTGGATCTTAACTAATGTTGCTTGTAATGTGGCAAAGCCAGCAGAGGAGAGAAAAATGTCGTTACTCAGACATTTAATGCAAAAAACTACAAATATAGCATCCTATAGCTTACTATACAGAGAAAATTAGATAGGAAACAGAACCCAGAAGACGATGCATGAATACTATATAGAAGACCACTAAGCTTTTGTTATAAAAGTTTCAAGTTTTTCAGCTAAAAGTAGACATCACTGTCGAAACATTTGAATGGGGGCGAAAGAGAGGTCAGCGAATTAGAAACAGAATACTCATAGCAGAAAGTTCTACCACCAAACGCAGCAGAGCGCCCCCATTGCCCATGTGTATGACATAATTCACATCAGAAAAAATGAACGTTTTGCAGCCTGAAATCTATACAGCTTGATATCCTTCTCAATAGTATCCATGACATGACAGCTATGGCTATCGATTACACAATTTCAAAATAAACCATCAGTTTTCAAACCAACCACCTTCATTTTTCCCTACCTCTTACATACGGCCTGTTCAAGATAGCCGTCGGAGCCAAATCGTTATCATACACCGAGTAATCTTTATCCTGCTCCACTTGGCTATCAGAGATATTATCCATTTCCGAACTGTAGCTACCATCTTCGCTATTCGTGGTCCCTCCCATCCAATCTGTAGCGGATGAAGTCAGCTCTCCAGATAACGGTCCCGATTGTCTTATCTCCGGGGAAGAAGGCGGCTCATCCTCGCTATTACTATCCTGTGATGTGATGTTGATCTGGGGTATCTGACCCTTACGATGAGTCTAACGAGGAAAAAAATTGAAGATGATAGGTAAGAAACAGAGGGAGATGTTTAGGAAGGATATCACATCAGGTGATTGTTGGAAAAAATATTTCTTGTTAATTTTGTAGAAGTGCATTGCACAAAATGGCTGATTATAGCTAGAAATTAAACTTCATCGTAATATTTGAGAATATCCTGGAATTTATAACTCTTGCCAAATGATTGGAATCTAAATATTTATCGTAACTTATGTTGCATAAATAAGCAACAGTATTTTTTTAAATGTGAAGGTCATAAAATCATGTAATGTAAATATTTTCCACTACACTTGTATCTTTTTTTAAAAACGGGTTTGTCATATGTTTTAAAACAGCCTTGGATTTAAGATGTAACAAATATAATTTAAGTCGTGTATGAGTCAAACTTTGTACTTGATCAGACTTAAGCAATGTTATCAAATCATAATCGTATTGAAAAGCAGTTAGAAACACAACTACTTAAATTATAGAATTGGCACCAGCAAAGTATGAATTGTAAATTTACTTTTTAAGAACACCTTACCAGTGAAAGCTTCCTCTTTGGCTTAGGAATATCCTTAGCCTCGGCTTCAGACTCGCAATCAGTGGAAGCTGACGCATTGGGAACTTCCTCCAATTCGCTCTTCTCTTGCGCTTCTATCGGAGAAGAAGTAACGATACCAGTATCGGTATCCTGGAACTCAACTTTTTGACGATCCTTCTCAACCTGTGTACGTTGCTTTTTTTTAAGACAACTTCTCCTCTCCCTGTACTGTCTGTGCTTTAATTTAGTTTTCTTAAGATCCGAACTAAGTCTTGTAGCGACTATTTGCGAGTGAATCCAACTCAGAACCCACATCATCAACACAGGGATCGTGATCTCGATACATGATAATGACTGGAAAATGAATCGAGTTTAAAACTTCGAAAGTGAGTCCATGATGACAAAATAGTTGATTTTAGCATTGTTAAAGGTATTATTTAGACAGTTGTAAGTCTCTAGAAATCTTATGTGTTGTGTGTTTAATACAATACCTATCTGAGTAAAACAATAAACAGATTTGTATACACTAGCAGCTATTTCCATAAATTCAAAAATATTTACTTATATTCCTACACACCATATATACAATGAAGATTAAAGATCTTAACTACCAGTAATAATTCTTATCATTGTTACTTAGAAAATGTGATGGTTTAAAATTATAAATAAAATTCCATTTATTTAGAGATATGCAACAAATGCTAGGAAAACCTTAATCTTTAAATTTACTCAGAAAATAAATACGCACATAAATTAATGTCGAGAATATTTATTTTTATCTAGCCTGGCCTGACTGTGAAGTGTGTCTAATTAGCTTTTTATTTTGTTTATAGAGCAATATGGGAACTTATGGTTTATAAATAGGAAAGGCTTTCGAAAAAATTGAAGCTTTTGTGCCAGTACTAGAATTATTTTTAGGTAAAGGTCAATTCCCCAGTAAGTAAATAAACAAACACAAATATAGGACTAGGCATTATAGGAATCTTCAAATAATTGTTAGGTTTGAGATTCAATTTTGATACCAAGGCCACTATTTAATATTTAACAGAGAGAAACTAACTGATAACACCTTTTTAACTACAATCTGATAAAAAATACCCCATAACAATGCAAAATAATCAGTAAGTGCTTACCGTTGGGTATGAGAAATAAACAATAAAATCAATCACTTGTAAAGTGTATAGAAATAAGCAGATAGCGAAAACATAAGTGGACGTTTGCTTTATCCACCACTTTCCGTAAAAAGGAAAGAATACATATCTCAAAGTAGCTAACCTTGATACTTTTAAGAAACCATGTTTGGGTTTCGCTTTAGTAAAGGAAGAACCTTAAAAAGATAAATTTAATTCATTTCATTCGAAGTGGTACCGCTCATTTACCTCTGACAAGATCCAAATCGATTAGATCGGTATTGGGAGTCGTGCTCCTGGTCTCTATGTGATTTAGGCCACATATTCGCTGCTCTCTTTGTTCTATTTTGGTTTCCCATTTTTGCTTATCGTAAGTGCCAATCTTTTGCTGATACCTGACAAAATGAGATATTGAAAGAGTGTTAACGAAAGAAAAACTGTTTTGTAATAACTCTTGAATAATAATTTGTACATGACAAAAGGTCTCAAGTGCTGTTTCTAACACAATGAAAATTTAAAACAATACAGCAGTTCGATGTCCATTCGATTTGAATGTAATAAAAATTGAATTGCTGATGAGAAATATTACTGCAAATATACATAAATTCATTTTTGTAAAAGCAAAATTCACGTTGTTCACTCAAAAACTGAATGAACAAGATAAAGGAACTTTTACTGGAAATGTATACTTACCAGGTAAAAATATAATCAAGGCCCATTGAAGCACATAGGAAGCCCTTTAGAATATCTGCTCGAAAACAACTTTGAAAAGAGTGCTGCTACTCCAATATTCATGATAAGAAAGCGTGGAATCGTCGTCAATTTAATTTCCTCGTTGGTTCTCTCATAACTTCTCTCTAACATCGAACTACGTTGAGTGACGATAATCATACGACGAAATACCCGAAAAAACGTTTATTGATTCAATTTTAGCGACGCGAAACCCCACCACGATATACACTGTCACTTATTTATCACTTTCTTCACGTTCCGTTTCTCGTTTAATTTTACATTCCGAACAATGCGGAACTCGTGATAGACGAAACACGATGGGAATGGAATAATCCAAATTTGTCGAAAACGTCGCCGATTTTTAGGTTAGATTCTCAAGGGACGAGGAATTCTCAGAACTCCGAAACGCGGACTTATACGTAGTGCATGGCGGCATCTTTTAAAAATATGTTAGTTTTATTCATACAGCAGTCGTATAAGTGCTTAGAGTCAAATGAAATCTATTATTTGATCATGTTATCAAGTTGTTATCTCATTTAAAACAAATGTTTTAAATGTTCATATGCTACTTTAGATTTAATGCTAAGAAAACCGTTGAAATTGGTCCATTATTGCAGAAGACAGCAACATTTTCAGGTAGTTTTGATTTTTTCGAGTTCTAATGTTCACTGTTAACATTTCTGGTTGATTCCTCCCACCACTTTCTACACATTTACTTCGTGCAGATTTAAGCGATAATTTAGAGTTGTCCCGCAATTTCGGAACACCCTGTATGTACCCAAACGGACGCCCCCTCGGCAAGGGGACGAACAAAACCCTGCTCAATGGCGAACATGCGCAGCAACGTCCGGCAGAACTGATAAAATTCGTCCGCACACAATATAACGGGAGAGCAACTCGGTTAAATCTGTATATAAGGGGAAAGCACCTCGGTTAAATCTGTACCGTGTACGAAACACGGTAATACATCGTGATTATATTGGCGAAGCGTACCCTGGCGAAAGAAGCAGCGACGCGACGGACAACCTCGGTACTAGGGTGGGGGAACGGCCGCCATCGCATATAATGGCGAAGGTGACGCTATCACGCCATCGATGGTGCAGTCGCCATAATCGTTCAACAATCGAAATTCTGGCGGAAGTCGCTCGACGGGTATTAACAGAGAGGCTATCGACCGACCGAGGCGACGGGCCCGGGCTGCGAGCGTCTCTGTTTCCCTCGAGCGTCCCCAGTGACGCCATCACCACAGGTACTAACCTCGTTCCTCTCGGGCTCCTGCGGGACTCCGGCCGGTTCCACGGCGCTCCAGCGGTCTCCAGAGTCGTTCCCCCGTTACCGATACCGGATTCGTACACTTTCACTACAATTTTCCGGGAGAGAACCGCTCGGTCAGTACCGAGAATGGCGGATGCGTGCGGGCGGAACGACGGACGATGGCGGAAGGGAAGGGTGGGTAGCCGAGGCGAGCGGACGACGGACGAGGCAAAGCGGCGCGCACGCGCCTTCGTGCGTGTTCCGGAAAATTCGATTGTGGATCGATAGAACGTCCGGGGGTGGGGGAGACAACCTTACGAGATCGTTTAAGGGAGAAACTTAGCGGATTTTCGATATGAATTTTCCTCGAGGTGGTTTTACGGAACCCTGTGTTTATAGATGGAGACGACATTGACAATACGAATTATGCGCTATTTTTTTCCCTCACAGACTGATAAGGCATAATCAATAGGAACACTATGCATTTTTCCCTTTTATAGCTGAGTTTATTGCGAAATACGAATGGAAAAATTGAAAAAAATGAAAAAAAGGAAGGTGCACCTGTATGCCTGAAAGCTTTTTGAAAAATCAGACTTAATTGACGTCAACAGTTACCGTTCTTATAATTTTGTAGATCGAGGAACCGAAATATGAGAACTATTGAGGGGGAATAGGGAGATTTATTCTCAATTTGGTTACCTGTTGTTGGAAGAATGGATGGAAATGCATTTTCACAAGAAGCAAGTGCTATACCTTATTCAATTGTCGAATATTTGTTTATTGAAGACCTTACTGTATCACCAATTTGATTTTTTATGTTGCAATGAAAATGTACAGGTGGTTATGTTACAATGAAATGAAATGATACATTGTATGTATTCAAAATGTATGCCATTTCTCACAATGTTCGATATATATACCTAAAAATATGATTGGACGCTGACTGGATAGGGAAAGTAGCAAGAGAAAGGGCAGATTTTGACTCTGACTTTAAAATGATCAAAAGTAATTTATGATTTTTGTCTGAAATATTAAAAATTACAACATAACATATAAAGAGGTTCACAGAAGTAAAGGGTGTTACATGAAGTGTGGTCAAAAATTGTATACCAGATCCCTTGCATCAAGTCATCTAATTTCTATCAACCCATTGTAACTACATGTTATCTAAGTCTTGCTCAGCATTCTTTTTCTGCATTTTTGTGGAGGGCATGACGTGAAGAGTATTACAAGGGACTTTTGAGTACTCTGGTGGTATTAAGTCCACTGTTGTACTCGTGCTCTTCTCATTACTTCAATCTATATTTCAGTAGGTTGCTTTTCAAGAATTTTTTTCAGCTAAAAGTAGTAGCTCAGCTTCATTGCTGAGCAGTTACAGTAGTATCGACGGGCAATCAAAAACGTTTGAGGTAAAGTTAAACTGTGGTATCTTAAAGACTACGCCACTAAATACCTTGTAATCTTCTTCAACCTTTTGGGCTTCACTGGGGAATTGATGAAAATAAAACTTACATTTTATATTAGCAAGATGTGCTATAGGTACCTACCCTAAGTGGTGATTGAAAGGAGTGCTTAGAAAAATTTTATTTGATTAATATTATCGATATATTAATAATAAATAGTTTTAAAAAACTAGTTAGAGCTTACTTTATGGCATGTTGATTGATCATATCTAAGTATTTTGTAGCATGTATTGTAGCATACTAAAGTATTGTGTAAAAGGTTGAATAGAATAGTTTCGACTAGAATCCGCCTTATCGGGAAAATTCTCCTGAATAAAGTCCTGCAATTATTATTATTATTTTATTTAGTTTTTCCAAAATTTCGATTGGTTCTAGAAATAACGGTAGAAATGCATGATTACTCATATTCAACGGTTTTGGAAGTGTCGAGAACAATCATCTAAAAAAAGGACTCATGTCCATCAATAAATCACCGTGCTGATAAAGTAATTAATTAACTCTCTCGCTTACTATGCGCAATCAGTCGAAGTCGATCAACGGGCGCGTTCGGTTGTTTTTATTCGAAATATTTCGTTTTGTTAACAAAATGAGGTATATTAACGTAGTAATAGCAAATTGAACGCCTTGTAAACGACTACATTACATAACAGAGGGACTAAAACGTTGTGGCGTTTCATTTACACGTGATAGGGCCTATGTACTCTTCAGTGTCAAAGGTACATACATAATGAATTGAGAATTACACTACGATCTTATCATCTGCAATTGTTATTCGTTAATGACTAACACTATAGCAACACTTATTCATCTGTTTAATGAATAATCTGTTCACCTGTTAATTTGAAAATTAACCATAATTACGTTGGGATCGTATGGAAAATTTTGTAATCATTGATTTTAAAACAAAATGTAAATTTTCATAAAAAATTGCTTGGACTATTATCAAAACACATGAATTTTTCTTGATTGTTAAGAATATCGAAAACTGCCATGAAAAATAATTGCAAACTATGCATACATATCCTTTTGAATTAAGAAATCAGTTATTTTTACTTTTTTGAAAGTGATCTCTACAATAACAAACATATTCCAGGCATTACAAACCATTACACAATATATACAAGTTTTATCAAGTGGAATTTGACAGGTACTCAAGCACAGTAAAGGAATATTTACGTGGACATCACTTTAGTGTAATTTTGGCTCGAAATTTTAGTAATTACAATAACATATCTTTGGTTCCAAAAATACGGTGCCTCAAGCCATGGTACATTAGCTGTTAGAGAATGTTTTGAAAATATTTTTATGGAAAAAGTTGTACAGTATTCTTGGCCTGTTAGATCTCCTGGCTTTCGACTATTTCTTATAGGGTTATTCAAAACCATAGGTTTTCAGAAGAATTTCAGGAAATTACTTCAGGTATAAAAAGGGACATATTGGAACAATATGATAATAGAACAAATAAATGTTTAGAAAAGGGTTTTCTGTTAAAATTATATTAATTACATGTGTATATTTAGTAACTACAAAAATAAATGATTGATTTGCACTCATTATGCATTTAATTGCAATGTTAAATTATTGAAAAATAGAAGATTAACAAAATTTAATCAGAATTAACAAAATTATAACTAAATTTTGGTTTCAAATAGAATCTATGTGTAGAAAAATTTATAAAAAAGAACGAAATATGGTAGTTTGTTGTAATTGGATATTTCAATGTAGTTACCAATTTTTATTAATTATTTTCATAACAATTTTTGATATTGTTAATAATAAAGGTACTTTACAACCTCGTATACGCCTGAAAAAAATTAATATCAGATGATTGCACCTTAGTATTTAGACCAAGCGAAACTTTTTATGGAAAATACCATTTTCTTCTAAAAATTCATAACAACAAAGCTACCCATACGAGTCGTATCCAATAGGACACACTGTATAGTCACATTTGGAACAATTCATCATGTAATTTTCCAATAAAACACCTGCATTTCTATAATTACCAATTATTATTATAATTATTCTTTCTTAAATTTTCATCTTTTTTTCCATAAAATGATCATCGGAGAGCGCCTACGCACACAACCGAGATGGAAACGGTTAAGAATATTAAGGTAAAATAAGTAAAAATTCTATTTTGTTTTCAGCCGCTATAAAATTTTTCTTGATTTTCAGGTAGGAATTTTCTTTTTTGGTGCGCCAGGTACCATTGGAAGTTTCGCAGCCAATTTGATGCCACTGGAAAAGCCGGAAAGTATTTAGTGATCCCTGTGCTTTTGGTGCTTCAGGAGTAAGTTCATACATTTTTGATTTTGAGTAAGTATATATCAAACAACTTTTTTGATTTTTAGTAACGATATTTTTCTTTACTTGCAGGAATCCCTTGTACTAATGTGAAAGGTTTCATTTAATCTGAACAGCCCTGTATACTTTTTAGTGAGTATCACTTACCTTGACATTTTTCATTTTCAGGTATTAACTATTGTTTATATTAGGTACAATAATTTTTCCTTACAGGTATTTCATACTTTTTATAATTCTCCATTTTTATATTATCTTGCTTTTCTTCCAGTTATGGGTGCGCACCCAAATATTATTTTGTTTCCCTTTGCATCCCCTTGTGATTTAGGGAAATTGTACATAACACGATTGCAATGGGGCCCCCATAATAAAGGAAAAAAATGGACTAATAGGGTTTCTGGGGAATTCAAGTGGGATTTCTCATGCTGATTTCGTCAGGGGCGTACCGACCACTTCTTAAAAAAGGGGTAACGAGCTGCGCAAATATCTCCTGGGTGGCATTGGAAACTTTGGGAATTTTTGTTTAGTCTCTCTTATAATTCAGTGTTTGAGGTCTACATAAGATGACAATAGAGGCTCCATTGCATGGAAATAAACATAGAAATTTGCTCAAATTGAAACTGTATTTTTTAAATGGACATATTTGTAGGATAATTTCCATAGAAACCTGAGAAAAGTTTATATAAGTAGTAATATATGGGCATATATATAAAATTGAACGTAGGATGCGGTGATAAGAACACAAACAAATGGAAATAATGGGCAATGGCCGCAAAAGTATGAAAAAAGCAACCGTAGACACAAGTTTTTCTCTTTTGGTCTTCATCAGTACGATGCAGCCTGTTTGGAAGGGTTTGGAACAAGCGAAGCGAAGGGTTCATACACGCATATGCTCACGTAACCAAATGCATTATTTCAGTGGAAATCAGTGGAAAGGTTGGTTTCCTCCACGAGGCTACAGCCCAGGGCCTTCACTAAACTTCTGTTCTGTGATTATTTTATTTACATAATTAGTACATACATTATCATGTACGCACGTACTCATAATATCACATTCAGCTTGTCATGCAGGCATCGCCACTATGTTATGCATATCTGCGAGTCCCTCGTCGCAAGTTCCATGGCTTTCTTTTGTAGCAGCATTTGCCTAAGGGAAGACGCCTCCTCCCGGAGCGTCAACACTTGTGCCCGCAGTATCGCGTTCTCGTGTTCCAGAATCGTCGCCTTCAGCGCAACCTAGGGCATAAATAAATCTAGCGTTACCCCATTAAAATACACATGCAATTTCAAGCTAAATTCGAAGCTTTGAAGGCAATAAATAAGACATATTGTATTAAAATTTCATGTGGAACGTTGGAGTATGGTTTTTGAAATGTGCCTGACACGCTGTAATAAAATGGCCCATAGTAACGTCATCTTACGCCCCGTAGATAAAGCACCCTTTTCATGGCACTCGAATGGAACCAGACTTTCTACAGTGGAACATTCTAGCAAGTTAGAGATATCCTGTAATCTGGATATGACTCGAACAGTCTAGAGTGCTTACAATGTACTATGTTCAATGTACCCAAAGCACTATATGAAGGTGCTAAGTGCGACATGGAGGTTATTCAGTGACCGGCAGTTAAGCGAACCAAATCTAACCTAAAACTAAACTATTATAGTATAATTAGTATAGTAGTAATTAGTAGTTTAGTGTATTTGAATTTCTATTTCAAAGGCATTAGCACAAGGAGGCATGCTGGGCCAACGAATACAATCGAGCATTTCAACTTCAGTTGTCGTTTCTTCACTTTCAAAAACCTTCTCTATATTTTACCGCCTTGTGGATTATTTCTGCCAGAACTACGCCATAATTATGCTAGCAATATCAATCACTTAATTTCAAGGGAAAGGAGTTTTACCTGGTCTTCCCGTACTTTCCTGGCGTCCCTGGACTTCTTAGCCGCCTGATTATTCCTCCTTCGTCTCTCGTAGTACTTTTCGTCCTTTTGCTCGTCAGGAATCGGTTTCTTTTCGCCACGTTGACGTCTGAAATTGGCCGAAGAGTACAGAGGTGAACAGGGCGATAGTTCAACAGGACTTTTGCCACCTGAAGGGGAAAAAGTGTAGAGACGATACGTCGAAAGCAATTTCAATGGTCAGTTTTGAGCTTACTGGTTGGCTCGCTTGGTGTCAGGCACATGTGAGAGTAGCCGAATAACGAAGGAGTTATGAGAGTTTTGTTCAATAATGGCGGGTTAACGTCGGTGGTATCAGGTGATCGCAGCGGTAGTTCCAAATTCCTGTACCTTCCTATATCTGCAACATAGGAAATAATCTAGCTAATCGCTAATACGCAAACGTATTTCCAGTTTTCTAAGAGACGATATCACAGCTCCTTGCGTGTCGTCGAAAGGCGTGATCATCATCGCTTTCATGTCGGGTATTATTTCCCGAAATCGTATTATTGTTTCGTAGCAAATTAATGTGGTCAGATAAAACCATCATAACGTGCATAAATCGTCAGTTTTGGCTTCGACCTGAAGGAATTAAGGAAAAAGAACACGGCAGCCCGGAAGAAAGTTTCAATCGGTGCCTGGCTCTGTGCAAAAAAAGGAATGACTCCTGATTGTGCATTTAATTTAGTCGATTTTTATTGTGGGAAATATTTGTCATTATACTTTATAATTCGACGGTTAAAGCATCATCCTGCGCTTTTAAATAAGACTCGATGGAAAATAGTCGATAATCACAAGGTGGATAATGAAATATCGAATTGCATTTGGCTGATTAGGGTTTTATACTGGGGGTTTCTTTATGATTAAAAGTAGTAACACAAGTTTCCTGAAAATGGGTTTTCCTACGCCCTCGTTGGTTTTTCTTGAACGATGAGATCTTATGGATAACTAATGGCAACACTAAAGTTAGTCTATTTTTAGGAATTTGCTAGCACCCTGTGGAAAAAATATACAAATATGTTACTGGTATCAATTTACTCGTTATAGAAAATGAAAATTAGCATCGCTTTTCTTTTTGGTAAGTTATGGAAAATTATTTAAATTTAGGGGTTGATTAGATTCCAAAATATTAAAAAAATCGAAATTTTCATTGGATCTTTTCTATAAAATAGATCTTACAAAGGTGAAATCACGTATTCCCTTGGTTGACAAGGGTTGATTTGAAAATTCATCAAATTTTCAATTTGTTAATGTTATTTTTTAATTGTTTGTGATATTTTCAACCCCTAAATAGTGGTAACTGTTTGAAATTTGCAGAAAACGAAGAGAAATGCTCACTTTGGTTTCTCCATGACGAGTAATTTGAAACCTGTATTTCCCCTCAGGTTGCTAGAGAAGTTCAATAGGCTAAATAGACACTTTGAACATTGAATATCTGTGAGCACATTTGTAATCCCAAAAACTCTTTCACAAATATAGATTATTATTTCAAATAGAGATTGATTATAACGAACCACGAGTTATGAGTGCTACTTACACCCTCTTGACGGCTCGTTACTACGTTCTGTTGGAAATATAGCAACAAATAGAAGGAATTAAACAAATTGACTTAAATGATAAGAATTAATTCATTAAAGATTTTACTATACCATCGAAAAAATTGTTAAAATTTCAGCTAAAACATTTGAAATTTATTCAACGATAATTTTCTTAATTTTGAAACTATCCAATCGCTTCAAGAACTGTTTTGCAGGAAATTGCAAAGGTTACAAGTAGAGTCAAGTTCAGTTTTCCATAACACTTCGTTTTTAATACATTTGAGTTTAAATGGCTTGATGAACGAAGTCTTCGTGCCCAAATGCACGTTTTATAAGGCATTTTCTCCATTAATTTTTATCCTAGAAAAACTTTAAAAAAAACAACAAAATTGCATGCGAAAAACAACAAAAATTTTGTCTCGTTTTTAGTTTTTGAATTATTGTGAAAGACACAACTTATTGCTAATTTTATCCACGA
Source organism: Cryptocephalus primarius (assembly GCA_963576515.1). Taxonomy (NCBI): domain Eukaryota; kingdom Metazoa; phylum Arthropoda; class Insecta; order Coleoptera; family Chrysomelidae; genus Cryptocephalus; species Cryptocephalus primarius. Next base: position 281,546 of record OY754955.1, on the reverse strand, counting down.
AAAAGCGAGGGTTTGTTTCCATTTAGTGTTATCTTAACTCTGTTAGTTTTTATGCAAACAAATTTTAATGGTCTTGTCAAGTAATACTTCAAAAAAGGCGTGTAAATTTTCTCAAAATTTTCCGCTTTTCCGTTATTTAACCATGGAAAGTTTCGACTTGAGTTTTCGGTGAACAAGGGATATCTTTTCGAAATGTGCAGATGTTTCTAAAGAGGCACAATTTAGAACTGGGGTATTTTTGATAAAATTTGTTTGTATTATTTGTCATTTTCTAATTTTCTGGTTCAGACAATGTTTAAACTATTTTAAAAATGCCTACACAAAAGTCAACCGGCATATTGTACATATTACATTTTTCCTCCCTTGTTCGACAATATGGTTCATATTAAACAACAATACTACTAGGTTACAAGTTGAATTTTGTATTCAAAATTTTAAGTAAGGTCCCTGAAATTTGGGGGCAAAACACCCTTAGCACTAAGGCGCTAACTACCCCCTTAAGATAAGTTAGAATTAATTTACCCAATCAAGCAACATTTATAAAACTCTAGTCGATCAAGGTTTTAGTTGATACAACTGTCGATTAATTTCGATTTATGTGCTGGAATTATAGTAGTACGAACCTGACGAGGGCGCATTCAACAAATAATTGCAATTCCTCAGGAGGCTGTACGCCGAGAAGGCCGAAACGGGCAGCAGGGACGGTCCTCCCACGGGACATTCACCGAATCGGCAGTGCTGCTGCCCCTGGGGGTCCATGGGGAGCCGATGACTGTCCGATACCGAAAGAGTTCAACGGGACATCTAAATGTCGCCGGTAAAAACGGGAATCGTAACGTTCCCGGTAGTTACGACGCCGCCGGGGCGATTCCCCGCCCTTTCGATCCTGCGCCCCTAGGGTTGGGGAGTCCATTGGCCGCTCCAGAGGACGAGGGTTTACGGGAGGCTCCGCCCTCGGCACGCCGGATCTCGATTACGGGGGTTGCTTCCCTTAATAAAAACTGAAAAGCTTCGAATTCTACAAAATATAACGTTCCAACTTGATCGGCGAGCAGAAGGATTTCAATCACTATCTAAGACATGAACACTTGAACATGAAAGATGATCGGTTATTACAAGCTATATTTTATTGAGATTACTTAAGTATATTTGGTGACTGCAGGTTTAAAACGAGGAGTTTACCATATGCTTAAACAAAACGTTAAAATTGCCTCTTTAGTGTTATATTATGGGTAGTGTTACCTCCGTTTTGTGGTAAAGGTTTTTAAAACAATTGAAGTTTCCTTTGGAAATTTAACCCTTGTGCCTCATCCGTAGAATCGAGATTCTTATAGAATAGTTGTGTGATACAATATGAAATCAAACTTCATTCCGACAAAATCCCATGATAAACTACACTTAGTTATTACCGGACTTCAGTAATCATTATTTACCATCGGCATACACGCATTTACCCTCGTCATTTATTCATGGGGTCGACAATTTTTTCTCTATTCGATTGCTCTTATAGTTAGTTACCAGCGCGCCATTACATATTTATGTCTCATATAATATGCGAGGTCATTATGGAATCATGTATTTTTGTTTTATGACCGATACTTGTTTTTCCGTATCTGGGGTAATTATGTTTAATGCCGCTGAGGCTTATAAAATATGAATTTTTACGCCAGAAGAATCGGGCGATCGGAAAAGCGATAACAACGTTCCTAATAGAAACGCTCTTGGTCACAGGGTTGATTTAAAATAGTCATTTTGTGACCCTCTTATCTACGTCATCAAGGGAAATTAAAAAAACACAAATATGAAGCATGAAACACGATGCAACTGAGGAGGTTACAATGATGGTGAGAAAGAAACTAGTAAGAAAACCTGCAGTGATAGAAGAGTCAAGAAGTAGTCGACTACTGCATGGAAATGGGATCCAATTTTCTTGGTTTGACTCAAAATGGCAGTAGGTTGATTACCTAACGACTTGCCTGTAGGAACACCCTCTCTCAACGAGAAAGAAATTGTTTTTGAAGAGGAACGCTTGTGAATTGACAATCAGAACCCAACAGACATTGGCAAGAGACTGAGGAGAGCCTGAAATCTTTTTTCACATTTCTTAGAGCAGAACTTGAGGAAATTAGTTTCAATCTTGCCAGAAATTTTGTTGTTGACGAAACGGGCATTACAATCCAATAGTAAAAATGATGGATACATAAGGGGAGCTCCTCCTGGGTTCATCGAGCTCGCCTTATGTTAAATTTACAGCAGAAAACCTAGTGGTTTTAATCTTGGATGACCGCTACTGGCACACCAGGACCCTGGGGATGATAACCTTTAGAATGGCTTGACTGCCTCCTCGCAGCACATATAATATGCAACTCTTCAACGATGTTGCATCAAGAAGTCAAAAAGTGGTTTATCATTAATCCGGGCAGAGTTATATCGCAGAGTAAAATAGCAGAACTGATGAGTAAAGCATACATTAGAGCTGTTACTATAGTGAATGCTATAAGTGATGTTCGCGCTATTTGCTAGTGAGGATTTTATTGAGGCAATCAGCAATAACTGCCATCATGCTACCTCAGATACCATAACTGGATCACCGTTTTTCCCACCTGTCACGCCTGCACTCCCTGCACTTCACATGGCTGGTGGAGGTGAATCCTTGTCTGCGTACAAGAAAAGCTGGGGAACTTTTATCTGCACAGCGCTTAACAAGTAATGGAATAAAAGAGGGAACAGACCTCTACCTCCAAGGGGAAGCTAATCAGGAAAACAAAGAAGTCCTAATCTGCCCCAGAAGTAAAGATTTAGACCACCTTTCTTTTAAGGACACTGTGGGTGAAATAGAGTTTGACAACTGTAGCTCCAGATTGTGCAGAGCAGCAAATATTATGATGCGCTCAGTAGAGAGCGCAGGAAATTATATTGTTCCTTCTGTTTAAGTGAATAAATGGCCAAAACATGTTAGAAGTATTTGCATTATGTACTTTTGTTTATTTTAACAGCACGATACATTTTAGTAACCTCCTACTAACGGTCACCTCTCAACAAAACACAGGTTTACCTACCCCAGTAACTGCCCGTTAATGAGAGGTTAGGTTTGACTAGGTAGGTAGACTACTACATGGTTCCGCCCAGAGCTTGTCAGGCTACCATCGCAATATACTATTTAAGGGTTGATCAGCCATTTCAACAAAATATTAACGAAATAACAGAAGAGAAACACCATTCCTGGATGAAAGGATGAATCGACCACCCTTAAATTAATCCCCGTTTTGCAGGTGTACCTGAACGTTGCGTAATTCCCTGTTAGCGTGTGTAATATCCTGCTAATATGACCTCGTGACGCGATCACCCCTAATTATTTTACAGGGTGGTGAGGGGGTAATAGACGTATGTGTATGTTAGTGTGTGTGTGATCCCCGTAATCGTGAGATTCCGCACGTGCGGTCACTCTGATGACTAAAAGTGTCGATCGTAACGAAGAATAAATGGAGCGGAGAAATTTTCATAACACGGTTTTAGCGAATCAGGAATTTGACTTTCAAATCCTGTTCGAAACATATTGCGTACTATATTTTACCTTTCCTCAATGTACCTCTTAATCTAATTGAATTATTAAATATTCCTTTGATCCCTACCTCCTCCCATTTCGATAAATTACCACCCACTTAATTAATAACGTAATTAATACCGAAAGGTTTACCCTAAATAAAAATCTAACGTTTCTTACTGCCGGTGATAAAATAAATACAGGCCTCGCGTTACCTACAGTAAGTTAATAGTATATAATTTAAGCAGTCTTTTATTAAGTTGTTCAGGTTTTACCGATTGAGAGAAGACCCCCTGTACTAAATTACACATACATTTCCGGAACATTTAAATTTTAAAAGTCTGTATTATTTTTGGTAAGGCAGATGACTTCTATTGGTCATAAGGCAATCATACTAGGACGTCACATCAAGACATAAAGAAAAAGTGTATGTTCACTAAAAACCAGATACTAATTATATAATAATAAAACATATAATAAGCACACCTTAAATATGAAAAGTAAAGAGAAAGAAGAGGAGCTGGTGGCCCACCAAAAATGGTGGTGTCAGAAGTGAGACCAAAGTTGTAATCCTTTCAATCCCTTGATATTATCATTAAGAATTCAACTCATTCAGAAATGTTCAGCAATTACAAGCCGTCAAATTTAGGAAAATTTGAATTTAGGTAATAGAAAAATCGGAGTTAAATCAGTATTAAGTGATCCAGTGCAAGTGTAGATAGCAAATTAAGACGGTCATGGAAAAGTCCGAAGACCTGGTGGAATAGTTTACATGATTCCATTTCAATTAACTTGTTAGCTACTTTTAACACATATTTCATTGTTCTACAGTGTGTTTATTACGTGTGATAAGGGGAGGCAAACCCAACGTCGGGTCAATCTTTAAACAAAAGCGGTGAAACAACCCTTGTGTGCACTTCAATAAGCGTCGGTGTCTGACGATTTGTACGTTGTTTAAACAGTAAAATAATACGTTTTCGAATCGATGACCGCTCATCACTTATCCATTATTTTGTAATCTTTGTTGCCGTACGTTAGGTATGTTTGTTATGTCTTGATAAGAGATCTCCATGAGTCATGACACGATAAGACTTTATAGGGACGTCATTCCCAGCGTTTTCAAAAATGTTATGAGATTTAATAATCACGTAGTCGTATGATTTTCTGTCTTTTGGCATTCAGAAGTTTGTTAAGCACAGTGAATTCGTCACGCTATCATCCTCCAAATGTGTCACCGTATTAATCCCATCCCTCACACGTCGGCCGAGGAAAAAATGGCGGTTCTCGTGCGGCATAAATAATATCCCCAATGAGTGTTCCGTGCGTGAAACTCCAATTGTAATTTAACACCGAACGTAATGTCTAAAGTTGGATAAAGTTGTGTAAAGATCGCGAGCCGTTGTTTCATTATCTTTGGCCAGGTGATATTAGTCTTGCGCCTCGAATGGTGAGAGAATGATCAGGTGTGCCCGCCGGGCCCTAACTTTGTTATGGAAACAGAATTACCACTAAAACAATCATTAGTGTTATTAAGGGTCATTAGATGTGACCCGGTAAAATTTTATTGAAACATCCACTGATGACTAAAGTTTTTTTCCATATCGATTCTACGGGGATAAGTTACTAAGTTATCACTTGATTGTTGTTGTTGTTGTTCGTTAAAGAGTATTTAAGCATTTGTTTCTATTGTCTCTTTTCAGTTTGTCTGTTCGATACAAATTTTAATGCTCATTTTTTCACGAAATTTTTAGTTTCACTTAGTTACTGAAAACTGATTAGTTGCAATAAGTTTCACTTAAAGTTTCCTAATTAATTTTTCCCAGGTACCTTTTCGTACGCATTGGAATCCTTAACTTACGATACAAAATCTAGAAAAATGCTTGAAATTTCAATAGCACCTGTTAGCAGCTGTTGGACCTGTGAGATCTTGCCATTGGTGGGGGGCTCAATGGCAGCTCTCATCAGCAAATGCTGGGTAAAAGAACCAAGTGAAGCAAAGGATCAGCTCAATAATCTCCTTCAGGACCAGGAAATAAAGAGCCCACAGGACAAGAACGGGACACCCATGATTTAATTCCTCTATATCCTAAATTAGGAGGGACCTAAAATAACCCCCCGTTGGAGATGTGAGATCTTGCCATTGCTGGGGGCCTCAATAGCAGCTCTCATCAGCAAATGCTGGGTAAAAGAACCAAGTGAAGCAAAGGATCAGCTCAATAATCTCCTTCAGAGCCAGGAAATAAGGAGCCCACAAGATAAGAACGGGACACCCATGATTTAATTCCTCTAAATCCTAAATTAGGAGGGAGCTAAAATATCCCCCCGTTGGAGCTGAGAGACCTTGCTAATGGTGGGGGCTCAATAGCAGCTCTCATCAGCAAATGCTGGGTAAAAGAACCGTGAAGCAAAGGATCAGCTCAATAATCTCCTTCAGAGCCAGGAAATAAGGAGCCCACAGGATAAGAACGGGACACCCATGATTTAATTCTTCTACATCCATTCGTCTAATCCAGTAATTTAAATATTATAATTTCAGCGTCATGAATAATCGAATCGTTGTGTACTTTCCACGTTAAATATTAAAGTTTCTATAATAGCAGCGCGGCGAGCCCCGAATCGAACTCCCTTTAAGCTTGCCGCTCATTAATTATGGCCAAATAACCGAACGGCCTAAAACAGTCCTCTTACAACCTTTCCATTATTTATCCTCGGGAACACAATGGACTCGCCGTCGATCAAAAAATATCGGCACCGTTTGATCGTCCGCGGGTTTTTAGGGTGACTGATTTTATAATAATAAGTGAGCCTTACGTGTCGCCCGCATCACCTGTTCCTGCTCGATAAACTCTCACGGCACATGACTTCACAGCCACTAGCTTTCGTCATAAAAGCTCTTTATTGTTTCAAAATTTCCATGGGAATTACACGGGACACGAAAAGCCACGCAAAAATTTACGATCGTGAGGAAAAAGGGATGAGGATTTAATAATCGGTAGATTTTTCCCCATCATTATGGTGAAGCTTTTAAATTAAATTCCTGATAGTCACTGAAACATTTTGTTCCATATTGGTTAGGCAATTAAATTATATATTAGAATAGTACCCCTTAAAAATTTTTATTATGCAAAATTTTGCTATTACGTTATTCACTTTACTTATTTAGTATTACATGCAATTTTTAAATGTTTCAAGTGAATAAGTTCAAGTTAAAGGTTCAAGTGATAAAAGTGCATGCAAACGGATTTCAAAACACTAAAATTGGTTAAATCGAAAATTTCAAAATAAAAACACCGTTTCTTTACGTCACGTAGTACTTTTGCCCCAAAATTCAAGTAAACTTTCAAACTAATTTCATACTTGATAGAGATACGCAGCTCCTATTTCTTATGCTCATTTGGCCGACTACAAAGGCACGCGTCAAAGATACTAGAGTCCACTTGGACAAAGTATTTTAGATAAATCCTGTGCTTTTGTATAGGACAAAAGGGCACTTTTTAAATGCGACTGGTACATTAGCATTTACTACTTAATAACGTAAGTTCCTTAACTTTAAGCATGAAACCTGATTGCACCCTAGGCTTCTATATTTCCACGTTATTCACATAGATTTAAGGGTAGATTACTGACCCTAAATTCATCGCCATCTGTCAGTAACTCAATTAACTACTGGTGGTGATTTATCAAATTTTTATACACAAGAGAGTAATGAGGGTTGCCTAGGCACGGTTCGCGAAAAATTAGCTTCACTACAATCTTGATAACAACTTTTGAACTACTTTACTTAGACAGTTATTATTTTAAATAACAATATGTGCCGTTTTAAATTACCGCTCATCTAATTTATAGATACCACGTCAGGTTTTTTATATCGATTCTATGTATTCGAAGTCCGCTAATTTCCCTGTTATTAAAACAACCGATCCCACAATTAGTCTCGTTATGAATTAATTACCAATCGAACCGATTAAAATGCGTCTTCAATCGACACTGAAAGAACGGTTTGATAATATTTACTAAAGTTTTCGGAATATAAGTTTACCTTTTATTGAAATATGAACAGAACGCAACAGACTGGCTTGCAGACAGTATCATAAACGTTTCTTTAACGATTTATCCTAAACAGTCAAAAGATTGGGTAAGAAGATGTATTTATTGTCTATTAATAAAGGATTAAATTAAAGAAATTGGTCAATTGACATTATCCAACCTCGGTTTCACTCCCATGGTGAGCATTCATTAATTAAAGAAAATTTTGTGTCAAGTTGGTTGCATACAATTAAAATCGTTCCTTAACAAGATGCTCATGTAGTAGGTACATTAACAAAGATATTACAATTATGGATCGTATGCATACTTTTGAGGAAAATTGGGGAATATATCAGTGTTATAAGTGGTTCACACGCATGTGTAACCTGCTTATTTATAATTATTACGACGCGTTAATATGTATTCGTTATAAATTCATTTCATTTTATATGGGAAAGGATGTATATTGGAAGTTAGCCCAAGGTTTTAATTATAATGTTGATAGGAATATCGAAATAACAAAAGCGTTTTTGTTTAGTTCATTTGTTATCACTAACAAACAAAACTTGCAAGAAATAAATAATTATTAAAAGTATTTTCCTTAACTTTTCTTTCCGTGTAACTTTTCTTCCTTGATAATTACCTAGCGTAATTACTTCCTGGGAAACTGCACATGCATTTTTTTATTACCTCAGATATACAGGTTGGGTAATTATCCCAAACAGTAATAGTATATCTTTGCATTTATAAGAGTTAACTGAGAAATATGGGTGGAGTGTGCTACTTTCTGAAAACAACAAGTTATTTCAGCATAATGGCGGGCGATTGGAAACCCTGCGATTCCAGTTCAGTTAAAATAAAAATTTATAACAGATTTAAGTACTTACCATTCACCTACTGGATATTACTTACACAGTTATTTGTGTATTCAATTTTCAAACACTGGACTTGCAAATTGTTGTCAATGGATAACGCGTTCAATTATTTGCATTGTGCTATCAATATTTCGACGATTTTTTTAATGAAGAACGCCCATACAAGAAAGTTTCTAGAAACGGTTGAAAAGTACGAAAATGTGGGTTTAAATGAAGAAACTGAAGAAAGAAAGATGGTTTACATGACGTACACGCGGAAGAATAATAATTATGGGAAAATACTTTGGTTTTTTGTGTTAATTTCAGGATCCACGTGGTTCATCGTAGGAAAGATGTAAGTGAATGTTTTCTTAAAAGCTCGACAGGAATTTTTCATTTTATATCAATTTAGGACTGAATTTGAAACGGTTGAAAACTGTCGTTTCGTAAAGCGCGCAGCTTTTCAGCTTTGGTACCCATTTGACACCAATAACCACCAATGGATACCACATATCGTCGATTTTTCAATAGCATTAGGTGCAACATGTTACTTCTTGTATTGCAAAGTATTCATAATTGCTACGGCAACGTACTTAACTGCCCAACTGAAACTGATACAAACGGATTTGTTAAATCTGAACAAGAGTTCTGAAAAGGCGGCGAAAACCAAAAATACTTCTGTTGAGAACTGTAGAACGGAGAACATTAAAAACATTTTAAAACAGCACCAGTATGTTATAAGGTAAGCTCCAGTCGATTCCTTTTTGCTATCACCACGTATTCCCTTTCAGCCTACTGAAAAATTTACAAGACGCCAGTTACTATAATATCCTCATTTTGTTCTACGGAAGCCTTATCGAAATACCTACAGCGCTAGTTCAAGTCTTATTTGTAAGCACAAGTTTAACACACAAGGAACGTATTTACAAATTTTTGGATTTCAGGGCGAGTCTGTATTCCTATTTAGAAACGCGGGTATCTTGGCTTACTTATTCATGCAAACGTTCGTCTTCTGTTACGCCTCCAACGAGATAATAATAGAAGTAATTGCGAAGGATGTCCATGGAAACACTTGATCATTTGGTTTGTTCCAGAGCACTGCGATATCGCAAATAATTTATAACGACACCGATTGGATAAACTACAGCAAAAGGGAGAACATGATGCTGAAGTTAATGATGCTGAGAGCCCAACGTCCTCTGCGTTTCAAAGTGATTCCAGTGGGCGAAATATCCTTGGAGACTTACAAAGCTGTAATTGCTGGTATATTCATGTTGCTTCGTTTAAGTAAAGTTAGTTTAAATTTTAGTTGCTGAATCTGTCCTATTCGGTCACTATGTATGCTGCCACGATTTACAATTGAAAGTATCTACGATTATTCCATCAAAACATTGGCCTTTCACATCCGACGTACGGTATTAGTATATTTGTTTTGTTTTATTGCAGTATTGTAATTGCAGGTACTGGTGCTGCTTGAGTAGAATTTCATACACTTACTTATGTTACATTAGCCGTGTAATGATACATTAGAACAAATTTTTTCACTATGTTGTAGAATAAAAGTTTATCAGCATGAAGAAATGTCTCCTTCCCCACATTCTTTGACTGTATGACGTATGACTGATTAATTAAGAGGTGTTAATAACCCATATGAAGTTTTCAGTAGATTCAGAACCCCTAATTCGAGATATAAGGAAGTCACCACTTCAAAAACATTACAACTTTACTGTTAATCATTACAATTGGGTGAAAATTGGCACATTGATAATGAAATATTGCCTCTTTCTTGGCAACGTCGCACTTCTAAGCGCCCATTAAAGAAAGAGGAGAATACTACCTACATTATTTTACTACTCATAATGACCTACATATATCATCATTCACTACGTTGTCAAATGCAGATAGAGTCAAATTGTCAAAGTGCCAAATTAGAGTGACATTTTGTAGCTAGTCAATTCAACAACTTCCTGTAAAACATCCTTAAAATGGTGATGGTCGGCGTCGTCTCCGTTTTCTTCAGGTTTCCAATGACGTCTTAACTTTACTAAAGTAGTATTAGTGTTCCTGATACCTTCGTCTGTTTCACAATATTTGTTTTAACGTAAAACATTAGAGAATTGCACACTTTTCCTCTTCTTGCCCCACTTAGTACCGTTTTCTCATACCTCCATCTCATTAAGTTTTACCAATACACATTTACTTTATATACAATCACTCCTGACGTTTCTTCAACTGACAATACCATTCATCACGTCAGTCCTTTAGCCGCTACTCAAATTTCCTCTTAGCCTCGCTCTCGAGTCAGTTTGAATATGGCGAAGGCGAGAAAATGGCTTCATTCTAATCGAGGCTTTCCCACTTTCCCCCATATTTTTCCCACTTTTCTCTGAACAGTCTGCCCCACTTCCCCCCACTGCTTCTACAAAATTTCCTCCTAAACGAACGGTGACTTCACCTCGACTTCGGACGATAAGAAAGAGAAAGTTAGAATATTTGAATGAGGAAGAGAGACGAAAGATCGAATTCCAAGGCGGTAAAGTGACTTAAGTCGAGCCCTTTTAGGCCCAGTTAGTAGGTTCGTAATAGTGTTAGTTAATGAGGTTGAGGTGAAGTAAAGTTTTATTACAATTAACAAGCTCGGTGCGGTGATAACAGTTCGATAACCCCGATATTTAAATAAATCAGATGGCCGTCAACAAACAAACATTTCTCCGTTTTATTTATATATTTCTGTAACGAGATTGCCTCGTCCTCGGCTCAGTTAGCGATAATACACCGTACGAGTGTAACGAATTATGCTCGCGTTAATGCGGTTCGTTAATTTAATTGTCCATTATAAATAAAAATATCGCGAGATAAGTGCACGGCTATCGCAAAACCTAAAGCGTTACGATGATAAAAAGAGGAAATAATCCTGTTGTCGTCAGCGAGGAATGGGCGTGGAAATACCCCGAAGAAAGCCTCGAAAGGAGAAAGTCACTTAAGCTGGTAAGTTCGGACTTAAGTAGGATAATGCGCTAATAATACTTGCACTTGACCTTTTGTTAGGCAACCAGTCTCACTTAAAGGGCTCAGTCGTGGGTCGTGGGTCGCTTTCAAAGCCTTATCGCGCTATTTGATGACTAAAAAACCACAGGAATGATATCACGAGATCTTATTGTTCGTGGAAATTAGATAAATGCACGAGCATCAGCAATTAATTCACTACTTTGAGTCAGTTCATGCAGTACATGTTTGCCTTGAAAGTTCAAGTGCGCTTCACTCGAAAAAGTAATTCCAGTAAATAAAATGCAGTCATTATATTTAGAAAAAAGTATTATTTTGTGATATTTTAAAGCGAAAAATATGTTTTTAGTATGCATTACACCATTAGAACATGTAGATAATAGATGTTTCAATTTTTGTTTTATTGCATGTACCTACAAGTTATCTTTTTGGATCGTACCAATAAATCCCCCTCAATCCTACTTATGGGACGTTATCTGCATAGATAACGTAAAATTCGCCATAAATTAACGTAAGTTTGAATGTATTGCTCTTTAGCCTAATCTCTACCTATCATTCCAGCCGCCAAAGGCAAACTAAAAACAATGATCAACAAGAAGCTTCTTCCCATCAAGGCCCATTACCTGTTCTTCATGGCAGGCAAGGCGATAATTGTTTATTTCTACAACTGTTATTAAATAAGACATTTTTCTTTTTAGCAATGGGCCCAATACTTCCCCAGCTCCCAGTATATGGCAAGGAATTGGGGATCTCACCGGTGGTTATGGGTAGCATCACGGGTGTTTTACCCATAGCCTTCCTCCTGGCAAAACCCCTCTTTGGAATGCTAGTGGACGTCTATCGTAACTACAGAAAGTGCATTTTTATGTTGCTGATACTTACTATGACGACATGTTTCGCCCTGATAAACCTCGTCCCTCCTCAGCCCGAAGTCCACGTTTCCATCGAGGCGGGGGAAAATATCTACTTAAACTCCTGTGATAACCTGGTAAGAATCATTTTGGTACCTTAAGAGTCCATCTACCCGATTCTCGAAGGTTATTTGAAATAATTTTTGAAATGGAGGCCAATCACAGTGAAAAACTCCAATGGATAATTGTTTTCTTCATAAACCTTTAGTCACTTAATTCTTTTTGAAACTCACTTAGTCCTTAGAGAACTGATGTTAGGTTCATATTTACCTCTACCCCACCCTTCTGTCTTCTACCGTTGAATTCTCGACGGGAGATGGGTTCTTAAGCAACTTTGTACTAAGATAAGTTCACAATATATAAGATCTTAACAAGCATATACCCAGAATTTACCCTGGTTTCTTTTCAGGAGGTCCAACAATCACTAGAATGTTCTTCCAACAATACCATCACCAGCCTGATATGTACATCACCGTGTATGCCAGAACCTCGAACATTCCTTATGGATTCCACAGACCAATATAGACTGTGTTACCTAAGGAACACTACCTGGGAAGAAAATTTGAACTCGACGTTCACCTGCGGTATGAAATGCGCGAAAGACATAGATAGCGATAATTGCCTGTACAAGTCGATGACGTTTTGGGCATTCGTCATTCTGATGTCTCTAGGGTCCATCGGGTTCAACGTTGCGAACTCCATAAGCGACGCCATATGTTTCGACGTTATTGGTAAAGAATACAACAAAAATCTTATACAAGAAGGCATTAACTTTCATAACACCTGGTTAAATATCGTTATTACAGGTACTGAACATGACTATGGAAAGCAACGCGTATGGGGCACCATTGGCTTCGGGATTTCGGCAGTAATTGCTGGGTATGCTGTCGATCTCTTTTCCGGGCAATCCATTTCATACACCCCAGCATTCGTCGTAATGCTGATATGCTCCATAATAGACATAATCGCTTGTATCAAGCTCAAAGTGCGTAGAGAGATGTTTTAATATTAAATTAAATTCATTCTATAAGTTTTAGCTACCGGTCATCGAGTCTCCTGAGAACATCTTCAAAGATCTGAAGAAACTAATGAATAATCGATTCGTGGTTACGTTTATTACCTACGCAGTCTTCGCCGGAGTGCTCGACAGCTTCATTATTTACTATCTCTTTTGGTACGTAGAATCCGTCATGATGAACTCATTTCTGTGCTTGCGCGTTATTCGTGTTGCTTTATTCTTTCCTCAACTATCTGGGGAACTACACGGCGAATTATTTAGGTACTTGGAGGACTTGGCGACAGCGACGAAAACGATGAACGTGAAGCTCCTTGAAGGGTTGGTAGTGGCAGCTGAAACGCTCGGAGGAGAAGTGATATTCTTTTCGATAGCAGGTGAGGTGAATGTTTTAAAACTGAATCCATCCGTAAATCTTTTGGACTCCAAGGTAAAATCCTGGAACGATTTGGACACGTCCACTGCTTCAGCATGTGCTTCATAAACTATGCCCTTCGCCTTGGTTTGATTTCGGTGGTACCGTCGCCTTGGTGGATAATCCCAGTGGAGTTCGTCTTTCAAGGGCCTACCTATGCACTTACCTACACCACGATCGTGGAGTACGCCAATCAGATCGCCCCTCCGGGTGCTTCTGCTACCATGCAGGGAATCGCCGCAGGGATGGACGACGGATTCGGTAAATATTAAAAATACAGCAGGGTGAAGTGAAGATTATATTAAAAATTAAAGGGAAAAACATCAGCTTCGTAGACCAAAAATGGCGTTTCGTACAAGCAACGTGTAATGTACGCGAAAAATATTTGGATCATCACGTGCCTTAAGAATACGTGGTTTCTTAGGCTTTATTTTCATTTTAGTGGAAATATTTTCATTGAGCAATTAAGATTTAATAAGAACAACCTTTTTGAGCTGTGAGAAAGATATTTTTACTTAGATAAACAAAAGTTTTCAGCCTCAAAAATACTGCAGATTAAAAAGTTTATTAATTGTTGCAATAACATGCTAAAGTGACTGTTTTTTAAATTGTTAATAAGCAGTAAGAAGTTATTCTATGTTATGCAATTGAAGAAGCCTCTTGTGGTACAAAACCTGGCAGTTCATCAATTTCTTGAACATTCTTAGACAAGGCATTACATCAGCAAGGGTGTTATTAAGATGTTCGTTCCAATTTTGACACCATTCCCCGTCATGGAATCTAATGCTGCATACGTTCTGCACCAAGGGACTTGGATTTTAAATAAAGGGTCAAACGGGCTTTCGTTTAAATATAACAGTCCTTTATTGACACTGTTACTAACGAACTCATAACTTTGAAGCATTAACTGTATTAAGTATTACAACCACCCTATTTATTACAATTTTTCCAGGCTATGCCATAGGCAGTTTCCTCGGTGGCGTCCTCTATAAATTCATCGGTGGAAGGAACGCCATGCAAATATTTAGTTGTATAGGAATAGTGTGCAGCGTGTCACATCTCATACTTCATAAGACTTTACTTAAGGAACCAGACGGGTGCAATGATGAAAATTCCGCTGAATATAAAAGTCCAGAGGATGCGATTGTATCTACTTACCAAGCGACGTGAAAAGGGTTAGATGGTAGGTAGAGAGGTTTTAAATGTGATACAGTGAGGAATAAATTATATTTTTGTTACAATATTATTAGCTTGTACAGAAGTAGAAAATGTGTCAAATTGTTGTTAATTTCCTTATTATTTAAGGGAATGTTGAAGTCCAGAGGACGTGACTGTATTTACTTACCAAATAGTGTGAAGAGGTATATTTTAAATGTTGATAAAGTGGAAAATAAACCTTATTTTTTACTAGTACTAAGGCAAATCAAAGTATTACAGAAAATTTTTCAAATTGCGTTAACCAGTCAGTTCTGTTACCCCATTTTTAAAATCTGGCACGATTACCTTGACAAGTTTAAATTCATATCAACGTAGAAGCAAGGTCTTACTTTATGAGCTTGCTGTAGTACTTTTATTCTGTCTCTACGTGATAAATTCGTCAACAAACAATCTAATTGTTATAATATGTAAACTAATCTATTCAATCTAAGTCCTTGTCTAGACTATTTCTTCATAATTCAATTGTATATCGCAGCGATGAATGTGGTGATGGAGTAAGAGAGCCTCATTATCTGAAAAACATTCATTCAGACAAAATCTCTCAAACAATTCCTTTAATACCGTTTTAAACGTTTCGAGGGAAATTTCCCCTATCGGCACTACGACGAACCTCAGAGCGATCTGCGATCTCATCATCACCATTTTCAGCAACATTTTGTCGCGTTTATTGTAGCTGATCCAATTGGTTTGGTTGTAAATGACGTCCGATAGTGCGGTACTCTACGGCAGACTTATCAAATTTGGAATTTTCGCGACAGATCGATCACCTGGATTATGATGTCGTTTGCGCTGTCGCAGTAGAGGTAGAGCCCTATGAAAAGGAATATAATGTACGCCAAGTTTCGGAATCTCAGCATGAAATCGCCCTGCAACAGAGAATCGATCAGCTGTTCTAATTCGGTGATTTGTGATGTCTTACGAATAGAAATTGAACGATGAGGCTCGGTAAATCGATCACGTGACCGTAGAACATGGTCAGAATGATGGATTGACTGGCTTCCTGGGCGATTTTCATTAAACTGGAAAAAATGGTGTTGATTGATTACAAATTTGTCATAATGATGGAGGTAATCAATGTTTTTAGATGGTCGAGATCGATGAGAATAAATCGCTGTTATTAGATAAATTACGTTATGAGGGGAGTTTATTAATTTTATTAAGGAAAAATTGGGGATGAAGATATTCTTGTACATATTTAGTTTCAATTTTTTGCCATTATAAGGCCTACGATTGCCTATGGAGCTGCAGTCTGGTGGTCCAAAAGCCATCAGAAAACTGAAATTAAGAAGCTGAGTCATGTCCAAAAACGGCCTGTCCTACCATAATGGAAACTACTCCAACTAAGCCCATAGAAGCCATGCTATGTCTAGATCTATATCTAAAGGAGGTGACAAAACAGTTGGAATTAACACTGACGTAGGTTGTGAAGGAATAAGGCGTCACCTGTGGCCTTACTGTGTAGACAGGTAATTCTAAAAGCAAAGCCCTGAGAGAAGGGAAATTTCATCACCCCCAAGTCATAGTCAAAGGGTACTGCTGAAGCCATGAGGTAAGGGACAGAGGGTGAGCTAGGAGCGTCATTACAATTGTAAATATGGTATACCTTATCACTTCCTGATGCATCCTTAGAATCTCCTTAATATGCCTGGTCCTGCACTCTTCGACACCGACCATTGTTTCCATGGCGACTTCACGGGAATGCTGATCTAAATTTCGAACGTAACTGTGAATGATTTTTATGCGGACCGTTACGAAGGTGGCCATGGTGATGGTCACGATCCTCGCGTAAGAGAAAAACAACCCCGCGCCTGCCAATAATGTAACATCTGCTACGACCGTGACCCACAGATGTGTTTCGACGTCGAAGGGGTACCGAATTTGGAAAATTACGTTCTCCATGATGAGACAGTGTCCTGAAGATTTGAAAGCGGTGGTGCTGCAACAGGAAACGTTGAGTACTGCATTTGATGGAATTATTTTGTTCAGGTTACTGTATTCCGGCGAAGTACCACACGGTGACTGAGAGAATTCCGGCTGCGGTCAACAGTACCCCTATGTTGTTGTTCTTCTTAGCGTATTCCATGTAAATCTTCCTCCTCTCGTCGTTTTCGTGATTCAGGGTGACAGTTTCGTAGGTTTTCATGGTTTTCAGGAATTTCTGCGTCTGTTTCGTCCTCATCAACCACAGAATGATGAAGTTAATGAAACAGTGCAGATAATTAAACATGTTTTCAAAAAAGAGGAGCTTACATTCCAATTGCCTGAGTGCCGTGTACAAGAACATGTGCGTCAGTAACACCCAGTAGGTGAGAGGTAGAAATTTGAGTTTCTTGTATATTCTCACAAAGAGAGTGTCTGTCTTACCAAAATTCCAATGACCAGACAGCATGCTTAGGTACTTTCCGAATTTTAAAAAGTAGCATACCTCGCCCATCGCTTCTACTATGAAATAATGAGTTTTCTTCGCAATCGTGAGCATGCATGTTAATTTATAAGACAGCGCGATGCATATTGAATTAAAGCTTAAACAGCACTTGCTCTTTCTCAGCGGTAATTATCAGTCTTGAGGAGTTTAATAATAGTAGGAGAACTGTACGAGGTGATAATTGATTATGAAAATTGCAACGGCGTATTTAAAGGTGACCTATCGTACCTAACATATTTATTAATTTATTTCCGATATAGATTTGCATGTAATTAAATACAATGGAAATCCTTACGCAGGTAAAAAGTTACCATGGGAGTTATTTGTAAGATTGGTATAACTTAAATATGAAATTACTTAAAACTAGAAAAGCTAAAGCTAAACATATCAGGGGGAAAACCCAGGGGCGTGGCAGAAATTTTTTTAGTGCATGTTCGTGGCGCATTTATAAAGTTTTATGGTGATTTCAATTAACTAATATTCTCCTCCCTGTAGGTTTTATGCATTTAAAGCGCATGACAAAACGTTGA
Source organism: Cryptocephalus primarius (assembly GCA_963576515.1). NCBI lineage: Eukaryota > Metazoa > Arthropoda > Insecta > Coleoptera > Chrysomelidae > Cryptocephalus > Cryptocephalus primarius. The sequence goes on along the minus strand of OY754955.1, from coordinate 263,602 downwards.
CATCTTAAATCATAAATTTTAACTCTAAGTATGAACCCCAGCAAAACTGGTACAACCCTTATATCATCTCTGTCTTCTATACATTTCGTACCCTGTATTTCTGATCAAGAAAAGGTGATAATCTTCTTATGTTCAAGAGGAGAACATTCCATGTCGATCCAGTTTTGCTTTTGACCTGTCCAATAAAATATTTTAGACGTTGGTTGCAGTAACTACTTTTCAAACATAGAAAAATTAAAAATTCTGTATAATTTGGATGTACTAAACGTTACATCTCCATACGTTCTGCATAACTCGATTTCCTACAGCAACTTGGTTAACGTCTACCTGATCATATTGGTCGCTGTAATCCACCTGATCGTCTTTAAGCTCTTCTGGGTCCAAATCATCATCAGAATCCATATACAGAAGGTGTGTCGTTTCTTCTTCTGAAAATGAACTAAGACAACTCTAGCTGTCTTCATGTTTACCTCCCTTTTCTCTCCTGTTGCTCATTTGTTTTCTTCTGTTGCTTCTTTCTTATTTCGCCTATTTCCTCTCTTATTTGTGTTTCTATTTTGTCTTCCTCTTCTTTTCCTTTCGTGAACTGATCCAATAGTTCTTTTAGTGTTACAACTTCAGCTCCTCGAGCTACTTGGGGAGCACTTTACTCTTGAATATTCAGTTTTCCTCAAATTTGGATTTATTTCACATTTCACAATTAAACCTTGATACCTATGACATGTATTTAAAACGGTTTCTCTTTCTAAAAGCTCAGTAAAGGGCGCTTACTCTTAAGATTAGCTGCATTACATTATATCTACTACGGTACAGGGTTTTCGTTAATTCTTTTCAAATTATGTCGATTAGTGCAACGTTTTCGTTAACATCTTCATATATCAGATCGACCTTAACCCTTAACATGTCATTAAAAATAAAAAATAAATATTTTATTGGCTACTGTTAATAATTAAGTTTAAAATTATAACAGATAATTTCCCCCATTTGATCTAATAACGACGAGCCTCCCTCCGCCACTTTTCCCTATGTCATTAGAACTACCAAAGTAATAATTACATTTGAGAAAAGACGAGTGTTGTAAATTAATAATTTAACAAAGTTAAGTTTCGAATATGTGTGAAAGAAAATTTGCCAGTATTTTCGATATCATGGACAAGGCTTGTTACTTTCTGGAATTCGGCAAGTACTTGAGCATAGCGTCAGGCCATTGGAATTTCGACGACACAAGCAAGTTTCTAGTGAAAACTTATAAAAATCTAAGATACTTGCCTCTATTGTACTGGATATTACTTGCTCACTTGTTCGTATTCACGGCTCTGAACCAAATCCAATGCAAGTTGCTTTTCTTGGAGAACATGTTCAATTACCTCCATTGCTTCATAAACTTTATGATAATTTGGTTGATGAGGACGAAGCAAACTGAGCAGTTCTTGAAGTCCATGAAACACTTCGAAAACGTTACTTTAAGGGGCGAAACCAAAGAACGGGTGGAAATTTATATGAAGTACGCAAAAAACAACAACAACATTGGAAAGTTATTTTATTGCTTTGCATTCATCGCAGCCGTTATATGGTATTACGCCGGATTGCAGTAAGTCTAACACGCTTATTATTATTTAACCTAACCGTTAAATCATTTTCAGCACGAATTTCGGGACCAGTGAGCAATGCCATACCATCAAAAACGCTGTATTTCAAATCTTGTACCCGTTCGATACCGACGTTTACAGATCAGTAGTGATTGTCGTAGACGTTTCGTTAATTCTAGGTGCCTTAACGTTTTTCACTTACGCCAAAATCATAACGATCACCATGGCGGTGTTCATTACAGCCCGCCTCAAAATGATCCAGAGCTACCTGAAAGATCTGGATAAGAGTACATGGAGTACCATCGAGGGAAGCACGGCCAGTTTAGACGATCGTCGAGTTAAAAATCTCAAGGCGATTTTAAAAATGCACCAAGAAGTCATAAAGTAAATAAACTGAAGTTACCAATGGCACCGACGTTTCACCTACCAATTTTCAGTTTGATGGCGATGGTGCAGGAAGCGAGTCATTACATTATCATGATCCTTTTCTACGGTCACATGATCGACTTACCGAGTATCATAGTCCAAATTTTATTCGTAAGTGTCCATAAGACAGTATGATGGTGTTTCAGTTGGCAATGGCAAAGATTCAAGACTTCAACTTGTACCAATATTTTCACTATAGAAGGTACCGTTCGTTTCTTTTTACAGGGCGATAGAATGTTACTGTTTAGAAATTTCGGCGTTCTAATTTACACCTTCGTCGAGCTTTTCGTAGTCTGCAACACCGCCAACGATATAATCATAGAAGTAAAATTAATTCCCTTAATAGAATATATTTATATAAGAAAACTCCGTTTCAGAGCACCGCCATATCAAATATTATTTATACCAAAACCGACTGGATAACATACCTGAAACGCGATAAAATGTTACTGCAGATGATGATGTTAAGGTCGCAACGTCCTTTGCGATTTGTGGTTCCTCCAATAGGAGAAATATCATTGGAAACTTTTAAAACGGTGAAGTATAAAATAAGCGTATACACGTTTCCTTTACTAATAAATTATTACTTGCAGCTGATACGACTATCATATTCGATCACTGCTTTCGTAGGGACGATATACAATTGATTGCTGGGGTAAAAATGAAATATACGCGACGACGACTAAGGAATTGTATTGCTAAAATGTAGATTTAAATAGAAGCAGGGTAAAGTCATTACATTTAATTTTCATTTATTATATGAAATCTACAATCAATATGATAATAACGATGGTCAAAGTATGAGAATAAACCACCGACTGGTGTTTCTGCGTATAGATGAAACGAAATTATATTTAAGAAAATTACCCTACTTCTGAATTTATACTTCCATAATTCATTTGGGTATTTTCTCCTACTTTGTCCTCCTGTCCATCTACGAAGATGAGCAATTGCTCCTCACTTCTCCCTCTTGGTTTTCCTTCTCCTCCGTGAGTTGGTTTCCTCGTTATGTCCTCCGGGTCGTCTCTTCTTGTGTATGTGCTCCTTGGTTAATCCCCTTTCATCACCGTCTTGGGTCTTTTCCTATTTGATAATTAGTCGTCGTAACCCGTCGCCTAATGAGAGGGTTCTTGTGCTCCATTGCCTTGATGATCGTCCTCCTCGTCGAGTCCTGTCGAGTAGTATGGAAATTTTACGTTCAGTTGTCGGTCCGACCTCTTTGATAGTGTCTTATCTTATCCTACGCCCAAAGAAGGAGCCAGGAAGCCCCTGCAGGAGGAGAGATAAGGAGTCAGCTACACTCGAGCAACCAGAAGAGGATCGGACCCACAACCACAAGAGGACCAGAAACGAGGACAGGATTACCACAGGAACAATTACAACCGGAGGTACTACGAAGAATATGATTTTTGAGAGCTTCCGCCATGTTCACTCTGACACTGACACCGACCTATGGATAGGACAAGACCTAAAGGATCATCACATGGCACGCCAAAGGAGTGAAGGACAAGAAGATAGGAATTTCTAGAGGAATATAACGTCGGCAAAGGTACTAGATCAGTTTCTAATTCAGCAAGGATGGCCATAAAGAAGAGGATAGCATACCAGCTTACAGGAAGAACAACACTAAGAGCGTAGCCATCGAAGTAGATGAGATGAGCCTTATTTGGCACCACCTCCAGTGGCCCGAAGATCAAAGAACCTAAATATTACTTTTATACAGCCAATGATAAGTTTCGAACCCTTAGCACGTCATCAGGCGTGGAGAATGAAAAGTATGTCATTTACATCCGGAAACCGTAGAAAGTATTTCTAATTAAAATACTGGAAACACGGTCAAAAAATAAACCCATGCAATTTTACCTGATCGTAGTGAAGAACTCGAAAGTTGTCATGTGCGTATACGAAAATTCAATCAATTAACAATTATACCGAGTAAAGTTTCTACATGAGTGATACCAATTCCGACACGGTGCCCGCATTTTTCGCCTCGGACGTCGAGATTTCATTTCTCTTCTAGAACGCGTCAGGTGTACGAAGAGGACATGTACGTACACACACTCTCACATTAACATAATGTCGAGAAAGTTAATTCTCGAACGCTTAGAGAGAAGAAAAATAAAAGAAGGAAAAAACCCCGACGAATCCAAAGCGTTCGTGGATCGCTTTGCTTAATTAATTTTGAGATGTGTGCAAAGTGCTGCACGGTGGCGGTGTTGGTCTCCGTAATTCTACAATTACAAGGTGAGAAGATTTGTTAAGTGGGCGACCACTTTGGCCGTCTCAGTATGATGATGAATGGATGATATGTAATTAAGGTGTATTAAAGCGAGATGCTGATGAATGAGCGATTTCACTACTAACTATTGGCGCTATTGTTTACTTACATAGTATAATAATAACTGGGCAAATTCTCCCTTAGGTGCGCTGTCCAAAAAGGTGCAATGTTTGGAAAACGGCCGATTCTACAGGAACCCGGAACGTCCCGCCCACAAAATGTGGACGTTGGACGAGTGCTCCAAGTATTTCCTGTGTTTGGAGGGGGAGGTGTTCGATTTCAGGTGTTCATCGGGACTCTTATTCGATGTCAACAGGCAGATATGCGATTTCAAACTCAACGTCGATAACTGCGACATCACAGCAGGTAAATTGATTTCAATTTAGCAAAAGTGGTGGATATTTGGGGATATATGAGGTCTAATTTCCAAAAATCTCCCAATTTTTGTTTGAATTTAGGAAATTTAGCTGTTTCTTTTCGAGAAAACTTTGTAATTTCTGAAAGGCTAGAGTGATGGCAAAAGACTGTTTCATGGAAGAATAATAGAAATGAATGTCTGTGATGTTGCTTGCTGATACAATTGTAGAAGTTAAAATCACTAGTTAAACTCTCTAGGAAGTAGAGGAAATTAGATGGGCGTGAAAGTGTTACACAAACTAACACATTACCAGGTTTATTAAGTGAATCTCCATTCACTTCTTGCAATGTAGAGATATTTTTCCATGAAGAACTTCACCTGAATACGTTATGTTACAAGAATCGGCGATCCCGAGGCCGCTCTTGGAGAAGGCGAACTGCTCAGAAACCTCCGAGCTGGGCTGCGCAGACGGCACCTGCCTGCCCCACGACTACTTCTGCGACGGCTCCATGGACTGCCCGGACGCGAGCGACGAGGGCCACTGCGACCCCTCCACGGACCCCAACGGGGCCGAGCCCTGCGACCCCGAGAGGTGCAAACTGCCAGACTGCTGGTGCTCGAGGGACGGTAAATCACAAGTAAATCACCTCGCGAGGTTTACTTTAAGATATAAACGGAACGTCTACAGGTACCGAGGTGCCAGGACGCCTGCCCGCCTCGATGGTGCCCCAGATGGTCCTGCTTACCTTCGACGACGCCGTCAACGAGGAGAATTGGGAGCTCTACGACAAGGCGCTCTTCGGGTACAAGAATCCCAACGGCTGTGGCGTAAAGGCGACCTTCTTCGTCAGTCACCAATACAATAATTACCAGTACACGCAACAATTGTGGAATCAAGGACACGAGATCGCGATTCATTCCGTGACGTAAGTAGAACGTGCGCGAGCATCTCGCGTAATGTATTGCGTTTCTCTTTCTATTGTTTCTGTTATGTCATTGCACATCTCGTCTTCTCATTGTCGACATCCTTGGAACGTACCTCGTGTAACGAAGACCTTTTTGAGGTACATGACTTAAGGGATTTTAACGGTACTTTACCCTTGTGAATTTTTCTTAATGTTCTAATCAGCTCACTATTGGTTGAATGGATTTTTTTCAGCGGAAACCTAATATCTCTGAGAAAAATGGAGATGAGACTGAGACTGAGAATAAATAATTAGAGTGTCCCTATTCGGGATCACTTGCACCCCTAATGTAAGGGATAATTGCATTTAAAAAATGTTTTCTTTGATTGATTGCCCTAAGATTTAAGAAATATATGTAGCAATATCTACATTTTTCTTTGAGATATACCATAAAGGACAGAAAAGCAAGATCGGTTTTGAAATGCGCAACATTTCACCCCTCATATAAGGGATAATGCCTATAATACCCAATGCCTACAATATTTTAAAACGTTTTTGGGTAAAAAATTACCCTAAAGGGCACTTTGCTCTTGAGAACCAACGAACAAAGCCAAACAAACTTCATTGCACCCATTACCTTTTATGAAAGTAAAGAAACCATTATTCCCACATCTTCAAGCTGTCCATTTATTGGACATATACCATACTGCTGTTGCTTCAATTATCTCAAATTGTAGGCACAGGGGCCCGGAGGAGTGGTGGTCGTACAACGCGACCATCGAAGATTGGTTCGACGAAATGGTCGGCCAGGCGAATATCCTGAACAGGTTTTCGAGGATCAGGCTGGAAGAGATCAGAGGGATGAGAGCTCCCTTCCTCCGCGTCGGCTGGAACAGGCAGTTCCTGATGATGAAGGAATTCGGGTTCGAGTACGACAGCTCGATCATAGCCCCTTTCTCCAATCCGCCCCTCTGGCCGTACACTCTGGAGTACAAGTTGCCACATAAGTGCGACGGTAAGCGACTCATATTGTTTTATTGTAGAACTAAACTAATCTTCTAATGGTAATACTCTCTTTCCAAATCCAATTGGAACGTTGATGGGAGTCGCAAAGTATCGAGCCCAATTGGTTTGTTGCCCTATTTGTCGTATGCTCGTTGTTTAGTCCATGGTCATTAAAATTTTACGACCACAAAAGAGGTATCTACCGCAAGCCTCTACTTCTGTTCTTACTTATCTGTTGGTCTATTGGTGTAGCGTGCCTAATTTTAAAATGGCTGTGGAACGCCAACGACAGCTTTACATAGCTATTAAGGCTTTTTCGGCTCCTCCAATTGGGTTTTGGAGAGAGAATACTGTAAGATTCCTTTCCCCTAATTTGTGCTTCACAATTGCCAGGGTAAAGGGCGTATCCTATCACAGTTGCAGTGTTTTTAAAGAAATTTCTCACTTCATAACTTCTCACCTCATAACCTTTTCACTTTTGAAGACAATCATCAATTGTGCCCGACCAGACCGTACAGGGGCGTCTGGGAGGTGCCAATGAACCCTCTGGAATCCGGAGAATTCACCTGCGTTATGGTGGATTCCTGTCCCCCGGGTCTGACGGCAGAGGGAATTTACCAGATGCTGACGCACAACTTTAGGCGCCATTACCTGAGCAACAGGGCCCCGTACGGTCTCTACTTCCACTCGTCGTGGTTTAAGAATCCTGGATATCTTTCTGCGTATCAGGTAATTGAGGAAATGTCCTAAAGAGTTTTCACACTGCCAACTGCATGCTTTGGAGCATTTTGACAGTAGGTTCTAATGCTAGAAGTGAGTTATCGGCATTCTAGGCCGTTAGGATAACTTTTGGGGGGTGAAAAGGGATGGTGTGTGGTAAAACGTAACCCCTACGCTTTCGCTGCCATGAGACTTTTTAGTCCTAAGGGTAGCTTCATTTTTATTCAACACTAATTTTGCTTGGGGGTTCACTTAGGGGATGAATTTGAATAAATTTGAAAGCAAATAAATAAAAAAATTGTGGATCTCAAAGAGGCGCGTTAATTCTGTATACCACAATAAAAGTACCTTATCGGAACAATGAGGACGATGGAAATTTTAGAAATAAAAATAAATTCGAAATATAAGCAAATGATACAAAACAAAATTGATCGATTTCATTTGTCATCAATTTTATCATGTCATATCTATATCATCACGTTTATCATTTGTTGATTAATCCATAAGTGGTAGTTAAGTTCACAGACTCATTTGAAAATATGGAAAATACCCAAAAACAATTCCTATCAAATTTTAACGACTTCATCACATCATTTCGTGACATACTCATTAACGGGGAAACTTGGGTCTATTTTAAGACTATATAAATAGATAGGCATCTATAAAGATTCTACTTAAGGGGACAACACTGCTCCATTTCCTTTGTGAATCTGAGCAATGCCATTACAAAAGAAAGCTACTGAGGGACTCGACGGCACAACGATGCAATTACTTTGCAATTACAACTGTTATACTTTCATTTATCGGTTGTGAAGGAATTTATTAATGTTCATAGCTTTTGGTCGAAAGGGTAGGACTTTTACAATTTTCTTGGAAACTTCTGGACCGATTTTGAAAAATTAAAATTCATCTTGAAAATAAGGTTTGGTACGCATCGCATGTAATTATTCATTCTCATAAAACCTAATTAAAACCACCGAGAAAACCTGCAAGATAGACTGTTTCTGCCAATGGCTGTTGGCGTATGTTAGAAAGTGAGGACAAGAAAGAACTTCTGCCTTGAGAGTGAAAAGGAATTAGTGCAAGGATCTTCTCGTGATAGTTTTTAATTTACCCACTAAAAAAGTAATGATTTCTTTTTGTTTATTACCTATATTTAAGCTAATTTCCCAGCTTCTTTCTGGTTGAGGGTCTACGCACCCTTGACTCAAGACAAACTCGAAACATTAAATGACTTCGTAAACGCAACGTTAGCAAATAAATTGTTTCGATAAGTTATTTTTAGAAAGAATAAAATATGATCCCGTAGTCCGTTTAGATGTTGATAAAGTTAATAAGTGTTGTGACCAAGGTTGTCCGGATACAAAGTATTACGTGTAAAAATTCCAACAGTAACAAACTCCATTATCGATATGAAACTTGTAGATCAACGAGTAATTACTCATACATTAAAAGTGCAACTGATATGAGTACCGAATAACGATATGCAATCATTTATGCAATTATAAACAGAACGACCAAGGTGACTAACTAAATCAACTTAGTGATAATAAGCTGGGTAGATACAGTGATACTAATTAATTGGTGGAAAGAATATTTTGTAATTTGTCGCTAAGTGTCGCAGCAATCAAATTTACAACGTGTAAAATGTCTGCATACAACTCGATAAAAGATTTTTGTGTAGTAATTTGCCTCCCACGATAAAGTATTGTATCGCCATCCTTAGTCAGCTTATCAGAGACGATGTAGTGATTGCGATTCTTAAGGATTCAGCGTTCCGCGTTCGGTTTTTCACAGGGGCTTTCAGTTTCGTATGAGAACCCGTGGCGTGAAGTGCAGCTCGTAAATCTCGATAAAACTATCAAATGAAGACCTTCTTTCTGGAATACGCCCCAGATAACTGGTACAAACGGCAAACGAGATGGGCCCAACGGTACGAGGTAACGAGCAACACGACAGAGTACAGACAAGTGTGCTACGAAGTCCGAGAAGCGGCCCTGTCCCCCCTGGTCATCAGCAAGATCGAACGGTATCAGAATATTCATGATTACGGACAGTTCCTACTACGTGAACAGGTCCTGAGCATCTTGTACCCCTTGGATGAGATCTATCGAGTGCGGAAATTTATGCTGATCGAAAAAGCACACTTGGAAGATGCTTTGGACAACAACCTGGACCATCGACGAATGGGTATGATCACCGCTTACAAGCAAGTTTATTTTTCGGAAACCTTCAACAGCTTCTCATTATCATCTAAAGTTCTACTGCTACTGCAAGTAATAGATATCAAGCATTCTACGGTTTCGGAAAATTCAGCAAATTTTTTTATTGAATACATCGTGCACTTCCACTAAAATGAGAAGTTATTTCAAACATTCTTCATGAAAATATTTTCTAAATATCGTTATCACTTGTATTAATGTAGGTTTACTAAGTTTGTTTTGTCTCTTGTATTAATAATATATAGTAGCAGTGTTGTTTTTATTTACACTATAAAAGTGTATTACATAGTAATGTTAAGTTTCGATGTTACGTCTATTTACAGGATGTATCCCTGTGTGACCAGTTGTATCACTTTATTTTTGAGACAGTAAACATGTATCACCCATTTGTTTTATTTATTATTAGTCCCAATTCCTGTAACTTTATTTCAAGCCCTGACATTCTGTTAGGTAATTTACTGTACGATTTATCCCTGTTTACTTACACAGCATTTGTAATATTTCTTATGTGGTTTAAGTATATTTTATGCCCTTTTGAACATTTTCATATCAAAATATAAAACTAACATCTTAAGAAACGTGCAGTGTGTGTAACGAGTAAATGCATTAAATTTAGCCTTCTTCATCTTCTTGCCAACTTATTTATAACTTCTTCAGAATCTGGTTGCACCGCCAGATCACAACGAATACTCATTAAAGCAAGACCAGTGAACTTTCATCTTCCATTTTATTTCCAATGTAAGTTTTTAACTTCTTTAGTGCAGAGAAACATTTTCATGGGTCACAGTGGACACTGTGAAGCTTTTTAAATAAAAGAAAGCACAGATCATTGCACTGAGCAATGGCTTCCATTGCATTAGCGCAATTACAAATATTGACGTGAAGTCAAACGAACAGAAACGCTTTTTCCATCAATGTTGCGGCTTAGAGTTTAAAAACAACTCATCTATTTTAAAGTTTTGATGCATTCTTCAATTCGATATCGAGACACTTTACCCCATTCACTGTTAACTCAATAACTCAACAACGTGATCGTTCGATATGGAAACTATTGTTTGTAAATTCGGTTATTAAAAAACATTTGATTTGATGGCCATTTTCCGAGTGATTACGCTGTTATGTTGTGTGGGTAATTAGTATTAGCTTTTTCTTATAGATTTAATTCAACTGAAGGTAACCATTAGCTATTGGCTAATTTCAGTTATGCATGTTTATAGCGCAGTACGTACATGTGGCCCAGAAGAAAATCGAAAAAACGTCGATACTTCTATACATAAAGCTTTTTTCCAAATACAGCAACGTTTCCCTACCTATTTACTGTTGAATTCACACATTAACTTTCTTTTTTAGAAATTCGTATCGGAGGTCTTACAACAGCCAGACGTATGGTTCGTCACGAGTTGGCAAGCCTTAGAGTGGATGAAGAGGCCCAGAACTTTAGACAACATTCACAGTTTTATGCCATGGAAATGCAACAAACACCTTGACAAGTCAGAAATAGCTTGTAAAGTCCCCAATCAGTGTAAACTGCGCAGCAGGGTGTTCCAACAGGATCGGTACCTGTTCACTTGCGTAAAGTGCCCGCCGAGGTACCCATGGATAAGAAATGAGTTTGGAGCTGATTAATAAATGTTTATTTAAAACTTAATACTCCCTTGAATTTCACAATCTAATCTAGCAGTTAAATCACCCATAATGATATTTGTTATAAAAATAGTTCAAAGTTGTCATTAAAGCTACTTTCTAAGGTTCAGTATCATCAGCGTTCCTGTTTACTATGGCTTCTTCGTCATCGTGATGATATCTCCTACTGATAAAGGCTTTTAACATGATAAATTCGTTTACAAATGATATCTCGTTATAGAGACACATCCCAACAAGTAACAAGAAGAAGCCAAGAAGCTAAAATTGAAAATTATAACGAAATACAAAAACCGTTACAAAAAGCAAAGTGTCTTTACCTGTAACCAATGGAACGGCTGGCCTAAAAATGCCAGGCTAAAGATCCAAATAATGATAGTCCTGACGCTGTCTAAAACCATCCGTGTGGTCGCAGATAATTCTTTCGTTACACTCACTCCGGCGAAATTGAAGAAAGCAATTGATACAAACGTTCCTAATGAAAAACAAACAATACAGCTTCACACACATATATACTTGTTAGTAATTTTACCTAAAACAGCCATGAACAATCTCCAGTTATTGCCAACTTGATAGAAAGCATCGATAACATCTTCTAGGTGATCTCCAGGGTTTTCAGTAAAAGGTGGATCCGCTCTTATGTAATAAAAAGGTACCAACAACAAACCGAGGACCAAGAATCCAAAAGTGCCTGAATGTTTAAAACGCTTTATGGAATAAACTTTACAAATAAAAAGCCACAACAAAGTTTTAGAGCCAAGTAACCTATCTATAAAAGTTAATGAACAATCTAACATATGAATTAGTACTTTAAAAATTTACCTTCCCAGCCGACAGCTTGCAAGGATGGAATATCTTTGCCACGTATGAACTTTTCCTCCACTACCATCTGAATTGACTGAATAATTTGAGCAATAATTATTAACATATCACCTACGGAATAAACATTGAAACTATTATGTACTTGAGAAACACGTTAGGACTAGCTACCTGTAAGGATGTCGTTTTTGCCATGATTGTCAGCATTAGTATCCTTAGAAACAAAATCTGCCACTCCGACTATTGCTAAACCGGTGATAACGAGACAGATGCCGGACCATTGCTTTCTATTTATTATTTTTTCTAAGAAACCAGCACTGAGTAATCCAGTGAAGACAATTACAGATCCTAAAATAAAATCGATTGGTTGACATGTAAATATATTTTTTCAAGAGGAAAGAAGAAGAAAATAATCCTGGCTAGTAGATTTGACTTTTCTTTTTACAAACATATCGAGAACCTGGAATATATGTGTTATGTTGGCTGCCTATAGAAGAATACGTTTATGAGACACCTTAGCATTTAGATATATCTTACCAAAACTAGTTTTCTATGTGAATCTGACTCTTCTACAAATATTTTTTTTCTGCTTAATGCAACCATGAATAATGGAGATATTAATGCAAGAGGTAATCTAGATTTTCCTAAATGATCTCCAATAAGTTCTAGAAGCGTTCTCATTATAACTGCAAACAATCAAAAATTTGAGTCATGCTGAACAAAACTCTAGAGGCTCCTTTGGAATTTTGGATGGAAGAATGGGTGTAAAATAAATCTAGAAGAAATTCAAGGATCGAGAAAGAAAATTCCACAGGTTCCACAGGAAATTACAATAAGTTTAAAACGATTTATAAATGTGGCTAAGGATTCATTCTGTGAGATATCATCTGGAAAATATGGAACTTGTAAGTATTACTATTATGAGACCCTCGCATACATTCCCTGGTTCCTACGGTTATTTAGAGAACCTAGAGTAGTTGTACCAGTTCCACTGTTGTAGTGGACGAAGTGTTTATAACACAAACCACCAAATCCTCAAAGCAATAGCTTTAAGTAAGGCCCGGACCACGGAACCCATATGCTTTGACATTTTTATCACCTTGCTCAAATTTCATTATTATTATAGTAGATGGTTACGATTGTAACACCCAAATCTACCTAATCGTCAAAGTTTAATAGTGTAAGTGTCTAATACATTCCATAGGTTCCCAATTTGATTAATTGAATTCAAAATTCCACGTTCCTTGACGAGATCGAGCCCTGAACTCATGTGCTTCGGTGTTATTAAATTTTTGCTCAAGTTTCATGGTTCATTCAATCATTTGGAGAACCTATAGTAGTTGTACTAGCTCCACGGCAGGAATTTAGAAAAAAGTGCAATTGCTTTTTAAAGCATTTCCAAACAAAATGATGTCCTTTAAAAGTCAAACCTGTAGTAGTGATAAATTGACAAAAGAGAGATTGACTCTGTTCAGTAATCGTAAAATAAGCATAGCCTCACATTCAAAGAGAAAAATGGTAAAAAAATGAGAAGGAAGAAGATAAAATCTGCTATGTAGAAGCTCTTCAACATTGTACAGAGCTAAAAACATTTTGCCTCCAAAATAGTACAACTGGCTGTTTGAAATTAATGCACGATACTCAATCATATTTAGTATTATAGCATATGCTATGATGCATAGCATTAATTACATAAATAATAGAATTTTTTATATATGTGTTTGTAATAACAGAGATAAGCTCTACCGATGGCTTTTAATTTTTTTATGGTTTTACTTATGAATAACGAAACAGAGATCCCTTTTCCACTTGTGCCCCCTTATTAACAGATCAAAAAACTTTTAACGCTTACCTCTGAGCATTTGAAAACTGGAAGCATACGTCAAATTTAATCCCACATACATGATGGATGTGGCAGTCATATCGCACATTGCAGGGATGAATAATAACAATGGACTGAAGGTTCTGGAGCCCTTTGTCAGTTCGTGCACATCCTCCGTTCCATCCTATCGGAATACAAGAAAGATTAGACAAGATTATGGATGGAGGCAATGGGATATATAATCTTTGAACTTACAGCCCTCATGCTGAATATTCTGTAGAGAATTTTGAATGTAAGGAGACAGGCCACCTCCCCCAGGAACATGGCAGAGGTTTGAAAGAAGGGGTGGTTGAATTTTTTTAAAACGCCGTCTCGGCCGATTGATGAAAGTTCATCCGCCCATCTGAAAATTGGAATATTATACATCCACCAGGAGGAAAAATAGCCGACACTCACTTGGTACTGAGGGTATTAATGCTGCCTGTTATTATCATAACCAAGGCGAGGGTGAACTGGTACCTCGTCCACGCCATTTTACTTCGGTATCTTACAATGTTACACTTATGCTGATTCACAAAGAAACTCTACATCATCAAAATATTTACTTTTGTAATTTACTCACTTCTGGTTTAGACACCAGACCTGATACGTCAAACGTCAGAGTTCATTATCATGGGACGAAACAAATGCATACAACTACAACTTGTACAGAATTGGTCACAAAATCCCCGGGAAAATTAAACCTTGGTCAATCACCACTGCTCATTACATTTCAACAGTAAACGAAGTTATTCGAACCACATGAACTTAACTAATTTACACTCATTTCAATTAATAACTTACCCTTTACACATCAATTCGTAAGTAGTCTTTAACATAAACAAGTTTGAAAAGTATTAAAACATTTACTATATTAAAAAATTAAACCACTTTTACATGATAAATAGTACATGTTTTTACGCAATATCTAATAACTTGTTCAAGGAAGTAGGTAGCCATACTGAATTGTTTTGCATATAAAATATTACATTCCTGTCTATATAGCATTGAACGCCATTTGTTCCAATACGGTACACTTGTTTGGCTTCATGATATTTATTTGAAACAGGTACGAATAGGATTCCTCTTTCTTCACATCTCTTAGTCACAAGATCCTTGAATCCTTGCGGGATCTGTGCTGCCGTTTTCATAGCTTCTGCAATCGTCTGCAAAACAAAATTATTTAAATGAATAAAACAGTTTTGATTACAATTTCAACAATTAAAAGAAATTAATTTAGAGTGTTTGCTTCAACAATTTTTTAAATTTAATGTTGAAACATGAATTTTACCTCGGTCCTGGTAGGTGGTGCTTGAGGGATTCCGTTTTCTTCTAAGCTTTTCAGGTATGATATGGACTCCTTTGCTCCTGGTTGTTGACCCAAGTTCACCGCTCTGTTCATCATCTCCAGGGCTTTGTGAAAGTTTTCTGAGAAAATTTATAGAATTCAGTTGATAGAATAGAATAATGGAAGTTGAGAAGTTTGGTAGACAAGTTTTACTTCTACCAAAGGGACGATTATTTTTCTAAAATATAATACAAACTCCTATAATGGGTATTCTCAAAAAGGGACGTGATATTCTCTGAACAAAATTACTTATTAATGTTGCATTAACAGTTCGCCTTATGGCCAATTTGAATAACAACCTCGTGTAATGGTTTTCCATATCAATTTCCCTCGAAAAATTTTTAAAAAGTAAGTTGAAAACATTTCCGAAATATTTCTGTGCAATAGCCAATATTTATTTTTTGGGAATACCATTCCTATTAAATCTTGTAAGGTAAAGGTAAGGATGCTACAAAATAACCACCTTTGATTGTAGATTGGTTTAACAGCTCTTCAGAAAGCATCCTCTTCCAACCGGTGTACCATTCCGTGACTTGATTGTAGTTCGGGTTGTGATTAAGCCACACGGCGAGAGTTTGCAACCACCTCGGAAAGAAAAATTTATCCAGGATTAGAGTCATGTTCCCAACCGATAACATGTCGCACCAGTCCATAACCCAGTTCCAAGGATCTGTAAAACATTGAATGATCAAATAAGGAAATATATACATAACTATAACGTACATAGATATTATCTAATTTTGTTATCCTTAAAATAACTGAAATTCATTTTAATTATGCACATCTGTTCAAATAAATGATGTGCTGTTTTCAGACATTTCATTTGTATTGTAAAGGAATAAACCTATTACTTCCTTCAACACTGATCAGAATCTAATTCTTATTTTGTTTCCAAGATAATCGCAATACTAAAAATTTAATAATCTGATACCTAAGTGCTGTTGATGGGGATTAATAGCAAGGTTCTGCATACAAATCTGTAACTTTGGTACAATATGTTTCAAAAGGAAAGAAACGAAAGACCCTTGCGATAAAGCCCGTTGCCAAGGTTGAAGCATCAGTTTCGCAGAACGGTCAGAAGGATGCCAGTTGCTCAACGCCGTTCCCAGCTTCTCTTGTATAACTGGATAAATAGTCGCTTGAAGTCTCGAATCTGAAAGTTTTACCAACAGTTAAACTTATTACAAGTCTCAATACCACTTAATTTGATTACCTAGCAACGGTATCCATGGATGTATCCATACATGTATAGGAACAGTATCGGTGAGGGGATTCCACTCGTTGACCTCCTTCGATAACTTCGGCATCAGTAGCTGGTCATAAATGTTTTCAACGATCCAATGGGGGAGAATGGGCCTCCAAGTTTCGATCAGTGTTATCATTGGATCACAATCACGGCATTTCCAGGAACTGCAAAGGAATAAAACCATGGGTTAAATTATGTTGACGCTGAAAAGATATTGCCCAGATATTCAACTGCCATTTAGGCTGATTTGGACAATTAGAAGAAACATTTTATTGGCAGTGTTGATTGACAAAGTTACCAATTTTATTTTTGAAATTTTCGAGTTTCAATTCCTGAGAGAAAAGAATCCAAATGACTGTTTAACTACACATTCATAGAATAGATACAACAATGGGCAATATCTTGCATAGAAAAAAAGTGATATAACAACTACAGTTCAATTATATTTCATTACGGCCGCAAAGGGAATATAAAACATTACAATAGAACTCACCTGCTTGTTTTGAAAATTTTATGTAATTATTAAAGTGATATAGTGAATTTGTCACTTTTAAAAAATAATTGCAATCCGTGTGATACAAGATTTTTTTAAGTAGAAATAGAATGGCTTAGGATAGTATGTATGTATGTGTGGGTTAAATTAAAAATCATAGGTAAAAAAGAAGTAAAGGTTTCCAACTTTTGCTTTCCAATATTTTTTGACAATCTGTCATATTTTTAGTTGTAATTTCCTTGAAATTATTTAAAACATTGCGAGAATTTTTAAACAAGATTAATTCTTTAAAACCATTTAACTTTCTTTCAACTCTCATCATTACTATAACTATACTCTACATTTTTTGTAGCACATAGGATATGACCACAGAGCTGACATCAAATCGTATTCATATTTAGACGTTTTGATTTTGTTAAAAACTGTTATCCTCATTTCATAACTTCCAAGGATAAACTGATGTCACTCTATATTCTTACCCTAGGAAATTACAAGTAACCAAATTTAGTAAGTTAATGTTACATTAAATCATTCGTATACAATTACATTATAAAATTTTAACCCAGTTTCAACTCAAAGAGAGTGTTACTAGCTCCATGATTCCATAGAAAACAAACTACAAAACGCAACTTACCTAACAAAAGTTCTTAATACAGGCATCCAAGTATGCCATATGAGACTATCATATGGCTGTATTCCCATTTTATTACCTTCTAGAATCCCACGGTGCTTCGGCTTCTCCAGGATTTCCTTCCATTGTTTGAATATGTCGGTGTACAGGTCCGGGTTCACGAATGGATTCCAGCTGGCCAACGCCGACGTCAATAGGGGACCTATTAGTGCCGGCGCGAGCTCGCCGAGTTCGTACATGCTGTACTCTTCATCAAATTCCTCCTGAAAAACATATGCCATTATATAAGGTAGGTAAATTTGACCACTTTGCAACCATTAATGATAACAATTTTTGATTATATCGAGATGTCTTTAACCAAAATTTCTGTTCAAACGTAATTACTGTCATTAAAAAATATGTATATTTCTTTATACTTGTATATGCTTGAAACTGCTGGCGATTTGTCCTAAGGAATACCCAAGTGATGGATCCATGAGCTGAGTGACCATATCCATTACTTGTTTTAAACTGTCCAAAAGCACATCCTCTTTTTTTAAAACCTCTTTGAGAGAATGTTCTTCTTGCTTTAAATATATGAGTCGATCTTCGCTCGTCCTCATATTCCTATCAATTCTAATAATATCCTAAAAACCAATAAAATAATGTGTTATTCCAAAGCTTCGCAACAAAAATAACTATTGTTTTCTACCTGCTCGCAAATATCGACCAGCAAATCCAAATTGTGCTGAATTTCTGGTAAGGCGAAATTGGTACACTTCTTATGTACGACATCTTCGAAGTGCTCGACTCCGGGAGGCGCCTTTAAACCGCTGAGGGCGTGATAGCCGCTGAGTACTCTTTGCTGAGGTCCAGTCATGTCGATGACTTTAACTTTACTGAGCTCACTGGAATTGAAATCGAACGTCAACAAAAATGACAATAAAGTTGAGAGGGTTGTGAGAAGTATATGAAGAAAAAGGAGCCAAAGTGATAGATGATAACGGAAGTGTTAGGAAAGTGATATCCAAATATTTTCGTTTTTTCATTTTTACCTGGCAGATCCGTAATTCGAATAAGCTCCAGGACGTTTACCTTTTTCAATTACATCGTCTACAGTTCGGTAGTAATATCTTGATTTCTTTTTGGAAACTTCAGTTTTCTTCCATTTAGATTCACCCTTCTGCTCAATGGTTTCTTGCTTTATGACTTGCTCCTACAAACATCAAAGGGATCATTTTAAATTTTTAAGCAGATAATTTCTGTAAACCCATCGAAAAATGTGTATTACTTATATATAATAAAAAATTAATTGATACATTTATGTACATCAAGAAACTGTTGGTACATATTTGTTTGATGAATGTTTCAAAGGAGTTAAAGTAAAATATCTACTATACATATATATCATACAATTTTTACATCATGGCCAAAATGAAAACCGACCTTAACAACCGGTATCGAAGCAGACTTCTCAGGCCCGTAAGCCCCGATAGCTCCACGACCTTTCCTTAAATGAGCCTCTACAGGTGCAGCGATACCTTGCAAATCTTTCCCGAGACCTTTTCCTGGTTGGAAGCCCATCTGGAGGAGTAACTTTGCCCCTATACCTTTGGTGTGCCTCTCCCAGTTGCCAACGCTTTGGTTCGCTGTCGGGTTGAGATTGTTTTTCCTTCTCATCCCCGCAATATCTCCAGTAATCTCTCCTGGTGAGGATTGAGGAGGTTTCTTTACGCCAAATCCTAACAGGAAACAATCATTATTCATTTGTTCTATAAGTGACCCCAAGTGTGGGGCATAATGCAGAGAAGTTTTAAAAATAACTTGGAATGTAATTAAAAATGAAGTAAAATGTACAACTATAAAAACCGACGAATCGAACACACAAACGACTTGGACTAAGAATGGAACTTTAGTTTAATAACATTTGTACAGTTACTAATGCTTTATATTTGCTGAAAAATCTTTCTATTTCTAAGCAGATGGGTGACTGGAGAGAAGAAGCCATAGTTTGTTGAATGAAACAGAATTTTAAAAAATTTCTACACATAACTGTATACACAAGTCATTGAGGACGGCTTCAATTTGTCTTTTACAGATGTTATATTGTTTGCTGAAGGCAAGAATGGCACTCCTGTTTTGAAATGCAAATATTAGCCAAAATATGCATTCATGCTAAAAAGGTAATAAGGAAAGATTGCTAAGCGCTAATCACAGTATACATTAATAGCAGTTATACTGTCGAATCCGTGAAGGGTCTATTGTAAACATTCACCAACAAATCTTTACTTCACCATTACTCATTGAAATCATATCGATCAGGGTGAACATGTGAACTAAGGTAAAGCCTAAGGTATGGTGACTAAGGTCAGCCCACCTTACTTCCTTGATATAAATTAGCAAAATATAGGAGGTATTCCTATTAGTTATGTAAATACGTTATTAAAGGCATATCTTTGTCCACTTATGACTCATATTAGTCAAGTTTCTAACCTTTCCTGGGTAGCTCTTCTTCCGATTCCTCAGAGCTATCTACAGTTTTGAATGAGGTGGTTGGCTGATCGTCATCGGACGCCTCCTCTTCTTTTACACCTTCTTCCTTTTTCTTACCGGCCTGCTGTACGCCTCCGGCAACAAAACCGATAGGAGCTGAATAGTTTTTTGGCTTCCTCCTCGACTTGAAAGAAGACTTGTCGTTCTCCTCATTATCGTCACTATCGTCCGCCCATATGCCTAATGCAACGAAAATATATCATAAGCTAACAGTTTAAAGCATGTGAGAGGAATCTCTGAATGAGTAGTGATTTGTTGTTACCATATATTTGGTGATGTTTACTCATTCTTTTACGGGTTCTGTTAATGTTAAACTCATTTTCCAGGTCGTAATCGGTT
This sequence comes from Cryptocephalus primarius, assembly GCA_963576515.1. Taxonomy (NCBI): domain Eukaryota; kingdom Metazoa; phylum Arthropoda; class Insecta; order Coleoptera; family Chrysomelidae; genus Cryptocephalus; species Cryptocephalus primarius. Next base: position 243,189 of record OY754955.1, on the reverse strand, counting down.
ATTTCGAACTTTTCCACTTCGTCTTCGGACATTTCGGTAATATTTAACGGCACTGTTGCTTTTTACACAATTATATAAAACAAAGTGCGTAAAATCGATGAAAAGGACGCAAGCAAATGTTGACAATTGACAATTAAGTAACAGACGACAGTCACGTTTTGGAACCTAAGCATAGAACGACAAATCTTTAAGTTAAAAGGAGAACTCTCGTATCGGTTGCTCCCTCTGAATCAATTTGTTTCTATTTTTTGAAATAAAAATAAAACAGGAAGGAAAATATAGAGGGAAAGAAATTCGCACTAGTTTCCTAGCAACCGAATTTCTAAGAGAAATCCTCAAAAGAAATCGATAGAAACCTTATTAATTCACTCTCTCATATCTTTCACCATGATTGTCTTTCCTTGGATCCACCCTCTTGTATATAAGGTCAAACATATTTTTTGACGTAGATAAGTAAACAAAAAAACAAATGTCTAAAAATAAATGAAATCCAACAAACAGACCGTTGGTACGTAATACAAAATGATGTCACGTGTCTTATTCAAAACTTACTCATGTGTGATCACTATAAGACAATGTATTTCAATATATCCTTGTTTGTTAGCTGATTAATAGATTGGTTAAACCATAGCTAGATGATAAAAATAATATATGCCGCGTTCTCCTGCTAGGTGACTCGAACGACGGCGATATTTTCGTAGAAATAACCATAGTAAACGATAGAGAAAGATTGAGATCGTTAGCGAAATTTCCTTTAGGAAAGCCTATCTAAGCCTCGATTCTTTTATGATTTATAGAAAATTTCCCAGTGGTACAATAAAAAAAACAACTATTCAATCTAAAAGCAATACCCCGGAATGAAATGAAACTTTTCATCCAAATATAATCTCCGATGGAAAACTCTTTCCTGACTTTAGTTCTGTTTGTTCTCTAAGTTTTCTCTTATCGATTCGAAGAGGAGAACTGAGTTGTATTGAGAAACCGGATTCAAATTTTACGGTTTATATCAAAGTGGTCATTAGCATATAAATTCACTTTAAACTATAAAGCACTTTTCCTTTCTTATTTACATTTTAATATCGTTAGCTTTTAATGAAACCCTGTTATAACGCTGAATTTTTTGAGGACTTTGTAACTTCGTTTAACGAAGAACTATCAAAGTATAAATGCACCAAAGTGTCGGGACTACAATGAAATTTGAGTAAACTTCTTTCCCAACTTTGGCATACTTTATGGAGAAGTTTCCTCACATGCATTGATTGTAAGTTCTCTATTTTTCTACGAGCGCAAGTTGTAGTCGACATATATTTCCCTTCCGACCTATTTAGCCACTTTCTCTGTCTTAGTTCCAAAGTCGAAACAAGCAACGTTCATAAGAGCGTTTATTAATATATCAAATTGTTTAAAGTTTTCGTAGGAAACCAGTTATGAAGATAAACGACTTCGAAGCGAAACTTCTTGAGGGCAATTTCATACACATTTTCTCTATATAAGCAAGGGGGTGTACGTTTGAAAATTTAAAGAAATATTTGTAGGCATTCCTCAAAAAGTTATTAGGCTCTGAAATCTATCTTAATTGGAGCCTTGTTAATTTAGGAAGGGTGTCTTAAGGATGAACCTTGGGTGCTGGCTTATATGTTCTTTTATCTCGGTATTTGAGTTAATTAATTATTAATAAATTAAGATTTAAATCGTCTAAAGACTTAAAGTGGCCATACATGGGGGCCTTATAAGCGTAGAAGTGGTTTCCTTTAAAGAAGCACCCTGTAAAGGGTTCCAAGGTTTGCTCAAACATTTAATTGTCTCCAAGAGGATTCTTAAGATTAATGTCATGTGTATTAATGGGTCTGACAGGTTCTATTGTCTTCGTAAAGGTTGCAGGACATTTACAGAAAATGTTGGTAGATCTAGTGTAGTTTTCTGGAATCCACGGGCAAATCGTCCCTTAAAATCTGCCAGAATCAGTTAGGACAGTTTGGTATAAAACTTGTGAACAATATTTCCATAGAAGGATCGCTAGCGCGATCAATTTTCCTAGAAAACTGAACGTCATTTCGCGGGTGAGAATTTTCAGATTTTCAGGGGTTTTGGGTGCCTTTGATTTCGAAAACGGTGATAAGACCTTTGTTATACCGTCGATGCGTTGGCAAAGGGTTGGTAATCTTCTGTAGGCTTCGTTTTGTGTCCCTGACGGGAAGCAGGGACGGTGATTTCCTATGAACTCTTCAGGTGAGATATTTTTGGAAGCGACTGAATTCTTAATTGTGTAACTGAGTAACTATGTACTTGTCACTGTGATTGATTATTGCTGTTAAATTACTTTAGTTGAACATGTCGTATTACTACCCAAAAAATGTTACATATGTTACAATATTGCCAACAACTACTGCCTAACTATAAATGCACTAAGTTAAATAAATTAAATAAAATTTAATGTGCAGTAGGGTACAGCAACACAAGTTTCGTTTGCGGAAACCAGAACTTAGTTTTCAAAGTAACCCAAGAATGTTTGAGTTTCTAATGTTCTCTTTACCAATGCCATAATAACATTAATGAGAAAAGCTACTTAGCAACAAAGGTTACAACTATTTAATCCCTTTTCCTTAAGGAATGTTGCATGTAATTTGGAATTTGTTTATATTAAAATAACCGGCGGTTACGGGGAGGTAACTTCTCCACCCTTCTAAGGGTGGACATTGGGTAATTCCTCAATCGGTGTAAAGTTAGCAGCCCAAGTTTGAACAGCCAGTTATTGATAATGGCATTTCTAGCAACCATTTAACATTCAGCAGCCCTTTTATTAATGTTTAATGAAATGTAACACAATTTTAAAAATATTTTTTAGTGTCAAAACATTAATTTATCAATTAACTAGCAGAGAATGAACTGTAGAAAGATAATTGGCTTGCAAAGGGTCTAAGGGGGTGAAGTTAGTATTCGAAATCTGCGCAACATTGTACTTTTATTAAATATATATATTTTTTAAATTGATAGAAAAGAAAAAGCCACGTTGCTCTTGTGAATAAACAATAACATGATGTATAGTATAAAGTGCAACAAGATTTTTTTTCTAGTAACTCTCAAAACAAATTGTTTAGTGGACATAGGCTTTAATGTTGCGCAAACGAGTTGGAATACTAACTTCACCCCCTTAGACCCTTTGCACGTTGATCACCCTTTTACGGTTTGTTCTCTACTATCATATTAACGTCCATGCAAAAGGGCGACCTGCCCTTTTTTCTATTATCTTAGAAAAAAAATTGTTTAATGAACATACGCTTTAATGTTGCGCAAACGAGTTGGAATACTAATTTCACCCCCTTAGACCCTTTGCACGTTGATCACCATTTTACGGTTTGTTCTCTACTATCTTATTAACGTCCATGCAAAAGGGCGACCTGCCCTTTTTTCTATTATCTTAGAAGAAAAATTGTTTAATGAACATACGCTTTAATGTTGCGCAAACGAGTTGGAATACTAATTTCACCCCCTTAGACCCTTTGCACGTTGATCACCATTTTACGGTTTGTTCTCTACTATCTTATTAACGTCCATGCAAAAGGGCGACCTGCCCTTTTTTCTATTATCTTAGAAGAAAAATTGTTTAATGAACATACGCTTCAATGTTGTGCAAACGAGTTGGAATACTAATTTCACCCCCTTAGACCCTTTGCACGTTGATCACCCTTTTACGGTTTGTTCTCTACTATCATATTAACGTTCATGCAAAAGGGCGACCTGCCCTTTTTTCTATTATCGTAGAAAAAAAATTGTTTAATGAACGTACGCTTTAATGTTGTGTAAACCAGTTGGAATACTAATTTCACCCCCTTAGACCCTTTGCACGTTGATCACCCTTTTACGGTTTGTTCTCTACTATCATATTAACGTTCATGCAAAAGGGCGACCAGCCCTTTTTTCTATTATCTTAAAAAACAAATTTAATAGACATAGACATAGACAAGTTTAATAGACATACCGTTTAATATTGCTCGAAGAAGTTCAAAAACCAATTTCACCCCCTCAGGCCCATCTTATTAATCAACTAATTAGTTCTTTGGTTCTAAAACATATTTATAGAATTGTCACATTACATTTCTTTATTGAGACGCTACTGGTAAAGTGACTAGAAACAAATATATTTCATTATTTCCTTTCGTATGTATTCTAAAATGAGAGCGATTTTCGCCTCTCGTCGCCTGTTATCGCCTGTAACTCACGCACGAGCACAGTTTTTCTGAGGTTTTTTGCGTGTGTTTAGCACAAACAACTGTCGTACAGTTTTCGGTCGTTAGGAATTTTATTTGCGCAGTTGACGGGTAAGAAAACGGTTCACCTTAAATTACCGGAGGTGCCTCATCGGTAATTTCTTTAGAATTTTCCATATTTTTCGAAAAATTAGTGCGTCGGTGCACAGGAAGAGTCGGTTAATTGTACGTTCGCACCGGGAAAAATTTTCTGAGCGATATTATCGGTAAATATTTTATTTTTTCGGTATATTCGGCTGTAATGTTTAACTAATTTAGTCCCCTTTGTATTTTTATGATTGTTTAATGTTAATTTGTTAAATTTGGTTTCATTTTTTGAAAAAATTTCACGTTAATAACTTTTTTCGACTGTAATGTTTGTGACATTTATAAATAACATCATGGGAACATGATGATTTTTTTAAATTTATTTTTGAATGCAATTCACCTTTTACTTCTTATGATTAAATGTTATTATCGTTTCAGGTAGTGTGTGTGTGTGTGGTGAACATTTTAGTGCCAGTGGCGTGCATCTTGGCAGAGGCGTAGTAGCAGAGGGTTTCATGCCTAAATGTCATTGTCAAATGGTTAGTCTTTTGCATATATATTACTAAAGAACCAATACTTTCTTTACATTTATTATGTTAATATATAACACTATTTATATTTTACAGGTGAGTATTATCGTCGACAATGGCATAGAACTTCATATAAGGGCAGAACGATAGATGTAGCTGTTTGTAAGGTAAGTTTAATTAGGAAAAAATCCACTTATTTTCAATAACTTTATTAATACCTATTTTCATTACTTTTAGGTAAGTCTTTGGTGAGGTGGTGGTATCGTCTTCATGGAAAGGCGAAGAGGCAAAAGATGTTGCCTTTTAATGGTGCAGTGGCGAACATCTTCGAGCAGGAAATGGATGGCAAAATAAATTGTCTTTTAATGGTTAGTATTTATAAATTACCCTTGGAATTTTATTGTTCTTCTGTATTATCTTTAGGGCTCGGAAAATGTGCGAAATGCGTGTTTGTATTACACACATTGTACAAATTTAGGCAACTTACCACATACATTTACTTTTTTGTGAGTTCTTTACCCTAACAATACGTTGTACTCTCAAATTTTTAATTTTCTCTCAGATAACTTTGTCTGCCAACAAAATTATACTTCTAAAAGGTATATACCTCCATCTAACGTCAAACGTTATGGTTTTTAGGAATAAACAGACACTGCAGGAATTTACCCATTTTACAATTACTCTTATTTAGTTGTCTATGTGTTTGTGAACAGATTTCAGAGAGAATTTATTCCTCTTAATATATTTTTAAAGAAGTTCCAGTCATCATAAACGAGATTTGATATTTCAGTACAAGTATAGGAGTTTTCAGATAAATTTCAGAAAGAATTTAATCTTTTTAACACATTTTTAAAGAAGTTTCATTCATCACAGATTAAATTTGATGTTTCAGTAGACGTTTACGAGTTTTCTGAGAAATTTCAGAAAGGATTTATTCCTTATAATGCATTTTTAAAGAAGTTTCAGTCATCAAAAATTAGATTTGATGTTTCAGCAGAAATATACGAGTTTTCTTAAAACTTTCAGTAAGAATTTATTCCTTTTGATACATTCTCATAGAACCTTCAGTCTTAAGTCATAATAAACTAAATTTTATGTTTCCTCAGAACTTTACGAGTTTTCAGAGAAATTTCAGGAAGAATTTATTCTTTTTAATACACCTTTAAAGAAGTTTCAGTCACCATAAACTAGATTGGATGTTTCAGCAGAAGTGTACGAGTTTTCAGAGAAATTTCAGGAATAATTTATTCTTTTTCATACATTTTGAAAGAAGTTTTAGTCATCAAACACAAGACTTCTCCTTTCAGCAGATCTTTACGAGTTTTGACGTTTATTACAGTTAGGGAGTTTCTAAGTGTCTAAATTATAAGAAATTTAATCCACCGATGACATTCTTATAAAAAAAATTCACTTCTTCTGACACAATTAAAGAAGTTGCCGAGTTCATTATAACCTTGTGGCAATTGTAGATAATTAATTGAATTTAAAACCACCTTTAATTGATTTAGGAAAAACGTGACGCTTGAAATTAAAAATACGATATTCATATTGTCTGCATATATTTTAGTGCATATTTTCCGAGCTCTATTTATTATGATTAAATATTGTTAATACATTTCTGATTACCTTTTTTAGGTGACTAAATCATGGCAGCAGCAATGATGGACAACTTTGTAGAAGGGCAAAAAGTGCGTCTTCTAATGGTTAGTATTTTTGAATTATTTCAAAATGTGTATGAATGACGTACATTATTAATATCCCTTAATATTTTCGTTCTGTGTTTTAGATACCACAACCATATTACCGGCAATGGCGGATATCTTGGCAGATCAGGCGCAGTCATCATTCGAGGTTAGTGTTTTTAACTGATTTTTAAAGGACTGTATTATTTTTTGAATATGACTTAATATGACCCAATAGGAGTCACTGTAATGATGTGCGCCTGAGCCAAACAAACTTCTTATGGCAAACTAGGATGACGTAATTATCTGAAAAGTGGTTGTTGTATATTTCATTCATAAGAAAATTTTCAACTCGTGTTGCGGTCTTAAGAAATTATATTATTTTATCCAAGAGAACTTCAGAATTTTCGAAAATTATCATAGTGCCTCTGTTAATTATTTTAACTTTTCTTTGAATTATTACTTAAACAAATTTCTCATTACTTAAGAAAATTGAAGCTCTAAAAAATGTTTCACAAAGGTTTCAAATCAACCTGAAAAGTTTCAGGGGAATTTTTCCTTGAATTATGTCCAAAATGATTTGTATTTATCTGAAGAAGTGGAGAGTACTGAAAGCTTCAAAAAATCTTTCACAACGGTTTCAAATGTTCTTGGAGCATTTTAAAACTTATCAGAAATGTTGCAGGAAATTTTCAATGTGGGCTTCACTAAAATCTTTGGGAAACTTTACTGAAACCACTGTAAAATTTGAGTATACGAGTATTAAGGGACTTGTCAGGAATAATTCAGAGAATCTTCAAGTAGTATTTACAGAAAGATTTTTGAAACACTTCTAGCATTCATGTGATAAGTCTCCAGCTTAATTAGTTTATAAACTACAAATTATCCCTATTTTAAGGTTCAAAATAAGTATGTTATTATTAATATACGTTTTTCACATTTAAAAGGAAGTAAAAATGGGGAAAACCAAAAAAAGGCAATGATCAAAAATACTAAAAAAGGCAGAAGTCTTGCCTAAAAGACCGCCTTTTAATCATTACTGACACTAAACCTCTGAAAAGTTTCATGAAACTTTCAGTGAGAAATTCACCGAAAGTGTTGTGAATTTTTCCCAAAACTTAGCAAAAATTTGGATTCTTGTGTCAGAAAATTTGTCAGAAACCTTTCTGAAATTTGTTCATATACGATTTGCTGAAGAATTCATGAAAGATATCAGGAACCCCTTACAACCTATTGTTCTTATTTATCGAGACATTTTCCTAAAATATTTTAGAGGTTTTCAGTGACAGTGTCAGTAAAAAGTTGAAGATTTTGTTCTGAATCATCATGAAATCTTTGTAAAGTGTTTCAGAAAAATTTCATGACAATATTTTTCGTAAATGTTTTTGAATGGACATTGGTACATTATGAATTCTTTCATAAAATGCAAAATTTTCAGTGAAAGATTTCAGAAACTTTCAGCATTCGACTATATTCTTAAAATTTTCCTGTTGAGGCTCCTGTAGACGTTTCGAAAAACCGAAATTCTACGAGTATGTGAAAACAGTAATGAATATTTTGAGAGGTGTAAAAAAGGCCGTTAAGAAAGAATAACAAAATTAAAAAGACCGAAATTCCCTCGCAGCGCTTCGAAATTAGCTGATGCAATTAAAAAGAAAGAGCGAAGGGGAGTAAGAATGACGATGAGGGGGGAGCGGGAGGGGGAGACAAACAGCGACGCTCCTGGCGTCGCCTGCAGGATTAGCAGCAGCAGCAGCAGCATCGCGACGCTCGGCCATCGTCTGCACCGCCGTCGTCGCCAAACGTCAGTTACCGACGGCGGGCGTCGTTGTGTGTTGCCCGACTTTCGCTCCCCTTCCGCGTGTTTGTGTGTGGGTGAGAGGGTGCTCGTGGGGTGCGTGTCGGCGTCGCGACGGTGAGATTATTTTCAGGATTTAGGCAAACACGATGATTTCCTCGATTTCTCTCACTGTTTGTCGTCCTGGAGATTTTTATTTTCGTTTTGGGAGGTATTTCAATTCGTTTCGTTTAGGAAAAGGAGGATGTGCAATGTTTAAAAAGTTTCGAAAACAATTTTTTCTTAAAAATTTGATGAAGTAGAAGGTGAAAACAGGAAAGAAGTTTATAACTGAATTAAACTACTATTTGACTAAAGCTGTTTTCAGAAAATTTAAGAAAAACTGTAAATTCGACAGAGCGAAGTGCTCTCTAACGCCAATTAAAAAACTTGTTTTTTTTCTAATGAAAATTGCGGACACTTACAGGTAGTTTACATGTGAAGGTTAGCAAGGGCAGGTAAAGCCGTTTTGGGGAAAATTGAGAAAAATTGAAAATTTACTCGCAAAGGGCCCTTCGTAGATCAGTCAAGATAACGATTAGATCAATTGTAAATAGCTTACTTATCCGATCACAGATAAGTTAGCGGCAATCTAACCCTTGATTAAACCTGTTTATCTTCATGTCTGTGTTCATTTACAATTGCAAACAAAAACAATTACTGTTTCTGGGACCAGTAATTGTTTTATTTAGATATTTTTACTAAGTAAAAATTTTAAATTCCAATCGGTACGCGGCTTATTTTTGTAATAAGCGATTTTGTGGTTTCTAATTAAAATTATTCACAGTTTCTAATAATTCTCTTGAAAGAACATCAATGTTGAAACACTAGAAAACTTCGAATAACAAAAAATCTTCCTCACTTGATTTAGAGGTGAAATTGCAGGTTTTGTTACTGTCAATATTACTCACATCACCCATTTTGCCACATATAAAATTAAACACTGTCCTGCTCCATTTATCTATAGGTACTGACAAAATTCATACCTTCGAGATTGATCTCCGTCTTTTAATATGTCATAAAATCCGTTTATACAAAAATTATCAGAAGTGCTGATTGGACACAATATCAGGAAATCGTTGGTTCGGTGGCGCACATGTACATTTTTCCAAAAACACGATTTTGGACTTCTTGGTCCACAAAATGTTCAGAAATGTTAATACCTCAAATTTGGAAAATTGACTCGATTGCAACACTTTCTCATTATATGAGTAATATTTAATAAATTTGTAATAATATTAGTATGTTTAATAAAATTGGCTACTTGTCCATCATGTAACATTCTCTTATGAGACATGTGCTCTACATAAGTTTTCAAGCTTTTAGAAAATTCTCAAGAGTAAAGTACCTACCTTCTAGACAGATTTAAAAAAATATTTCAAACAAAAGTTATAGCTATTAAACAGTTAAGTTAAATTGTAAAGTACGTAAATTACTAAAGTAATTATTAAGGAAATTTAGGAAAACTGCTAGAGTAAAATGCCCTTTAGGGCGCAATTAGAAAAACATGTTTAAAAAAAATGTAGTAATTCAAATGTTAGGTTGAATAAGAATATGTTCAGCCGTTTTGGAGAAAGTTGAGAAAGTTCACAAGGGCAAAGGGTTCTTCAGAGGAAATTAGTCAAGACGGTGATTGTGGTACTGGATATGAATTAAACAGTATATTAAATATACAAAGATTAAAAAAGATGGTCAAGTTTTCCAGATGTCAATTTCCTTATTTCCTCTGTTCTTCTGATATACACGATATTTTCCGCTTTAATAAGTATCCCGTGTATATTATGTTTGTAATAAACGGTTAAGTTATTAATGAAATGTATTCGTTTGGCCAGTCTCCACTAGCAGAGCATCGACATATCAGAAATCCTCTGTGAAATTTAATCGTCTAGTATATTTTCTCTTCCTTTTCATTACTAACCTATATGAAGAGTAGAAACATTTATGATTATGTATCAAATATTCTGGCTGAGATTCGACGAGCATTTAATACTCCTCTGATGAAAATAGCTTGGTATTGTACTTATGTTTCTCATAGGGTGAATAATCGACTCTCACGAGGATATTGCCCTCAGCTAACTATCGCTTATATCAAGGCAAACTACGTGTAGCAGCGTAAGGACTTTAAGGACGAAAAGTCCTTTCACTCCATCATAATCATTTCCTTTTCGAACAAAGGACCGAACACGATTAATCAACCCCATAACATTAATCGTAGTTTTATTAAAATTTCATCGGCATTAATGCAAGTATTGCCTGACATTTCGCCGGAATATAATTTTTCCTCGTCCATTAGAAAAGTGAACTCCGCGAAAAGAGGTCGACTAATCAAATTTTCAGGGAATTAATCCGCGGTGTGTGTTAATTGGGTCGAGCAAGCGGAAATGCCATTCGGAAGTCAGCCTGACTACTTTGGGCAATTAAAAATAACATTAGGGTTTTGAGCGAAGTTTGGGTGAGGGAGAAATTTCCACGCTTCCATACCTACTCGGTTAAAACAAATAATGGTATTTTCCGGTATTACGAAATGCAAGTGGCAAGTATATCATCAAACGCGAGGGGTCCCTTCAATTTATTTTACGTGGAAAGGTAATGGAAAAGTTGTACGAAAAATGAAACCCCGTGCGAGAAAATAACGAAGTGGCACAAAACGTATCCGCGACAATAATATGAGAAAGGAGAAACTTCCTCATAAAACCGTCCACCTTCAACCAAAGACTATTGTTGGTATTTTCAAACCTAGATAATGGTCAGTGATTAAGGTGGAAGTATTAGGAAAAATTCCAGTAAGCATGGACCCAAAAATGTTTCCATAGCAATCCTTTGGGATGGCAAATAGAGGGTTTCCTCCCTGCTGAAAAATTGTATAAAAGATACATTCTTCTATGGAATTAAAATTATGATCAATATAATGGGGTGGCTAATAAAAATAGTACTTATAAACATGTTAATTAAATAAATGATATTTAAAGTAAGAATTGTAAATATGCATCTACTTATATATTGTAGTTACCTATAGTAGGTATAAAATACATGGTGGTATTGAAAGGAATAAGTGGAAACACATGTTAATTTCGGTATTAATTTTATTTCATTCTTTACATTAGTTAATTTTGTTACTAGTGTATATAATAAGTAGTAGTATAATATTTTGTGGATCTACAATTTTATGCTGTATGTTGTTTCATTGGAAAAATCATTGCGGTTTCTGTTTGGAATATCCTTTATTACATATTATCGCAAGGAAATCCATAAGGAGAGGTGTTAACGACTACAACAGGAATTCTAAACCGGAACTTTTTGAATATATATATATATGATGTAAGAGAACTTATGATGATTTACTAAATGATTTCCACTTTTTTTAAATTAAAATTAATTAAAATGGCGAATGCGCGCATTATTATGTATACCATAGCAAGGCACCTAAACGGCTTAATGTTTCGATTTTAAACAAGAGTACTTATTTCGAGTAAAATGCCTTCTAAACCTACTTAATCCTTAAACAGGACAAAATATGAAGTATGAAATATCGAATATGTTTCATTAAAGGGCAACCCCTTATCGTACCCACTGAATTAGGGTTGGTATATTTGTTTCTGATTTGTCTCAGCAAAATACTCGTTTACCAAGTTTTCTGGTCATGACATTATCCATTAGGGGGATAACAGAAAAGAAAACTTTCTAGTTGTCACTTCAAAGAGTTGTATGAGCACATTTGTTCCCATTTTTATATGAACTTTTCTTCATATCTCCACTTTATCTACGCACTCTTTAATTATTGGCCACTACTAAGGGAACACTGCGTGTATTGAAGAGAAGGAGAAGATATGATAAATTGCCATGAGAAATTCCTCTAATTGTTGTAAATCTTTAGTCGTGACACGCCTTTAGGGCTTGCTAATCCGCCCCTTCCTTATTTTGACACATTGTCTTTGTAAAACAAGCTGGAATGACGTTTGATGGTTGATTATCGTGCAATACAAGTGTTAGAGATAAAATTTTATCTGCGACTAAATCGACACGTATTTAATCGTACGGGTATCTTGTTTACCGATACTTTTCATTACATTTTCGTAATACTTTTTATCCACAGTATCAACTAAAACCGATTCTTCCGTAATTCGCTGACACGATGGGGGAGGAGTCGATCTCCTCACTTTTTTCTCTCATTTTCCCTTTTACCGCCTCTCCTTCTCACAAGTCGAATAAGGGACCGAAACTAATGAGGCCCTTTCCTTTATCATAATTTTCTGAACGTTTGTTCGCCTCGAGCGAGGTTCGTCTTGCCGCGAATACCACATTCGTTTGTGTTGTAAAGGAGTAAAAGGGGAGTTTCTTTCTTTCTGAAGTAAAATCAAGTCTTAAACTGTTAAAAAATGTCTGCCCGAGAGGGTGAATCTGTGATTAACTGGCGCAGCTCAATTATTTAGCTCCTTAAAACTTGTGTACCCGACGTGGTTAAAGCAGCTGTGGAGTTTGTCTCAAAGTAGATGTGAAAAAGTTGGGAAAATTTCTTTATTGAAAGTTACTGGCGTAGAGTTTTCCTTTCATACAAAGGAATTAAAATTTTTATTTACATTATTCAATACTCTTTAATTGTAAACATAAAGTCGCCTCCGTTGTCTATCGTTTATTTTCCGCCACATCGTCCTGTTTATTAAACGTTTTATTTTCTCCTCGGGATAGCCGATAACTTACGACAGTTCGCACCAGGCCGCATCAGTTCCATTTCATTTACGTCCTGAATTATTTCAGTTCATAAATTACTTCAGGTCCATCGGGTACACTCGAGAAGACTTTTTTCCGGCGGGGAACAGAAATAAATACGACCAAATACGCGGCGGCGGTTTATAGGGGGTGTAAATTAATTTGTCCTTAGCGTTCCGCGATTAAGTCGGACATTTTTACCCCTTGCGCTTTTCCTTTTCATTGCAGAGGGAAAAGTACGAGCAAACGCGGAAATGGAGTGAAGAAGTGGAAAGTATTTACCTAAACCAGTTAAGATATAGAGTAGTAAGAATAAGAAGTTAGTTAAGAAGAAGGGTTAAGAATAAGTAAAGATAGAGAGGCTCAGTGTGGTTATGAGGCAAATAACGCAGCTACTTACCACAGGTATTTGAAACATTTATTGCTAATGTAGAAACTCTTCTAAACTGCTCCTAACATTCATCATCAACAAACTGTTCGCTCCTCTACTGCTTGGGGCGTTCAAAATTCCATTTATTGGCATAGAAAATTTTCCTTCACTCTCTTGCTATGATCTGTTTCTGGCCCTACTTGCATTAGTTGATTGTCCTCATTTCCTTCGATTTCATAACTAGATTTTGTGTGCTTTCTCTTTGTTTTTGCCAAGTGTTCCTCGATCTGCCCTACTTCTTGAACGTAGAGGCATATATTGCATCGTTTTCCCTCCATTTCCGTTGATTTTTTGTTCATTTTATGTCTCGCCCAATATATACTCCTTGCTAGTTCATCAACTGTTTCTTCATCTTTTACTTTGCTCGCTCCCTCTCTTATGCTATTTGTTCCCAGCATATTACATTGCCCTTAGTGTTGTTCTCTTAATCATCCTGACGCTACAAATAATATTTTATTTTTCATTTCTTCCTAAAACTGAACTAGGGTCACTAATACTTTAATTCCACATGATTTTATATATATTTTTTGGGTATATATCAGGTCCTTCACGAAGAAAAATGTAGAAATGTATCTAAGATAACGTAAAAATTACAACGTACGCGATAAATAATAATAGCTACTTATAAAGGTTTAGTAAGAGAAGTATCATTTTTATTAAAACAACTATTTGCTTAAATCTGTTGATTTAAGAATCCATGGAAGTGAAAAGCACTGGGAGCTACTTAAATTTTCAGTATTTCAGTACGAACTGAAAGCCTAAAGTTTTCTGAAGAGAAGAGTCCTCAAAAGAAGAAATATGCTTCAATCACTTTTGCTTAATAAATCAGTGTAAATAAAAATTTGGAAACGTAAGTTCACCTCAAGTTAATTTCAGTTTAATAACTGATATTCGTAGAATCTACCTAAATTAGTCCATTCAGTTAAGCAAGGAAAGGGAAAATCATCCCTTAGACGATAAAATCTTATGATTGAACAATCAGTGGAAGTGCAAAAGCGACCTGAATTTGTACTAAACGTACTGAGCTCATCTGTAAGGAATAATTAAGACATACATTATAACTTAAGATCTGTAGGATGATCTTAAGTAAAAAGTTTAGAAAAAATATGATTTTGATCACGTTTTGGTTCAAAAACCAACGAAACTGCAAATTTTGAAATATGTGGAGTTAGTTTAACAAGAAGATTAGGTATCTACCGGCGCATCACTTCAGATTCAAACCCTCTGAACATTTTCCAGACCTGCTGTTTTGAAATTTTCCATAAATCAACTTAAATGGAACATATTTATTCGATTTATTAAAATGAACGGCTTCGTAGCAGCAGCTTTCGCCACTTCCAACGCTTTAGCTCACCTATCTATCGGACGCCTCATTGATTATCTTCTTCCTCATAACTTCGAAGGAGGAGCACGCGGGAATAATTCGGTCAGTGTAGGTACGTTCCCGGAAAAATATATAACTTTAATTGAAAATCGATGCCTTTCGATATCCTGGCTGGCGAGCTGGCGAGAAATTGCCCCCGTCCGTAAAAGTTAATTGGCTATGATTAATGCGTTCAGCCTTGGATTATCAATTGTTATCAAGGGAATCGTTCGGAGGAATGTGAAACTGGGGAAGCTGATAGGATGTGTTGGTAATTAATAAAAGTAGAGCTAAGTTTCCTAGAAACGAGGGCAAGTAATATTTCAATAATTTAAAATTGAAAAATTGCCACACTACTCAGACTAAACCTCGTGACCAATCGGGAAGGGGGATGTTCAATACCCTACTTTCTAGTAATAGATTTATTTTAATTTTATTTTAGTAGCATTTACAACTGAGGTAGACATTTTATTTAAAAAATGCACAAGCGTTAAGACTTGAAATTGCACGAATCTTTTCCTTTCCTTGCACGATCGAAGTTCGGCAAAGGGAAAACGGGAACAATCTCAGCTCCAACAGGAAGTTTCGTTCCCTTTCATACGGCAAAATCGCTCGGGAGGACGTCCCAAGTAGCCTCTTTCAATTCTCTTACTCAGCGACCATCTTTTTTCGTTCGGTAACCTTGGCTTGACCAATCGAATTCTCTCTTTTCTTCCTTTTCTTCGCGTCTCCTATTGTTGCAAGAAAATTCTAGTGTTTTCGGCCTTTCCGGTGAATGTTTTCCGCTTTTGTTTCTCCCAGATGTTCATTTGAATTTAATTGAGATTTAATAGGTTGAAAATGTATCATTATAGAGTAGTTGATTTATTACATACTTTATCGGCAGATCAAATCAATTCGACCAATAGAAACCGAGATATTTACCAAACAAGTAGTTACTGTAACACAGGATTTTGTCTCCTCTAGTTGAATCCAAAGGCTAATTAGGTTTAAATTTTTTATTGTGGACATAATGATACAAAAGTCCCCAAAAATATTCGTCACAATTTACACTTAGGCCCGCAGCACTTTTAATATTAAATTTAATCCAATTTCGTTGCACTGGAATCCCACGTTGAACGCATTTACTAGCTGAATACAAACAGATACCATTGATTTGTATGAAAGCCATTCATAACCCCCTCTTAGGTTAACATATCATCTTGGGGTTTCTTTGGAGTTTCGTGAAATTACGGCTGAAGGGAAGCAAACTCAATTAAGGCGCCGACTTTGTCGCAAAGCAAGTGGCTCCCTCGTAATAACAGGAACGTCGACTGATAAAAATTAAAGAGTTCGTTCTATTTGACTTTATGTGATGTTTTATTCATCCGAAGAATTGGAAAATGTCCTTAAGACCTCCAAGGAATGAATTAACGTTTTAAAACTGTACAGTCTCCTTAGGTATTACTAATGTGAAGCTGAAATTCGTAAATTACCTCCCATTTGATATCTGTCCATGGAGAGGAAGTTTTCTTTAAGGGAGAGGGAATTTAATGGATTTGATGATTTTTTGGCGAAAATCAGGAAAATTGATGCTTTCGTTCGATCCCCTGGAAGCGATCCTCGATTTATTAGAAACCTAGCTTCCTCCGGGTTAAATTCGGGACGCTTGGTTCGATTGAATGGCAGAAAACCGTCCGTTCGGTCTATTTTAATCCTGATTAAACATTGGATTTGGATTTCATTCCCGTAGTTAATTTTTGAATAGATGAATGGGTTTGTCGGTTTAAATTTCTGGAATATGTAACAGTTGACGAAGGCGTCTCAGGAGTTTAATACTTATAAATGGGACGTTTGGCAGGGATTTCGAAACATCTCCTTTGGACGAAGGCATTATTACTTTCTCTTTTCCATTAACACTGTACCATACAGGCACACATATTCATATAGAAATACTATTTCGCCACATTTTCCGAAACTTTTCCGGTACAATTTCCATAACTTTGTTTAGACGTAACCGAGCTAATTGGATTCAGAGCCATCCGAGCACTTTAAGCCGGCTTTTCGAATGTTCTGCTTTAAAATCGGTAGTTTGTTCTTTCGTGGATCGAAAAGTACAAGTGAACATTTTAATCTGAAACTTGGTATATGTTAACATGCACGAAAGTAAACAAAAAAAAACGCTTTTTCATTTTTCGCCTTCCTGTGTTCTCGTTTTTATTATTTTATTGGTGATACAAATAAGTTTCCACCGTTTGTTTTATAAAAAGTTATCAATTGATTATAAAAATATGTACGGTAAATTTTATTCAAAATATTGTCTGTACAATTATTCAATTTTCTGATGGTTCTACAGTGATTTACAACAGACTGAATAGTGATGAATTTTAATAACATCTTCGTAGTCATGAGGCAAAAACGTTAAGGATAAATCTTGCTTCGCGTATAACGTGTATCACTATCCAAATTCTTCGTTTTCCTTAAGGTTTTCCAGTGACTTGAAGAACGAAAGCAAACGGCTCAGTTGCAGTGAGATATTGATATTCAGCAGGCAAAAGGGTTAGATAGAACTTGTGTCACGCGAAATGAGAATTATTATCGAAAACTTCTATTTTTCTGAAGTCTTTTCAGTGATTTGCTGAAGAATGGAAGGTGAAGGGTAGTTCTTACCTTCAATATGTACTCAGTAGGAAGAAGTACGTTGGGTAACAAAGATCACAACCACGCAGATTGCAACTTTGAGGTTATCTATACAGTGTTTGTTTATTTTTCAGCAACTTTTGCTTCTTTTTCTAATAATTTACATCGACTTAGCTCTATTCAAAGCAAATTTGCATCGAAACTTTTGAATGAAACGTTAAATTTCAACATTTGAAGTAGAAATAGAATTTTCCTACTTTTGGCGAATTCGAGCGCATTCGCCATTTTCTAGTGTGTAGATTCACCACTTTTTTGGAACTATTGGTATAAAAATTTCAGTACAAAACGAAGCGCCGTCGGTTGCAGGAAATTCATTGTTGCATTTACTATTTTCAGATTGCGAAAAAGCTCTTGCATGCGACGTTAGTTTTGTTGGTGTTAAGAAAATCTGGTTATTAGTGAAATACTGAAACGAATCGACGAACGTTAAAAATTTATACCACATCCCCTTCATCCGTCATCCACCGTTATAAACCCCATGCCGCACCCCCAATTAAAAACTCGTAGACCGTACGAAACGAATTGTAATGAAACCCATTGTGAACATAAAGAGAATGGAGGTATCGCTCGCATTACTATCCTCTCATGCCCCTTCTCTTTCATATTTTCATTTTTGAATGATTTTTCAGAGCAATTGTTCGATATAACGACACACGTTCTAACGCATCACCGGATCGGATTCGAAACACTATGCGGATGTGAAAAGGGCGTAGTGGTAAGCAGGGACGTTGCCGATTCGTCGAGAGAGAGTTTTACTAACTGTTACCTCTGGATAGAATACGGAGGAAGTCACGTGCTATTGCCGCCAAGCGCGGCAAAAAAGTCAAGGTAAGATTTTTTTGCTTCACGGTAAACATGGAAACGAAAATCGGAGAGTGTATTGTCTCCATTCTCGCTGACTACAAGATTTTTCCATGTGAATATATTCGACGTTCTTTCAAGTCAGCGATGTTCCCAATACACATACATACATATGTGGTATTTAAATATTTACATACATATATAGTGTATGGAAATGTAATTTTTGTTAAGGCGATTCATTCTGGTATGAAAAATAGGTAGTACTAGTCTCTATCTCTGAAAAAGGATCTTTGATTCTTAAGTGTTTAAAAAATGAACATGTTTTATACTGAAATTGCCCGAAATGGTTTCGAATAATCCGATGGCAACTACTCTTCTTTAAAATTCTTTGATTTTTCTGAATAGCTTCTTAAATGATCCATAAGGATAATTACGGTAAAAATGAAGCTTTAGAAATGATCCTGAAACATCCTTTTTTCGCTCTGAAATTATATGAAATTGTTTTTAAGTTATCTGAAAGATCCTAAATTATTCACAAGGGCAATGTTGCGCTCTGAAAAGGTTTTCAACAATTCTTTGGCGTTCTAATAAACGGCTATTTTTCTTCCTGAAATTGTGTGAAATCGTTTTGCTCCCAAAAAGGTCAATTTTCCATTATGAAATTTTTGATATAGTTCTGAACAAATTCCTTGTTACTTGAAAGATTTACAAATGATAATTATTTTGTCCTTTTTGTCTTGAAATTTTCTAAAATTGTTTTTGAAATTTGTTTTCTATTGACAGAAATGCAATATTTTTTGCGAAATTCCCGAAACGATACTGAATAGTTTTCTATTTCTCTGAAAGACCCTAAAGACGCCTATTTTTTTATTTCGAAATTATCTGTAATATTTCTAAATATACCTCTAGTTTCCTAAATGATTCAAATGGGCAATTGTTAATAAAAACCTCTGAAATGGTTTTAAATAATTTTTGAGTTTAGTAAATGACCCAAAAGTGCCCATTTTACACTCTAAATTTGTTATAAATGGTCCTCAAAAACTTTCAAATATTCTGAATGATCCAAATTTGAATTTTCTCTTCTTAGATTATTTTTCTTAAATAATTCTAAATAAATTTCTTAAAATAATTTGTTAATTTCTTGAAATACCAAAAAATGAGCATTTCTTATTCTGAAATTAGCTGAAATGCTTCTGAATAATCACCGCTATTTTCCTAAATGACTCAAAAATGGCCGTTTCGGTGCTGAAATCGTTCGAAGTGGTTCTGAACAATCCTAAAATTTTTTACATGTTCCAAAAAGGTAGTTTTCTTGAAAATTTCTCCTGAAATCTTTATGAAGGATCTCCTACTGCCCTGAAAAAATATGGAAATTATCGTTTTGCATCCTGAAGTCGTTTATTATTGTTCCAAGCAAGTCCATATTTTTCTAAATAATACAAGGGTAAATTTTAGGCACATTTCGATAGGAATATTGAGGAGAGAATCGGGATCGTTAATGTTGTCATGCATCATGGATCATTCAATTACAAGTCATTTAAAGGCCACTGGGACTTTAAAAAGCCTTAAAGCGAAATGTTACATTAATTACATTTTATAAACAATTAATAAAATCAATGCACCATTAACTGTATACGCAATTTAGTTACGTAAATATTAATTCTATTTCACGCATCTGAATTTCCTACAATACATTTCCAGTTCGTTTAATCGCATTTCAAATTGTTTCTGTTTGGACTGCAAAATTTATTTGACAATTTTCCTTTTTTACCTTTCTGCTTTTCAATTGCATTCCAGTTTTCAGGGATAACATAAACGTTACTATTTTGTGCAACGAAAAACTGAAAACATTTTAACTATTTTTAATAAATGAAAGGGCCTGTATAATCAAAAGGGCCATAGATAGTTTTAGCAAATTTTAAAAGGGTTAATGACTGTACACATAAAGCATTTTCCTAAGTACTTTTTCGGGGAACCTTCTTAACCGATAATTCAACTCACGCGGTAGACATAAAGGTGAATTACGCTCCCCTCTGTGAAGGCTAATAGACTCAATTTTAAAGAGATTTTTCGAATATATTATCCTCCAGCAGGCGATTCTTACTGAAAATTATTCATCAATTTGCATTTTTGACGTGGAGAACGCCGGAGGAACTACACGTCAAGGGAAATCGATGGGGAGAGGATGGGACTTGAAAAACGCTAAACTATATCGATGTATTGTTTTCCTAGAGCCGACTTGTACAATAACGTAAGTCAATCCCTTTCCATTAGAACTAATGATGTTTTATCAGAGATATTTATTGGAGGTATTGGAGCACGTTTTCGGGAAACAAGGGTTGATATCCGGAAACACGAGTTTCTGTGGAGAAAATAAATGAAGTTAAAGGGACGGCGGTTTACTGAGTCCCTTTTGATATCCTGGGAAAATAAATGGAAAATGGCGTCGAAGAAAATTGTTCTGTAAACCACATTTCCTACTCTATTTCACAAAATTCATAATTTCATTAATGTTATTAAAGCTCACTAGGAAGGTTGGTGAGAGTTTTCTTAAGGAGTTCAGAAAGTTTCAACTCCTTTTATAAAGAAGGTTTGAAGTTATGAACTGCAGTTGGAGACTAGTTTGATAATAACTTTCTTATTACTAATTTTGGTTTATTGAAACTTTTTTAAAAGGTTTCTAACTGTCTTCTAAAGAAGTTCAGCAATTTTTAATCATTTTCATAAAGAAATTTGGAAGTTTTGACCTATCATTTGAATTTCTGTTTTGGTAATTTCTTCAAAAAATCATAATTTTGTTATTACAGCTTTAATTTTAACGAGACGTTATCAGATTGTTTATGGGAATTTTCTTAATAAGTTTAGTGAGTTTCCATTCTTCTGGTAAGGACCTTTCCAAGTTATGAACCGCTATTTTGTACACTATTTCAGTAATTTCATTTAAAAATTCACCATTTTATTATTACATCTCAAATTTTATAGAAATTTTTAAGAACGCCGGTAAAGACATTCTAAGGAAATTTAGTAATTTTTAACATTGCATAAAGAACTGTTCTGAAGTTTTTGGCACCATCGTTCTTTACACATTCGAAATTGTGGCGAATGGTACAGCCTCTTCGCCAAAGTTTCTAGCGAAAATATCCCTTAATAATCGCTCTTACGTCCTTAAAATATCTCTTCAAATGCAATGCGGATCGACCAGTGATTGTGCCTAAAAATATTAAACGCGACTTTTCCAGAAAACCAAAACTTGGGGGAAATGTATCGGATACAGGGACAATAGACTTAGCCTTATTTTTCCATTGGAACTGACTCCGTTTTATTGGGGTATATGGGGAGACACGCTTCATGGAAACGAGGGATGATATCTGCGAACAGGAAACGTGGCGCATTAAGTGGATGAATTCGAAGTGGAAGAAGTCTATTGTGTTTTATTATATCCGCGAGGATAAAGAAAGTGGATTTGAATTCCCCCCCTTTTTTTGCCATCTAAGCATCCATAAATTGATATGGCAGTCAAATGTTGTACGTTTTTCATATCGCTAAAACTACGATTTAAAAAATTCTTCACCGTGTGTTTGTGCTTCGTGAAACTCACCCCGCCTTAAAATTTACCGAATAAGAAATTTCCGTATGCAGACTAGTCCTTTCCGTGGGATAATACAAACTCCCGGGGATATACCCTATGAAGTTTGCATAATTCCAGGTGGTATTAGGAGAATATGTTTTCGGTCACAAAAGAAAGACAAAAGGTGTGTGCCGCGTTTGTTCCTTATTCAAATAATGTGTTAACAACGTTTTGCACGTAAATATCCGCCTTAACAATAGGTGATAAACCTTTGAATGAACAGCTCCGGTAAAAAGCATAAGAGGATTGCATAAGTATTCCCTAATCGGTAAAGTTAACAGTAAAGCTTCAATAATTTTCCAAGGATAAAAACTACGTTCAGAGTTTTTAAGATAACGTTAACATTGTGTAGTTTCCTACTCTGTCGGGTAGAGAATTTGTCGAATTTGCCATGCCATTAAATCGGCACTAAAATCGAAACGAACCCTCATGCCTAGCATTAGTCTGATTGATAATAAATGTGTTCCAAGGGTATCTGCGACCGTAATTACCTCGTATCCCCCCTTCATATGGATACTCGCACTGGGACAATATTTATCTAGGCGCCTTGTTATATTAACGCAATCGTTAAGAGAAACATAACAACGTGTCCTGGAAAGCGCCGTCTCTAATCAAACTAGCGGATAATCCTTAAGTTCCATTTCCTAATAATTAAAGGTGATATCAATAAAATTCCTAATAATCTGATGGTGGTGCGCGTTAAAGCCCTAAACTGTAATAATCGCTAATGTAATCGAACGTATCTTGTTTGGTGAAATAATACAGATAAATTTACCCACGTATGATAGCGTCGTTTCACCTAATTGTGTTTGTCTTGTCGTATTTATTCTAGTTTTTCCGCGCTTGTGAAAAATTACTCCGCGAAAATGTCCACGCTTTACAAAACACGCAAGATCACTAAAACCACGGTGGAGACTTATTTCCATAGTACGACTCGTTCCTTAAGTAGTTGATATTCTTTCGTACTCGGGAGTTGTGATTGCGCTGAAACTTTAAGAACGTTCTTTTAATATCTCTTCGAGAGTGACTAGCAGATTTTTTGAAAATTCAACTATCCAAATTCGAAAGTTCCTACATTTCTGGCCAATAGAAATCCTATATCTATCGCCAGTTTTAAAAAATCTCCTTACTCTTTAATTCCAGCGTGCGCTTCTTCAATGTTGATCGCTGAAATAATAAAAACAACGTTGTCATTTGAAACACAAAGAAGTATACATGGTAAACAAGATTGTTTGCTGATAGGGGACTACGGTCTTATCCTAATCGTATTACTCTTTGAAATTTTCAAAATTCAGCCAAAAAATAGCATTTACGTATCAAATACATGAACAGACGAAAAATGATTTTACATTGCTATGTGGGTAACAAGTAAGCTGTGTATTATAGGATATTCGAGTCTAACACGACTTACCATAATACTTAGAACGACTTCAAAATTCGAAGACTGTTTAATTAAGAGGTATTAATAACCTTTATGGATTTTCAAGCCGATTGAGAACCTCTAAGTCGAGATATAAGGAAAACAAAATTCTTACTGTTTTTCGAAAATAACATGGGACTATATGGTAGTCAAGACCTGGAAACCAGGTCAGGAATCCTGGGAATTGTATGCAAGGCACATTTTTGGATAGAAATTGCAAAAAATTAGGGTTTATTAGGTTTTTGGAAAATCTGCTGAGTTTGGTTCAAAAGACAAATTTTATTTTTACGGTTTGTTGAATGAAATTTTGTTTCAAATTTCAAATCAAAAACGCACCTTATACTTTCTACCTTCGAAAAGTTTTAAGGAAAAAGGACGAGGAGATTTTTCGAAAAGTTGTCGAAAGGAAATTCGATTCGTGGGTCGATCGCCTACTTAAATAACAGTTTCTGATGCTTTTTTGGAGAGAACCTTTGTCATATTGTTCAAAACTGATCTGTAAACTGTAAACTCCAGTAAATCCGTGGAATAGCGAGTTAAATAACAAAAACAAAAATTACAAACTTCACGTAGACCTCATTTAGGAAGCTTCTCTTATTATCAAAAGACTCTCGCGTCTTCAACAATTTAACGAGACGAGAACAATGGATCGCAAATCATAAATAAGCTCAGGGGGTTATTCATCACGATATTCTGCTGGGGAGCGGCAGATTTGTTTCTTTCGGCGGAAAATCGGTAAGAGGGTTGTGAGTGATGGATTCCATTACTTTTGACCGCAAAATTAATAGATTTCGAAGGGTCCCGGACTCTCGGAGTTTCGACGTACTTCCGAAGTTTCGCGGCGAAATCTGAAAATGAGTCATGAGCGAGGGAGTTTCGAAAAAGTAGCGAGGAGTTCGACCGATCTTTTTATCCAAATCACAGAACCCGAGAATGTTTGTGTTAAATAAGCCGTAGTTTGAGGTTGCGGCTTCCGTACTGTTAAATTCGTAATGGAAACTTCAAGTGTTTTAAGAAAAATCTCGGTGGAGTTATTTAGTGGAATGCCTTATCGTTTGGTTGATTTGTTGCTTTAATCTGGATCGAGTGCAGATACAGAAAATCCACTTTGACAGAGGTTTAGGTGGAAGGCTGCCAATAAATTATCAGAGGTAGGAAGTTCCCCTTGATTTCTTGCGCTTGGGCGAGTTTCATTCGGGAATACCGGTTTTTTACCGACGTTAATACCGATTCGGGATTAAAAGGACACTGCAACATGGGACTCGAGTTCTTTAGTAAAGGACGTAAGAGTAATGGATAGTGTGATTGTCACAAAAAATTCATGTCCACCTCGGACAAAAAGGTGTTCCTTGAATATAGGGCGTATATATAATGCTGTGGTTGTTCATCCACAAAATGTAAAATTTCTTGTGTCATCCCCTCGATTTAGGTCGTCCATTGCTCTTCCATGCTACCGTAGGTATCATTACAAAGGGGCGACTGACTGGCGCCTACGAATTATTGGATAAAAATAAGAGAGACTATTAAGTCGGCACACGTATAATAATCGTAACGTAACAAATCCCCTGTATTCCTCCTACGTTCGCCGTTACGGTATAAGAACGTAGATCATTTCGGCCACAGAAAAGTATACGATTTCCCGTATCCCAGCTGCAACGCTACTAGCAGGAGCTGCGCTCCAAAAATCTCCCGGGCGACGTGGAATTTAATGGTTACCCGGTTTGTAATAAAATAGCAATCGGCCTCTCCGTAATGGCCATCATCAGGCCGAGCCCCTAAATTTAACGACTGGGTGAAGATGACCCAAACGAAGTAATTAAACCGAAGAAAAAGACTAGGAACAGAGGCGAACCGCCTACTTGTTCCCTCACTTAGAATAGGAGTAATGTATGTAGTTTTGACTAGAAACTCCCGTTGTGTAAATATTTAAGCAGCTTTTGAAGGCGTTCGGTTGCTTCTTTTAAAAGCGTCTTCGCTTTTGTTCGGGAGTTACAACTCTCCCATTTCGGTTAGGCGCAGACCTTAGATAATGAAGTTTCATTTCGCCGTGGGGCTCGTGTTTTTGCTCCTGAATTAGACGGAGCGTTACCGACCCTCGGAGGATCAACGAGGCGAGAGATAATGCTCAATTCTGGCGCGAATCGGGCCGATCTGGACTCGACTCTGTCTCATTGTTTAATCATAATCCATTTTCTCCTCTCGACCGGCTTCGAATAACTAATAGGGTTTTACCGTTAATTAGTCGAGGCGGGCGACGTGTGCGCCGATAAAACCTTCCCCGTGACAAATATTGTAAACGGATCAATGCTGCTCGATAACGAATCGTCCTCGTGAAATAATTGCTTGTCAGAGACAATGACGACGAGCCGTCAGCGCGGCGAAGACGTAAATATGTACGCAATTCTCTGGCGGAATTGATTGGAACGCCTCGATGGAAATGTTATGCTGGAACGGTCCTTAAACAACTGGGGAAGGAAGCGCGCTTATATAACGTCTCGAGGGGAAGGGAATCGCTGGGGATACAAGCGATACGTGGCAATGATGAACTTCCTACGCAGTAAACGCTGAATTCTCATACCGATGTTCACAAATTAATTTTCACTTTTGATATTTTAACTACGTCCATCTGCTATAGTAGCAGAATTAGTACAACTCCTCTAGGTACCCTTAACGGCTATAGGAAGCAGGAAATGTGTGCAAAGGTTTATTGAATCGATATTAAAACATACAGGTTTCAGGTTTTTCAAAGGAGGAACCTGGACACCTGGGTTAAAAAAATGAATGGGAAGATGAAACCTCGGCAATGAAAGCCCCGGCTTTGCAAGTACATGGGGGTATACCCTTTTCCTGGGCTATCCACTGTGTCGGATTTCCCTTATAAATTTTCAAAAATTGCACACAAACATTAAATTATTTGTCCTTCTTTTCTAGGGCATGCTATTACATATCATCAAATATAATTTTCTGACCAGATTTGTAATATGTGTTTGAAACTGACTGTACGTTCGGTTAAACTTGATTTAATATGTGGCCTTTTGGCCAGGGGAAGGAAACAAAGGGAAAAGGTCAAATGTTGGGGGGTGAGTGCAGGCAATGATAAACGGCTGACATTGTGGAGGTTTTAACGGTTAAACGGGATAATCTCGGAGCTCCCCAGAAAAATAAATCGATGGGATTGCCGGGATAAAGCACGACACGCTGATAATCCGAAATAATAATTATCACCGTAAATTACCGGGAGCGATCCAGGAATTTAATTTTAAGATACTTCGCTATTAAATGTGGCCAATTCGTGTTGAACACATTTTTTCTATTTTTTATTTCCATTTATCTCTAACCCGGACTTGTTTATCCGGCCCCTAACGAAGGTCTAAAGATTAATTAGTCCGGGAAGTACGAAATACAATTAAGATATTAATTGGATTTGCTGAACTTTAATTGCACGCAGGGAGTGTTTACGAATACGCCATCTTTGTCCCTCTCATTCCGAATGATCAGTTTGAATTGTTTTCATGCGATAATATAGTGAAGATTGAACTTTGGACGAAATGGATTGTGATCTTTTTCTTTGGAAGTGGGTGAATTTGGCTATTTTGGTTATTACTACCATCATTCTTCACTGCAAGCGTAGGGAGTATTCGACGCGATCATTGGCTATATTGAGTCCTCAAGGTACTCAGTGTAGGAGGCCTGGTGCTAGGATGTTGGCAATAATTACAATTTTCCTATGTAATGGGTTGCTAACCCCTCGTCAAAACTGTCTATCTAGAAAACCAGGAAATTTTTGGTTAAGGTTTTCTTCCTGTAGTCTTTAATGAACCAACGAGGCAACAGTTTCACCTGTACCTTATGCAAGTGCCCTTAGAGGGTGCTGTTGAATCCTATTTTACGTGGTGTTATTCCACCTCTTAACGCTTTTTCGACATGGATTAAGACGGGCTTTTGGGGGGGTGTGAAAGAATATTAACATATTTAAATAATTCAATGGAAAAGACCATAAAAATACTGTGGCAGAAATGACATAAAATCAGTTATGCAGTCAATTAATAAATTAGTCAAAGTAATTACTAGTACAGCGTTATAATACTGTAATTAATTGCCTGGCACTTTTGGGGTGTCGATAAGTAAGATTCGATCGAATTGATTGATAAAAAAATTAGAAATTTAATTCAGCCAAAAGAATAATAATTCCGAATTCGATAAAGAAATTGATCACTGGTCTCCCGTTCAATTTACGCTTATTAAATTTCAATCAGAATTGCCAATCGAAGATATGCCCACTTAGCGGTTTCAATTATGGAAAATGAGTCGTTATGAAATTGGCTATTAGCTAATGGCCTCCGTATCGTTCTAATCAACGTCGACCCGTTAAGGGAAATAACTATATTTGTATATCATCCGTTTCGCCATCGTCGCTTGCAAATTTTTCCGTCACTCCGCGTTGAGTTATTGACAATATCCCGGAGAACAAATCGGTATTTTTAGCGAACAGCCCCGGAAAAGTTGAAGATTGTTAGGGGACCTGGGGCGCATCGGACTTGCGAATTTTGTAAAAATCTGAAACCTCCCTAACGAGGTTGGAATCGGGGGAATTTTTCCGTGTTGTTTCTGAACGTTTATCGATACTCGACGGGTGGCGAAGGGGAAAGTTTGTAAGTTCGGTTAGGTGATGGATCGAAGAGTTCGAAAGCGAACTGTAGACGTTTATTAAAAAATTCCTGAGTAACCTTCGGTTACTTCTTATTCTCATCGTATATTTTCGATAAAGTTTCGTATCTGGCAGTCACCCCGGTGACCGTGTTGACGATTTCCAGGAGTAACGCCTTCCGACAGGCATCGTCGCATCCTATCCCTCTGGAGTAGTCGCTATTGCGGAATTTGTTGCTAAAAATTTAAATAAACTGTGATTAACTGTCTGACAAGCTGATAGTGCTTACTTGTAATAAATGTCCAATAAGCTATGGTTCCTAGCCATGTTCTCCACTAAAATATCCATGGAAGTCGGGTCCAGACTGTCCACTTGGTAGATGTCTTTGAAACTGTACAATTTCTTCCACTCTAAATCGGCATCGGGGTTCGCGTTCGCCTTTGTCAGGTTGAAATAGTACTCTTCGATGTCTAAGACTTGCTGGAATAAATAAGAATAAATATAATACAGGATAAGTCGATTAGGCTTTTACTAATAAGATGCGGTTGGAAAAGTCGCGATTTGAAACCGCGAAGATCGGAAAATTCGCGGATTTTCCGGGGACACTCGTAATGAATTATTTGTATTCTCACGCTCATGATATGGTCGGAAAAGCGCGGAATGGCTACAACATTTGGAATCAGTCGGTTAAAACCCCTAAGAATAAGGTGCGCTCTACGGGTCAGGTCTGAAACCGCGAGGGCCGGAAAATTCACTAATTTTCCGGGTATACTGGTAATTCAGTAACTGTACTTCCATGAACGCGGTACGTTCGGAAAATTCGCAATTCGAAAAGTAGGATGGGGATGGATTCTCTTTTCTAGTTGGTCAGTTTCCTGCGGTTTAAGGTACACTCTGAACACTGCATTGTTTTCTCGATAGTTTAACTTTTACTTGAATGTCATAATATTCCAAGGTGTACCTCCAAGTAAGAGACAGGCTGGGTGCTAGTTCGTAACTAACACCACTTACTATAATTTCGATTAAGCATTAATTTATGGTCAGGTAGAGCGATAATTTTGTAGGTTAATAAGTTACAGTTTCCCCCGATTTTCTTGACTTATCAATATTCGTTTATGGGGGTAAGATAAATAAGGATTTTCCTCGAGCAGAGCAATTCAAATCATTATAAATTCTATTTGCAGGCGGTGCGTGGAATGCTACAAAAATTGTCGCAATCATACCTGGGGAAATAACGTGAAATACTGCTAAAATATTGCAAGGAATTAAAATTCTTATCAGCACTCTTATTCCGTTGAGTATAACAGAGTTGCTATCAGAAGAAAATCTGTAATATTCTTATGATGTGCTGATCTTAAAGCCTTTACATCTATATTTAAGCACAACTTTGAAAGGCTTTTTAAAACTTAACAAAGGTTGGGTAATTTAGAGATTAGTTGAAAAGAGGGAAACGTCGGAGCACATTAAATATGAAAGAAGAGAGAAATTTTTTACCAGCTGTTTTTTGAATATTCCATTTATTCAAAATTTGACTGTTGTACGAGGGGTGTCGAAAAACATTTGAAGCAAATTTACAAAATTGATTTCTAAGGGAATGAATATTACAAAAGTTGTAGGTGGTGACCTAGTGTCAACTATTCTGTCACAGAGTAAATTTAAAAACCAATATCCTGTTATCATTGGTGTTAGAAAACTTGGTATACGTTAATTTCATTACCGTTTTTAAATTGCTAATAAGTAAAGTGATTTTATCGTTACGAAGATACTACAGAGTCAAATACCTTCAGACTTTGCTGTATCTCCTATTTCACCGTTCGATTTCTTGAAATATCTCGTTTAAAATTCCAGTCTTAGAGTCCGCACACATGAAAATGTATGTGCAGCTTAATTTATTCGACGTAAAACTCGCACTTTAATGCTGAATCCACAATAAAAGTCTTCATAAAACGCCACAAAGTTACATGCGTTGCCCGTTTATCGACAACTCCATACGCGCAATAAAATTTTATTTCCGGCACTTACGGCACATGCAATTTCAAAACACCAAACACCGGCCATTTATGTTTCATAATGTATCAACTTTCAGAAGAAGAAGGCAGAATTTGGAAAAAGATGCCTTTAAGATTCGTCCTGCTGAAACAGCGAATGACGACTAAGCGAGTCGTCCCTTCTAAATGGATGTCCCTGAATCCCATTTAATCCCGGTAATTTTTACTTACGAAAGTGGCGGCGTCGACGGTGTAAATTTTGTAGCTCGGGTTGGAACGATCGGCGATCACGGAAGCGCCGTTCCAGCCCACGTTAATCGGCTGAGACGGATCTGACAAATTGTAGTAGATGTAAAACTGGTCGCTGTGCGTGTGTCCGAAGAACTGACCGACGATGGTGTTGGCATACCTGAAACACCAACGAGGTTAAGTCGATAGAATAAGCGGAGTTCTTCAATATTTCTTTAAATGCAAAAGTCGTCGCTTGCCAAGGAAGTATTCATCATCTAACTTGGGTCAGATCAATGTAATGTTGCCTACGGTGTTGTAACTGTAATATTGTTTTATCCCAACTGACGTGGCTCGGGTCCGAACGAGGTAAATTACAAGGGCGACCTAAATCATCAAAAAACCTCGACGAACTCAGTCACAATTAAGTTATGCTTGAATTTCGTGATCACACCGCCAGACCTTTCGATGATTCTGTTGAATTCCCTAGCCCAGACCCTCAGGCAGCTAGCTAGGGGCTGGTGGGCCAGGATGTGCACAGATTCCCCGTCCGCCTCGGCCTGCGCCAGCACATCCGCCATCCATTGTAGTTGCCCGTAGGGGTCGGTGTCGTTGTGGAAGAGCCACCTGGAAAATGTTCCCCGCAAATTAATTTAATAGCCCTTAGATGGGAAAAACGCGTGGGGCGGTTTCCTCTCCCCGGCGGCCTCGGAGGACCCAGTTCAAGGAATGTAATTAAGGCTAATTACTTCCTCACGTGGTGGCAGTTTTAAGAATAATTGCTTAGGCAGTGCGTTACGTTCCTCCGAGGGTTGGGAAACGTTCCCTTGAAAACTCATGAGCGAGGAATCGTATCCCTTGTTTACGATTTCAATTTTTATTTTCTTACCAGTTTTCTAAGGCGCAGACGTTGTCGTTCAACACGATCAATCTGAAACCTTTCATGGGTGACACTGTGTAATGACCTCCGTTCAAAATGGTCGCGTTGAACGTTTCGTCGCCTCCGCTCACTGCGGTCATCTTTTCGGTCATCAGCTTGTAGAGCCATTGGGAGGATAGGGACTCGTCGGTGACGTCTTCTGGCGCGAAACTGGAAAAAGTAATCGTTTTTTCGAAGAAGGGATTTACTAGAGTCAATGTCGGTAGGGTTTTTCTACCCTTGAAAGGGAAGGTTCCTTGACATATTTGATCCAGTTTATATGTGACCTATACTTTGCACTTCATCTAGTTGCCGATCACACACTGATCATGTCGCTACTTATCGCTTTTATTATGTTGGGTAATAAAATTATTACTGCAGTAGCTTTGCAACTTATGGAAGTATTTTGCCTCACATTTTATGGCTAGTTAGTTACTAATTTATTATGCGAAAGACCAAAAAGAAAATCTTTACAAGTTTTCTCGGAAAACACTGTTTACTCATGCTGAAGCTTTAAGCTTGAAAGTTATCGATAAGTCTATGCATGGTTACTGATTAATTTCTAATTAAAGATGGAGTAAATCAATGGATACTCAGCTTAAGCCCTAGGCTACCATATCTAACCCAACATTTTTGGAACAAATGTATGTTCGTCGCATATCTTATTGTTAAAAAAGTACTAATTTATTAGTAGAAAACAAATTAACTTAACTCTACCTTTTAATCTGTCATAACCACAGCGATATCTTCGGTAGAAATGAAGGCATGATCAAAACGGTATGATACAGGGTGATCCCCTAAGATTATGGTTCGAGTGGGGCTTTGATATGACCTCAGCCGTATTGGCATCGCAATCGAGTTTTTTAGTCAAGTTCGTCCGTGTATGATTTAAAAAATTTGCCGAAAGTGTGCTTTCGAAAATCGCTGGGGGAGAGTCGACCCTCGGTAATTATCTGGCAAATTGATTTAGCGGGAAACGGCGTAAACCGGTTAGGGAAAGTACTTCTACCACTTTGGGGAGGTTTAATTCAGTTAGTCTTTGTCCTTTGGGAAGTTCGGGATGTATTTAAGTGGTCTTTTTGTTTAATTAAAAGACGTGGAACAATATTCACTTCTAGCTTAATCCCCTAATTTGATGGATATTTGCAGAATTAACGAGGATTCTGCAGTTTTACAATTTCCATTTCCTTCCCATATTATATTTCCGGTTATGAGTTGCATAGGGAATGGAAATTCCGATTTCAGTCCTTTCATCTCTGCGACTTATGAAACGTTGTTTACTGACAATTTCGACTGGAGGTTATTAAGGCCATAAAAATTATTTTAAATGAACCTATGCGTAAATAAATGGTTGCATATACCGATTTAATTTTTATAGCAGCACTGAAATAGCTTTAGGTAAACAGAAAATTAAAATGAACGCTTGGTTTCGTAGAAATAATTCACATTCGTAATATTATTTTTTTAATTTCAAGAAATCAAGATTAGAACTCCCATAGATATGTTTATCATAGGTAAATAGATAAGGCGACGTAGGTAATGTTCATTTGTAATGCTATATCATTTTTTCAAACAATAATTTTGTTTATTTCACTAATTTTTCATAAACAATATTTCTTCTCTCCCTTCAAAACTTTACCACTTTTAATTTTTGCCATTACGAATGGTACTATATGTGTTTACAAGATGTAAGTCTTGTGGATTAGATTAGTTCCCATACCGTGGCCATGTAAGCTCTTTCCAGTCACAATCGGTACAGTTAAAGAAAAACAACTACTGACTTTATACCGAGAGCATTCAAAAAATACGTTTCTACCCTTGCAGGCAGGTGTTCATTTTCAGTCGTCAGTAGAATTCATTGGCGTAAGGGGAGTCGCAATTAATATTTTAAAATAGCTTTTTCGACGTGGATGAAATTAATAATGGCAACGATTTAGACACTATACACAATACAAATAATGCTACAGAAACAAATGAGGCACCAAGTAACAATCTTTTATATTTCTTTAAACATGGCACGCCTATGGAAGCGGTTCCTCGCCTTTGTGTCTTGTTAACGCTTTTAAATTTTATTGCTTTTTTTCAACTGGACCAACTGGGACTGGAAAGAGCTTAAGCTACTTGGATATCCCATAAATCGCCTCAATTTGAAGTTGTATACCAATTTTTGACTTACACATTTACAGGGTGTCCCTCATGGTTCCCTAGAACGAAATACACCGGCTTGGTGAAGGTCGAATGGAACAAATCGTATATAATGGAGATGACTTCTTGATTATGCTCAGGACTAGTCGACCACACCCTATGGCTGACTATATCTCCGGTGAAGTACACTAGATCATGGTCCTGTAACGTAACATAAATTTACACTTGGCCCAACTTTCCATACTAAATTTACCCTTGCTGCCGCATCTTCGAAGACGGCTTTGATGGTGTAACTCGGTACGTCTGAGCTTCGATAGTTAGTCCAGTATCCGCAGGTGTCGTCGGCTCCTTGGGCCTTATCCTGGTCGTCCTGGCAGCAGACAGGTTCGCCACAGTCAGTGGTTCGTCCTACTGTGTACCTCGTGTCGAGGTGAACGTCGCTCAGTTGGAGGATTTTGATCGTGTTTTCGCCTGTGGCCTGAAAATGAAATCATACGGTTCAGTGGTGTGCTAGGTAGTTTTATATGGTTGTTGCTATTGGTATAAAAGTTGTTGTAGAAAACTCTGATTAGGGAAAACACCCTTATGTACATCTTTTCCTTCTTATGCCGTT
This sequence comes from Cryptocephalus primarius, assembly GCA_963576515.1. Classification (NCBI taxonomy): domain Eukaryota; kingdom Metazoa; phylum Arthropoda; class Insecta; order Coleoptera; family Chrysomelidae; genus Cryptocephalus; species Cryptocephalus primarius. Next base: position 209,276 of record OY754955.1, on the reverse strand, counting down.
TCTAGATCATAGGTTTTCTATAGTTGCCAACTTTATAGAGCTCGTTTTTCCTGTTTGCATATCCCAATAAGAGGTTTTGAGGGAATTTTTGACTCTCCTTTACGTAAATTGCCACACACCCGCCTCTGCACGTTAATCGATGTAAATGTAATTGTTCATTAATTTCTACTCCCAGTTCATTTACCTCATCACCTTTCAAGCTTTGTATATTTAGACAAAGAATATTTGAGTGAAATGTCGTTTGTGATGGTTTTTCTTGGTGTATCTTCATAATTTTCTTGCAGGAGAAAATACTCTTCTTAATTAAAAGCTGTATCAAATGTCAGCCCCTGCAGTTTTCTGCATTATTATTGGACGAAATATTTTGCCACAGAAAAGACCCAAGATGACACTTCAAAGGATCTGTGTATTTTATAAGTTAATGTCAAGTTGATTATAAATTTGAAGGGTTTAAATAGGCATCGTACAGTTCCTTATAATGAACAAATATGTTACACGGTTATTTTGTCAGCGTTAAACATTTTTACTCCACACGGTATAAATCGTATCCACCACTAGGCTACGTTAATTTTACTCCACGCCTCTAAATAAGTAGATTTTTGCAAAAAAAATTGCTTCATAGCTTCGAAAAGACTAAAATCATTGTTACAAAGATTCACTAATAATATTCTCATTGGGACTTTTGTTTGCTCCATAAATGTTTGAATCACGTATGTTTCTAGGAAAGTGCAAAAGTTATGAAATTGTTTGACACCATTCCAGACATAAAATTGAGTATTAAACTCATTTTATTGACTCTGAAAGTGTCTATGCTAATCTGGTTTCTATGAGAAAATATATCTCGATATATTCACTAGCTGTAAACCAATGAATGAAAACCAAAACCGTTTGGCACTTTAAAGTATAAATTTAAATGAAAATGCCAGGCAAAACAACTAACTCCTGGATCCTTCTCTAAATACGCCAGATCTTAAATTTAAAAACACTGAATATTTTTCAGCCAATAGGCCTATATCCAAAATTTTCATTTAGGTAGTTTAACCCTAAAAACTCGATTAACTTTTTCTGGTAGCGAACGACATCGAATCGAAGGTTCGTTTCCATCGAAATTAATGAGTTTGGAGATTGCGTCGTGGCACATAAATCCAAAAAACTTATCGCATGGAAACCGATATGTTAATCAGGTTTCGTTTCCAGATCGATCGATGCACCTGTAACGTCAAATCGTTTCATCATCGTATCGAACGGGACTGCTCGGTTAAATTTCTGAACGTCCTTTAAAACGTTATTAATTCGGTTATCGGCTTTAACATCTGCGTTGTTATCAATGGTTATGATATCTTGATTGATGTTATTCTGGTAGATAGTGGGTTCGAGTGGGTCGAGATAGCGCGGGATCCTTGAAAAATTTAATATATTTGCAAATCTTCGATTGGTTTAATCATTACGATAGATCTGTCGTTTTGATTGTTCTGAAGCACAATAGCCATGTAATTGTTGATTAGTCGGATAACTTTGATATAACTAATCCATAACTACTACGAAACTACGAGTGGTTTTTAAATATCCAACAATTGTTACTTAACAATTGTTATGTAACCATTTTTATGTAACAGTGGTTATACCATCGGTATCAGCTATGCATATGGATGAGCTCGTTTTATACACTTGCCCTAAAGGCCGCCTAAAGATTTTTCAATCAAATTTCAAGTTTCTTGCTTGAAATCTTTTTCAAAGCGAACATATCACTGAATTTTATTACCATTTTGTAGCCAAAGCGAAACAATTTAGGCCATAGGACTGTTTCTCATTAAATTTCGATCTTGTCCTTTAAGTTTTCGGGAACATGCAGACCGTCATTTATACTATACCTGAAGAGGTTCTATGGTGGACCCTTCGGCGATGTTTATCGTCCAATCCGAAGACGGCAAATTCTCGCACATGTTGTGGTCCAGTAAGGTCTGGCATATCTGGTCGCCCGTGACGTCATCGTTGTCCATGATGTACGTGAAGATGCCCTATAAACAAAATCTGTATAATTTGTGGAAGACTAATTCAAATAAGAATAATTCGCCAATGGGCAGGTTTCAACATATAATACTGGATACCTTGATTGGATAATGGAACTTTGTTCCATTTTGAAGGTTTTGATAGAAAATTAATTTGCTGTCCTCTTCAAAACGTCTTTCTCTATTATCTTGGATGGAAATTTTTTTAAAGCTCATAAAGTTTACAATTTATTTTACATGAATCGTAATTCAAAGCTCTTTAGTATTTTAAATTTAAATTGAATTAAATCAAAATTAAATTTGCGCTGCTTGTTCGCTGCTCTGCCGAAGCGTGTTTGAAATTTTTACTTCAATTGATTTTTGTTTCAAAAGAATATTTCAAATAACGTCCGAGATAACGCATTAGCCGCGAACCTCTACAACCCCCTTAAATTGAATCGGATGATGGACCCTTGGGCTCCCTTGATTGAACGCTATTAATCTCTCTCGTCGAAACTGCGCCTGACGTGACGATGTTTTAAACGAGCCGTGGAATCCGGCTTATAAACTTAAAGCAGGGGAAGTTAACGCTACGAATAACGTTTTCCCGGCGATTTTCAAAAAACATTTATTTTCGACACTTACGACGTTCAGCGCTATGACGTCTACGCAGACCCTGTCCGACTCGATTTCTAACAGGGAGCAGACGTACGCCGCTTCTGCCGTTAGTTGGATGTCAGTCATGCCCAACTGTCTCTCCTCTATCACCAAAGATGCCACCAACGGGCACAACTGGCATATTTGGGTGACGTTCAGGTCCAGTTGGATGAACGGCGTCGCCGCCATCCGCTCCAAAATTAAATTTGCATAGGACGGTTTTGTGTTGTTCTTGACGTACGTCTCGAGCTGCTCATTCGTGGTTATCTCGAAATAGTCTGAAAAATAATACGATTCCCTCACAACTTAAACAATACTAAAACAACAGCATGTGGGTAAAACCATATCTATTCTATTATTATTCTATTAATTTTTCTATTACATTTATCCTATTATTCTATTATTTCTCTTAAACATCCTAATTTCAATTACCTCTTTCGCAATTCGTCGCAGTAACTTTCAGGCGGGACTTATTAAATTACGTCATTTTTCTAATTAAATTCTGACTCTTGTCACTCCTTTTTTTCCCATAAACAAATATAATTAACAGCGGAAAACGATAACGGCCATTACAGCACAGCTCATTAGCGAGGGTAATTATAATAACTGAGCGAGTTCGAAAAAAGTTACGATCCTCTCGCTGAGTTTGGGGAAGTTTCAAGTACTTAGATGCTCTTATTTAGGTTTAAAATACACCACTTGCTGCATTCTAACTTCGACATCAACTTTATGTAGTAGGTAGTAAAATTAGTCACCAACCTGGTCTGTTTTTCTTGGAGAAAACCGCTGGTAGGACGCATAACGTTAAAATTAGCAACAACTTGACGTCCATGGTAAGTCCGTGGCGAAGTGACGATTTCCAACATGATCACGAAAGCGTAAAGGTTGAAATCTATTATCAGCAGATAAAAATTCAAGTACTCCTGGTTCGTTCAAGTCGTGGTAGAGTACAGTTGTGATTTCATTCAGATTACCAATACTTATGACGAGCGTTTTCTATTTACTCATGGTAAAGAGATAACGAGTAATTTGATTTTAAAAATGATAGCACGACGTGAGGAGTGCGAAAGGAGTAATTGCGTTAAAGCAAGGATAACTGAGTAAATTTATCTCATAAAGTTCTATCGTTTCTCCAGAGAATTGAAGGAGAACTTTATTCGAGGAAAGATAATTTCTGGATGCTTAACCCTATTTTCGTGTTCGTATTGTAGTAATAAATACAATAGGTCGGTGGGGTTACGCTTAAGTGCGTTTAATACACTGTGTATTCCTATGCATATTATAATATTGCACTTCAATTTTTACATTTTTACAATATAATCTTTTTCTCGTATGAACGCAGGAAAAAAGTAAAGATAGAAAAGTTGTCATTATTGGTCCTTTTCTTGAAATACTGTTGATTGGGACTTTTCTGGCTAAATTTAATAATTTTGAAGTACAATTGAGGGTTGAATATATTGTTGTATACCATCTTTACTATCTACACTAAAAAAAAACCAGCTTGCCCTAACACAAAGGCTCACTCAGGCTGTGAATACTTCACATGTATTCAGTCACGGCATTTACGTTGAAAGCAATACAGTGTAGTGAATGCTTACGATATCTCTGCCATTAATTACCGGCATCGACATTTTTACGCTAAACGTTTCACCAATATTCTTTGTCCCTCACGTTTCTCCTCTGTTTCTCAATGTCATGAATTAGTCAACCAGTGTTGGAATAGGGAAATGACTGAGCCAGGGATTGAAACGTTCATTAGCGACGAAGAAAGATTGACAGAGAGAGAGAGAGTTTCACCTGGATTATACCTCATGCCTTCACGTATCTGCTTTTATAATTCCCAGAGTTCAACGTGTGAATCCGATCGGAACTTTTATCATGGAAAAGTCGATGGCGTACTCGGCTTTTGGGTCAAGTGGGGGCGAGGAGTTCGTTGCTTATTTCTTTTTGTTTTCCGGGCTTTCCTAATTAGATTCGAAAATGTTCACATCCATGTTTCATCCCGAAAAAATTCCGAGCCATCTGGTACAGTCTGTGTGCTGTTAATTTGATTTCCATTTTAATCGAACCGGATTAGGCCATTATCTTTCCCGCAAATTATCCAACATTTAACCTGTCTCTCCATCGTGTGACGCGTAGAAAATTAATATCGCTATTATCGGCAGGAGAAATTGGTGGCTTAAGCTTACAGTCTTTTTGTCCTTTAAGATTGGTTCGGAAAAAAATATTTATTCGGTAATTCTATACTCCTGTTTACTATAACGGCAAACATAATATCAGCGATGGATAACTATCCGATATTGCTTATGGGAATTAGGTCATGACGGTAATCACCCTTAGGCTAGCGGAATTAAATGGGAAGTTGCTATAGTATACAGGATGTTGAAGTGATAGAAGGGATCTGTAAATAAGAGGTCCTTTCATGAAATCTATTGATCTATTGTTGCCATGTTCATGTACACTTAAATGGTAAATAGCGAATCGTTATTGTAGTACGGGCATAGCCTTTTAAGGCTGGCAATTGTAAAAAAACTCGATGCTTTAACCGACCAATTTAATGGTGTCCAAAGGCGACTGATTTCGACTAACTAATAGTCATCATCAGGCTTTGTTTAATGCTCGATATACCACGTTAAATTATACTCAAGAATGGTGTTCAGTTCAAGACAATGGTATTCACAATTAATCAGAAAATTCCTGATAATTCGCACTAAAGTCATTGTATTGCACACCCTCTATGTATTGGGTATGATTTACATCAGGTATCTATCCTAGCTTCGTTCGCAATGAAAATTCCATTGTACGAAACTCTCTTTATCAACATTCGTTTGAAATTAATTTGATTTAATGCGTTTGAACGTACATTCCTATTAGGCTTACGCCTAAATCGTTATTAATGAGGTTATTAAATACTATTATCACGTCTCGTGTTGTGTAGCGTCCAAATGGATTCCGAATGTCGTAGTGTGATGCCTACATTACCATTTTAATTATATACAGAAGATTGATCGTCAGACTGGATTCCCTAGCACCGGTATAGATAAAACTTATGAAAGGCTAAATGCCTGTGGCATAAATCAAATAAAATATTATTGTCTTGTGCCTCTTTCGGTAACAGCACCCCGGTAGATTCGCTACTGGTCTCTTTAGAATTTTCTAGGCCATAATTGCTTTAAACCCCAAATTTGTTTTAAAATCAAATCAAGAACAGGGCCAGTAGCCTGATGACTAAAGTTATAAGGAAATAAAATATTGCTGTCATACTACTTATACCTCTTCCAAGTAGAAATGAAGTGAATTCTGAGGTCAAAAAGAATCAGTGGCCATTGTCACTATAGGGTGTTCGTAAATGATATGGCGAATACCCACACTACCTACCCAGTTGAAGGCAGGTAAATTCTTTCATGGTCCTTACTTACCCGAACAATCTTAAGGACATAGGCATGTCAATTCTTTTTTGACTGCACGTGCACTGCACCTGCACGACAAAATTTTTATTAGTTAGGTAAGCTTCGGTTTTTCATGTGTAGTCACTTCAGCTGTTGAGTCACAAGTGCAATTGGTGTAATTTCTGTTATTCCAGTTTGATTTCAATGGCATTTGTCACCATATATTCACCATATTCTGTTGAAGGAATTCTTCGGGTATCTCCATGACTTATTTGGGGTTTGTCACTGAAACATGATGGTTCCCATACTGGATTCCCTTTAGTTTTAGGACTTAATGAAGGACATGTATTTGTAGGCCTCAAAAGTGATAATTACATAAAAGAGAATTAAGAATTGGAAATCATTAGAGATGTCCCTTTACGTAAAATAATGTATTAAAAATGCGCAGAAGGAAATTGCGAGGAACTATCATTCAAGATGTGAACATACAAGTGATAGAACGAAGCAGATCGAAGGCGAAACGATGGAAGGAAATAATAATGGGCCTGAAGGGGCCCCTTACAATAGTGATTTAGATAATATTGTATCTAGAGTTTATTAATGGTAATTCCTCCCCGAGGTGTCCCATGGTTTCGTCCGGTATGTATATGTCAACGCATCGACGGGCGCGTTCATTAACCCAATATCGATTATTCCTCGGGCCCTCGTGCACAAAGTTCCCGGATCAATAGCCGCCCCATCGACCCCCCCGAGCCCGTTTCTTTTCGCATCTGCTGCACTACTTAACCGCCGGCGCTCCGTATCTGACTGACATAAACGAGGCACTGCTTTAGCATAATGTCAACGGCCTACCTGGGAGGTCTTTGACACCATGACCCAATGGTTGATTGCAGCGTCACGGTTACCCATAAACCCAGGAATTGCATGTTCGCGTGCCCCTTCTTGCCGACCGGGCCGTTATTAGGGACCGATCGGGCGAAATTCGACTGGAATCTACCTAGGAACGGATTTATCGAGGCGATGTATGGAAACGGTTTCTTATTGGCGATTCGCACGCTATCGCCCTAATGGATGTCTTCTCCATATTCAGTTTGGGGAGTCAACGGCCCGATCGAAATCTAAAAATACGTAGCGATTATGTGTATTGATACGTAACTTTATTGGCCGATCGATGGAAGGCAATCTGGCGTTTCTCCTTTTTTTTAGTAAACCTTTAACGCTACACACGAAATGCCGTCCAAAAATATTGACATTACAGCTATGATTTCCAGGCAAATACACTTAGCCTAACTGCCCTACACTACATTTTGCTAGACTTTTGTTAATATGGTTTGTACTAGGTGACAATCCAGTGTAACACTAAAGAATAATAAGCCATGAAGTGGCTAAGCCATGGAACGCCCTTCCCAGAATTTAAGAGAACATACAATCTTACAAGGACAGAGGGTGCCTACGTAAGGAATAGCATACGTAAGTAAATTCAAAACAAACTTGGGATTACTTATCTACACCAATAGAGCAGGTGTAGGGATTTACCTAGTTATGGAGTATAAAATTGCTTGACAGCATTATGAAACGGCACTACCTCTGAAAATTCGAATCATATACGGCCTTTCTTTACATAATCACAGTGACAGACGTGCGATTATTATATATTGTCATATAATCGAAGTACTTATTGCAGGGGAAAAAGTAGATGTATCGCTGAGATGTGAACATCCAAACCTGTCGGTCGAACCCCTACGAACACACTGCGGTCGGAAAATGGGCGATCTGAAATCGAGAAGGTCGGGAAATTCATTGATAAATCAAATAATTCTATCTCCATCAATACGATGGAGTCGGAAAATGCGCATTCGGAAACCGCGAGGGTGGGAAAATTCGCAGATTTTCCAGTGACATTCGGAACCTGTTTGTAAGGTCCCTCGAACACGTTGCGGTCGGAAAATGGGCGATCTGAAATCGAGAAAACCGGGAAAGTCATAGATAAATCGAATAATTATATCTCTGTCAGTACGATGGAGTCGGAAAATGTGCAATCCGAAACCACGAACGTCGGAAAATTCGCAGATTTTCCAGTGACATTTGGAACCGGTTTATAAGGTCTCTCGAACGTGCTGCGGTCGGAAAATGGGCGATCTGAAATCCAGAAGATCGGGAAATTCATTGATAAATCAAACAATTATATCTCCATCAGTACGAAGAAGTCGGAAAATGCGCAGTCGGAAACCGCGAGGGTCGGAAAATTCGTAGATATTCGGTTAACGTGTATGCTTCCCAGTCAGCGACTGATAGGCGATTCATAACTAATGCTGCCGTTATTTTGATTAAGTAATATTTTTCACTCAGGTGTATATCATTACAATGTCTTTGTTGATATCCTATAATTATATAAATTGCAATTATTGGAAACAGTGAATTGAATAGAAGTGTGGATGTTATTCTAAAATTTCAGCAACAATGTTAGCTATTTTGTATTTTCCTTAAAGTGCCTTAAAGAGTTTGTAAAACTTATACTAAATTTATTCTTCTTTTCTAAATTTCTGTCTTAGATGTCTCGTTACTAATGAAACATTTTTCTGTTTTACTCCGGGGATAACTCCAGGAGTAACACACATTTTTCACGGCAAGAGTATGATTTCAAAGGGTCTCATTATCTATTAGAGCCGCGAAAAAGCAAAGGCTACGTTAAAAAGAAATCGGATAAGCTGTAGGGATTCACCGGAATCCATCTTCGGTTTTCGAGTCGCTTCGTTATTCTTAACGTGAATTTTTAATAACCGCTTCCTCCTGTTTCAGCGTCTGGTGTATTAACGGCCGGGGTAGAAAAGTGAAATGATAAATTCATTAGCTTCTGTCGAATAGAGAATACATCGCTAGTGATAAAAATTTCAAAGTAATATGTGATTCTTTGGTCGTACATGTTTATTGATTGAGTCAGGCGTCTCCTCGCTTTCATGATAACCGACAATATTATCTTGAGGGGTTCGTTACAATTCTCAGGGCGAAACCCCTCTCTTTATTTTCTTTCCCGTTCCATTTCTGAGATATCCTCAGAAAACACAACAGACCGATAATTCTCTGGTACGTACGCTTTCATTTCTCGAAACGAGGGAAATGAGGAGGACGAAGAGATAATCTCTTAGCCAGAGTGGGAAGACATAAAGCCGCCCTTTTGCATGCAGCTTTATTAAATATGGTATTAACGTCGCTTCGGGTAATGCAATAGTAGACCACAAGAATTTAACGTGCATATTAATAAAATTCTAAAGTCAGTCTCTTAAAAGGGCGTCGTTGGGGATTCCAGACACGTTTGGAGGAGATGATTTAGTTTCTAGAGGTACAGGGTGCGCGCTTTTGCATGAAATTTTCGATTTTATTCCCCATGTAGTTAATTAACTTTAATGGAGGCTTAATATTCTACGTTTCCCGTAGTGCGTGTGAGCGAGAGGGGAGTTTACAATGAGTAACTTGATTTGGACTTGAAGGGAAATTCATGTAGATTTTTCACATCATCGTTCCTATCGAACTGTTCTAGTTGCAAAGTTCTTGGGTTGGGAGAGCCTTTTTCAGTTGGAATATTTTTGTGCAATTTAGAGAGGACTTTGCTAAGTACAAGAAAATGTATATAGAGTCGAACATTTTTAAACATTTAAATTAATTTTTGATGAAGAAATTTTCCGAATAACTGCAACGCGAAAATTACATTGTTTTCCTCAGTCACACAGCCCTTTAAAAGAACCTATACATCTTTTACAGTTAATAAAGTTCAAAGAGGCGAGCTGATGTGCCGGGAAATAATATTGAAGCAGTAAAAATGTGTTATACGACAGAAATGAGATTACCTCGAGCTGAAAATAAAAAATGGAGTCGATGCATATTTGCGCCCCTTTTCGTTTCTAATATTTTTTTAAATTTTATACGCGACGTAACGCAAAGTAATTAAAAAAATTTCCCGTCAGATTCCTTACCGTTTCATTTTTAATTAGGTGACCATGATGGATATTATATGGTGTACTTTTATGGTGAGATTATATGAGAATTTTAATATTAGCGCCACATCTCTGCTCTCGTCATTTCTGAGGTGTGGAAAATTTGATAAGCGCTTATTATTAAAAACTCTTGAGGTGTTTTGTCGTCGCTACTCGCTCAAAGATAATTCACACGGTTTCAAGTTTTAGACAGTTATTAAAAAGCGAGGAGGAATTAGTCAACGTGGAACATTACATCATTATTTAACAAACTTTATAATAAACGAGGTAAAGCAAGAGGTTTATTATAAATGCAAATACGAAGGCTGACGGGTTAAAATTAGAAATTACTTGAGAGTCGAATCGAATAGTGAAGAAATACTCGTCATAAATTTCCGGGAAACACATCGTGAAAACAAATTTTTAAACTAAAATTTGAGGAAACCCGTGATTGATGCATGGATATACTTTGACCTCCTGTTACTGTTTTTGTTCTAAATAAAGTTGTTGATGTTTTAAAGCGCTACTTGGAAGCCGTAAAGTTAATAAATGCGTTCACTAATGTACACTCATGGCACGTTTATTACCGCCTGTTTACTTTTACTACGTATCGATGCATAAGTACGTGTTTGATCTCAAATAGTGAAGGTTGTATAATTATTTTTGAGTAGAAACGACCAGTAAACAGTTTAGGTAAAGTGCTTCCACTTTGTCTCCTCGCACTGACCTTTTCAGGTTTGAGTGTTTTATTCTCAAGTTACTTTTTCTATAGGAATCACTGGCAGCTTGAACGTCCCATGTGTTGCCTCGAAAATTACTTAATTTCCGTTGGGGTTGAAACCATATTTCATACAACATACATTAAGAGGAACCAGACCAAATGTTTCATTGAGCTACGACGGCTGTATGCCGAAATATAGACAGTTAAGTGATTTCGGGAAAGTTACTAGAGGGCTCCACATGTACATATATCACATGCATCGCGGACAAACCAGGAAATTTACATTTACAAATAGAATACGATCAGTCATGGAATGCTCAGAAAGTTTAGGGCCGGAATATGTTAAAGCGACTTTTTGCGGAAGGAGATGTTTAGCGACGTAGAAAACATAGATGCTTTTCGCTTTGTTGTTTGCCTTTTTGGCATCGCTTGCCCTCCTGAACACGACGCCATTTATTTAACCTTTTTGATGGGATAACGAAGGGAAAATTCTCGATAAAAACGGAGATGTACAGGGCTTGTTTGGAAGTATTAAATTACAAAAGAGATAGAAAGAGGGGAGGAGATGGAGGTATAAGCGGCTCAGAAAACGTTTTTCATTATACAATGATTCGAGATGTTTCAGCTTTGAAGAAAAGAGAGCTGACTCGATACGAGAAATGGCAGAATTATTGACATAAGGAAATATAATAAATAGAGGCACGGGGGGCTTGATCGATCAAATTAGAGCGTCAAGCGAAAAGGAGGGATTTCGAAAAGAATCAATCCATCACATCTTCACAACCCGTTCGGTTTAATAAATTCTCGCGTCGTTCCAACGCACTTAATTACTAATAACCCGAGCAGAACGAAGAGTAATTACGAGGTGGCGTCGGAAAACTCCGTCCGCAAAAACGGTGATATAAATAACTCTCAAAGTTTAATTCACATCCAATTCCACCCCCTAAATTCAATTAACACGTTTCATTTTCTCCCCCTTAGTTTTCATATCCGATCCCTAAATTTTATTAACGACGAAGGAACCAATAATAACACGTTACGTGATAGAATCCCGAGAAAGGAGAACTTTCACTTTAAGATTTCCTTGTATGGAAAAGGTCCATATTTCCCTTTATTCGTACCGGATTTGCATGTCCCTTCGCATACGTAAATCTCCCTTGTAATCTCACTTTATGTGCTAATACCGACGACTGCGTGATTTGTGACTCTCCTAAAAGATGCTGATCGTTACGTCGAGGGAATTAGGAACGGCACCCGTTCATGGAGCCGGGCAGGTCGTGAAAAGTAAAACAAGATAAAATGTTTTGTTTCGCCGAGGCGATCTTCCTTTTATTAGAGGCGTGGAGGGAGGTTTTCGGTGTATTATGTGAAGTGCGAAACGTTCTGACGGAAAACAGGATGTGATAGCATTTACTCTTTTTAATAAAACGTGACGTATTATTCTGGATGATAATTCTGATGGCTGGTTTGAAAAGTAGCTTCGAGAGGCGCCGTTGTAGATAACAGTTGTACAAAAAGTGTCGATTTGTTATGTACGGTTTATCGAAAAATAATGTGTAGTTGCAGAAATATTGTACAAAATTGACTTTAGGTGCGGGCAAATAGGTAAAAATTCTTTGTGGAACTTTCGTTAATTCTCTAATAACGTGAAAATAAGTAAAAGTTTATTTTTTAGTAATGTATCACAAGAATATTGCAGTGGATCTTCCACAAATTTTGTTTAACCATCTACTGCAAATGAAATAAACAATTTAAAAATTTTAAATGTTGGGTCATTTAAGTGTGGATAAAAATGGGGCAGTTTTTATGTTAAAAAATCACGTAATAAGAAAACCGTCAAGTGGCGAATCCTTCACTATATCGCCGCAGGTAGGGGATACAGCTGGCGGCTAAATAAACCGGCGACAGGTTTTAGAACCAGCTCAGCGCGATTTATTACCAGCAGGCATCATTGGATACCCCTATTTGCATTTTGCATTTGCATTTTTTAAAAATTCGTAATATTGAAGCGTCCGCCACTGGAAAACGCTCACATGTAAAAAAAATTCAAAGCTGTGGCGAATACCTTCAAATTTCGCCATTTATTCACTCCATAGCTTTATGAATCCTTGTATAGCAGATTGCTAGAAGAATTGTCACACCCACCAAATACTTCAAAGAAATGGCGAAGGTACGCATATCTGGCATTATTAAAAAATTCAAATTATCTTCGAACTGGTTAATTCTACCGAATTATAATGAAACATATAACACTTCTGGTCAATTTAGGAATCAATTCAAGCAATGTGCATCACGCTATAATATAAAAAATATTACATACACACATACATGTACTACCACTAAGAAAAGTCATTCATTTTTCTGACAGTCGTGTAATAACTCACTGCACGATTTATCACGTTCATGTGGAACAAGCCATGAAGAGTGTGTGTTTCGCTCACGCAAATCTATGAATCATTACATCTTTGGAATAATAACGGGAAATAATAGGAAAATGAGAGATAACATTTTAAAAAGGGAGTTTTGCAATTTTATTTTATACCCAGATGATGATTTTCATATCGAAGTAAGATATTCTGGTGATGTTATTTAGTACAATGCTTGATTAGCAAAACATTATTTGTTGTGTATTTTACCCGAAGTAGGTGGTGGAAGCGTCCCATGAGGGTTGAAAATTGCAAATGGGTGACGTGTAACTTTTATTAGCTAAAATAAGTTATCACTGCTTAAATGGTCATTTTCATACCTACTTTCATCAATAAAATTAAAGATAAAATGTTTTACTCTTACAAAATATGCTTTAAATTTCAACTTTGAAATATTTGTTCCTTTTTTCCCTAGATGAATTAACTCTTTCTGTAAACTTGACTATTGGAGGATTTTAGCTAACAACGTTTTTGCACATACACTCATGTATTGCTATTATTTTATATGTTGTCCATAAAATTTATATTTGATATTAAATTAGCGTTTACTTTGATTAATTCGTTTCTCTTTCTAGTTTTCAGAATGGACGGATCATGACAAAGGCTATCCCGATATCGACGATATCGGTAAGTACCCCGTGATAATTCTATTTCCATACCGTAATTTACTTTCCTTGTTTTTCACTAAAATTTCCCTAAGTCGTTTTACTGCTGAATTATTATCGTTCCTAAAGAAAAATTTCTCGTGGGGATCGTAGGTACTGTTTACCGTTCATACCCGAGAGAACGCGACCCAGGGATGAAATACGAGCGACACAACAGAGTATATTAAGTCCTGTTACGCGGTTTTCTGTGGACGTTTCTATAAAAATTCTGTTCTGTCTCTTTTTTTCTCTCGATCCCTGAAGTTCGCTGAATTACTCCTAATAAACCAGACGGGAAGGAATTGTTCTTTTTGTGAAAGATATTTCAAAATCTCCTTCAGGCGAAAAGTACATTAAGTGAATTTCAGCAGAAAGTAATTCATGTGTAGAACTCCTGGTCTTGAGAGAAAAACGTGGCGATTAGCCTCATACTTCTTCTTACAGATAGAAACGAATGTAGGTGGATTATTGATGATAGCGACTCATCGAGTCATTAACGAATATATTTAGGGTTAGCGTTCGCTTGGAAAATTTATTACTGGCATTTTTCTTAGAGATATTCCGTCGAGAGTCCGAAAAATCAATCAACATTTTCACGAAATTGAAAGTTGCGGAACTTCGCAAGGATAAAAGCGAGGTTTAATTCCCTTGTTAGTCCGGGACGCACGATTCCGCACCAAACGTAATTATCAGGCCTCAGTTTATTTCGTTCGAAATTGCGAGGTTTCAGAGATGAAATTCTATAATGCATGAGCCTAAAACGAAGAGAGGAAAACTTAGCGGATTTCGGGGCGAAACTTTTGTCTTAAGTGGCACCAGATAATGTCCAATTGTGTTTTTTTATAATAATTATATTTTAATAATGAATTAGTTCATTAGAATATAATTGTTAATCTCATTTTAAAATTAGATAGGTTATTACAAACTTAGGGGTAAATTTATAAACATCCCTACTCACCCCTACTGTTTCCCTTAATTTCAATCTCCTTCAACGGAATTTATACACGGCACTTACGCTATGGTCTTAGGGAAACTGTAATAACCATATCTCGACACTTCAAATTATATAGTGTGACTCACATAGCCTATATTTCGAAAAGTTTCCATCCTTTTATACATGGCGCCAATTTAGATGAGTGTTACACAAATATGTTTTAAATACGTCCTTGTTAAACTATGCACGATATGTATAAGGATGGATGTCTTTAATCATTGGTTAACGGATGTCCCTGGATAAGACGTCTTTAAGATATATTTTACACGTCACTTCTTAACAATAAAGACGACTATAAGAGATCTACAATATGCCTTAAAAAAGGTCTTTAGTGTGTCTCTTAGACGTATTTAAAGCGTCTTTAGGTCGTCTTGCACGACGTTTGTTGTCTGCCTTAAGCTATCTTTCGTTTGTATTTAACAAAAATGTTTTTAAGCAGTCTTTAAGATGTCGAGCGAGTTATCTTTAAGCTTTCCTTATTTCCTTTTACAAACATATTATACGAGACTTTGGGTTCATTTAGGCTCGTCCTTAAAGTGTTATCAGGGGATCTTGCAAGATGTTTTTAGGAGGTATTAAGCCTTCATCTTAGAATCGATAAGATGTATTTAAGGCGACTTAATTAAAACATTGTGGTAACTTCATAAAAAAGTTTCACGTATAATACAGGCCACACATCGTGTGTACGAATAGTATATAATACAGCAGTGTATATTGAAAAATATTTAACGTGTCATCAAGGGAATATTGATATATATTTCTACCTAAAGATGAATTCAGACAGTGAGCTCTGCCTTATGAAGAAATTCGTAAAATTGTAGAAATCGTTTAATTCTTCGTGCCTCAAAGACATCACCATCACAGTACTGCAGTACCTAAACTAAATTCCGTTTAAAAAATACACAAACTAATTCCTTTAAGCTTGTGGTTACTTAATTGACATTTCTACTTGCACCTACACTTAGCCTAGAGAGGGAGAGGGAAAATCCGTGAGATCAAAGAGAAGATTAAGTCATAAAGCACAACATTCAAGTCATTTACTGAAGGGTTTTGAGGTTGATATGTTAGCCATGTTCTGTCATTTTTTGTGGCTATTAAGTCACATTCTTTGGAAAAGTGTCGTGTCTAATTTTTGTGTGCAGTTTGTGAGTAAAATGAAAATAATTTAATCAAAGTAATGATATATAATAATATAGTAAAAGATAGGGAAAAATCCTCGGTAGAAACTACTTTGAAGAAATGGGCGAGTATACATTTTTCAGAAGATTTGTGGTATTAAAAGAAACGGGTATAGGAGATTATTAGATGGCTTTTCAGTCATCAGAAAGTTGCCCCTAAATGATGCATGTCTGCTAACCACCATCACTTTGATTTTTGACATACTGATATTGACACTTAATTTTTTCGACATTTTTGAACACGTTATTTAGCGTTTGAAGATCGTCCACCGGTTTCATTATGTCGTAAGCATTTCTCTCTTCGTTTAAAGGTGTTTTATTTACATAAGTCAGTATACATAGTATCTAGTGTACTTTCGATTTATCGGTGAATTTTCGGTGAAAAATGCTACATCCACATCTTCCATTGTACACTTTTTGTCCCGATTTAAACGGAACGTAAGGGATGAGACCGTGAAAATATATTATACTGATTTTATATTGACGGGACTTTTATGTATTTTAACATAAAATCGTTTTACTTCTTTTAAAATAACGTACTTTAACTGCGATGAAACATGTCTGTTTTCATTACTTTTTCGATGCGGAATTTAATACCGGACTGCCATTCCTTTGGATTTTTAGTACTTGATATATGGGCTGCAATTTTAAATTTGCTTCATATTTCGCGGATATTTTGTTTTATTACTCAGTTAAATGCCGGAACGGTCACAATTAAAGCGCCCGTTTAGTGCAACCCGATTTTATTAGTGTCATTAAAAATGAAACCGCCAGATTCCTAAAATATGAAATTTTGTTTAAAATCGCTTCGCTGACAAAACGACGGAAACGAGGGGAGAAGAGCAGCACGTGAATAATTTACTGTGGCTACGTTACCAAGGATGGAATCGAAAACACGATTTTGTTCACGAGGTAATTGAAAAATAATCTCGTTTTTAAAACTCGTTTAATATGAAGACTACAAAGGAGGTAATACTTCTTAACTAAAAAACCGGCATGTAATTTTCGGTACGTGGAAGCTTTTACAGTTTAATGCTCGAGCGTTGAGAGCTAATTGAATCTCAGGGATTCGCTTTGAAGTATAGTCGAGGCTTATATGTTGCTTTTCCGGGTGCATACCAGTAGAACATCAGATCCATCCGTTAACACCAGGAAACTGTCTATTACGTAAAATAATACAATTGTTTTATAAAATTTTAACGAGAACTCTACTTTGTTTCGAATTAGCAATGTGTGGTTATATGGGAAACTCGAAAAATTCTGTGTTATGATTTCATACCCTCTAGCACGGATTCGTAAATTGAATTACAAAGTTTCTGCTTTATTTTCCAAGTTTTACATGTTAAATAAAACATGAGGGTAAAATATGGGACTTCCTTGGAACAAATAATTCAACAGGAAGCAATGCTATACACTACGAAGAGAGAAAAAGAAAGAGATTGGTTATCACATTGATGTTTTGAAACATTTGCTTGGTCTGGGAAAATATTTCATGATTGATCATTGGAAACTCTACATGTTACGCTATAGCTTAAACTGCAGCTCGATTGCAAGTCAGTCTTTAGCTTTTCTTCTAATTCGAGCTCTGGCTTAAGCTTCAGCTTGATCATAAGCTTTCATTCGAAAAAATGTTATCAAGTGATCATGGTGAACTCTACATGAAAGACTCAAGCTATAGCTCTTTTATTTTACCATAGATAGAAGTCACTAGGGGACGAGAGAGGAGCTGACTCTTAATCGGCCAAACTTGGGATTTCTTGGGACTTTTCAAATCACATTATTTCCGTTGTTAAAATGTGGAAGTGATTTTCTGTCTTTGGGTATAGTCGTTGAAACTGTATAAAACGGTCTAACACGTTACTTTCCTTCATTTACTATTTTTCTCCTTCGTAATCAAGTATAATGCCCCTCAGTTCGAGATATCGTAAACGTTTATCCCAAAGTTGACACCCCTTTGTACACGTCATAAGTCGGCCTTATTTTTTATTAAAATGAAACATATTGCGATCAACTTTAGTAAAGGAGACCCGAAACATGTTCATTTTAATATAAAATTAGACCGATCTTCGATGTGTTGGGAATACTTTACTTAGTATCGCAGTTATATCTGCCTGTATTGATTCGTCAGAGTATTACCTTTAATTTAAAGTGACTTACACCTTTGTGGGTGTGGGGAATCGTAATATAAATAAACATTCAGGCATCAAAGTCAAATAATTCAGTCAAAACCAAGTGCACGACAACATTGCTTAATATCACCAACACAAAATATGCTGACGAATTTCTAAATCGTCCTCTAACTGCTGCATACTTAGTTTCACTTGGTAAAAGTGTGTTTACTCCAACTATATGTGGCAAGTATTTCGAAACTGCGTCATTTAATTTATTTTATTTAAGTAAAATCTTATTTTTACACAGACAGATTTAAGTTTCTGCCGACAAAAAGTCCCCATCGTATCAAGAGGCGTAATTTTTAATCTACTACGATCAGTTAAGAACCTATAACCCGAGAGCCTTCACGGCGAACTTTCCAAAAATGTTCTTAGCCCCCATGAACAGTTTTTCTCCTTCAGTCAACTGTTTTTCAGCAGGCAAAGCGAGGATGGTTACGCAGAACACTTGGAGCGCCTGCTTTTCCGTAGTTGTGGTCATAGGCGGGACGGTAGTAAAGCCACTCGTGCTGTTATCGCTAGTACTGTTAGTATTCACTGCAACAGTGACGTTGCTTGGACTTGTCTTGTTTGCGATTACGACCGTGTTATTGACATAAGTGACGTTGGCGTAGATCTTCGCAGTGGACACGCAAGGTATGCTGATGGACGTCGTAGCCGTCGCGTTATTGGCCCCCCTGCACTCCGGGGCGGTGCTGTTGAGGCACGGCACCGTCGTCCTGACGCAGTTCGTCTGCTTCTGGTCGACGCACGGTACCGTCGCCGCGGCGCTCGCGACGCACATGACGGCGCCGTTGTTCGTGCACAGCGACGTCGTCCCCATAGGGCATATGGAGCCGGTGTCGCCGACGCACGTCACGACGGCGTCCGGCTTGATCTCCGCCTCCTTCGGCACACGCTCCGAGTTGTGGTAGTAGTGGTGCACCTCGTAGTGGTCGTATCGAGGCGCGACGCCGTAATTGCCACCGTAGTAGTGGTAGCTGGGGGTGGTGATCTTCGCTAGGGAGTAGCCGAGGAAGAAGCCGAGGGTACCGCTGCCGACGTCGTGGCTCGTGTAAGAATAGCTGGGGTAGCCCCAGCTCCCTCCGCCGCCGTAGAACCCACCGCCGTATCCTCCTCCTCCGTGGTACCCTCCACTGTGGTGGTAGTTGTTGTTGTTGTTGTTGTTATTAATAATCGTCACTCCTCCTCCTCCTCCTCCCCCTGTCCCTGGGTGGTACCCTCCGTTATACTGATGTGGCTGTTGGGGGTAGCCTCCAGGGTACGCTGGTGGTGGTCCGTACCCCGCCGGGTTGTAAGCTGGGGGATAACCGTGCCCTGCGTTGCCGTGCACGGCCCCTCCTGGGTAATATGACGGGGGGTGACTGTTTCCTTGGGTTCCGACCACCTTGGGCGGCCCTACGGGACTCCCGGCGTTGCTCTGACCTGGTACCCAACCTATCGGCCTGGCACCGGTGCCTGGAAGTTTAGATACAATTAATAGACAATAACATGTAATCATGTAAACAACCACTATTACTGTTACACACTGGGTTTGAAACCATTTTGGTTCTCTTCTTCGCCATACTTTTTGTACTGACTTAAGTAACGTTTATTTTCCAGTATCCTATGTGCTACTATTTCTTTGTGCCTACAAGGTACCATCTGGGTGGAGAAAATGTAGCCCCCTATTACCGGAACACCTTTTTGTAGCTACTTCAAACAGGTGGTGTTGATATTTTTTTCAGCAGATTAATGGTTGGTAGGTGTTGTGGTTGATAGTGAATCTCTAAAACTATTCAACTTGTTAGAGGAATATCGAATTCAATTTTACTTGGGATCTTCCTGGACCCAAGCTTTTCCTAGCTCTTTCCAATTGTATCTGTTTTGGGCTTTTGATACCACTCTTTACCGGCAATAACGCTCATCTTTTGCCTTGCATTTTAGCCTGCTCATTGCCACTTTAGTTGTGCAATTCTTTTTATATCTTATCTCTGAAGTCTCACTCCAAGCGTTGCTCTCTCCATTACTCTTCGCATCACCCACGTATTGAAATGTTAACGTGGGTCAAGGCAATTGTTTCCAAACCACACGTGGACACTGGTAGAACACATGTGTTTTAGACTTTTCTCTTTAGATTTAGGGATGTTGAGTTGTTTCTCGATATGTGGGAGTTTCTTAAATGCTACTAATTTGCATATCTCTGTCTTCTGTCTTCTGTCTCTTACATCTTCTGCTATCGCTATGTTAGTAGAAGTTAGTGTAGTGACTGATTACTATGTCATTAATGGCAATGACATAAAACTTATATACATTATACGATAATTTTTGTCCAGATTCTATATGGCAAAGTTCTGTCTTACCTGGGTAAGGCGGCGGGGGATTACCTTGGGTACCGACCGTCTTAGGCGGCCCCACTGGGCTCCCTGCGTCGTGTTGTCCTGGTACCCAACCTATCGGCCTGGCACCGGGAGCTGTAAATTTAACCACAATTAACGTACAACAAAAGTACTTAGCGAGGTTCTGTTATACCTTGGTACGGCGGTGGGGCGTCCCCTTGGGTACCAACCGATTTAGGCGGTCCGATGGGGTTCTTAGAGACCTGTCCCGAGGATGGGCGACCTAAAGTTGGTTATTAGCTGACTTTCGAGTAAATTTTTAACGTTATCACATACCTGGGTAGGGCGGCGGCGGAACGTAATGTCCAGGATCGCTGCCAGGAGTAACCCACCCGATTGGTCGTGAAGTAACAGATCCACCTCCTTGCAAAAGAAAACTTGATATTAATTTAAAGTAGATTTAATTGGTATAAGGACCTTTGGGTACATACACATCGAGATCTGAATCTAAATAAGTGTTTAATGAACGATCAATTCGATGTAACCCATTGCTATGCATAATTATGGGGGAAATGTGTTAAATTAACCAGGAATTAGTCGATGATCATGGCTTTAAATTGTACTTAAAAAAAATTGTAGTTAATCATGAAATTGTGTTCTGTTCAAAATTTCAATTTTCTTGTCTGTTATACATTATGATAGTGTACAAACTAGCATAGCGTATATACGGAATGGACGTACACGTTTCCCCTTTTTCCCAAATTATTTCACATTTAATGGTCCTCTTAAAACACTGATACTACTAATTTATCTCAAAATAGATAGGTAATTAAAGCACTGCATATAACGTAAAGTTACTTATTCCATTGATATTTCAAAAATTTAACGTCTTTAATTATTAGTTATAAAGTTTTATGAGCTATGAGTACCTATGAAATATATGTACCTGGATATGTCGTGGGTTATGACTGTTTTATTCGATACTGTATATGCATTGTCCACGTTATGCGAGGAATGTTGGTAGCAATATAAATTTTTTATTGAATTTCAATGAAATTCCATTACGCATTACTGTATTTAGCACGCGTTATTGAGGTCCACACTGTTCGTCTGATACGAACTTATCAATTTGTTTGTCTTTCAATGTAATGCTCGTCGCCAAATATTACAAAAATAAAACGGAATTATTGATAAAAATTTAAAGCAGTTTTAGAGGTAACCATCAAATATTTGAAACACTTTGCTTTAGAATTTATTCTTAGAACCTTGGAAAATGATTTTGAAGCAAAATTATCGCCACCATAAACACAAATTAAGAAAAGAAGGGTCAAGTAAAAAGATGCATCAAAAAAGGATAAATAGACTCCTAGGCAGAATTTGGATAAAAGGTTTCCTACTGAAAAAATTAAAAATTTGTAGTAAATTTGATGTGAAACCACCTTTAGAATAATTGTACGAACTACAGTCATTAAATTACTACCATTTTGAAGTTTGAGTTTCGCGCCTGGATGTAATTTCCTTCATTTTCAGTCGTTGTAGTAAACCTATTGTAATTACATTTCGCACCTAAATGTAAACCCAAAATGGCGGACGTTTTAGTACGGTATTATCTAGTGACTATAGATTCATGGAATCACTAGGACATTTGATGGCATTATGACACATTTAAGTCATCCTGGATTATCGTACCTATTCTCATTTGTCCATTCCTTTCAAGAAATTAAAGAGAAAGGCAAAGCACTGATGGTTCGTAGAAATAAAGTGGACCTCCTCGAGGAAGTTCCTCTGACTGTCTTTCAAATACATCAATGGGAAGGTTTTTCTCCCACGGTTATACATTATCACTATTGCTTCAAATGTATCACCCAATGTACAAGCCTTTTAAGTTTACGTATCTTAATACGTACCACTCGGTTTTGGTTGAGGAGCTTTTTGAATATTTGAAGACGTCTTTGGTGGCAAAATAGAGTCCTGCGGCTTAATATCGAATCCTATCGGCCTAGGTGGCGCTGGCGGTTATATCACCGTTTATAAATCTAATTTGTCTAATCTACTTTGTTAAATACATACCACTTGCTTTTGGTGGAGTTGCCTGTTGAACATTGGAAGACTTCTTTGGTGGTGGAATTTAACCATGAGGTGTTATGTCGAAGCCTATCGGCCTAGGTGGCGCTGGTGGTTATATCACCGTTTATACATCTAGTTTGTCTAATCTACTTTGTTAAATACGTACCACTTGCTTTTGGTGGAGGTGCAAGTTGGATATTCGAAGACTTCTTTGGTGGTGGAATTGATTCATGAGGCTTTATGTCGAAGCCTATCGGCCTAGGTGGCGCTGGTGGTTACATCCCCGTTTAAAAGTCTAATTTGTCTAATCTACTTCTTTAAATACATACCACTTGCTATTGGCAGAGGTCCATTACGGATATTTGACGTCAACCTGGGAGGTGGGATTAACCCCTGCTGCCTTTGCCCCGTACTGAATCCTATCAGTCGAGATGACGCATTTGCCCGTTTAAAAAGGTTAATTTAAGTGATCCACCCTTGATACCTACCACTCGACTTCGACGGATACGAGGTATCCTGGGGTCTCGGTTTCGGGTCGGATCCTATTGGACGAGACGGGGGCGCAGGCGCCGGTGACGGCCTAGATGTTGGTCTAGGCGGCGATGGTCTGGACACCGATGGTCTGGACACCGATGGCCTGGACACCGATGGTCTGGACACCGATGGTCTGGACACCGATGATCTAGATGGTGACGATCGTGAGTAGGCTGCGAAAATGTTTGACAAAGTAATAGCATGATTTACAATAAGTGCCTTTTATTTAAGATTTTATTATGTTTCACTAACCCCGTCACAAAATTCTCTTAAAGGGGAACTCTTATACGCCCACGGTCGACTAGGTCATCAGTGCGAATATGCTAGGTTTTTGCCTTTTTAAGACCAAAACACGTATGCATGAACTGTGTGCCCAAGTGTGGGGTAGTGTTTATATTGTATATATTATTTTTATTACGGCTTATATCCTCAGTCTTTGATCACTTTTCTTAACCCTTTTCTGCTTGATTTGCCTCTTAAATAATGTTCTAGTCATACTTTTTCTTTCCTGTCAATGTGACCAAAGAAACAATGCGACGACAGTAAGAGCGAGAAAAACAATGTTAATGTCATAAATAAACGAAGTGATTTTCCGCCTTTAAAAAATTAACAAAGGTGATGTTACAACGGAAGCTTCACGTATTTCTAAATGGTGGGAAATATAGAGAGGAAAATTGTATATTTGGATGAAATTACACCCTGTATATGGGCTAAATAATTCTCGTCAGGTGATGGACCCTACTTAACACTTTTTGAAACAATTTTAAGAGATTATAGTTACAGTGCGCTCAAAACATTTATCGATTTCGATCATGATTCAGCGCCGGGCTTAATACGCCATAAACCCCGATTTAGACATCCCATGTTTATAAACATCTCTATATCACGACACGTATGTCATAACAGCACTTAAAGTTTAGTTATGTGCCAATGAAGAAGCAGATAGTTTCGCATGTACAATTGTAATATAAACACTTCGACGTTTAAATGGTAATTGCTGGTCACGATTCAGATAATTTCTGATACACTCATCGTTTTAAACACTAGCGGGTTTTTATGGGGCCTAATTGGTTTAGGAATAAATTAATTGAATGAATGACCTTCTATAAGTAGATTTCGGCGTTAGTTTATTAGCTAATCCTCATTTTAAATCCATCTTTCGATTTAGATAGGTAGTTAGTCTTATTGTTTAAATTGATAAATATATACAACACGAAAATCACGGTAATAAAACAAACCAGCACAAACAACTTTCTATAATTCGTGCGGTCCAAGCGCTGGCCTTGATGCGAATCAACGTTCATTACGTGAAGAAAAATCAATTACAAATCATAATTATCCTACTTGTTACTTACAATGGGAGGGCCTGGATCTGCTACCCCCGTAGCGTCCGCATTCCGCCAATGACAGCAAAAATATCACAAGGAGAGTCTTTAGAATCATCGTCGATACTGCCGCCTACGGGAACGTTTCGACGGCAATTAAATCATCTTCGGCCACACAAACAATCCGGAGGTTATCGTCGCGGGCGATAAAGCAGAATACTGGAAACTTGACCACCTAATCTTATCTGACGCGTCGTACACAGTGCGTATACGCTGGCCGACAACATTACGGAGGAATAAGAATTGTACGTTCATCGATTTCGTAGTAACCATGACGTGTCGACTGTTTCATGATAGAGAGTAATTGCACGGCACAGGTATTCGAATTAGCTTTTTGTTTCGCGCGAGAAGTGGTTCACGCCGTATAATTTAATCGTCACATGTGAATGAAACTACGCTATTTTCATTATTAACTACCAAAGAATTCACTATTTACTGTAGAGAAAATGGACAATTTTGAGAAGTTTTGTTTATCCCTCTTAGGAATTGAATAATATTCAATAGCGTCATGTCAGGTACCGAAATCCTGTGATAAACCTTTGACATCAACAGTTAACGTTTAACAGCAGTTATAGAACGTTTTAAGATCTATAAAAAATCTGTATAACTTTTCTGCATCGGATCGACAACCAAGGGATTATGAATTTTTATTTAATTTGACACTTTTACTTAAACTATTCTTGTATCGTTTTCCTTCGAATTATTTAAAAAATTCCCCTCCTATCATATCCACAATTTTAATTACAACCCTACACCATGTAGGCTGTTGACCATGTCGAAAAATACTGGGGTGAAAGGAACAATTGCGTACAAGCAGTTTTATTGTTTCATATGCTTAATTGGTGTATAAAGAAGGTAAAACTGCAGGGTGCAAACAAATTTAGGGGTGCGTTTTACAGGGACCCTGTAATATGAGATCGAAAAATGGATAGTAAAGTCAAGCGAACAAGGGAACGCGAAGTGAGAGAGGTAGCAGAAAGAGGGAGATGTAAAGAGAAGGAGTTACAATCGAAATTATCCCATTGAAGACGCTATGATTTGTCCTATACGGTTGAAATAATTCACCTTTTATTGTTAGTTAGTTTGCTACACATAAAAGTGTTATAAAAAGTTAACCTAAAGTGCGTAAGCTTACCATCGATTATCGAGCCCCCTGAGTATACACTGTATTTGTACAGTAGCTTCCGAATAAACACTTGAAACTATTCCTAGTTCAAGAGCAACTTAATTTTATACCCGCGTTGAAAGAGATAAACGTGTAAATCCATAAAAATCACTTGTAGATTTAGAACATTTATAAATACTTTCCCGATCGGCGGAGTAGAATTAAAAACATTGGATAAACACTCGTTTTATTACCCTCCGGGATAAAAGAAAAATAACTGCAATTTTTCGGATAATAAATTTTAGAAGGAAAACCATATTTTATGTTTGATGGAAAATTGTTTTTGTTTAGATTCTACGTGCATAAATTCAAGACGTGTTAGTTCCACGGATTATTGGAACTTTTTGAAAATGTTTCATCGCCTCTATCTCCTTTAATACTGGTCCTATCGCCATGAAACTAAGCGCGTTGTAATCAGCGCCCCCTTTTCCATAAAAATATACCAACAAAGGTACTGTTCCTTGACTTTGATTTTTTTTGAAAAAGTTCAAGGGGGGGGGGGGGTCGTGGAAATTTTCCAAAATCTTTCATCGCCTTTATCTCGGTAAATATTCGTCGTATCGCCATGAAACTACCTATTAACTACTACAGGTCTTTACCCGTTTCTAAATATTTAGTACACAAAATCGTATACAAGTAGTTAAGTAATTGTTCCCAGTAACTAGTAAGTGTAAGGATGATTGCGAATTAACGTATTATCCTTCATTCGTTCAAGAAAAATGTACCCGATGCGTCATTATGAACAGGTAAAAATAGGGTCAGTAACTGAGTGATTACCACAAAATCTTGACGTCACTTTAGAAAAATCTATAAATTGTCACCTTATGATTAATAATATGTAGTCTGTGAGTGACTGTACTAGTGTGCTTTGTATGGGTAAAAGATTTTACAGAGTATTTGTTTTATTTCAGTTCTGTTCGTCAATTTTGACTTTAAACGATTTTTATTTCCTCATTTTTTTAATAACCGGTGCGTAATGGAATCGGAAGGGGGCAAGATTACGATACTGAATGGGGTGAATTATTTGGGGTTTTCAAAATTTATACCACCATTTTATGCGTCATATGTGGGTAAAGTTTAGTAAAATTCAAAAAATATAACATTCGGCGACATTATCAAAAACAGCATCAGGATTTTTATAGAGATTTTCCATTAGATAGGGCGTCACGATCCAGAGAAGCCTGGATACCAGAGAGCCTGGAAAAGTGTGAAGGGAAAATGACATAAATAGACCCAACCTAGTGCTTTGTTTTTTAATTTAACGACATAAATTTATTTTGAAACATAACGTTACCTATACCTTTCATTAATCACTCATATATAAAAGACGTTAGAATTACTAGTTACTAGTTAATATAACGTTTTGTATATCCGAAGAAATTACCTCCACGCTAATATCTTTTGTAGTTTTTTAAACAACGGTTACATCGAAACTCGCTCCTGTGAGAAATCATTGTAATGTTCTCTTCTGGGATCTATTTTCTGAAAAAACTTTCAGCTCGAAAGACTAATGTCTTCGTCCCGAAAGAAAAAGTGCAAGAAATCATGGGAAAAGCGGCGTTAAATAATGAAAACCGGGAGAAAAGTTCACTTGTGGAATTAATTCCGACATTTAAATTTAACGATAGCAGCAACGTTAATCAGTACCCAAGAAAGGATCGAATTTAAATGAACTTTTTAATTAATACAACCGAAACGAAAGACTAAAATTCATTACGCCGCCCCGTCATTATATTAATAGCGAATCGTTAATGTGTTATCGAGCCTTTACCATCGTCATTAATTTCAACAAATTTCTTTTCGAGCCGGGAATATTTTCATGTGTGCGTATTTTTTTAGGTGAATTTCGTAAACAGGACATGCACACCACTTGCTCCTACTTTCTGATCGATAAATATATCTAAAATTTCTCGTTTCAGTTACCATGTGATGTTCGCGAAGGGAACTCGCGCGTACACTTCGGCGCGTAAATTTAGAATAATTCGACGCCTCATTGCGCGACCTCATGAGGAAGTCGCCTAAACTGAAATCCGACATGTTCGAGTTCATATTCAGCGGGAGAAAACCTAAGCTGAACCCCTGTAAGAACCCTTCTTTTCTGCACGTACAGGTAAAAAAGTAACACGCTTACTAAAACTCGCAGGGGATTTTACTCCATTCAAGATAAACTCCCGAGGATCAAGCGACCGGTGATCAAAGGACGTAAGGCGGAAGTTAAGTCGTTTCAGTCGAATATCTCAAAAGAACAGGGAAGTTTGTGATTTGATGACTAATTTTATGCGCACGTTGCGATTACTTTTTATTCGAAACGTATGGGACGTTTTTCACGTGTGCTGTGATTGCTGACACGCTATTTCCTATCTAACTTCGATGACTTTTACTTTGCTGAATTAGTTAAACTCCTCGCGTGACTGCTTTTTCAAATCATGATACTAGCGAAAAGTTGTCCTCTCGAAACGTTTCGTTGAATTCTACTTAATTTACTTAACGTTAAAAGATGCGTAAAACTTTAGGGGCTCCCTATAAATAGCGACGTATTTACGTTGTATTTTACAAATGATATTTCAACAGATCATTCGCCGACGTGCCTGCAGTGTATAACATTATAAGTAAAATATTTGAAAATGTACATTTCCACTTCCAGGGACGTACGGCATCCATCGCGCGTTCCAATTTTATACCCCGACAAAAGAAAACAGTTCGCGCGCTAACAGCGATTTTCGCTAAGAGGCTCTACAAATAAACAGCAAAATCAAAACCTTTAATCTTCTCAAGCTTTTGCAATTAACAATCACGAGACTTCGTCCTGTCAGCCGGTCCTAAATCGTATTTTCTTTTCAGGGAGCGGAGATGAGGACCAAAAAGACGACGACGAGGGCGACGGATCCCCCGGTAAGACGGGGGAGAAGGAGACTTGCATCGAAATCCCCCGGACGGAAGTGTCCACGACGTCGTGCCTCTTGGAGAAGCCGCCGATCGATAAGAAAGTTAAGGTGAGTAAAAGTTTCGATGGTCCCGCTAATTAGGGGAGGGAAAGTATGCGAAAAGTGCAGATTTTTCTCGTTGGAATTCTCGTCGTTCTCCTTTGTTTTCCATTGGATACGCTGTTACCTGGAGGACCAGAATTTTCTATAAGGGTTCATTCCCTTAGCCAATATATGCCGGTTTTAGAGCTCCAGTGGCACGCTTTTCACCCTCATCCATCTGCTATATAACGCACAGTCATTG
This sequence comes from Cryptocephalus primarius, assembly GCA_963576515.1. NCBI lineage: Eukaryota > Metazoa > Arthropoda > Insecta > Coleoptera > Chrysomelidae > Cryptocephalus > Cryptocephalus primarius. Next base: position 180,440 of record OY754955.1, on the reverse strand, counting down.
TTCAGGAGATACGACGTGGACGTATTGGAATTTCGAGTAATATTTCGTTACGTGACTTATAGAGCATTTTATGAATCCCTCGTGAGTTAATTTAATACCATAGTTACCCAATGCCTTCGGGGGTGTCCTTTCGTAACAGCCAACTTACGGTTAATTTTTCTAATGGGTTGAATTTGCAACGTACGCCAGACCATTGAGATTTAAGTTAAATAATTTTTGAAGGGTTTATTAGAAAAGGTATGCGATTCGTGATTAATAATAATTTCATTCACTAATGGAGGCTGTTTTCGAAACATTCAAAACTTCAAAAAACAACCAACTAAAAGCAAACAACGTAATATAATGCCGATTGCATGTACAAACATTATTTATCGTCGTATACATATAATACTCAAAACACGAATATACGCGACCATCCTACATCGCTCCCATCCAATTTAACATAATTGGTCATGGATATTGTCGTCACCCCTTTTGACCATGTCAAAGTAGAGAAAGAGAAAACTAATCGGTTCCCCCTCCATCCGACAGAGACACAGCATACATGGGATGATGGAAGAGGAGAACGTCATAAGACCACACCAGGAGATCGCACAGCTCACGCTCGACGAGAAAAAGTTTCTGCTCGCCGTCGAGAGGGGAGATGTCGCATCGACGAGGCGGTAAGTAGGTTTTTCCCTTGATTTTCTTGTCACTCGAAGAGATAGTGCGTTTCGAATTGCTTTCCTCGTTTCGCCATTAGGGAGCTTTAAAATTCTCCACGTTTGGGTAAGCAGTAGTGGACACCGAGGCTTTCCTTTTGTGTCTGAATGTTAAAAAGTAAATGCAACTTCAAAAAACCTACGTATTGGTCCCAGGAAATCCAAAGCTAGTCAGTTAATTTCGATACTATTGCTCGTAAAAGAAAGCTAACTATGGCGTCATCTATTCCAGAAAATTATGTTACTAATTTGTCTCAATTTTCGATAATGACAAGGGTATGAGGCTTACTATCATATTTACGGCAATCTAAGAAATAATATTTTGAATTTCGTCAACTTGTAAAGAGTAGGCTTGTTTTAGCAACAGGCAAAGTCTGTTCTAGTCCTTCAATAACTTCGTCTATATCTACCATGAGTCAATTTTGAAGGGAAAGTTTAATATCGTATGTATACCGCAGGAAATGGCAAGTTCGACTTACAATAATGGAGAAACTTCACCACACCCCTTCGATTTTCTTTCTTGCTTCATCCTTCTTAACTTAGCTTATCAGGCGATATGGTACTTAACCGGGTTACTTAGATTTCTGCGATTTTCTCCTCGTCTCAGGCTGCTGCCTATTCTTACAAACGTTCGGAACTTTCAATTCTTAGGGACCCATTTTATGCGATTTTTGTGGTTGTAATTGTTTGGCTATCCTAATGTGACTGCGCCAATTTTATTCTTAATTTTTAAGAATACACAAGAAACCATACTGAGCTTTTAATATATTCTCTACGAACGCTACTACAATTAAGTGGTGTAATTATTGTACATTTGTGTATGATAAGGTCAGTTGAGTAATTACCACGTATTGGGTTTAATTCATATACTCACAAAATTGATATGTTAAGTACGAAGGATCTTAAGTAACTGTCGAAAAAAATTGTTAAGGCTCGAGGGAAGGAAAAAGAGTAGCTAGGCTTTACGAGGTGAAAGTGGACGTCGATCCCGACAATCCAGATTTCTTAGAAGAGAAAACCTCCTGAAGTTAAAAGTGAAACTTTCTCCCTACAACAATAGCATTAAAGAATTGAGCAAATTGAGAAAAAAACAAGAGCAACTGTCGAGAAAGTTCACATGTGTGAAGGGCTGAAAGTACGGAGCTTGGCCAACAAAGGAAGCTATTTACAATACAATTTCTACAATATCCAAAATATCATTTCTACCGAAAGATCGTTTAACTCAGCGAAAAGTCATTCTATCTATTATCGCTTAAGTGTCGGAATTTGAATCGATACGCTGTACAATTTTCTGAATCAATTCGCAGAGTATCTTTTACGTAAGGAGCTACGAAATGTTCCACTGAGTCCCATGGCACGTATCAACTATTTCTGGGCAAACGCGGCACTTCACGATCTAATCAGGGAGTTTCCGTGAACGGTAATGGACATCAGTTAACAGGCGTTCCATTATCCTCCGGGGGACCGGTCCACCTACGTCACCAACGTGACAAGAAACTTAAATCTTCCCCATCCGATTCCGCGTCAGCTCTCCCCCATGCCACGACTTCGGGTTAAAGCGAGAATGGGTGAAAATTCCCAAAAAGTTTCATCTCAATCGATTTACATGCAAACGTTTCGTAGCAAAGGAGTCAATTGTCTTGAGTGCATCGTAGTGCAAACTGTCAACTTTGCCTCAATATCGTTCATCTTCCATTCCCACTGCTAAGTGCACTTAAGGTTAATACTGCATTTTATTATTCAACAATAAACCTTCGTCAATTGACGCTTACTTAGCAGCTAAAAGCGAAACTTTCCACGGGAACCACCACAGTTTTGATGAAAGATCATTTCGTTTAAGATAAGGGGAACGTTTTGCTTCTCGCTTTTGATTTTCAAGTCGGTTCGTTTATCAAGATGGCGCTTCGTATTCGAAAGGCGAAGTGGTGAATACTCTTGTCACTAAACTCGGCAAGTTTATGTTTGAGAATATTTAATAAATTTTGATTTTTATATCATTTGATGTTGATGTTCGTTTTGATGTTTATATGCCCATTTTCTATCCTTAGCGTCAATTGTTTTACTAAGATTTTACTCTCAGGATTTATCAACATATTTTAAGGCCGATAACAATATAATTATTTAATAACTTTGTCCTAATGTCACTACCAGGATCATCAATACAAAAGTAATGTCGTCAGTGGGCGCCTTCGCCATTTCGTATAAGCCATTGGTGGATGTGCTAAGTTCTTTGACTTATGGCTTTTCTGGGTATTTTTAAAATGCCTTATCATCCATTATATAACCGATGAAGAGAGGTCTTAATAAGAATATGGACCCATTTGCAATGAAGAAACTTAACCCGAAATATTTAGACCATGTAATGAAAAATCCTGAGAGGTAGTTCATTGCGCGTACTTTCCTAAAATTTAAAAAACATGTAGGTTATTCCAAAATGAAGACATTTTAAATGAATGTTAACCATAAAAAAATAAGCGCTATGTATTGTAGACTAATTACAGCGCATTTCCCATCGAAGATATGAAATCGATTCCATTCCTTTTCATTCTATTTGAAAATTTTATTCAAATTCGAATCAGCGTAGTAAACTGATAACGACCTTATAAACGAAAGCCCTTCTTCGAATTTCTGAGATATTACAAGCTGTCCGTAACATAAAAATGAAGGGATATTATCGTAAAACGATTGAATCGCGCGTGTTAAAATATCGATATCTGAGATAGTTATTGAAATTTTGCTAAGGGGAAAAAGTAAATTGTTATACATCCCGTCATTACAAAGTCCGAGATAACGGAAACATATATAAACGAATTGGATTTCATTAAACAAGAGGAGGCGCCGCAATAAATCGATCATTTCGAATTCGATCCAATCACCTCCCGTCGAGTTCGATTTGATTAGAAACACGTCACTGGGGGACGGAATTACTCTTTCGTACTTAATTCCACATGAAAGATTTACCGCTACTTCACGAGTTCCCTCTATTAGAAGTACTAATTGTCTCCTGATCGCCGTTCTCGCTATTCCCTTGGTATGCAAAGTATGGGTATAAATTTTCTGATTCGTAAGAGGAAAAGAGGAGGACGGAGAGAAACCGAGCGAGGTTTCGTTGCATGTCGTCCTCAAGATTTACCTAATAAGCTGCAAGATTGATAGTTCTCGGGGTAGAGCGACAGCTAAAAGAAAACGCCATTATGGCGGAGTTTTAGAGTGTTGCCGGATCGTTTGTCACTTTCGGTAACGAAACTACTTTGAATACGTGACTAGGATCGTTTTGCGATCAAAAAATCGAACAGCAGGGATAGTAGTCCGGTAGATATGATATCCTTAATGAGGACGGTCTTAAGGGAGTTGAAACTTGGGACGTTTGAATATTTTCCAAGCAGTTAATATACGTGAAGATTGTATTGATTTCTATAATTTCTATATTTTTGGTTTGTAGCATGCTCCAGAGAGCAGAAGAGACGGCCTACATAAACATCAACTGCGTGGACCCTCTGGGCAGGAGCGCCCTGTTGATGGCCATCGACAACGAGAACCTGGAGATGGTCGAGCTCCTCATCGAGCATAAAGTCGAGACTAAGGACGCCCTGTTGCACGCCATCTCAGAGGAGTTCGTGGAAGCAGTCGAGGTCCTGCTGGAGCACGAGGAGACGATCCATCGCAAGGGGCAACCACACGTAAGTAATGGGAGCGCTAAAAATGAGGATTATGAGGGGGGATTCGAGGTGTTTCGATCATTCATTTCAATTAGAGTTATTATATTTATTTATGCGTTTATTTGTTGATTTTATAAATAGTAGTTGAGTTGGAAGTTTCAACTTCGTAACGTCATCTCTTGTCATTTTCTAAATATTGTTACGTCCATGGCCCTAGGAGAGAACCCTCGGCTTAAGGGTGCGCTTGGGGGTCAGCTCAGAGCATGGATGTCAAGCAAAGAAAAACTATCAAAAAATGTGCGTTTTTATTGCGGAAGAGAAAGGTGACCATAAAAATTATTTGCATGAGCCCTATGGGGTGCGTCAAACAAGTTTCATACGACCACAGCCCTAGCCATGGGGGTGAATAAAATCAAGTTTTGCAAAGAAAATATCAGTTTCCATAGAATCTGACGTAAAAAATTTAGAAAAGTACAAGTGTTATATGATGGTTTATTTTATTTACTTACTTTTGAATACCAAGAAAGGCTTTAAATTTGGTCTACTTTAATACATTTTAGGCTGAGTATCTTCATTTCTCTACCCATTTGATATCTTAAACACAATATTTTCTCCATTATGTTTGAGTAGAAGCAATAGAGGGAACTATTCGCGATGGTTTACAAGTTATTTGCAAAAATATCTCTATAAAACGTTCATTCCTGTTTTATATTAAATATTAACTAGCGACTGTGATTTGAGTTGCCACAAGGGTTAATTTACGTTTTCAACCGTCGCCAAAACTCATTAAGTTAAGGTGTGCTACACGACACTTCGAATAAATTAATTCGGAAACATAGCTTAGTGAAGACAAAACACTAGGTGTTTATTTACTTACCGTGTGATAGATCATCCCATGAGAATGAGTCGCGTCATCCTCTCGAGTTGCAGCTTGACTGTATTATTAAACAATGTGATTAATCATACCCCACGTTGTATGAATTTCAATGACAAATCTTTGTTGTTTGAGAATAAACTCGAAGTACGAAGATAAACCCCCTTTTTACAATATAGAGTAAATATTTACAAATTCAATTTATGTCTTGCTTCAATGATGTTTCGAATACAACTGCTTCCTTTGCGGAGGAATTTTCTCCTTCCCAAATGTCATGAAGTGGTAAAGGGAGTGTTCCTATTTACACTTGTATTTTTGAGACCTGCACGGGTCAGATAGACTGATCAAATAAAGCTTGGCAAATGAGAGGTATCATTACTACGGGATTTTGGAAATTTCTGAGTTACGACATAAATGTTAGTCGAATGTGGGAGTCTTGAAGATATGTTTTTTCTCGTTTAAATAGAAAATTTTCAATAGTATCGAATGCTTGAAGATTTTTGCCTCTCATTCAAATTCATTCATTTTTACTGTTGGAATCTCAACTGTTGTTTGGATAAATATCCCAATGTTGTATGAGAACATTATTCAATTAATAACATCCTTTCGGTTTATTAGTATTGCAATCTTGTTGCTCGTATGGCCGTCTGCCAATGAATTCGTTTAATTTAGGCGCATCGTGGGTTTTACATGCAAACATTTTTGCATATGAGACGTTGCTTTGTGCTTTCATGTTCCCATTGATTCTTATTACGTACTTCCTCGTGTATTACCGATGTAGTTTTTCTCGTGCCAAAACTTGTATACGTAGCATATAATATTTATAATTCAACATTTTTTCGTACGATAGATCGTTATTTCGCCCCCAAGACGCCGGAGGTAAAATTCCATATTTCGTAAACGTGTTGTAACTCACCAGTTCCCGTTCCTATCTCGGTTAATCTCATGTAAATTTCCCCTCGGTGCCACGCGCACTTTTCTTTAAATTTATAAAATCCCCTTTGTCGCGAGAGGCTCTGCTCACTTAATAATATTTCCCCCCCGGATGGTTCTTGCAGAGCTGGGAGGCCCTTCCTCCGGACACGGCCACCTTCACCCCCGACATAACGCCGCTCATTTTGTCAGCGCACCGTGACAACTACGAGATCATCAAGATCCTTTTAGATAGGGGAGCCACTCTGCCGATGCCGCACGACGTCAGGTAAGCCCTTTTTAATGGATTCCTTTCTGTTCTTTACACGGGAGGGACTCCCCTCGTTCCCAGGCCAGGAAACAAGGAAGGGACCAAAATTTTGTTTGCTCCATCAAATATGCTAAATTGTATATTATTTTCGAATGGAAATTGGTGAACAGAAATTGAAAAATTAGCTGGAATTTTAGACGCTTTTCATAGACATTTCGTTGCCATTAGTTACTAACCCAACGAAACAAAACCTACTTCTTCAAAAAATGGGCTTAGACTGCGTGGTCAATGCACACGAACAATGGCAATGATTAGCTATCCTTTTTATCTTATAGATCACACTCTCGAGGTGTTTTGGATTCTTATCAATAGTATCGGTACAAATATATTCTCGTGTCATTATACAATTGGTAATTGGATTGAGATTTATTCGTTTGAAAGACTGTAACAATCAATAGCTGTATCAAGAGATATGAGACCATAGCCAAGCAGATTAGTATTTTATTATCTCTGGATCTGGAAGTTGAAGAGGATGTATAAAAGACACTGCAGCTAGTCCCCATTGGTCCCTTTGTGCTTCCTCCTTGGACTATCAGGCCTGAGGTTTCCGCCTATTCCAATTCGATGAAAATGCCAGCGATAGTACCCAGGAGGAGCTGTTTTCGCGGGTTGGCCATCATTCTCCCAAGATGGATTCCCTTAGGACAAACACGCCGTTATATTAGCAAAGCAAATGCTGCGCCGTCTAGTCTTCATACGCACACGGTCTGCACAGAGGTGTATCTCTTAGTTTTATTTGATGGAGATGTTTCCTTAGTTGGCACTATCCAGTTAAAACTCCCACAGTGAGTGAGCCTGGGTATAGCCATATAACTCTTAGCTAGTTCTTCGTTGGGATAGAATAGAAGTTCCTTGGTGAGTTTGAAGCTTGTTGCCTCATCCAATCTTGATTTAAAATCTGATAGGGTGATTTCTTTGATCATTTTTGTCAAGGTAGTGGAGACAGTCTGCTTTGTAGTTGCCTGCACACTAAGTATGCCCTTTGAGCCAGGAAATTATTGCAAAATCTCAATAGAATTGAGCAAGCAACCTCTTGCCATATGTTACGACCTTTCTACTCGTTTGGAAAGGTTTCAGTTTTGAATTGCCAGATTTGACCTAAACAGGTGGACTGATAAGGGAAGTTACACTGCTCAACAGTGAAGTGGATATTAGAAAAATATTTAAATTAGATCCGCTCGAATAAAGGGCATTAAAGAAAGATTATCGTTTTCAGCCCTCCCTAAGTCGATAACGTCCTGTTTTTTTTTTAATATCTGGAAAAAAGGGAGAGAGAAACCGGTATAATCGGAAATTAAAATCTAGCGTCGAGGGGAAATCGTTCCTCTCGCGTCCCGTAAAAACCACGCGTTAATAAATAAATCGGGGACATGTCGGAAGCGACATTTAAAGCGTAATGTCAACAACCCGAAGACCTTTTAAGGGTTTTAACTCCAGCTCGATGAGGCGAGGGAGGCTCAGGAAGGGTATCAAAAAATTGATTTATTCCTTGTTAAACACTTAATCCCGAAAATTTTGACCCGTCTCTTGGACGTTACAGGTGCGGATGCGATGAGTGCGTCACATCTCGCATGGAGGACTCCCTCAGACACTCGAGGAGCCGCATAAACGCTTACAGGGCGCTGGCCTCTCCTTCGCTGATAGCCCTCTCCTCCAAGGATCCAATTCTCACGGCTTTCGAACTCTCCTGGGAGCTGCGCAGGTGAGGCCCTTGCTTTCATCTCGAAAGATACACATACAACACGTACGTACACACGAACGCTGCCGACTTGGCCGTGTTCTCTTTCAAAACACCGGGCGGTATTGTAGTGCTTTCATCTATGGGATTAATCGAGTTATTTCAAAAAATATGTATTGTTGTAATGAAGTGAATTAGGGGATAAGAAGCAAATTTTCATCGACTCCTTAGTCCTTCGTTTCAGCACGTTTTTAACGCTCCTTTAGTGCCTATGGGCTTTTTAATGGTAGATCAGCTAGAGCACTTTTTAAAACAAAAGAAAAATGCCCATTGAACTTATCTCACAACTTTGGTCGGTAAAATATTAAAAATATACGAGCCCGTGCTCGTTTTAAAATTTTTATGAAAACTAAAATTTTTCACTGGAGATTTTTCGCCGACGAAATATTTTTAAGAAGGTGCATAAACCGTAATAGGCAGTTTTTGGGGTTTAAGCGCGTGCTTTATGATGGCTTCGAATAGCTAATGCCGCAATAATCTGGCATCTCCGATTTTTTAACCATAAAACTGCTGCACTTTATGGAACAATAATGACGCCTCCGTCGTGGCTTCGATTAAACCGTCGTGAAGAAAAGCATTTCCGGGTGAAAATGAGACAATTTCCTTTAGCTCGTCGATGTGTCCTCCGGTAATTGTCTCATGTAAAAAGACCTCTTAAAGAAACAAGAATTTGTTTCATAAACGTAATCGCCGCAAGTAATAGAAAGGGGGAATTTTTAAACTGCGGAATGCGAATTAGGGAAACACCGCAGCTATTATATTTAGGGAAGCTGAGGTAACGTTTCCCGGGAAATTTTTGCCTTTTTGGCGATGCGGCTTACAAATTGCACTGATTACCGGCGAACTGATTAATAGGACCGATTAATATCCGGAGGGATAACGATGGAATATGCTGGTTGTAATTTCTGGACGCCGTGTCGTCCGAATCGTGGCCGTCGGTAATTAATACGCTTCAAATCGTTTATTTTTAGGGAAAAGGCATATCTGCTCGGGTTATAAATGAAATTTAAAAACAAACAAGACAGCAGCACTGAGGAAAACTTGAAGACAAAATAGGAGAAAGTTTACCCTTTAAATAGGGATTATCACTAATGGCAATGGGGGAGATTGGTTCCTTTTTGAAGTAAATATTGACAAAAAATACTATATTATTGTTTATCGTTACTGATTACAATAGTGCTACACATTATAGTTTAACGAACGGTAAATAATTTAGAGAGTGGAAGAAAATCCATTTTAACAATTAAAATTTAAACACAATAAACATGAAACTTTCTCATATGAGACACTCTTATATTGAGATTAGCTTTTCTGGCGGTTTTCAGGTCGTCTAAGTCCAAATATTACATTTTTGAAGACTGTATGTATGTATACAGTGTGCAAGAAAATCTAACATATATGGAAAGAGCGATAAAGTGAGCAAATGCCAGAGAGACCTGCAAACGTGAAATTCGCGTTAGAAAAAGGTGACGCTATTGGATTTTCTCCCACTTTAAAAATACCTTTTTCTCTTTTATGTACCTGTCAAAATTGAAGAATGTTCTCAGTAGTATTAGAAGATCCGATTCAAAAAACAGGGTATGTAATGCCGAAAAACGAAGGCAAGACAATATAAGGTTGCCAATTGTACAAGAGAGGATGCAGTATGAAGAGGAAGAGCCAAAGAGCAGCTAGAGTGAGTGAAGAGTCCAAATTTAAAGTTGCCATCAAATTTTGGCTCTTATTGGACTTGTAACTCTCAAAGCTGTAGAATGAATTAAAATTTTTCTTTGATGTCAACTTGGTTACTTTTTTGAAAAAGGGGGATAAGTGAAGGGATAGTTTGAATAGCGTAATAGCGTTTGGGCGAAATCAATAACACAAACTTATGGCTTCCACCCTTAAATTGTAGTAGCTAATCGATTTATAATCTGGGAGCTAGATGATAAGTTAGGGCTTTTCTCGTATTGTGGTAACTAATGAATTGTTAACTCTGGCAGTTGTACACGTGTACAAGAGGTCGCTTAAATCAATTTAAAGTGCACAAGTAAAGTGGGTAGTAAATGTTCCGAAGGGTAGTTTTAACGGCTTTTGCCCCTGGAAATCTCTCCCGACAAAAGGCAGTCACACAATAAAACGACCCTCCGCCCGATTGTAAAACTATCTTCCGCCTCGGTACCGTATATATTTGCATGTACTTGTTCCAGGTTAAGTTTTATGGAGCACGAATTTAAGAGTGAATATCAAGAACTTCGAAAACAGTGTCAAGACTTCGCCACCGCCTTATTAGACCATACGCGTAGCTCTTATGAACTGGAAGTGCTTTTGAACCACGACCCGACAGGGCCGGCCTTCGAACACGGCGACAGGATGCACTTGAACAGGCTGAAGTTGGCGATAAAGTTGAGGCAGAAAAAGGTGAGAGAAAGTCCCCAGGATTTGAAATCCTGTAATTTCTACGCGAGATTTAATCGCCTAGCCGAAGGTTCGATACATCGTTTCCATGTTGAACTCGCCCTATCTCGAACGCCGGTAACGTGATAGCCGCTATTATCTGCGAAAGGACGAACGGTCCCTACGTGCCGAAATCCTGTGATTAGCGACCATGGCCATGCTGTAATTTCCTTCGATTTGAAACAGATAAGCCGGGAATTTATGACGTACACGACCAACTTTTTGCTGCGCCGCCTTTCAGGTTCTGCCGTGATTTATACTAACGTAAACTTATGTTGCATCTTCGGATTAGTGCCAGAACAAATATTTATACTATATTTGACCCGGCGGAGATGTGCTGCGGCATGCTACGAAGGTTTAGTCGTATTTGGATTGTATACTAAGAGTTGCGTTGTGGAGTTAATTAAAATGTAACGTGCGATCTGAAAGCTGGTGGCTTGTGGGGTTCAACTTCACAGAGTTGTGATCACAACGTTTTTAAACGAAGTGTCAAAGGCACGAATGCTGGTCATATTAAAAGTTTTGTCCCCAGAGTGCACAACTAGTGAGTAAAATAGGCAATTTCATGTAGCGCGTTTGTTAATCAGTTGTGTATCTCGAGTGATATAACTCTGTAATGTCATAACCAGCATTTTTTCTTTTTGGGAACGATACGGTTGGCACTAAATTCCATGGGTTTGGCGAATTCTCCTGCATGGCTCATCTTTGTAAAAGGCGGGTTTCCATGACTCTAATGATTTTCCCGACTTTTCTTACATTTTCCAGCATTCTTTCGAAACACTCGTAGGAAAATGCCTTCCTTATATTTTCATTGTAATAAAGCTGATCCGATTCAACTAAATGGGTAATGACATCACCAAGACAACCATGTCCATACTACGCTCTTATTAATTGCCTAAATTGCATGAACATTAACGTTATTAGCAGGTCATTAAGGATAGTGTCGAGCTGTTTTCAGCATATTCTGAATTATAAACGGTTTCAAAAACGGTTTTAAACTTTTAAAAGAACATACCGAACTCCCCAAACGTTACCTACTTTGCCCAATTCGTTTGGCAACTCGAGTCCCTCAATGGCGACGCATACGTCACAAGTCCCCGTTGAAATCAAACGGCGTATCTGGAGCGAAGGAACTTTCTCCGTTTGCCGTATCCCGCTGCGAGACCCTTTCGTCCGAACGGGCACTTCATCCCGTCGTAAATCCCCCTCCCCCTCTCGACGCGCAATTATAATTTATTTTTACTCTCATTTATGGCTAGCGTGTATGTTTTTCGTTCGCAGTTCGTAGCACATTCCAATGTTCAGCAGCTCCTGGCGTCCATCTGGTACGAGGGGCTGCCGGGATTCCGGAGGAAAAATATGCTCCTGCAGGCGCTGGAGATAGTCAGGATCGGCATCCTGTTCCCGTTCTTCTCCATCGCTTACATCCTGGCGCCGCATTCGGTCATCGGTCAGACGATGCGGAAGCCCTTTATCAAGTTCATATGTCATTCCGCCTCGTATTTTTTATTTCTATGTGAGTATGGGGATTACAGAGATAAGTAAGTAGGCTTACAGCTTAATAAAGGTTGTTACTTATGAAGAAATTTGCAACAAAGTAAAGTCAATGCGCTCCATTTAGGATCTTATTTATTCTGATCTCTGGAGACAATCGATCAGCCAATACCCGTGTTTCTGTGGTGGTGGAAAATTTTGTGTAAATGGCTAAAATGGATTTCTCATCCATTTTAACAGGCTACTTAAACTGAGAGGAAACAAACGTATGCAGCTCTAATTTATTGGCAACTTCTCCTTCCGAAAACGACTCTATTATAATAAATATTAATATAACTAAGGCTGGGTAAATATGCGGTAAAAATTGGTCATTACATGCACTTTCTATGCCGTAAAAAATAGCTATTTTATGGAACTAAATATGCTGTATAGCTCTAAAATATGCCTTGAAATATGGATGTTGTGGTGTCTTAAACTTGTAAAGCTCGTACATGATGTTATGTTGCTTATTTTTTATTGCTGCGAAAAAAGCTCTTCTGGTAGATTCTGGTAGAGGATTTTGTTCATCTAATTCTTTTAAAATTATTGGAATTCTGCTAAAATTAACTGTAATAAAATTTAAATGAATAATTCATTCAGATTTTTCAAAAATTTGTTTACAATCTGCTATACATTGACTAGGAGTTGCATCAAAACTTTGAATTACATTTGTGAATTTTCCAATATGCTCAGCATAAAACAATGCTGCCTCAATCCATGTTCCCCGTCTAATTAGGATAGGTTATGGTAGAAGAGGGTTGGGCTTTAGGAATTTGCAACAAAAATGACGAAAATATGTTTAGATATGCTCTCTCACGTTAAATTATGGAACCTGTATGCTCTTATGCTGTAAAACTCCAAAATATGTAAAATATGCTATTTAAAGTTTAGTTTTTTTAACTGAAAAAGTCAGGTAACACGTAAATATATCATTTTTATCTAAATGTACCCATAAATAAAAAATATTCCATTATGCTTTTGCCCAGCCTTACTTATAACCTGAAATAACCTACGACACACACCAAAAATATTCTTCAATTACCTTCTTGTTATAATAGTACTTTAAATAACAAGTACGCTCCTTTTTGCAAAAATTTATACGTTGCGATTGTTCTCTACATTCGTAAAAATTACTCATCGCGCTGAGTAGATATTAAAGATGTATCCTATAGAGTTTCGACATATTTCGGATAAAACTTTAACGTCGCTATTTAAAAAATCTAATATCAAAGTGTAGTCATTAGGACCATTTGATATTACAAACTCAACGTCGCCGTTAAATTTTCTACTCCGATAAAAATTAACAATTTGTAACTTATAATGCATTTTAACTAGTGGAAACAAACGACAATTTTTCATGCCGAACGATCTATTAAAATCACGAATTAGTTTTCATCTCCTCTTTAACTTTATGATCCAATTAAAAAGTCATCAAACTTTACGTCTAATTTTCCATCACCATAAAAATCGCTGCTTCGGATATTTCCGCACGATTTCCTTTCAGTTATGCTTATACTGGCATCACAAAGACAATTTTTGCAATCGATTTTCGGCATGAGGGAAGAGGATGTATCTACTCAACGTGGTGCTAAACCGTCCTTAGTGGAATGGATAATACTTGCATATGTCAGCGGTAAGTTAGAATCCCATTTAATTTTTGTTCGCTTTTGGGGGGGAAATTCAGGCTATCGAACTCTGGAAGACGAGGAACGTTACAATGCATGATTTCGAATGAGTTTGAAAGCGGGAACGTTGCTCCCGTTTTTAATTAAGCAATTTTGTTAAATTCTGCTATCGAGGGTTATCCCGTCTTCCCAGTAATTAACGTAAATTTTATTAGTCGGAAATACGACTGGGGTTGTATTTTATTAACTTCGGAACACAGGATGAGCCCCCCCCCTCCCACATCTCGTTTGTATCGGGTTGTTAAATTTGTCAATTTAAATTAAATTATTCAGGGTTCTTAAGTGAGAACAAACGAGTATCTTCACAATGCTATTATGTTACGGGCCTTAGGTGGCACATCCAAAAATAATTCGATATAGGGTCTTTTGTAATTTCTGACAATGGATTCGAAACGCTTTCCACGTGAATAACTTGCCTGGAGGGTAAAAATTACAGCTTAATTTTGGATTCAATGTATAGAAAATATAAGAATTTTTCACGTTGTCTGTTCCAGGGCTCATCTGGAGCGAAATTAAACAGCTATGGGATGTCGGTTTGGAGGAGTACGTACGAGACATGTGGAATGTTATCGATTTCATTACAAACTCTTTATATGTAGCGACTGTAGCGTTAAGAATCGTATCGATATATCAAGTAAGTCCAATTCGAGTCTAAAACAAAAAGGGTTGTTCGAGTGTAACGAAAATTGGATCAGGTATTCATGGAATATCGTCAAAAGTTTCACCATATAATTTTAAACAATTTCATTTCAATGGAGTATTCACTTGCAGTTCACGGTAAAAAATCATCCATTTGATGTTACTGGAGTTTGTGTCATTATCGGCCGTCACACGTTTACGTTTTGCTCGAATTCCCCCCGTGCGTTCGCTCTCGAATAAACTCGACGACAAACGTAGTTTCCGAACTTCTTGATGAATATTTCATCGTTTCAGGTACAACAGAATCCCGAAATCGCCAAAATAAGGCGAGAAATGTGGGACGCGTGGGATCCTATGCTGATTTCCGAAGGTTTATTCTCGGCGGCAAATATATTTAGGTAAGCTAATAAATATAAATTGAATCGCGGCAAAAAGCGACGTATAATATCGCGCATTATCAGCCCTCCGCGCCGCATCATACAAATCACAAACGAAATTTATTACCCGCCAAACACTGGAAAAAAAACAGAGGAAACCCGGTATAGCGAATACGTACAATAGGGGGGTGTGCTATAAAGGCGCCGAGCTAAATATTTCACGAGCCGTCTGAAACACACAGATTAAATTTGATGTCGAATCACGGGCAGGATGTGTGAGGCCATGAATTCAATTTGACGATCCATCAACGTTTCCTCTCCCTTCAAATACCGTTGGATTGATATGCAATTTCACGATTAAATTCATATCCTCGTACCTACATCACGGCAATTGGCAGAACTGTTCGATGAGGTAAGACTTAATGAATGAGGTGTCGTGTGAATTCCGAGGGGATGTTTAGGGGTGGAATGTATCATTAGCACGGCAATGAAAGAGGGACGGGATTTTGGGGAAGAGGTGTTAATTAGCAAACTTGCTTCATTTGGTTAGTGACGCACGTTTTGGTATCCCGTAAATATGAAATGTGGAGCAGTAGACGCTTCTAATCAAATATAAAGGATTGTAATTACCAAATTATTAACGCATTGGTCACGTTCACAAAAGCTGATTAAAATAGAATTATAACTATCTAATAACGGTATATGTGATGGTTGCGATGCTTTTCTCGAGATCTGAATCCACCTTCGACCAAGTGGCCCTAGTAAAATGGTTCAGGTTCAGACGTAATAAATTCGTAACAAAACTGGGATTACTTATCTAAAACAACAGGGAAAGTTGTACAGTGGAAGTAGACTAAAGGCAGATAGATCGTGTGTTCCGCTCGGTGCAAATTAGGTATACTTTGGGGGAGCTCCTACTATTCGCTAGGTATCGTTATTGATGCCAAAACGGATTCTTAGATGGAATGAATCAAATTAAAATCTGTAAATTATGTATAACGGTAGATTAGGCTAGTTCGAAAAATTTAGGAAGCAAAACAACAAGTTGTACCACCCTGTTGAGCCCAATTAGCAGAAATACGTGTAGGTGTTTACCTCCTCTTGCAATTCAGACAGCTGTTTATAATTTTTCATCTTATAGGTATTAAATCATCATTAGTTTTCTTGCATCTTATGTATATTTCGGGAGTTTCAGTTTAGAATTTCCTGTAGCGTCGTTAGCACCTTTTTCCTTAGGAATACTCTTGTGATATTCATTCCATGCTTAAAGACGAAAATTCTAAATAGCCAAACATGAATTGTTTAAATTTAAAATCAAAAATGTGAGAATCGATGGTAATGGCATTAATCAAAATGGGGGATAAATCTATCTAAAATTTATTTAAATAAATAAGCGCCAATTAACTTGTGTAGTAACGAACGTAATTAATGTAACTTTTGTGGTCATTATTAATTGGATTAAACTTGAGAATCAAGTCATTAGGACGATGGTGCTTTAAAGTTTAATTACACTCATTAGTTGCCAGACTTCTTTTCTCTGTCAAGCCGAAAAGTTTTGTAATCCCGCTGCAGAAAAGATGTCAAGGACGATTAAATAATAACTAAGAAATTGAAATCACAGACAATTCTTCTTATAGCTACGAAATAATTACCACCCTCGAATGTTTCTGCTTATTAAAATTGAACAAGCAAAGGTAAACAATTCTACGAGGGTCAATAAGGGGCGGTAAAGCTCATTATGCCATCAAAAGGGAAAACGCCCTTAGATCAGGCACCGTTACTACGACCCATGCCAAAATCTTAATGAAGGCGTATTAGCTTGATGGTAAATATTTCGTTAGTGATAATTTTTAATAATTTAAAAATAAAATATTGTATTGTTATTGTTAAAAAAATTATTATTATTTTATAATTAGTATTGATATATTAATTATTATTAGTATTGTTAAAAAATTATTGGTAAAGAAAATACTAAGGTATAAAATGGAAGGTGTGTACCATCTTCGAAAGGTTCAGCCCCAGTCTATGAATATTAAAAGTGTTGGAACTAAACTAAGTTCGACAAATAAATGAAATAAAAATATAACTCTTTTGCTATTGCAAATGTATAAATATTGTTAAGCATTATTCTTAAGTAACGTTCATTTTTCTCATTACTAATACTTGTTTATTATTTTGTTGCAGTTCTCTAAAACTAGTGTACATATTCTCCGTAAATCCACATTTGGGGCCATTACAAGTTTCCTTATCCAGGATGGTTATGGATATAATGAAATTTTTCTTTTTATACGTATTAGTGTTATTTGCGTTTTCATGTGGTAAGTGTGCCGAAAGACGTGACATACAAATCGTGTTCCGTCCAGAGGAGATCCCGTATAAAGAGCGATACGGTGCGCACGTGACAAGTTTACTAAAGAGGAAACTTTCACGGCGCACGTGCGGGATCTTCTCTGGAACAATCTCACTTTGTCAGATTCCCAACCACGACGATAATTCTTTAAGGTCTGAATCAATTACTATGGTATTACGCCAACGCGGAAAAGAAGCGGTGTCGCGACGAGACTACGCCTTTCTTCCACAACGAGACTCACTGGAACGCCGGGACCTACAATCAGACCGAGCCTGACTCGAACGCTTGTACGATCTGGAGGAGGTTCTCCAAGTACGTAAATTTCGTTAAAACCCTCGCCGAATCCCTCGTTCACTCCACGTTTCCAGCTTGTTCGAGACGAGCCAAACGCTGTTCTGGGCCGTGTTCGGCCTCATCGATTTGGAGAGCTTCGAGCTCAACGAGATCAAGATATTCACCAGGTTCTGGGGAATGCTGATGTTCGGCACCTACTCAGTCATCAACATCGTCGTACTTTTGAACTTGCTGATCGCCATGATGAACCACTCCTACCAACTCATCTCGGTAAGATACAAACCACTAATATTGTCACGAGTCTTTCCCTGTGTCACGGCTGCGTGAGGTGAGGGGTCGGTAGATATGGGGGTAGAGCTTGCTATTAAAGAAACAGGTTAGAACAAAAAGAGAGAAAAACTCCTCGCAAACGGCGCAGAATCCAAAAAGTCAGGTCAACACGTAAAAGAAAGTGAACTAGAGCAGGGGGACGGCCCCCTGGACAGCACTTGTTCTAGATGGCACGTCTGGACCCAACTGGTCCCCTCAACTACGTCGTTCCTTCTATTTATATTCGGCTTTGTTTTGCTTGTAGTTGCAATGCGTGTTGTATTTGTAAGCGCTCTCGCTTTCGTTGATCGCGCTTCACACGAATTGGCATTGCCTCGGCCATGTACTAATTCGTTGTTTTTTTGTTTGTGGTCGTCCAAGTCTCGTGTTCGTGACAATATTATTTAATATAACTAACTTAATATTAGCGCAGTTGTCTAAAAAACTTTTCCATTTACCAAGGAAACTTGATATCACAATCAGTAACTCGTGGGTCTCTTCTTCCTCTCCACCAATGACTCCCCGTCGAAAAGGTCACGTGCGGCACACCAAAGAAGAAACGAGCTCCTGCGAAACCAATTTATATTGGATGTAGACGTTCTGAAACGCTTGATGGTTATTACGCCCTTTCCGTTTCTTTCTTTCCTTTGTTAGAAGCTAGTTCTGCCTTTAATATTATCGGACACATATTTTTGAAAGGACCGATCGTTCAACCCGTTGTTTGTCTGGATTTCCTGAGAAGAAGTTGTCTCTTTGTGTATATATATGACGACGAGAGGCTTCGTACAAAGGAAAAGTTTCCGAGGAAAATGAAATTTTTATCGAACGGGGACAGGTGACGTTCGCATCAGTTTCGTACCTTTTTTATACGCGGTAATCCTAGTGTTCAGGTGTAATACAAAAGGAAGATGTCAATACGTCATCGTAAAAGTTATTTACTCGTATGGTATTTTTATCTCTATTCGGTTTTATTTTAAGAGAAAATGTGTGTTACGTGAAAGCGAGTGGAGTCGCTACAGGGGGTAATCGAAACGTAATATTATAGGTACACGAGACGATTAAACATGCTCATGCAAAGTTTCACCTAATTAATTGAACGTATATTATTTGTGACAACAGCGGCAGTGCGGAGTTTTCAAAGACCGTCCACTCTCTTTTAAATAGTCCTTAATTACTCCCCCACGAGGGTAATTCATGGAAAGGTGTCACATTTTGAATTCTGAAGGCTAGTACTAGGTAATATTTTTTCGAAAAAGCGATGATATGACTTTCAAAATTTATTTTTTGACCCTCTTTGGTCGAAAACATAAGAATTTATGAGCGAAATATCTATATAAGGATCAAGAAAGGATTTACACTCAAAAGTTAATAATTGATGCTTATGGGAAAGCAACGCTGAAGCTGATACGATATGATTCCATTTTTTTTTTATTTTAAACTCTTAATTTACCAAATTCCAGCCTTCGCCAAATACTGAAGGACGTTTCTCGTCTTTTTTGTATCGCATGTACAATTAATATGAAGCTCGCCCAACCACTAGTCCCATACTAATTAATTAATTGTATCCAAACATCTATTATATATAATACACGTATAACACGTCATAATCTATTACAAAGTTATTTCTTCTGTAGGAGAGGGCGGACGTCGAATGGAAATTCGCACGCAGCAAACTCTGGATAAGTTACTTCGAAGAAGGGGGCACGGTCCCGGTTCCTTTCAACATCATACCGACCCCGAAAAGTCTGTGGTATATAATTCAGTGGGTGCGTAGGAAGTTCTGCGGCCACTCCAAGGCAGCCAAGAAGGAACACATGAGGACGATAAGGGTGAGAATGTAATTCGAAGTGAAAGTTGCCCGAATGTGGTCTCGCCACCTTATTTCGTTAATTGCCTAAGGGGACAGTTGCCCAAAAGATGTGCCGTTCACGTCGTTCTTTTCACTTCCAATCTGTTTTAATAAAGATACTTTATGAAACTTTATGTTAGCTAATTAGTGGATAAGGTGGCTTGAGATAATCCGTTTAATCACACTTACTTTAATGACATGTGGCAGTGCTCAAGTTTATGTTTCGAGGCCTTCATATAAGGAGTAACTTATGTAAACAAGGGGAATTTTCTCTAGTGGTACCAACTAAATCATTAACTGATAGTTTTCTCTTGCTACTTGTGATCTGCGTAGTAGTTAATGTTGAAAATTAAAATATATGTGATATAATTTGATGTGGGTTTATGCAGTGTCCGCTTAAGTTCTCAGCATATAACAAAGTTTTAAATTATCAGTTTCAGAAAAAATAGAAGGATATACGCGGTGTTTATATTTTAGGGCAAAATTAAATGGGAAAATGTTGCTTAGAATTAATGGTTGTATCTAAAATTAATATATTTAAACAAAGAAACTAACGAAGTAAACCTTCCTAAACACTGAGAAAACTATCGGTCTAGAGAAAATGTGAAATAAAATGGCAGGAAAATCGTTGAGAAAAGAAAGGTATTTTCATCAGTTCTTTGAGATACACCTTTTTAAAAATATAGAACGTGCATAGAAATTTGAATTTCGCGCCAAATAATTTTTACAAAATCACAAAATTTTTGATATTATGAAAGGGTCTAGACTCTAGCAGTTTGGTTACTTACGTTCGACGTATTACATGACGATATGTTTTGTTTTCAAAAAGGGCTGTGGAAAATTTTTACTGCCGCACCGACTAGCCCTTTAGGTGGCGCATTCGCTAAAATCTAGACACCTTATCTGTCCATTTAAGAGCAAAGGCAGGTCATATCATAGCGATACCTAAATTAGTCAGTGCGTTATAGGTGTAAGAATGGCCTTTTAGACCGTACGTTAAGTCCGGAAAGAACAAACTTTTGTAATTTTTTGAATAGGACAGTTCTTTTTACGTTCTTCAAAGACTAGAAACCTGAAATTTGTTAATTTTTCTATGCCGATCAGCAAGCTAACTTTCTGCTTATCTGATAGAGTTGTTTTGCAAGTTTTAAGTTTTGGTTGGTCGTAACTCAATTCCGGGAACCCAGCACGAAAGTTTAATGAAGTTGTTCCGTTTGTACTACACCCCTTTCTGTCTCTCCGTAAGTTATTTAAGTAAAAGGGACTGGAAGCGTTTAAATGACGACGTGTACGAAATTAACGAGATTAATATGAATCCGATTTTGTTCCAGAGGAAGGCCAAGCAAGCAAGTGAACGCGATTTTAGATATCAGGTAAGGTTATGGTACGAACGTATCCATTATTATTGAGTTGAATACTGTGAAGGCGGCATAATGAGTGAAGAAAATGGTTTGTCCTTATTCAGCTTCTCCAGCTTAAGCTTGTGTTGTATGGATTCCGAGCTGAAGATAAATCAATTTATCACATAAATATAATGCGTTTCGGTGTGCGGCCGTAAATTTCTCTTTTCTCGCCATAACTCGACTCCCATAACGTTCCCGACGACATTAAAAAGTTCCTGGCTGATCTTTATCTTATTGAACACAAAATTTACACTCCGTTTCCAAGTTATGGCCCTTCGAAAATGCGATTTTACATAAGGAGTTCACACCGTGAAAATTAAAAACTCACCAAAAAATCACCAGTGATCAATAAGAAAACGTACATAACGATGTGCATATTCCATTTTCTGCGTTCCTTTTACTTTTTGAGAAAAAAATTATTTTCCAACTAACCTCACTTTTCTCCGAACGGCTACTTCTTCCTGTAGGAGTCTGTTACAGACTATTTCTGCCTGTGGGAGTCCTGGGCGTACTGTGATGTTAGGTACTTGAGTTTTGTTGGTTTTATATAAACATTATAGACTACTTATTCCTGTGGGAGTCTGTTACAGACTACTTCTTCCAGTGTGGGAGTCCTGGGCGCACTGTGACCTTAGGTACTTGGGTTTTATTGGTTTTATAGAAACCTTATAAAACATTTCTTTTATATAATTTTTCGACATTATAATTCTCTTAAATTCTATCTAATCACTCGTTACGTTTCTCACACTTGTACAACATCCGTGACGCGGTCGTGTAGCCACTACCAGATCCCGGCAAAGCAAAGCACACCTGCATTTAAAATTTTAAAATGGCGAAGGCGCCAAAACGCGGCGTTCATCATCGTTTTTCCACGTATTTCTCCAGATTTTTTGGCGAAATTGCTATATCGGCGTAAAGTAGAATAATCGAGCTTTATCATTATCGTTTAACCCATATCGTACGGGAACATATAAAAATTTCACTTTGAAAACCGGCAAATTTGGCGAGATTTCTCACATTCTATTATTTTTCTCGAAAACTACCGATTTCCTAAACCTAACATTATTTTTCCCAGCACCTCTATACAGTCGTGCCGTTTTCTTATTTCGTGTTCAATAAGAAAAATCTGTACCAAGTTCCTTTCCCAGGGTATAATGCGCAACTTGGTGCGAAGATACGTGACGGTCGAACAGCGGAAGGCAGAGAACCAGGGAGTCACCGAGGACGACGTGAACGAGATCAAGCAAGACATATCCGCCTTCAGATTCGAACTGATCGAAATCCTGAAGAATTCCGGGATGAACACCTCGACCGCGCACAGCGGAATGGGTGAGTGTCATCCACGTGCAGCGATGCTTTATTAATACGTAATCGTCGCAGACGAGTTGCGGTCACCCCTGTCGTCGTTTAATTAAACCCAAACCGCAACCGACGCGGATTAGTAAACTGGGCAAAACCGCACGTGCGTCGTACGATTTCACAAGAACGTTAAATATTACTAACGCGGCATTCACTTTACGTCCCTCTATCGAGCCCATCCCGAAATTTGTCGCGTCAAAATGCATTTTATTACTCGAGCTTTACTGAAATAACCTTCCACCGATTTTTCTCACCTGAAGGTGCTTGGAAAACTTGACCTGTTTCAGATTTTTTCGGCATGACCTTATGCTGACAGCTACGCCTCCGGTACTTTTTCCATAGCCCACCTCGTATATTGTAACTCAGTTGTTTGAAGTTTACCCGCGTCTCGACTCCATTGTGAAAAGCGCATTTATCTCGACGGAAATATTTATTTCTCCCCTCGTGAATTTCGACTTCCTGGTCATGGCGGAAATACGAACTTCATTGTTAACCTTCCGATTTTATTTATGATTGATATAACGGAAAGTGATACGAACGATGAAACAGTAATGAAATTTGATCCAAGTTAATATGAAACGATCCGAGGACATTTGGCGATATAACTATAGATCGAGCTTTTTATATGGAATCGAATGCATGTTGGAGTATAAAATTGAGAATTCAATACCTCCTTATCCAGTATATACGGATGAACTTGATACATTTTTGAATTTACGATCACGTTGGCAGTACCTAGCAATATTGATTCGATATCTTTATATCCCTTCATTATTTTGTGGCAATAGTGGAAGGTTTTTATGGAGAATGTATAAATGTAGACGAATGTAAAGTGTAGTCGTGGAGAAACGAAATTAACTTTACGCAACTCTGGTAACTTCAAAGAAACTTTCCAGTTCGTTAGCTCCAGGGAAACGAGAAACTTTAGTAAAATGTACTAAATTAACAACGTCACTTTCACTCGTCGCGTTTATCCAAAAAATAGTAGAGGAGTAGAGACGAGATACTTTATCTGATTAATTCTCGAGACTTTTCAATGAACCGAAGGAACCAGCACCATCAAGAATAAGTCGTTCATTGAGAAAGGTACAGGAAGGATTTACCACGATTCTCCGCCACCTAACTATTGTTCATTTAATTCCTACAGACGTAGGAAAACAAGGCAAAACTACAATCCATTTCTTTCCTCCGACAGGAACAGGAGGCAAGAAGAATCGCCAGAAGGAGCGTCGCCTGATGAAGGGCTTCAACATTGCCCCCCAGCCGTCGACCTCCTCGGCCTCCCTGCCTCCTGTCGCCGAGCTGATAGCCTCCCTCCAGCAGCACCAGGAGGGCGGCCACCATCACCACCACCATCACCACCACCACGAGTTCTTCGGCTCGACCCTGTCCGGCATATTCAACTCGAGCCTGCCCAAGAAAATCCAGCACAGCAGCACCGTCTCGTCCTCGCAAGGGAGCATCAACGAGGGCGGCCACCATCACCACAAAAGGTGAGTAAGACAACCACCACAAAAAGTAAGCAAGCAAATGTGATGCGATAGTTAATCAAATCATGAAAAACAAAATAACCTTATTTCACTTATTTACAAAGCGACGAACTAGCTAAGTAGCTGGGGATGATTAGGCCAGGGCAGTAAAATCAGGAGATCTTGCGCGGTCAAATAATGCCCGAGATGGTCGGAAAATGCGCGATCTGTAACCATGGACGTTAGGAAATTCGAGAAATTTCCGTGAACTTTCAGAATCTGCTGATGTATTAACTAGAGAAAAGCATTTGTTAAAAAACTCCAGGAGGAAACGCTCGGCCGGTATACTCTTTCCATTTTTCCGTAATCGGTAGGATCTAACACACGTTCGACGATTTTTGTACCGAAATCTTTTGTAGTTCTTCACGTATCCGTCATAGTTAACGTCCTATTTCCCCCTAGATTGAACCTGAAGCGCAGCCACTCGCACAAACGGCGCTGGGGCACCCTCATCGAGGCCGCGAAGAGCGGCAAGGTGTCCCGCCTGATCGGCAGGTCCCGGTCCGAGGACTCGGTGTGCGACGACTGCCGCGTGAACGGCCGCAGCCACAGCAACAGCCCCGCTTCGGACGAGAACGGTTCCATCAGCCTGAGCGACTCGAACCAGAGCGGGCACGAGGACCAAGAGCCGCAGCCGCAGCCGCAGCCCGAGAGAGAGTTGCACGGTATAGCGCACGGTTTGGCATTGCTCAAGAAGAAAAGAAAGAAATTCTCTGCTTCCAGGAATACGAGTCCCATCGTAGTTCCTCCGGCGAATCCGGCGGAGATCGCGCCCAGGAAAATGCCACCGAAGAGGGTAAAGATAGTGTTCGATTCACCAAAATATCCATGTGGATTCTTCTTCAGACGGCCTCTCACGTGTTTTCTTAAGTATTTTCTGTGATGTGATCGATCATTACCTAAACACCACACTGTGTAGGAATTTGATTGGATTACCTACCTACCACTATTTGGTCATCTTACCCCGCTGACACCTCCATGGTTGCATTATCAAGTTCATCTGCCATATACAGTCTCCTCACATTTCAGGTTTCGATACTTATTCTACCCTTAAGTTTGTTTCCCACATTCAAGTGGAGCCTCCACTTGGGCATTCTTAGCACCCCTCGGCTATTCGAAGCCTGCCGCGGACTAGGAACCATTTCCTCATTCGTACTCGCCATGGTTGCTTGTCTAGGGACTGCAAATGGTCTAGTAGTTTCCCCTGGCTTTTCATTGTCGCCACTCGGTGCTAGTTTTGATCCGCTCTGGGTGTTTGATTTCCCTAGTATCCCTGGGTGGCATTCCCCTATCCGCCACCTGGGGAGGCGCCCGATGGGGACTAGCAAACCTGCACGGGTAGAGAGTATGCTCAAAGTGCTTCCTGACGATGGTTATTCTCCTGTCGTTCCTTGAAAGCCTTCCTCGTGCTCCGCTCGCCCATAGAGATTGAGAAGTAGCGGGCTGGTGTGCATCCCCGTTCGACTCCCTTCGTCACCTTAGAGCGTTCCATAACGGCGTACTGAAATTTTTTCCCGTAAAAGTCACGCACCCGCGCCCCTCGTTGATCGGTATAAAAATGCACTTTGTATGCCGTATAACACAGCGCCGTCCTTTTCCAGATCCAGCAGGTGCTGAAGCGCGCCTCGAGCGTCCCGACGCGCGTCCCGGACGCGGCGCAGATCCTCCCGCGTCACGAGAAGACGCAGTCCCAACAGGACTCGATCGAGGTGCCGGCGACGATCGCCTCGACGCTGACGCCCTCGTCGACGGAGGAGAGCGTCGCGAACCCGTCGTCGCGGCCGGCGGACGGGAACGAGGCGTCCAGGGAGCCGCTGCTCTTCGACAACTCCTCGTCGAGCAACCCGGCGACGGGGTCGACGCAGACGCCGGACGAGGAGTACGGCCGCCCGACGACGTCCCAGTCGCTCCCGAAACTGCCGGGGGTGATCCAGCTGAGCGGGAACAGCGCCGGCTGGCTCTAAATCGGGGTTCGACGGGGTCGTTCGCGGTTCGTTCCGACGGCCCACTTGGACGGTTATTTCCACTGACGTTTTCTACAGCGACAAGCTAAATCTCTCGTAGGGTGTTCCAGGAATACTTGGCCAATACTTTGGGGCAAGTAGGTGGAGTCAGAACTTACAGGGCACCATTTTTCCAGTCATCGAAGCGGCCACTTGACTAGGAATAACCATACGATACGGTGCTGATATGGTACGTTAATACTTCTTTTAGAACCTTCTTTACTGCGTCATAGGGCTTTTTCCTTCTTCTTCATTTCATGGTTTGGGCCATGAAATGGCCCTGTTTCGTCTTCCAGTGGATTTCGCCATCTTTAAAGTGGCCTTCCTAAAGCGCGTCTGCCTCGCGCCTTGTAAGCACTGTAAGCAATGGCTGACCCGATCGGTTTTTGAATTAATTCGTATATCTACTACAGTACAAGCCGATATCACGTTTGGATTCGGAGTTTTACGTTCTAAGAACCATAGACAGTTTTAATACGTCCACGGGTCTATCCTGTTGACATACACTATTGCCAGTTGTTGTAAAAAATCAAAGATTTAAGAAAAGTAACCGACATTCAATTCAAAATTTGTAGCACCGTTTCAATTTATTTGCATCAAAATTGTCTTTATGGAAAGAGCAGATTCATCTCTATCTTTCATTAGGAAAGAGCATTAGACCAGGAAAATCGGACACCCCACTGTCAATTTGCAGTTTTCTTTAATGTCTTGTTTGTATTCCAGCCTTGTATTTGTATAACCATGAATTTTTTCAGAATTTTGGTAAACCGATTTTAGAGAAACGATTTTTGTTATTTTTTTCAGCGTCTTCAGAAAACAAGTTTCTTAATCTTAACATAACTTAATACCCAAATTCCTGGAAAACCACTTATTTTATGGAATTAAATAAGAATCATCATTTGTTTAGAATGACTAGAGAATGTTCCGATAATATTTTAAAGTTTAATACTTTATCGCTATACAAATTATTTGTATTATGTGCATTACTTTTACTACTTTACTACAGAACCCAAATCGACATATATATATATATATATATATATATATATATATATAAATACATATATACACATATATATATACATACATACATACATAATACACGACATATATATATATATATATATATATATATATATATGTATATTGTTATATATATATATATATATATATATATATAACAATATATATATATATATGCTCCTAATAATCCAGCGAAGCTTTATCAAGTTTATACGAATTGATTTAAACTTTTTTTGTGTATATGATTATGGCCTCATTGATTAAGGCTCATAAAAGAGTTTTATGAAGTAGCGACATTACCTCGACCCCACCTACATGCTCCCAGTTTTAGCCAGGTATCCCTGGGACACCTTGTGTAGTTTGTTCCATTCTTGCGCGTCTTCTTATTCCCTCGTTTCCACTTTTTAGGTTTTATTTTTCATTTTACATGTTATATTTAGATTTATTTCAGCGATCAATCGTTCACCGGCATATTTATTTCTTATAGGATGGAACTGAAGTATCTGGCTAAATTCAAGGCTCGATGGTACTCTCCCCTTTTTCAAATCTTTATCTTACGGTTGACGTTTCTGAGGCATATGTTGCAGTTAAAAAAACTTAGCAAACTGACTAAACTTGACTAGTTTTTGGATTATATGTTTGCTTTTATATACTTTGGACTGCTTGATTTTGACATATCTCGTTATAGCAATGCGTCTAATAACCTTAATACAGCTCCAAATAATTTAACTCCGTACCAGAAATAACCGTTCTGAAATTATTTTCGTGGAGGTTGGAACTAACCGTAGGGCGAATGCTGTCTACATTTTATGAGCGAAAGAAAACGAAGTATGTTTGTGAAAACTTTTATAATATCGATTTGCTAAACCGTTAAGTCCTGTCAACTGACTACAAGTTGTTCAAAAACATTCGAAAACAAGTGAAGAAAATACTTCACTTTTCAAGATATTGAAGAAGCTAAAATGAGAATCTAAATGAAGTATGTAGTAATGCTTTTGTTGTTAATAATCTGAACAGCCTTAGAGGCACTAAATTGTTAGGTCTTCATATTATTTCACGCTATCGATCAGGTCAGTTTTACATCACTTTTCTTAAATTTTCTCTAGAAGAAATGAAGGTAACTTGCTTCTTGTAATTACTATTGGTTTACTGTGGTTTCAGCAGAATCCACAGTCCAGGTATCGCCCCTTGATTACTTTTATACGAGAGTATAAAGAGTATCCAGAGTACGAGTAAGGTAATCGCTCCCTAGTGAAACGTGAACTAAGTTCTCAGGTCAAAAGGGATTAGTCTTCATTGTCACCGTAAGGGGGCGAGATATCGGAAAAGCCCCACTATTCCCTGCCATCGACCATTGGCAATAGGCCTCAGCTAAATTCTTTTATGGTACTTACTTACCCGAACATCATTAGGCGCGTTTGCACTTCGGCTTTCACGGAAAGACATTCAGGAACAACCGCAGCTCTAAGGGAAGTCTCTCTTTCGTACGGCAAAATCGCCCGAGAGAACGTCACCAGTGGCTTCTCTTCGTATCTATCCTTCTTTCCTCGCAGTTCTTTTCTTCTTCCCTTTTTCAAAGATGCAAGAGATGCAAGTACTTTTCCGGATTTTTCACAGGAATTTTCCGGATCTCTGCAGTTGGTCTGTTGAAGGTTATCATTGTTACACCGATCTTAGCTTTGGTGATGTATTAATATTTATAAGCTAAGTCGTGTACCTGTTTGACGTAACTGTTCGGCTAATAGGGGATGTTTAAATGATTATGTAGTATTTTATATTGATTGGAATGTCGATTTGTGGATTTTTACTTCATCGCACCTCAATTTTTACAATAAAACTTTCATGCTTTAGAGTGATTGATGGAGTAAGGGAACTCACATGGTACAGTGTTGGACGTGTAACACTTTTTCTCTATCTACAGGTGTAAAAATCCAATAGAAATTCATTCGAGTAACAAAAATTTTGTGTACGTCTGCATAATTCATCCGGAATTTGTGTTTAGCTTCTTGAATGTCGTGGAACTGTTTAATTCTAAATCCTACGACACGTGGCATATCCGTTTTTAAGCTAAAGCAAGTTCCATGCATTTTCTAAAATGGCACTCGTTTTCTTTCGTCCAAACGGTCCGGATCGTAGAACCGGCATCTGTAATTAATTATAGAACTCTTCCTCCGCGTCATGAGTAGTATCAGGTAGTCAAAGAATGTATTGTTTTGATGGTGAGCGTTAGTTCAGCTGGCAAAAGTTGTAGAGGGTAAAGAACAAACATATCGAATTAATTAGGTTCTACACGGGGATGATGCACCTTTGAAAAGATTTTACACTGAAACTTTATCAAGCGTTTGCATGCAAGTCTTGAAAGATAGACGTACCTAAATGCATCGCATTAAAGGATTTCAATGTGTGAATACTCACATGGGGTTATGGGGGGAAGTTCGGGGTTTCCCCAAGACCACCGAATATCTCAAAAAATTTACATTTTCAAAACTACCTCTATACTGATCGACATTTTATTACTAGTGTTCTTATTTGAATACCTTGTAGGTATTCGCTTTGCCAGCTGGATTATGCTACGATTACAATTCGCAAAGTCGTGATAACGAAGTAAAGAGAAGGAATCGAAATTAACCGAATTCCATTTGTACGTGAAGATGGGTTCTTTCAAGAGAATGTGATTAAGAAATTAAATTTATTTATTGTGATATGTTGCTTCATCTGAGTATTTCGAGCGGTCTTGTTGTTGAAAATATTGCACAGGGTACTTTGGGAACGATGGCAAACTCTATAGGTAGGTACTACGGCATGTTAGATTTGACTCAAACTAACGAGATATTTAGTATTATTTATTGTAGAAATATTTTATCGAACGTTGACGAGAATTGATATAACAAGTATATAAAAGTACTTAAATTTGAACAAATTATTGTGATATTTATTATCACATAAACTTGAACATGTAATGTAAGCTACAAATAAATTTTTATTAAGTTAAGTAAATAATATTCCATATCACCTTTTCAGAGTAAGTAATACATAACAGGCAAACTCGATACTATAATTAATTTGTTTTCTGCTATGATAACGCACACAATCCTCGAGATTAGCGGCGTATTTAAGATATGACAGGACAGAAAGGACCGAAATATTTATGGTAGCTTGCTTACATGTAATAAGTGTATTGCTACACGTGCACGTGTATAATAAATAATCTATACGGTAAGAGTAATTCATTTAAGTAGGAAATGACGAATTCAAAATATTTGTTAGTGATATTTATTCACACGCACGCACACTTTTAAGTAAGTATGTACATATACTTACTCTGAAAAGCCAGTCAAACTTTGGAACACCGGCCAACAAATGAAATAATGTGTATAGATAAATAGTATGTAATAATGTTATAAAAATGGTGCCTTTTAGTTTTTACAATAAATCAAGAGGAAAACCTTGATGTCCGCCATATTATGTACCCGAACTGTAGAAGTTTAGCTGAATATTAATCTATATTTAAGGATTATTCTTCCACACTTTCCATGTTATAAAAATTTTAATTGAAAAATCGTAATTGTAATTAAAAGCATAAAACTTTCAAAAGGTATTCGAGATCAGAAGAATTTTTTTAATTAAACTACTCTTAATTACAACTTCATTGAATCATTTGTTTCACTTACCAAAATGGAGTTGAGTAAACATATCAGAAAGTATACTTAATCTAACTGAAAAACATTTTTACTTCTCGGCCCCCACCGTTTAAATTTTTATAACATCGAATCGTCCTTCTATGAAATTTGCGTAGAAAATCATTATAAACGATCTAGATTCCTTTTCACATGTCAGGTTATAACATTCTTTTCACTTATTATCCGATGGACAATTATAGTAAAAGGCGAAAAAGAATGTCGTTATTTGTTATAATAGAAGGTAAAGTTCACGAGTAGAAAAATGAATAATTCTATAACAGGCTTTTAACAACGTCCTCCTGGTCGACAGATGGATGGATCAGTATTTCTTTTTTAATACTGTCGCTTTTCATTATAAAATGAAATACAATTATTTGACTATATTTACTTCGTTTTATTTGAAACACTTTAAGAGCCATCGGGAGAGTTTCGAAATATTGAATTTCTCAAAAGAATCTTTATCACACAGGGTCTATTGCATTAGACGAGATCAAACTTCTCCTCAGAGCGAAAAAGTATCTCATGCCTTTTCGAGGTGTGTTATGAAACTGTAGTTTCATTTTGGTTCCCAGAAAATAAGGAATTAAGCCCCGGCCAGAAAATGTGAAATTTGGAATTTCCACATGAAACTCACAGGGTAGGTCCGTTGGGAGATTCTAAGCCTTATGGCGTCGAATTCAAGTCGATAGGCCCAACTGTTTTCGAAATATCGCGATTCTTCCGAAATAGAACTTCCCTCCCTTCTACCTACCATCCATCTACCGCCCTGCTACCATCCATAACAAGGAAAGTAGACGTCTTGGAAAAGAAAATCCTCCACTCCTGGCATCAGGGAAGCGTCCCCTTTCGATTGGCACCCTAATTTTGAAAATCAAATCGAACCATTTTTGGAGAATCGCGTTTATCTACCATTTTTAGGGTTTACCTTCCAATTATTCTCTAGCGCATTCTAGATATAGATCTAGAATGTGCTAGACCTAGAATGTGATAGAATTCTAGATCTAGAATGTGCTAGCTGTAGAATTCTAGATCTGGAATTCTAGACCTAGAATGTTTTCTAAAATGTGCTGGATCTAGACCGTGCTAGATCTAGAATTCTAGATCTAGATCTAGCACATTCTAGATCTAGCACATTCTAGATCTAGATATAGCACATTCTAGATCTAGAATTCTAGTACGTTCTAGATCTAGAATTCTAGCACGTTCTACATCTTGAATTCTAGCACGTTCTAGATCTAGAATTCTAGGTCTAGCACGTTCTAGATCTAGCACTTCTAGATCTAGAATTCTAGCACATTCTAGATCTAGCATGTTCTGGATCTAGCACATTCTAGAACACATTCTAGGTCTAAAATTCTAGATCTAGAATTCTACAGCTAGCACATTCTAGATCTAGAATTCTATCACATTCTAGGTCTAGCGCATTCTAGATATAGATCTAGAATGTGCTAGAGAATAATTGGAAGGTAAACCCTAAAAATGGTAGATAAACGCGATTCTCCAAAAATGGTTCGATTTGAATTTCAAAATTAGGGTGCCAATCAAAAGGGGATGCTTCCCTGATGCCGGGAGTGAAGGAATTTTTTTCCTACGACGTTTACTTTCCGAGATATGGATGGTAGAAGGGAGGGGAATTTATTTTTTGGATAAACCGCGATATTTCGAAAACCGTTGGGCCTATCGACTTGAAATTAACGCCATAGTGCTTAGAATCTTGTAAAGGACCTACTCTGCGAGTTTCATGTAGAAATTCAAAAGTTCACATTTTTGGGTCGAATTATTGGAAGGTAGAGCCTAAAAATGGTAGCTAAACGCTTTTCTAGGATGATAGCTCGCTTGGATTTTCAAAATTAGGGTGCCGATCGAAAGGGGATGCTTCCCTGATGCCGTGAGTAAAGAAATTTCTTTCCTACGACGTTTACTTTCCGAGATATGGACGGTAGAAGGGAGGGGAATTTATTTTTTGGAAAAACCGCGATATTTCGAAAACCGTTGGGCCTATCGACTTGTAATTAACGCCATATGTCTTAGAATCTCCTTGCGGAATTACCCTGCGAATTTCATGTAAAAATTCCAAAGTTCACATTTTCGGGCCGAAAAAAGAGAAGGTTAACCCCTTCTGATTTTCGTCAAAAACAGCAAAAAAATAGATTTCCAAAATTAGGGTGCCAATCGAAAGGGGATGCTTCCCTGATGCCGTCAGTAAAGAAATTTCTTTCCTACGACGTTTACTTTCCGAAATATGGACGGTAGAAAGGAGGGGAATTTATTTTTTGGAAAAACAGCGATATTTCGAAAACCGTTGGGCCTATCGACTTGAAATTAACGCCATAGTGCTTAGAATCTTCTAAAGGACCTACTCTGCGAGTTTCATGTAGAAATTCCAAAGTTCACATTTTGAGGCCGAAAAATAAGAAGGTTAACCCCTTCTGATTTTCGTCAAAAACAGCAAAAAATAGATTTCCAAAGTTAGGGTGCCAATCGAAAGGGGATGCTTCCCTGATGCCGTGAGTAAAGGAATTTCTTTCCTATGACGTTTACTTTCCGAGATATGGATGGTAGAAGAGAGGGGAATTTATTTTTTGGAAAAACCGCGATATTTCGAAAACCGTTGGGCCTATCGACTTGAAATTAACGCCATAGTGCTTAGAATCTCCTAAAGGACCTACCATGCGAGTTTCATGTAGAAATTCCAAAGTTCACATTTTGAGGCCGAAAAATAAGAAGGTTAACCCCTTCTGATTTTCGTCAAAAACAGCGAAAAATAGATTTCCAAAGTTAGGGTGCCAATCGAAAGGGGATGCTTCCCTGATGCCGTGAGTAAAGAAATTTCTTTCCTACGACGTTTACTTTCCGAGATATGGATGGTAGAAGGGAGGGGAATTTATTTTTTGGAAAAACCGCGATATTTCGAAAACCGTTGGGCCTATCGACTTGAAATTAACGCCATAGTGCTTAGAATGTCCTAAAGGACCTACCATGCGAGTTTCATGTATAAATTCCAAAGTTCACATTTTGAGGCCGAAAAATAAGAAGGTTAACCCCTTCTGATTTTCGTCAAAAACAGCAAAAAAATAGATTTCCAAAATTAGGGTGCCAATCGAAAGGGGATTCTTCCCTAATGCCGTGAGTAAAGAAATTTCTTTCCTACGACGTTTACTTTCCGAGATATGGATGGTAGAAGGGAGGGGAATTTATTTTTTGGAAAAACCGCGATATTTCGAAAACCGTTGGGCCTATCGACTTGAAATTAACGCCATAGTGCTTAGAATCTTCTAAAGGACCTACACTGCGCGTTTCATGTAGAAATTCCAAAGTTCACATTTTGAGGCCGAAAAATAAGAAGGTTAACCCCTTCTGATTTTCGTCAAAAACAGCGAAAAATAGATTTCCAAAGTTAGGGTGCCAATCGAAAGGGGATGCTTCCCTGATGCCGTGAGTAAAGAAATTTCTTTCCTACGACGTTTACTTTCCGAGATATGGATGGTAGAAGGGAGGGGAATTTATTTTTTGGAAAAACCGCGATATTTCGAAAACCGTTGGGCCTATCGACTTGAAATTAACGCCATAGTGCTTAGAATGTCCTAAAGGACCTACCATGCGAGTTTCATGTATAAATTCCAAAGTTCACATTTTGAGGCCGAAAAATAAGAAGGTTAACCCCTTCTGATTTTCGTCAAAAACAGCAAAAAAATAGATTTCCAAAATTAGGGTGCCAATCGAAAGGGGATTCTTCCCTAATGCCGTGAGTAAAGAAATTTCTTTCCTACGACGTTTACTTTCCGAGATATGGATGGTAGAAGGGAGGGGAATTTATTTTTTGGAAAAACCGCGATATTTCGAAAACCGTTGGGCCTATCGACTTGAAATTAACGCCATAGTGCTTAGAATCTTCTAAAGGACCTACACTGCGCGTTTCATGTAGAAATTCCAAAGTTCACATTTTGAGGCCGAAAAATAAGAAGGTTAACCCCTTCTGATTTTCGTCAAAAACAGCGAAAAATAGATTTCCAAAGTTAGGGTGCCAATCGAAAGGGGATGCTTCCCTGATGCCGTGAGTAAAGAAATTTCTTTCCTACGACGTTTACTTTCCGAGATATGGATGGTAGAAGGGAGGGGAATTTATTTTTTGGAAAAACCGCGATATTTCGAAAACCGTTGGGCCTATCGACTTGAAATTAACGCCATAGTGCTTAGAATCTTCTAAAGGACCTACACTGCGCGTTTCATGTAGAAATTCCAAAGTTCACATTTTGAGGCCGAAAAATAAGAAGGTTAACCCCTTCTGATTTTCGTCAAAAACAGCGAAAAATAGATTTCCAAAATTAGGGTGCCAATCGAAAGGGGATGCTTCCCTGATGCCGTGAGTAAAGGAATTTCTTTCCTATGACGTTTACTTTCCGAGATATGGATGGTAGAAGAGAGGGGAATTTATTTTTTGGAAAAACCGCGATATTTCGAAAACCGTTGGGCCTATCGACTTGAAATTAACGCCATAGTGCTTAGAATCTCCTAAAGGACCTACCATGCGAGTTTCATGTAGAAATTCCAAAGTTCACATTTTTGGGTCGAATTATTGGAAGGTAGAGCCTAAAAATGGTAGTTAAACGCTTTTCTAGGATGATAGCTCGCTTGGATTTTCAAAATTAGGGTGCCGATCGAAAGGGGATGTTTCCCTGGTGCCGTCAGTAAAGAAATTTCTTTCCTACGACGTTTACTTTCCGAGATATGGACGGTAGAAGGGAGGGGAATTTATTTTTTGGAAAAACCGCGATATTTCGAAAACCGTTGGGCCTATCGACTTGAAATTAACGCCATAGTGCTTAGAATCTTCTAAAGGACCTACACTGCGCGTTTCATGTAGAAATTCCAAAGTTCACATTTTGAGGCCGAAAAATAAGAAGGTTAACCCCTTCTGATTTTCGTCAAAAACAGCGAAAAATAGATTTCCAAAGTTAGGGTGCCAATCGAAAGGGGATGCTTCCCTGATGCCGTGAGTAAAGAAATTTCTTTCCTACGACGTTTACTTTCCGAGATATGGATGGTAGAAGGGAGGGGAATTTATTTTTTGGAAAAACCGCGATATTTCGAAAACCGTTGGGCCTATCGACTTGAAATTAACGCCATAGTGCTTAGGATCTTCTAAAGGACCTACTCTGCGAGTTTCATGTAGAAATTCCAAAGTTCACATTTTTGGGTCGAATTATTGGAAGGTAGAGCCTAAAAATGGTAGTTAAACGCTTTTCTAGGATGATAGCTCGCTTGGATTTTCAAAATTAGGGTGCCGATCGAAAGGGGATGCTTCCCTGATGCCGTCAGTAAAGAAATTTCTTTCCTACGACGTTTACTTTCCGAGATATGGACGGTAGAAGGGAGGGGAATTTATTTTTTGGAAAAACCGCGATATTTCGAAAACCGTTGGGCCTATCGACTTGAAATTAACGCCATAGTGCTTAGAATCTTCTAAAGGACCTACACTGCGCGTTTCATGTATAAATTCCAAAGTTCACATTTTTGGGTCGAATTATTGGAAGGTAGAGCCTAAAAATGGTAGCTAAACGCTTTTCTAGGATGATAGCTCGCTTGGATTTTCAAAATTAGGGTGCCGATCGAAAGGGGATGCTTCCCTGATGCCGTCAGTAAAGAAATTTCTTTCCTACGACGTTTACTTTCCGAGATATGGACGGTAGAAGGGAGGGGAATTTATTT
This sequence comes from Cryptocephalus primarius, assembly GCA_963576515.1. Lineage (NCBI taxonomy): Eukaryota > Metazoa > Arthropoda > Insecta > Coleoptera > Chrysomelidae > Cryptocephalus > Cryptocephalus primarius. Next base: position 144,050 of record OY754955.1, on the reverse strand, counting down.
TTTGGAAAAACCGCGATATTTCGAAAACCGTTGGGCCTATCGACTTGAAATTAACGCCATAGTGCTTAGAATCTTCTAAAGGACCTACACTGCGCGTTTCATGTAGAAATTCCAAAGTTCACATTTTGAGGCCGAAAAATAAGAAGGTTAACCCCTTCTGATTTTCGTCAAAAACAGCAAAAAAATAGATTTCCAAAATTAGGGTGCCAATCGAAAGGGGATGCTTCCCTGATGCCGTGAGTAAAGAAATTTCTTTCCTACGACGTTTACTTTCCGAGATATGGATGGTAGAAGAGAGGGGAATTTATTTTTTGGAAAAACCGCGATATTTCGAAAACCGTTGGGCCTATCGACTTGAAATTAACGCCATAGTACTTAGAATCTTCTGAAGGACCTATTCTGCGAGTTTCATGTAGAAATTCCAAAGTTCACATTTTGAGGCCGAAAAATAAGAAGGTTAACCCCTTCTGATTTTCGTCAAAAACAGCGAAAAATAGATTTCCAAAATTAGGGTGCCAATCGAAAGGGGATGCTTCCCTGATGCCGTGAGTAAAGGAATTTCTTTCCTACGACGTTTACTTTCCGAGATATGGATGGTAGAAGGGAGGGGAATTTATTTTTTGGAAAAACCGCGATATTTCGAAAACCGTTGGGCCTATCGAGTTGAAATTAACGCCATAGTGCTTAGAATGTTCTAAAGGACCTACCATGCGAGTTTCATGTAGAAATTCCAAAGTTCATATTTTTGGGTCGAATTATTGGAAGGTAGAGCCCAAAAATGGTAGCTAAACGCTTTTCTAGGATGATAGCTCGCTTGGATTTTCAAAATTAGGGTGCCGATCGAAAGGGTTTGCTTCCCTGATGCCGTGAGTAAAGAAATTTCTTTCCTACGACGTTTACTTTCCGAGATATGGACGGTAGAATGGAGGGGAATTTATTTTTTGGAAAAACCGCGATATTTCGAAAACTGTTGGGCCTATCGACTTGAAATTAACGCCATAGTACTTAGAATCTTCTGAAGGACCTACTTTGCGAGTTTCATGTAGAAATTCCAAAGTTCACATTTTTGGGTCGAATTATTGGAAGGTAGAGCCTAAAAATGGTAGCTAAACGCTTTTCTAGGATGATAGCTCGCTTGGATTTTCAAAATTAGGGTGCCGATCGAAAGGGGATGCTTCCCTGATGCCGTGAGTAAAGAAATTTCTTTCCTACGACGTTTACTTTCCGAGATATGGATGGTAGAAGGGAGGGGAATTTATTTTTTGGAAAAACCGCGATATTTCGAAAACCGTTGGGCCTATCGACTTGAAATTAACGCCATAGTGCTTAGAATCTTCTAAAGGACCTACTCTGCGAGTTTCATGTAGAAGTTCCAAAGTTCACATTTTTGGGTCGAATTATTGGAAGGTAGAGCCTAAAAATGGTAGCTAAACGCTTTTCTAGGATGATAGCTCGCTTGGATTTTCAAAATTAGGGTGCCGATCGAAAGGGGATGCTTCCCTGATGCCGTCAGTAAAGAAATTTCTTTCCTACGACGTTTACTTTCCGAGATATGGACGGTAGAAGGGAGGGGAATTTATTTTTTGGAAAAACCGCGATATTTCGAAAACCGTTGGGCCTATCGACTTGAAATTAACGCCATAGTACTTAGAATCTTCTGAAGGACCTACTCTGCGAGTTTCATGTAGAAATTCCAAAGTTCACATTTTGAGGCCGAAAAATAAGAAGGTTAACCCCTTCTGATTTTCGTCAAAAACAGCGAAAAATAGATTTCCAAAGTTAGGGTGCCAATCGAAAGGGGATGCTTCCCTGATGCCATGAGTAAAGGAATTTCTTTCCTACGACGTTTACTTTCCGAGATATGGATGGTAGAAGGGAGGGGAATTTATTTTTTGGAAAAACCGCGATATTTCGAAAACCGTTGGGCCTATCGACTTGAAATTAACGCCATAGTACTTAGAATCTTCTGAAGGACCTACTTTGCGAGTTTCATGTAGAAATTCCAAAGTTCACATTTTTGGGTCGAATTATTGGAAGGTAGAGCCTAAAAATGGTAGCTAAACGCTTTTCTAGGATGATAGCTCGCTTGGATTTTCAAAATTAGGGTGCCGATCGAAAGGGGATGCTTCCCTGATGCCGTGAGTAAAGAAATTTCTTTCCTACGACGTTTACTTTCCGAGATATGGATGGTAGAAGGGAGGGGAATTTATTTTTTGGAAAAACCGCGATATTTCGAAAACCGTTGGGCCTATCGACTTGAAATTAACGCCATAGTGCTTAGAATCTTCTAAAGGACCTACTTTGCGAGTTTCATGTAGAAATTCCAAAGTTCACATTTTTGGGTCGAATTATTGGAAGGTAGAGCCTAAAAATGGTAGCTAAACGCTTTTCTAGGATGATAGCTCGCTTGGATTTTCAAAATTAGGGTGCCGATCGAAAGGGGATGCTTCCCTGATGCCGTGAGTAAAGAAATTTCTTTCCTACGACGTTTACTTTCCGAGATATGGATGGTAGAAGGGAGGGGAATTTATTTTTTGGAAAAACCGCGATATTTCGAAAACCGTTGGGCCTATCGACTTGAAATTAACGCCATAGTGCTTAGAATCTCCTAAAGGACCTACCATGCGAGTTTCATGTAGAAATTCCAAAGTTCACATTTTGAGGCCGAAAAATAAGAAGGTTAACCCCTTCTGATTTTCGTCAAAAACAGCGAAAAATAGATTTCCAAAGTTAGGGTGCCAATCGAAAGGGGATGCTTCCCTGATGCCGTGAGTAAAGAAATTTCTTTCCTACGACGTTTACTTTCCGAGATATGGATGGTAGAAGGGAGGGGAATTTATTTTTTGGAAAAACCGCGATATTTCGAAAACCGTTGGGCCTATCGACTTGAAATTAACGCCATAGTGCTTAGAATGTCCTAAAGGACCTACCATGCGAGTTTCATGTATAAATTCCAAAGTTCACATTTTGAGGCCGAAAAATAAGAAGGTTAACCCCTTCTGATTTTCGTCAAAAACAGCAAAAAAATAGATTTCCAAAATTAGGGTGCCAATCGAAAGGGGATTCTTCCCTAATGCCGTGAGTAAAGAAATTTCTTTCCTACGACGTTTACTTTCCGAGATATGGATGGTAGAAGGGAGGGGAATTTATTTTTTGGAAAAACCGCGATATTTCGAAAACCGTTGGGCCTATCGACTTGAAATTAACGCCATAGTGCTTAGAATCTTCTAAAGGACCTACACTGCGCGTTTCATGTAGAAATTCCAAAGTTCACATTTTGAGGCCGAAAAATAAGAAGGTTAACCCCTTCTGATTTTCGTCAAAAACAGCGAAAAATAGATTTCCAAAGTTAGGGTGCCAATCGAAAGGGGATGCTTCCCTGATGCCGTGAGTAAAGAAATTTCTTTCCTACGACGTTTACTTTCCGAGATATGGATGGTAGAAGGGAGGGGAATTTATTTTTTGGAAAAACCGCGATATTTCGAAAACCGTTGGGCCTATCGACTTGAAATTAACGCCATAGTGCTTAGAATCTTCTAAAGGACCTACACTGCGCGTTTCATGTAGAAATTCCAAAGTTCACATTTTGAGGCCGAAAAATAAGAAGGTTAACCCCTTCTGATTTTCGTCAAAAACAGCGAAAAATAGATTTCCAAAATTAGGGTGCCAATCGAAAGGGGATGCTTCCCTGATGCCGTGAGTAAAGGAATTTCTTTCCTATGACGTTTACTTTCCGAGATATGGATGGTAGAAGAGAGGGGAATTTATTTTTTGGAAAAACCGCGATATTTCGAAAACCGTTGGGCCTATCGACTTGAAATTAACGCCATAGTGCTTAGAATCTCCTAAAGGACCTACCATGCGAGTTTCATGTAGAAATTCCAAAGTTCACATTTTTGGGTCGAATTATTGGAAGGTAGAGCCTAAAAATGGTAGTTAAACGCTTTTCTAGGATGATAGCTCGCTTGGATTTTCAAAATTAGGGTGCCGATCGAAAGGGGATGTTTCCCTGGTGCCGTCAGTAAAGAAATTTCTTTCCTACGACGTTTACTTTCCGAGATATGGACGGTAGAAGGGAGGGGAATTTATTTTTTGGAAAAACCGCGATATTTCGAAAACCGTTGGGCCTATCGACTTGAAATTAACGCCATAGTGCTTAGAATCTTCTAAAGGACCTACACTGCGCGTTTCATGTAGAAATTCCAAAGTTCACATTTTGAGGCCGAAAAATAAGAAGGTTAACCCCTTCTGATTTTCGTCAAAAACAGCGAAAAATAGATTTCCAAAGTTAGGGTGCCAATCGAAAGGGGATGCTTCCCTGATGCCGTGAGTAAAGAAATTTCTTTCCTACGACGTTTACTTTCCGAGATATGGATGGTAGAAGGGAGGGGAATTTATTTTTTGGAAAAACCGCGATATTTCGAAAACCGTTGGGCCTATCGACTTGAAATTAACGCCATAGTGCTTAGGATCTTCTAAAGGACCTACTCTGCGAGTTTCATGTAGAAATTCCAAAGTTCACATTTTTGGGTCGAATTATTGGAAGGTAGAGCCTAAAAATGGTAGTTAAACGCTTTTCTAGGATGATAGCTCGCTTGGATTTTCAAAATTAGGGTGCCGATCGAAAGGGGATGCTTCCCTGATGCCGTCAGTAAAGAAATTTCTTTCCTACGACGTTTACTTTCCGAGATATGGACGGTAGAAGGGAGGGGAATTTATTTTTTGGAAAAACCGCGATATTTCGAAAACCGTTGGGCCTATCGACTTGAAATTAACGCCATAGTGCTTAGAATCTTCTAAAGGACCTACACTGCGCGTTTCATGTATAAATTCCAAAGTTCACATTTTTGGGTCGAATTATTGGAAGGTAGAGCCTAAAAATGGTAGTTAAACGCTTTTCTAGGATGATAGCTCGCTTGGATTTTCAAAATTAGGGTGCCGATCGAAAGGGGATGCTTCCCTGATGCCGTCAGTAAAGAAATTTCTTTCCTACGACGTTTACTTTCCGAGATATGGACGGTAGAAGGGAGGGGAATTTATTTTTTGGAAAAACCGCGATATTTCGAAAACCGTTGAGCCTATCGACTTGAAATTAACGCCATAGTGCTTAGAATCTTCTAAAGGACCTACTCTGCGAGTTTCATGTAGAAATTCAAAAGTTCACATTTTGAGGCCGAAAAATAAGGTTAACCCCTTCTGATTTTCGTCAAAAACAGCGAAAAATAGATTTCCAAAGTTAGGGTGCCAATCGAAAGGGGATGCTTCCCTGATGCCGTGAGTAAAGGAATTTCTTTCCTACGACGTTTACTTTCCGAGATATGGATGGTAGAAGGGAGGGGAATTTATTTTTTGGAAAAACCGCGATATTTCGAAAACCGTTGGGCCTATCGACTTGAAATTAACGCCATAGTGCTTAGAATCTTCTAAAGGACCTACACTGCGCGTTTCATGTAGAAATTCCAAAGTTCACATTTTGAGGCCGAAAAATAAGAAGGTTAACCCCTTCTGATTTTCGTCAAAAACAGCAAAAAAATAGATTTCCAAAATTAGGGTGCCAATCGAAAGGGGATGCTTCCCTGATGCCGTGAGTAAAGAAATTTCTTTCCTACGACGTTTACTTTCCGAGATATGGATGGTAGAAGAGAGGGGAATTTATTTTTTGGAAAAACCGCGATATTTCGAAAACCGTTGGGCCTATCGACTTGAAATTAACGCCATAGTACTTAGAATCTTCTGAAGGACCTATTCTGCGAGTTTCATGTAGAAATTCCAAAGTTCACATTTTGAGGCCGAAAAATAAGAAGGTTAACCCCTTCTGATTTTCGTCAAAAACAGCGAAAAATAGATTTCCAAAATTAGGGTGCCAATCGAAAGGGGATGCTTCCCTGATGCCGTGAGTAAAGGAATTTCTTTCCTACGACGTTTACTTTCCGAGATATGGATGGTAGAAGGGAGGGGAATTTATTTTTTGGAAAAACCGCGATATTTCGAAAACCGTTGGGCCTATCGAGTTGAAATTAACGCCATAGTGCTTAGAATGTTCTAAAGGACCTACCATGCGAGTTTCATGTAGAAATTCCAAAGTTCATATTTTTGGGTCGAATTATTGGAAGGTAGAGCCCAAAAATGGTAGCTAAACGCTTTTCTAGGATGATAGCTCGCTTGGATTTTCAAAATTAGGGTGCCGATCGAAAGGGTTTGCTTCCCTGATGCCGTGAGTAAAGAAATTTCTTTCCTACGACGTTTACTTTCCGAGATATGGACGGTAGAATGGAGGGGAATTTATTTTTTGGAAAAACCGCGATATTTCGAAAACTGTTGGGCCTATCGACTTGAAATTAACGCCATAGTACTTAGAATCTTCTGAAGGACCTACTTTGCGAGTTTCATGTAGAAATTCCAAAGTTCACATTTTTGGGTCGAATTATTGGAAGGTAGAGCCTAAAAATGGTAGCTAAACGCTTTTCTAGGATGATAGCTCGCTTGGATTTTCAAAATTAGGGTGCCGATCGAAAGGGGATGCTTCCCTGATGCCGTGAGTAAAGAAATTTCTTTCCTACGACGTTTACTTTCCGAGATATGGATGGTAGAAGGGAGGGGAATTTATTTTTTGGAAAAACCGCGATATTTCGAAAACCGTTGGGCCTATCGACTTGAAATTAACGCCATAGTGCTTAGAATCTTCTAAAGGACCTACTCTGCGAGTTTCATGTAGAAATTCCAAAGTTCACATTTTTGGGTCGAATTATTGGAAGGTAGAGCCTAAAAATGGTAGCTAAACGCTTTTCTAGGATGATAGCTCGCTTGGATTTTCAAAATTAGGGTGCCGATCGAAAGGGGATGCTTCCCTGATGCCGTCAGTAAAGAAATTTCTTTCCTACGACGTTTACTTTCCGAGATATGGACGGTAGAAGGGAGGGGAATTTATTTTTTGGAAAAACCGCGATATTTCGAAAACCGTTGGGCCTATCGACTTGAAATTAACGCCATAGTACTTAGAATCTTCTGAAGGACCTACTCTGCGAGTTTCATGTAGAAATTCCAAAGTTCACATTTTGAGGCCGAAAAATAAGAAGGTTAACCCCTTCTGATTTTCGTCAAAAACAGCGAAAAATAGATTTCCAAAGTTAGGGTGCCAATCGAAAGGGGATGCTTCCCTGATGCCATGAGTAAAGGAATTTCTTTCCTACGACGTTTACTTTCCGAGATATGGATGGTAGAAGGGAGGGGAATTTATTTTTTGGAAAAACCGCGATATTTCGAAAACCGTTGGGCCTATCGACTTGAAATTAACGCCATAGTACTTAGAATCTTCTGAAGGACCTACTTTGCGAGTTTCATGTAGAAATTCCAAAGTTCACATTTTTGGGTCGAATTATTGGAAGGTAGAGCCTAAAAATGGTAGCTAAACGCTTTTCTAGGATGATAGCTCGCTTGGATTTTCAAAATTAGGGTGCCGATCGAAAGGGGATGCTTCCCTGATGCCGTGAGTAAAGAAATTTCTTTCCTACGACGTTTACTTTCCGAGATATGGATGGTAGAAGGGAGGGGAATTTATTTTTTGGAAAAACCGCGATATTTCGAAAACCGTTGGGCCTATCGACTTGAAATTAACGCCATAGTGCTTAGAATCTTCTAAAGGACCTACTTTGCGAGTTTCATGTAGAAATTCCAAAGTTCACATTTTTGGGTCGAATTATTGGAAGGTAGAGCCTAAAAATGGTAGCTAAACGCTTTTCTAGGATGATAGCTCGCTTGGATTTTCAAAATTAGGGTGCCGATCGAAAGGGGATGCTTCCCTGATGCCGTGAGTAAAGAAATTTCTTTCCTACGACGTTTACTTTCCGAGATATGGATGGTAGAAGGGAGGGGAATTTATTTTTTGGAAAAACCGCGATATTTCGAAAACCGTTGGGCCTATCGACTTGAAATTAACGCCATAGTACTTAGAATCTTCTGAAGGACCTACTTTGCGAGTTTCATGTAGAAATTCCAAAGTTCACATTTTTGGGTCGAATTATTGGAAGGTAGAGCCTAAAAATGGTAGCTAAACGTTTTTCTAGGATAATAGCTCGCTTGGATTTTCAAAATTAGGGTACCGATCGAAAGGGGATGCTTCCCTGATGCCGTGAGTAAAGGAATTTCTTTCCTACGACGTTTACTTTCCGAGATATGGATGGTAGAAGGGAGGGGAATTTATTTTTTGGAAAAACCGCGATATTTCGAAAACCGTTGGGCCTATCGACTTGAAATTAACGCCATAGTACTTAGAATCTTCTGAAGGACCTACTTTGCGAGTTTCATGTAGAAATTCCAAAGTTCACATTTTTGGGTCGAATTATTGGAAGGTAGAGCCTAAAAATGGTAGCTAAACGCTTTTCTAGGATGATAGCTCGCTTGGATTTTCAAAATTAGGGTGCCGATCGAAAGGGGATGCTTCCCTGATGCCGTGAGTAAAGAAATTTCTTTCCTACGACGTTTACTTTCCGAGATATGGATGGTAGAAGGGAGGGGAATTTATTTTTTGGAAAAACCGCGATATTTCGAAAACCGTTGGGCCTATCGACTTGAAATTAACGCCATAGTGCTTAGAATCTTCTAAAGGACCTACTCTGCGAGTTTCATGTAGAAATTCCAAAGTTCACATTTTTGGGTCGAATTATTGGAAGGTAGAGCCTAAAAATGGTAGCTAAACGCTTTTCTAGGATGATAGCTCGCTTGGATTTTCAAAATTAGGGTGCCGATCGAAAGGGGATGCTTCCCTGATGCCGTCAGTAAAGAAATTTCTTTCCTACGACGTTTACTTTCCGAGATATGGACGGTAGAAGGGAGGGGAATTTATTTTTTGGAAAAACCGCGATATTTCGAAAACCGTTGGGCCTATCGACTTGAAATTAACGCCATAGTACTTAGAATCTTCTGAAGGACCTACTCTGCGAGTTTCATGTAGAAATTCCAAAGTTCACATTTTGAGGCCGAAAAATAAGGTTAACCCCTTCTGATTTTCGTCAAAAACAGCAAAAAAATAGATTTTCAAAATTAGGGTGCCGATCGAAAGGGTTTGCTTCCCTGATGCCGTGAGTAAAGAAATTTCTTTCCTACGACGTTTACTTTCCGAGATATGGACGGTAGAATGGAGGGGAATTTATATTTTGGAAAAACCGCGATATTTCGAAAACCGTTGGGCCTATCGACTTGAAATTACCGCCATAGTGCTTAGAATCTTCTAAAGGACCTACACTGCGCGTTTCATGTAGAAATTCCAAAGTTCACATTTTGAGGCCGAAAAATAAGAAGGTTAACCCCTTCTGATTTTCGTCAAAAACAGCAAAAAATAGATTTCCAAAATTAGGGTGCCAATCGAAAGGGGATGCTTCCCTGATGCCGTGAGTAAAGAAATTTCTTTCCTACGACGTTTACTTTCCGAGATATGGATGGTAGAAGGGAGGGGAATTTATTTTTTGGAAAAACCGCGATATTTCGAAAACCGTTGGGCCTATCGACTTGAAATTAACGCCATAGTGCTTAGAGTCTTCTAAAGGACCTACCATGCGAGTTTCATGTAGAAATTCCAAAGTTCACATTTTGAGGCCGAAAAATAAGAAGGTTAACCCCTTCTGATTTTCGTCAAAAACAGCAAAAAAATAGATTTCCAAAATTAGGGTGCCAATCGAAAGGGGATGCTTCCCTGATGCCGTGAGTAAAGAAATTTCTTTCCTACGACGTTTACTTTCCGAGATATGGATGGTAGAAGAGAGGGGAATTTATTTTTTGGAAAAACCGCGATATTTCGAAAACCGTTGGGCCTATCGACTTGAAATTAACGCCATAGTGCTTAGAATCTTCTAAAGGAGCTACTCTGCGAGTTTCATGTAGAAATTCCAAAGTTCACATTTTTGGGTCGAATTATTGGAAGGTAGAGCCTAAAAATGGTAGCTAAACGCTTTTCTAGGATGATAGCTCGCTTGGATTTTCAAAATTAGGGTGCCGATCGAAAGGGGATGCTTCCCTGATGCCGTCAGTAAAGAAATTTCTTTCCTACGACGTTTACTTTCCGAGATATGGACGGTAGAAGGGAGGGGAATTTATTTTTTGGAAAAACCGCGATATTTCGAAAACCGTTGGGCCTATCGACTTGAAATTAACGCCATAGTGCTTAGAATCTTCTAAAGGACCTACACTGCGCGTTTCATGTAGAAATTCCAAAGTTCACATTTTGAGGCCGAAAAATAAGAAGGTTAACCCCTTCTGATTTTCGTCAAAAACAGCAAAAAAATAGATTTCCAAAATTAGGGTGCCAATCGAAAGGGGATGCTTCCCTGATGCCGTGAGTAAAGAAATTTCTTTCCTACGACGTTTACTTTCCGAGATATGGATGGTAGAAGGGAGGGGAATTTATTTTTTGGAAAAACCGCGATATTTCGAAAACCGTTGGGCCTATCGACTTGAAATTAACGCCATAGTGCTTAGAATCTTCTAAAGGACCTACTCTGCGAGTTTCATGTAGAAATTCCAAAGTTCACATTTTTGGGTCGAATTATTGGAAGGTAGAGCCTAAAAATGGTAGTTAAACGCTTTTCTAGGATGATAGCTCGCTTGGATTTTCAAAATTAGGGTGCCGATCGAAAGGGGATGCTTCCCTGATGCCGTCAGTAAAGAAATTTCTTTCCTACGACGTTTACTTTCCGAGATATGGACGGTAGAAGGGAGGGGAATTTATTTTTTGGAAAAACCGCGATATTTCGAAAACTGTTGGGCCTATCGACTTGAAATTAACGCCATAGTACTTAGAATCTTCTGAAGGACCTACTCTGCGAGTTTCATGTAGAAATTCCAAAGTTCACATTTTGAGGCCGAAAAATAAGAAGGTTAACCCCTTCTGATTTTCGTCAAAAACAGCAAAAAAATAGATTTCCAAAATTAGGGTGCCAATCGAAAGGGGATGCTTCCCTGATGCCGTGAGTAAAGAAATTTCTTTCCTACGACGTTTACTTTCCGAGATATGGATGGTAGATGGGAGGGGAATTTATTTTTTGGAAAAACCGCGATATTTCGAAAACCGTTGGGCCTATCGACTTGAAATTAACGCCATAGTGCTTAGAATCTTCTAAAGGACCTACACTGCGCGTTTCATGTAGAAATTACAAAGTTTACATTTTTGGGTCGAATTATTGGAAGGTAGAGCCTAAAAATGGTAGCTAAACGCTTTTCTAGGATGATAGCTCGCTTGGATTTTCAAAATTCGGGTGCCGATCGAAAGGGGATGCTTCCCTGATGCCGTCAGCAAAGAAATTTCTTTCCTACGACGTTTACTTTCCGAGATATGGATGGTAGAAAGGAGGGGAATTTATTTTTTGGAAAAACCGCGATATTTCGAAAACCGTTGGGCCTATCGACTTGAAATTAATGCCATAGTGCTTAGAATCTTCTAAAGGACCTACCGTGCGAGTTTCATGTAGAAATTCCAAAGTTCACATTTTGAGGCCGAAAAATAAGAAGGTTAACCCCTTCTGATTTTCGTCAAAAACAGCGAAAAATAGATTTCCAAAGTTAGGGTGCCAATCGAAAGGGGATGCTTCCCTGATGCCGTGAGTAAAGAAATTTCTTTCCTACGACGTTTACTTTCCGAGATATGGACGGTAGAAGGGAGGGGAATTTATTTTTTGGAAAAACCGCGATATTTCGAAAACCGTTGTGCCTATCGACTTGAAATTAACGCCATAGTGCTAAGAATCTTCTAAAGGACCTACTCTGCGAGTTTCATGTAGAAATTCCAAAGTTCACATTTTTGGGTCGAATTATTGGAAGGTAGAGCCTAAAAATGGTAGCTAAACGCTTTTCTAGGATGATAGCTCGCTTGGATTTTCAAAATTAGGGTGCCGATCGAAAGGGGATGCTTCCCTGATGCCGTCAGTAAACAAATTTCTTTCCTACGACGTTTACTTTCCGAGATATGGACGGTAGAAGGGAGGGGAATTTATTTTTTGGAAAAACCGCGATATTTCGAAAACCGTTGTGCCTATCGACTTGAAATTAACGCCATAGTGCTAAGAATCTTCTAAAGGACCTACTCTGCGAGTTTCATGTAGAAATTCCAAAGTTCACATTTTTGGGTCGAATTATTGGAAGGTAGAGCCTAAAAATGGTAGCTAAACGCTTTTCTAGGATGATAGCTCGCTTGGATTTTCAAAATTAGGGTGCCGATCGAAAGGGGATGCTTCCCTGATGCCGTCAGTAAACAAATTTCTTTCCTACGACGTTTACTTTCCGAGATATGGACGGTAGAAGGGAGGGGAATTTATTTTTTGGAAAAACCGCGATATTTCGAAAACCGTTGGGCCTATCGACTTGAAATTAACGCCATAGTACTTAGAATCTTCTGAAGGACCTACTTTGCGAGTTTCATGTAGAAATTCCAAAGTTCACATTTTTGGGTCGAATTATTGGAAGGTAGAGCCTAAAAATGGTAGCTAAACGTTTTTCTAGGATAATAGCTCGCTTGGATTTTCAAAATTAGGGTACCGATCGAAAGGGGATGCTTCCCTGATGCCGTGAGTAAAGGAATTTCTTTCCTACGACGTTTACTTTCCGAGATATGGATGGTAGAAGGGAGGGGAATTTATTTTTTGGAAAAACCGCGATATTTCGAAAACCGTTGAGCCTATCGACTTGAAATTAACGCCATAGTGCTTAGAATCTTCTAAAGGACCTACCGTGCGAGTTTCATGTAGAAATTCCAAAGTTCACATTTTGAGGCCGAAAAATAAGAAGGTTAACCCCTTCTGATTTTCGTCAAAAACAGCGAAAAATAGATTTCCAAAATTAGGGTGCCAATCGAAAGGGGATGCTTCCCTGATGCCGTGAGTAAAGGAATTTCTTTCCTATGACGTTTACTTTCCGAGATATGGATGGTAGAAGGGAGGGGAATTTATTTTTTGGAAAAACCGCGATATTTCGAAAACCGTTGGGCCTATCGACTTGAAATTAACGCCATAGTGCTTAGAATCTTCTAAAGGACCTACTCTGCGAGTTTCATGTAGAAATTCCAAAGTTCACATTTTTGGGTCGAATTATTGGAAGGTAGAGCCTAAAAATGGTAGCTAAACGCTTTTCTAGGATGATACCTCGCTTGGATTTTCAAAATTAGGGTGCCGATCGAAAGGGTTTGCTTCCCTGATGCCGTGAGTAAAGAAATTTCTTTCCTACGACGTTTACTTTCCGAGATATGGACGGTAGAATGGAGGGGAATTTATTTTTTGGAAAAACCGCGATATTTCGAAAACCGTTGGGCCTATCGACTTGAAATTAACGCCATAGTGCTTAGAATCTTCTAAAGGACCTACTCTGCGCGTTTCATGTAGAAATTCCAAAGTTCACATTTTGAGGCCGAAAAATAAGAAGGTTAACCCCTTCTGATTTTCGTCAAAAACAGCGAAAAATAGATTTCCAAAGTTAGGGTGCCAATCGAAAGGGGATGCTTCCCTGATGCCGTGAGTAAAGAAATTTCTTTCCTACGACGTTTACTTTCCGAGATATGGATGGTAGAAGGGAGGGGAATTTATTTTTTGGAAAAACCGCGATATTTCGAAAACCGTTGGGCCTATCGACTTGAAATTAACGCCATAGTGCTTAGGATCTTCTAAAGGACCTACTCTGCGAGTTTCATGTAGAAATTCCAAAGTTCACATTTTGAGGCCGAAAAATAAGAAGGTTAACCCCTTCTGATTTTCGTCAAAAACAGCAAAAAAATAGATTTCCAAAATTAGGGTGCCAATCGAAAGGGGATGCTTCCCTGATGCCGTGAGTAAAGGAATTTCTTTCCTACGACGTTTACTTTCCGAGATATGGATGGTAGAAGGGAGGGGAATTTATTTTTTGGAAAAACCGCGATATTTCGAAAACCGTTGGGCCTATCGACTTGTAATTAACGCCATATGTCTTAGAATCTCCTTGCGGACCTACCCTGCGAATTTCATGTAAAAATTCCAAAGTTCACATTTTCGGGCCGAAAAAAGAGAAGGTTAACCCCTTCTGATTTTCGTCAAAAACAGCAAAAAAATAGATTTCCAAAATTAGGGTGCCAATCGAAAGGGGATGCTTCCCTGATGCCGTGAGTAAAGGAATTTCTTTCCTACGACGTTTACTTTCCGGGATATGGATGGTAGAAGGGAGGGGAATTTATTTTTTGGAAAAACCGCGATATTTCGAAAACCGTTGGGCCTATCGAGTTGAAATTAACGCCATAGTGCTTAGAATGTTCTAAAGGACCTACCATGCGAGTTTCATGTAGAAATTCCAAAGTTCATATTTTTGGGTCGAATTATTGGAAGGTAGAGCCCAAAAATGGTAGCTAAACGCTTTTCTAGGATGATAGCTCGCTTGGATTTTCAAAATTAGGGTGCCGATCGAAAGGGTTTGCTTCCCTGATGCCGTGAGTAAAGAAATTTCTTTCCTACGACGTTTACTTTCCGAGATATGGACGGTAGAAGGGAGGGGAATTTATTTTTTGGAAAAACCGCTATATTTCGAAAGCCGTTGGGCCTATCGACTTGAAATTAACGCCATAGTGCTTAGAATCCTCTAAAGGACCTACTCTGCGAATTTCATGTAGAAATTCCAAAGTTCAGATTTTTGGGTCGAATTATTGGAAGGTAGAGCCTAAAAATGGTAGTTAAACGCTTTTCTAGGATGATAGCTCGCTTGGATTTTCAAAATTAGGGTGCCGATCGAAAGGGGATGTTTCCCTGATGCCGTCAGTAAAGAAATTTCTTTCCTACGACGTTTACTTTCCGAGATATGGACGGTAGAATGGAGGGGAATTTATTTTTTGGAAAAACCGCGATATTTCGAAAACCGTTGGGCCTATCGACTTGAAATTAACGCCATAGTGCTTAGAATCTTCTAAAGGACCTACTCTGCGCGTTTCATGTAGAAATTCCAAAGTTCACATTTTGAGGCCGAAAAATAAGAAGGTTAACCCCTTCTGATTTTCGTCAAAAACAGCAAAAAAATAGATTTCCAAAATTAGGGTGCCAATCGAAAGGGGATGCTTCCCTGATGCCGTGAGTAAAGGAATTTCTTTCCTACGACGTTTACTTTCCGAGATATGGACGGTAGAATGGAGGGGAATTTATTTTTTGGAAAAACCGCGATATTTCGAAAACCGTTGGGTCTATCGACTTGAAATTAACGCCATAGTGCTTAGAATCTTCTAAAGGACCTACACTGCGCGTTTCATGTAGAAATTCCAAAGTTCACATTTTGAGGCGGAAAATAAGAAGGTTAACCCCTTCTGATTTTCGTCAAAAACAGCAAAAAAATAGATTTCCAAAATTAGGGTGCCAATCGAAAGGGGATGCTTCCCTGATGCCGTGAGTAAAGGAATTTCTTTCCTACGACGTTTACTTTCCGAGATATGGATGGTAGAAGGGAGGGGAATTTATTTTTTGGAAAAACCGCGATATTTCGAAAACCGTTGGGCCTATCGACTTGAAATTAACGCCATAGTACTTAGAATCTTCTGAAGGACCTACTTTGCGAGTTTCATGTAGAAATTCCAAAGTTCATATTTTTGGGTCGAATTATTGGAAGGTAGAGCCCAAAAATGGTAGCTAAACGCTTTTCTAGGATGATAGCTCGCTTGGATTTTCAAAATTAGGGTGCCGATCGAAAGGGTTTGCTTCCCTGATGCCGTGAGTAAAGAAATTTCTTTCCTACGACGTTTACTTTCCGAGATATGGACGGTAGAATCGAGGGGAATTTATTTTTTGGAAAAACCGCGATATTTCGAAAACCGTTGGGCCTATCGACTTGAAATTAACGCCATAGTGCTTAGAATCTTCTAAAAGACCTACTCTGCGAGTTTCATGTAGAAATTCCAAAGTTCACATTTTTGGGTCGAATTATTGGAAGGTAGAGCCTAAAAATGGTAGCTAAACGCTTTTCTAGGATGATAGCTCGCTTGGATTTTCAAAATTCGGGTGCCGATCGAAAGGGGATGCTTCCCTGATGCCGTCAGTAAAGAAATTTCTTTCCTACGACGTTTACTTTCCGAGATATGGACGGTAGAGGGGAGGGGAATTTATTTTTTGGAAAAACCGCGATATTTCGAAAACTGTTGGGCCTATCGACTTGAAATTAACGCCATAGTGCTTAGAATCTTCGAAAGGACCTACACTGCGCGTTTCATGTAGAAATTCCAAAGTTCACATTTTGAGGCCGAAAAATAAGAAGGTTAACCCCTTCTGATTTTCGTCAAAAACAGCGAAAAATAGATTTCCAAAATTAGGGTGCCAATCGAAAGGGGATGCTTCCCTAATGCCGTGAGTAAAGAAATTTCTTTCCTACGACGTTTACTTTCCGAGATATGGATGGTAGAAGGGAGGGGAATTTATTTTTTGGAAAAACCGCGATATTTCGAAAACCGTTGGGCCTATCGACTTGAAATTAACGCCATAGTGCTTAGAATCTTCTAAAGGACCTACTCTGCGAGTTTCATGTAGAAATTCCAAAGTTCACATTTTGAGGCCGAAAAATAAGAAGGTTAACCCCTTCTGATTTTCGTCAAAAACAGCGAAAAATAGATTTCCAAAATTAGGGTGCCAATCGAAAGGGGATGCTTCCCTGATACCGTGAGTAAAGAAATTTCTTTCCTACGACGTTTACTTTCCGAGATATGGACGGTAGAGGGGAGGGGAATTTATTTTTTGGAAAAACCGCGATATTTCGAAAACTGTTGGGCCTATCGACTTGAAATTAACGCCATAGTGCTTAGAATCTTCTAAAGGACCTACACTGAGCGTTTCATGTAGAAATTCCAAAGTTCACATTTTGAGGCCGAAAAATAAGAAGGTTAACCCCTTCTGATTTTCGTCAAAAACAGCGAAAAATAGATTTCCAAAATTAGGGTGCCAATCGAAAGGGGATGCTTCCCTGATGCCGTGAGTAAAGGAATTTCTTTCCTACGACGTTTACTTTCCGAGATATGGACGGTAGAAGGGAGGGGAATATATTTTTTGGAAAAACCGCGATATTTCGAAAACCGTTGGGCCTATCGACTTGAAATTAACGCCATAGTACTTAGAATCTTCTGAAGGACCTACTCTGCGAGTTTCATGTAGAAATTCCAAAGTTCACATTTTGAGGCCGAAAAATAAGAAGGTTAACCCCTTCTGATTTTCGTCAAAAACAGCGAAAAATAGATTTCCAAAATTAGGGTGCCAATCGAAAGGGGATGCTTCCCTAATGCCGTGAGTAAAGAAATTTCTTTCCTACGACGTTTACTTTCCGAGATATGGACGGTAGAGGGGAGGGGAATTTATTTTTTGGAAAAACCGCGATATTTCGAAAACTGTTGGGCCTATCGACTTGAAATTAACGCCATAGTGCTTAGAATCTTCGAAAGGACCTACACTGCGCGTTTCATGTAGAAATTCCAAAGTTCACATTTTGAGGCCGAAAAATATGAAGGTTAACCCCTTCTGATTTTCGTCAAAAACAGCGAAAAATAGATTTCCAAAATTAGGGTGCCAATCGAAAGGGGATGCTTCCCTAATGCCGTGAGTAAAGAAATTTCTTTCCTACGACGTTTACTTTCCGAGATATGGATGGTAGAAGGGAGGGGAATTTATTTTTTGGAAAAACCGCGATATTTCGAAAACCGTTGGGCCTATCGACTTGAAATTAACGCCATAGTGCTTAGAATCTTCTACAGGACCTACTCTGCGAGTTTCATGTAGAAATTCCAAAGTTCATACTTTTGGGTCGAATTATTGGAAGGTAGAGCCTAAAAATGGTAGCTAAACGCTTTTCTAGGATGATAGCTCGCTTGGATTTTCAAAATTAGGGTGCCGATCGAAAGGGGATGCTTCCCTGATGCCGTCAGTAAAGAAATTTCTTTCCTACGACGATTACTTTCCGAGATATGGACGGTAGAAGGGAGAGGAATTTATTTTTTGGAAAAACCGCGATATTTCGAAAACCGTTGGGCCTATCGACTTGAAATTAACGCCATAGTGCTTAGAATCTTCTAAAGGACCTACTCTGCGAGTTTCATGTAGAAATTCCAAAGTTCACATTTTGAGGCCGAAAAATAAGAAGGTTAACCCCTTCTGATTTTCGTCAAAAACAGCGAAAAATAGATTTCCAAAATTAGGGTGCCAATCGAAAGGGGATGCTTCCCTGATACCGTGAGTAAAGGAATTTCTTTCCTATGACGTTTACTTTCCGAGATATGGATGGTAGAAGGGAGGGGAATTTATTTTTTGGAAAAACCGCGATATTTCGAAAACTGTTGGGCCTATCGACTTGAAATTAACGCCATAGTGCTTAGAATCTTCTAAAGGACCTACACTGAGCGTTTCATGTAGAAATTCCAAAGTTCACATTTTGAGGCCGAAAAATAAGAAGGTTAACCCCTTCTGATTTTCGTCAAAAACAGCGAAAAATAGATTTCCAAAATTAGGGTGCCAATCGAAAGGGGATGCTTCCCTGATGCCGTGAGTAAAGGAATTTCTTTCCTACGACGTTTACTTTCCGAGATATGGATGGTAGAAGGGAGGGGAATTTATTTTTTGGAAAAACCGCGATATTTCGAAAACCGTTGGGCCTATCGACTTGAAATTAACGCCATAGTGCTTAGAATCTTCTAAAGGACCTACTCTGCGAGTTTCATGTAGAAATTCCAAAGTTCACATTTTTGGGTCGAATTATTGGAAGGTAGAGCCTAAAAATGGTAGCTAAACGCTTTTCTAGGATGATAGCTCGCTTGGATTTTCAAAATTAGGGTGCCGGTCGAAAGGGGATGCTTCCCTGATGCCGTGAGTAAAGAAATTTCTTTCCTACGACGTTTACTTTCCGAGATATGGATGGTAGAAGGGAGGGGAATTTATTTTTTGGAAAAACCGCGATATTTCGAAAACCGTTGGGCCTATCGACTTGAAATTAACGCCATAGTGCTTAGAATCTTCTAAAGGACCTACTCTGCGAGTTTCATGTAGAAATTCCAAAGTTCACATTTTTGGGTCGAATTATTGGAAGGTAGAGCCTAAAAATGGTAGCTAAACGCTTTTCTAGGATGATAGCTCGCTTGGATTTTCAAAATTAGGGTGCCGGTCGAAAGGGGATGCTTCCCTGATGCCGTGAGTAAAGAAATTTCTTTCCTACGACGTTTACTTTCCGAGATATGGATGGTAGAAGGGAGGGGAATTTATTTTTTGGAAAAACCGCGATATTTCGAAAACCGTTGGGCCTATCGACTTGTAATTAACGCCATATGTCTTAGAATCTCCTTGCGGACCTACCCTGCGAATTTCATGTAAAAATTCCAAAGTTCACATTTTCGGGCCGAAAAAAGAGAAGGTTAACCCCTTCTGATTTTCGTCAAAAACAGCAAAAAAATAGATTTCCAAAATTAGGGTGCCAATCGAAAGGGGATGCTTCCCTGATGCCGTGAGTAAAGGAATTTCTTTCCTACGACGTTTACTTTCCGAGATATGGATGGCAGAAGGGAGGGGAATTTATTTTTTGGGAAAACCGCGATATTTCGAAAACCGTTGGGCCTATCGACTTGAAATTAACGCCATAGTGCTTAGAATCTTCTAAAGGACCTACTCTGCGAGTTTCATGTAGAAATTCCAAAGTTCACATTTTTGGGTCGAATTATTGGAAGGTAGAGCCTAAAAATGGTAGCTAAACGCTTTTCTAGGATGATAGCTCGCTTGGATTTTCAAAATTAGGGTGCCGATCGAAAGGGGATGCTTCCCTGATGCCGTGAGTAAAGAAATTTCTTTCCTACGACGTTTACTTTCCGAGATATGGACGGTAGAAGGGAGGGGAATTTATTTTTTGGAAAAACCGCGATATTTCGAAAACCGTTGGGCCTATCGACTTGAAATTAACGCCATAGTGCTTAGAATCTTCTAAAGGACCTACTCTGCGAGTTTCATGTAGAAATTCCAAAGTTCACATTTTTGGGTCGAATTATTGGAAGGTAGAGCCTAAAAATGGTAGCTAAACGCTTTTCTAGGATGATAGCTCGCTTGGATTTTCAAAATTAGGGTGCCGATCGAAAGGGGATGCTTCCCTGATGCCGTGAGTAAAGAAATTTCTTTCCTACGACGTTTACTTTCCGAGATATGGACGGTAGAAGGGAGGGGAATTTATTTTTTGGAAAAACCGCGATATTTCGAAAACCGTTGGGCCTATCGACTTGAAATTAACGCCATAGTGCTTAGAATCTTCTAAAGGACCTACTCTGCGAGTTTCATGTAGAAATTCCAAAGTTCACATTTTTGGGTCGAATTATTGGAAGGTAGAGCCTAAAAATGGTAGCTAAACGCTTTTCTAGGATGATACCTCGCTTGGATTTTCAAAATTAGGGTGCCGATCGAAAGGGGATGCTTCCCTGATGCCGTGAGTAAAGAAATTTCTTTCCTACGACGTTTACTTTCCGAGATATGGATGGTAGAAGGGAGGGGAATTTATTTTTTGGAAAAACCGCGATATTTCGAAAACCGTTGGGCCTATCGACTTGAAATTAACGCCATAGTGCTTAGAATCTTCTAAAGGACCTACTCTGCGAGTTTCATGTAGAAATTCCAAAGTTCACATTTTTGGGTCGAATTATTGGAAGGTAGAGCCTAAAAATGGTAGCTAAACGCTTTTCTAGGATGATAGCTCGCTTGGATTTTCAAAATTAGGGTGCCGATCGAAAGGGGATGCTTCCCTGATGCCGTCAGTAAAGAAATTTCTTTCCTACGACGTTTACTTTCCGGGATATGGACGGTAGAAGGGAGGGGAATTTATTTTTTGGAAAAACCGCGATATTTCGAAAACTGTTGGGCCTATCAACTTGAAATTGACGCCATAGTGCTTAGAATCTTCTAAAGGACCTACACTGCGCGTTTCATGTAGAAATTCCAAAGTTCACATTTTGAGGCCGAAAAATAAGAAGGTTAACCCCTTCTGATTTTCGTCAAAAACAGCAAAAAATAGATTTCCAAAATTAGGGTGCCAATCGAAAGGGGATGCTTCCCTGATGCCGTGAGTAAAGGAATTTCTTTCCTACGACGTTTACTTTCCGAGATATGGATGGTAGAAGGGAGGGGAATTTATTTTTTGGAAAAACCGCGATATTTCGAAAACCGTTGGGCCTATCGACTTGAAATTAACGCCATAGTACTTAGAATCTTCTAAAGGACCTACTCTGCGAGTTTCATGTAGAAATTCCAAAGTTCACATTTTTGGGTCGAATTATTGGAAGGTAGAGCCTAAAAATGGTAGCTAAACGCTTTTCTAGGATGATAGCTCGCTTGGATTTTCAAAATTAGGGTGCCGATCGAAAGGGGATGCTTCCCTGATGCCGTGAGTAAAGAAATTTCTTTCCTACGACGTTTACTTTCCGAGATATGGACGGTAGAAGGGAGGGGAATTTATTTTTTGGAAAAACCGCGATATTTCGAAAACCGTTGGGCCTATCGACTTGAAATTAACGCCATAGTGCTTAGAATCTTCTGAAGGACCTACTCTGCGAGTTTCATGTAGAAATTCCAAAGTTCACATTTTGAGGCCAAAAAATAAGAAGGTTAACACCTTGCGATTTTCTCCAAAAATGACGAAAAATAGATTTTTGAAATTAGGGTGCCAATCGAAAGGGGATGCTTCCCTGATGCCGGGAGTGAAGGAATTTCTTTCCTACGACGTTTACTTTCCGAGTTAGGCGAGGTAGAACGGAGGGGAATATCTTTTTTGGAAAAACCGCGATATTTCGGAAACGATTCGGGCTATTGACTTGAAATTAATGTCATAGGGCATAGAATCTCCTAACGGATCTACCCTGCGAGTCTCATGCGGAAATCCTAAGTTTCACTCTTTCTCTCTCCCTTCGTATCCTTCTCTCTTTCTTACTATCTCTACTTTTCTCAATGTTTCTATTTCTGTCATCCTCTCCCTATCTCTTTTCTCTCTATATTTTCTTGACTCTCTTTTTCTCTCTTCCGATCCCTCTTACAATCATTCTCTTCCTATCTCTCACATTCTTTGTAATTATCTTTCGCTCTTCATTTATATCTCTTTCCCTCTTCCTATATTTCTCACTTTCTATATCTCCTCTTTATTATCATTTCTCTCTCTCTCTCTTTCTTAGTCTCTATCTTATATTTCATTTTCTCTCTCTATCTTTCTCTCTCCCTTTTAACACTTCCTCTCTCACTATCTCTACCTTTCCCTTTCTTTCCCTATCTTTCTTTCCCTTTCTTTTTCTCTCTTTATTTATATAGTTCTATCTCTATTCTACCTGTACGCTTCTTCTATTGGCTGTCAGAGAAGACCATTGGGCAGTGGCCAAGAGATCCAGAATTACGGGTCCATAGAACAGCTGCATCCCATCGGAAGATCGCCGTCCATGCTTGCCTGGTATGAGGACACCTGCGGATCCTAGAGCTTCTGTTAAATATAAGTCGGAAAGTATTGTAATCGCAACATAATAAATTATTGATACGAGGGAGGGATTCGTTCTTATGACATTTCTTTTTACGATATAAATGTGTACAGTATAGATTCTTTACTTTTTAGAACAAAAAAAAAACTCGACTGTCGATAAGAAATAAAGAGATTCCCAAAATTTCAACGTAATACAAATTGGGATCATTTTCTTCCCTAAAACTCATTTTACTTACCAAAAGCTTTACACTAGGCGAATTGTCTATCTCGTACTGTCTTCAACTATAGTCTATCCCCATGGTATCAGACTATCCTAAATATTCAGACGATTTTACATTATTCCTGGTCAGATCGAAGTCGATGTTTCGGATCTCCATAGTCGTTCGAGTGCTTCCTGCTCCCGCTGACAAACACCATCTCCATCTACCATATCTTTAGCTGCTCCATAATCAATTCCTACAATTGTACAACAAATAATTAAAACACATTACTACAATAACAATTTATGTGTGTCAAGTGAATGTAGTAATTAAACACAATCGCTTGAACCAAATCTAATCAACCAAGATTGCTTCTGGTTAAACAGTTCTGAGCGACTCGGCCCACAATTCAGCAGGTATAATTCAACACTCGGATTTTAAGGAAACCTACTAGGGTTATTATAAACCACAAGGATTTTACATAAACTCAAGACACTGGACATACTTTCGTACATTTCATAACAATACAAGCTACAAAAATGGTGCACATAAGTACCAGAACGATTCCCAAGAAACTACACATATCTCGTAGACTGTCTACCCACGAATGAACCTAGTAGTAGCTGCGGTGTCTGTCGTTAACGTTATCGTATTATTCACCGGCGATTAACAACAATTACTCACATATAAGGACGATAATAGAGTAGAACAAAACAGCTATATCATTCCCATTGTGTTAAAGAGTGAGGTTATGGTGGGGTTAGCATAGAACGTAAAAATACCATTGACCACAATAGATAGGAAACGACACGTAGTAAATCGAACGTTCTCCTCTCAGTTAATAAAAAGTGACGACAAGAAGAACCATTAAGAGTGGTCGCTCTATACTCTGCTTTTATTTAATGGTGGTTCCAGCTAATGATAATAGATGGCGCGCTTCGAAATATAATATTTAAGCGTCCTAGCGTGATGTTCATCTATCCTAACCTAACCCTATCTGTGATTGTTTTGACAATTGACGGTACAAGTGTTTTGGTGGTAGAAAGTGTTTTCGGTCCGTAGCGGAGAACCAGCCCGAAAATGTCGGAACGGAAGGTCCTAAATGTAAGAAAAGCCCCTCGTAAAAAGACGCTGAACTACACCACGCACCCCTTTTTCTTTTCCAGAAATACTATCCCCCGGACTTCGACCCTGCGAAGATCCCCCGCATGAAGCTCCCGAAGAACCGGCAGTACACCGTGCGCCTCATGGCCCCCTTTAACATGCGATGCGCCACCTGCGGCGAATACATCTACAAAGGCAAGAAGTTCAACGCCCGAAAGGAGGACGTCGAGAACGAGGACTACCTTGGCATACGTATATACCGTTTCTACATAAAGGTAGCTACCTTAGATTAAAATTCCTTTTAGATTCACTCGAGTGTCTCTTTGCACACCTCGTTTCGGTTTTCAGTGCACGAGGTGCCTGCAAGAGATTTCGTTCAAGACTGACCTGAGGAACACGGACTACGAGATCGAGGCGGGCGCGACGCGGAACTTCATGGCACTGAAGCTGGCTGAGGAGCAGGCCGTTCGGGAGGAGCAGGAGGCGAGCAATCCCATGAAGCTGCTCGAGAACAGGACGAAGCAGTCAAAGAACGAGATTGAGGCACTCGAGTCGTTGGAGGAGCTCAAGGATCTCAATCGGCGACAACAGGTGATCAACTGTTACATCTTTTTTGTAACTTACAAATTATTGCATTAGCGAGCAGGTGGTCGACTATGACACAATGTTACAGATAGGACTATATAAATAAAGAGAGAAAAAGAAAGGGAAAGGTAGAGATAGTGAGAGAGGAAGTGTTAAAAGGGAGAGAGAAAGATAGAGAGAGAAAATGAAATATAAGATAGAGATATAACTAAGAAAGAGAGAGAGAAATGATAATAAAGAGGAGATATAGAAAGTTAGAAATATAGGAAGAGGGAAAGAGATATAAATGAAGAGCGAAAGATAATTACAAAGAATGTGAGAGATAGGAAGAGAATGATTGTAAGAGGGATAGGAAGAGAGAAAAAGAGAGTCAAGAAAATATAGAGAGAAAAGAGATAGGGAGAGGATGACAGAAATAGAAACATTGAGAAAAGTAGAGATAGTAAGAAAGAGAGAAGGATACGAAGGGAGAGAGAAAGAGTGAAACTTAGGATTTCCACATGAGACTCGCAGGGTAGATCCGTTAGGAGATTCTATGCCCTATGAGATTAATTTCAAGTCGATAGCCCGAATCGTTTCCGAAATATCGCGGTTTTTCCAAAAAAGAAATTCCCCTCCGTTCTACCTTGCCTAACTCGGAAAGTAAACGTCGTAGGAAAGAAATTCCTTCACTACCGGCATCAGGGAAGCAACCCCTTTCGATTGGCACCCTAATTTCGGAAATCTATTTTTTTGGCTATTTTGGAGAAAATCGCAAGGGGTTAACCTTCTTATTTTTCTCGGCATTTGTTACCTGACCTACTGTATGCTACTGTATTTATCGGTTTATTAAGGTTACGTTCGATTTGCAGGGGATGCTATGGACACAAGTTATTTGTAACATTAGATGTCGTATGTAGCATTTTTAAAATTTCAATTAAACCTTAATTTGTCAATTTCTAAATTAAATACTTCTTACATTTCTAGCAGGTGGGGCTCCATTTACGACCTGAAACAGGAATCCAGTGTAGAACACACGTATATGAAGTGCAGATGTGTAATCGCTCCTGGGACTACACGGAAGAAGCCTCACTTGTCATGGAGGTGCAGGAATTCGAAAGGATACGGCAAGTTATTAATCAAATCATTTATTCGTTGAAGAAATTTCAGTTGTAGTTAATAAGTTTAAAGATCAGATGATAAGCGACTGAAGTGCTTTTATTTTCTCCATGGTTTTGCTTGATGTGGCCATGATTGACCAAAGGTTATACTTCCATTGGTTTATTTTTATATTTTGAACATTTTTTTTCGAAGAAAATTGAGTTTAAACATAGGAAACCAAATTTTGAGAGTTTACAGACATTTTTACTTATAATTGTTTTTTAGAGTAGTCGAAAAGTATATTCTTTGTACAAGTATATCCTTGAATATCTATTTTTTGATATGATTGAAACGAAAAAATCTCACTCATAAGGGGAAATAATAATAACTCACACATAACATACACATCTCCTGTAAGAATTATGTTAGAACAGAAATTTGTGTGGCAGAACTTTAGTACATATCCTGCCGAATAGTTATTCCATATATGTACTATGTAATAGGTTTTATCTAACTGTAAGTGCAAAAAGTACAATTGTATTTGTGTATCATTAAAATAGTTAATGTTACAACATAACTTTTGATTATTTGTATTTTGTAATTGCAGGAAATTGGTTACAATTGCAAGAAACTCACATAATTTGAAAATGGAAAATGGATATCGGCTAGTGAAAGCAGAAATGAAGGGAGTGGCGAAGCGAAGATGATCTGGAATTTTGTTCCATGTACAACATACCTGTAACGTATGTTTGAATGAAGTGAGAATCTTTTAAGTTTTGATACAACCCTTGGAGTTGCTTTAGATTCTAAAATTTGGAAAAGTTGTATAAAGAAGAATTCCAGGGTTTTCGTTAGGGCTAAATTTGTATCAAGAACAAGTTTTATGAGGACTTTGAGGTTTAGAATCTCAAATAGTTTCCTTAAGAGAGTTTTACAATTTCGTGAATTATCTTCGATCCTTATTTTACACTGTACCCATACAAGTTTGTTAATGTAAAAGCGTAATTTTTAATTATTTGTTTTTTTTTAAGTGTACAAATTGTTTACAGAGCCACCAGAAGATTTGGAAATGGATGTAATATCGGCTAAGAGGACGACCCGAAACAAATGGAGTGGCAAAGGAGATCCAGATTTTGGAAATGACTCTCAGTACTTTCCCGGATATTGTATGTCTGATCACTGGATCGTCGAGGGGTTAAAGACCATCGATTGATTATGCAGATTCAATACGTTCCTGTACTTTTACTTGTGGTTCTTCTCTTCAGTGAACAATGTAAGTGTTTTAAGAAAGAAATTGATATTGTAGGAGACACGACACTACTTTATTTTTTTGAGATATTTATGAAACATCGTAATAGGATTTCATTGTAAATAATTTCTGGCGAGGAAAATGCCTAATTTTTTAAAAGAAAGCGGTTTGTTTGGTGGATGTGTTAATAAATTTTCATTATAGTTTACATTAGTGGTAAATTTACCAACTACATTTGTTACCTGACCTAACTTTTTCATTATATAATCATAGAGTTTTAGATAAAATGAAGCAGAATCAATCAGATTCAATATGTTGTCATTATATAGTTCTTTTAGCATAGAGATAATTTATTATTTTCAGAGTGCTCAAAACTAATGGAATGATAAAACGTTTCAAGACGCATGACAACTCTTTTATGACGAAGAAGCTGCAACAAAGTAGAAAAGAAGGTGGAACTTCCCATCACGTAGAAATCCAGTCAGTTGCCATCTTAGAATCCGAAAAGGCTACTGTGGCCCACTAAACAATGGACGAAATAAGGACGATGAAACGATGATGATGCTGAATGCTGTAAATCTTGAAAAGGTTGCTAAATTGTAATTATGTATTTACTACTTTACCAAATAGTTTAATAATTTAAAGGTATAATGAGGAAATTAAGAGAAATAACTATTTTAAGGGCTAATATTTGTATCAAGCTTGAACTACATGCTTGATTTCCTCATATTTAATAATTTGTTGATCAAGAATTACTGAAAACTTGATATGTTTCCAGGAAATATGTAGATTGTAAGCAGTAGATTAGTAGACATGTTGCTTTAGATTCTAGAATTTGGAAAAGTTGCCGGGAAAGGTTTTTAGATTTCTAGGAGCTTTAGAACTAAATTTATAATAAAAACGACAGGTGTTGTGTCGGCTTTCAGGTATAGAATTTCAAGCAGTCTCCTTCGGATACTTTTAGACTTTCATGTACTTTTTTGAAGCTAAACTTGTAACAAAAACGTTCGATTTGGATTAAGTCGACATACGTCTTATCTGTCGTAAAGCCTTTTAGGTTTTCCTAAGTCAAAGGTGTTGGAAGATGTCGCAAGGGTACTTGTAAGATTTTCCAATGTCTTGTGGATTTAAATTTAGAGATAATAGTATAAGAACTATCTGTGACTTGTGTTTTTAATGGTACTATTTGTGATTAGCTACGTTATAAGTGCACCGTTCAGTAATTAAGCTGAGAAATAGAACTGTTCTCAGCTACTAATAAGCTGAGAAAAGATGGAATTGTAATACAAAAGGTGCCTTGTAACTTTTGGCATTGAGAGCTCTCACTTATTGCGTTATTGGTAAAAACTTCTTAGTTTAGTTATTCTTCTAGTTATTATTGTTTAAAAGATTTTTATATGAAATTTTTAAACGTATCGTTATAATAAGGTATTATCTCGAGTAACTTCGAAGTTTAGTTAATCATGTATAAAAGATTCTTATTTGAAGCTATACAATTGTAAACTTTGTGTTTTTTTTTTGTATATTCTCGATTGATAAATGTGTTCAAATTTGTATTTTGATTTTCTATACCTATTCACTGTGTAATCTGGGTTGCCTATCACCCAGAGGTTATATCCCTTTAAATAGTAATTTTACTATTTAAATTTACCGGTCGGTCGACGAAAAACCGGCGGCGGATCGATTTGGGTCGCTGGTGTCAGGACCGCAACGACAAGAAGAAGAAGAATTTAACCTATCGCTAATGTTTGGCTCGTTTTATTTCTCGTAATATTTTTATTTACAATTTTTTCATCAAAACTGCATCGAAGTGTAACTAAAATCGTTTAAACTACGTTAAACGATTCGTAAAAGTGTCTTATATACGTGGGAACGTGAAACTACGAGATTCCCCGACGTTCTGGTGAGGGGCATCACGGGCCAAGTCCGGTCCCGTCCAAATCGATGGCCGACGGATCTTTCTGGAACTTTCTGGAGGTGTTTCTCTCGCGCGCATCGAACGACTTCATAACGGTTTTCGACGCGCGCCTCTCTCGTACATTTTACGCGCCAAATTACACCGACCGTTGCAGTAGTATGGCGTCGATATAACGTGCGGTTCGTTGTGTTACGTCTCGTGATTAAAATATAAGGTGCCGGTTACCGACGAAACGACGACGACGACGACGATTTTAAGGAGGCCTCCACCAACCCCTCCATGCTCAAGAAAGGCTTCCTGAGGACGCCTCGGTTTTAAGTTTGCTTGGGTCTTTTGCCCCATTTATGACCCCGCTCATCTCATCTGTATGTATGTGTGTATTATACCAAGTCAATTTAACGCGGTCACTGCGCAAAATTTATTAGTAAAGTAGTAGTAATAGACGCCTGTCGAAAACCGAGGTTTTGAATTTGAATCGATCGAACGGATCCCCATTCGAGATCCGTTCGTTCGTATCTCGCAAATTATCGACGACGACGAAATTTCCATAGCACTTTTTATTAGGGTAATTGTCTCTCAGCGGGCAGTGTATCGGTCGCAGTGTTTACCGCGGGACTCACTGTTGCCTTTAGGAGGTTAATCACATAGTGGTTCACCTTTGGAAGGCGTTTGTGTAGCGGGAACTCTCTTCTGATCAGGGTACTTGGAATGACCCGGGGTCCAACTACCTTGTTCGGATCGGATAAATCCTTAGCATCCCAAGCGCTTTTCCTCTGTACCGCTGATGAGACTTTTGCCCTTCGTAATATTAAATGAGCTTTTGGTCGTCGGGCTCTTGCCTTTTGAGTATATGTGGGAGAGAGTGTGTGTGATTTTGTCTTAAGTGTAGGTAGTGTAGGCCTTTTCTAGAGCATGGAGGCATCGCGACGCCGCGAACCACCTTACCAGACTCGATCGACGATAACTTGGACGCGCGCGCGCAGCGGCTCTCGTCTCCCGTAGACCTTGTGCATGACCTGTGTTACACTATTACTAATCTGTTGTATTTGTTTGTGTGTCATTAGGTGGTTCGGAAACATCGCAGCCAGCCCGAGGATCGCAGCCACTAACCAGCCGACTACACCTCCGGTGGACTACTGTCGACGGACTACCACCGCTCATCACCCTTCGGCTCCGACCGTATTGGCGATGATGCCGATCTACTCGACCCCGTGAGTACCTTTTCGTATTATTCTAGGACGTGCAATGGTCGATTGAACGCCATCGAAATGAATAAGACATTTCATTTTGTAATAGTCGTAATTTCCAGAGATTAACCGTAGTAGGAAACCGTTGGAAAGAGAAGCATTATGAAAATTGAAACTGTTCACATTTTCCCTATAAAACATTAACGAACGTAAACGGAATATTGGTTTATTTCTCTTTTAGGAGATGCGACCGGTGTAGCCAACCGGGAACCAGCCAGTCAGCCAGCGTGTGGATGGACGACCCGGCAGCTTCGGAGGAGATGAAGAGAAGAGAAAAAAAAATGAAGAAAGTGGATGGAGTAAGAAAAAGTGGATTAATAGGGCTCGTCCTTGTGTGGCTTTCTTAAATCGTACTTCCTCTTGTTCTTTCACTATTCCTTCGTTTCATTTTGTTATTATTCGTAAGAGGACTCTGATAACCTCCTCATTCTAAACGCAGATCCAAAAAAAAGCCATTTAATTACAAATTTTCATTTCAATTAAGACGGTTTCACAGTCCGTTTTTAACACGATTAACAAACGAGGCTCGAAGCTTTTAAGCTTCGTCGTTTCCTTCTCTTCATTGTCAATTTTATGAATCCATAGTTAAAGTTTTGATTAGGAGCTCTTCGATTCCATAAACCTGTGCTTCACACCTTCTCGTCACAGCCGGTTCTAGTAATAGTATTAAAATATACCGGTCGTTGGTTCATTTGTCGATTGATCTGTATGTGTAGTCTTTCTATTTGAATTCTTACCCGAGAGCGATCCAACCACTATAAAAAAGAGGTAACGAGCCGTAGCAAATACCTCCTGGGTGGTTCGGAAACTTTGCTAATTTTTAACGATTCACGTCAATTACGGTATCTATTCTCTATCTTCTTCTCTTCTTTTTTCTTCTCTTCTCTTCTCTCTTCTCTACGGAACGTTTTGGACCACGAACCCAGGCTCACTCGGCGATTAATTAACGTGGTAAGTGTTCTGTCGAATTACTTTTACAGCGTCGTTCGATAATTCGAAAAATGTAAACTTCCCTCTCGTTAGGGACGAGAGCTAGGTAAAAACTATTTATGTGGTGCGGAAAACGAGTTCAATTGCAAATCATATTTCCAAACGCCATTCCTTTGGATTTTCATTCTTTAATTGTCTGGATAATTAATAATTTAATTATATTTGTTGTTTAGACTCGTGTCCTATTTGTCGTTTGTTACATGAGAGATGCAAGTTTTTATCGACCGCATTTTACTTTTCTAATTCTCCAGAAATCTATCGATCTCTAAATTCGCTAGTATTTTTTACGGTTTTGAAAATATTGTAGAATTCCAAAAACGCGAGCGCGCGCATTATCTATTTTGTATTTTATTACCGTATCTTAAATCAGATTTTATTCCTTTTCAGAGGAAGAGGTGAAGGAGGAGGACGGGGTCGAGGATGAGGTGGACGACGACTATGACTACGACTAGGAGGAGGAAGCATTAGGAGGACGACTAGCAGGAGGACGAGGACGACTAGGAGGAAGCACTAGGAGGACGAGGACGACTAGGAGGAGCACTAGGAGGACGACTAGTAAGAGGACGACGACGACGAAGAGGAGGGGGAGGTGGTGAAGGTGGAGGACCAGGACGAGGAGGGAAGGAGGGTGAGGGGGGAGACGCTCTAGTCCTGCATGTTGTGTTGCATATTGAGTAGAACTGTCAATAAAGTCATGGAACGGTAAAATGCATAGACTTACTAAAAGGTAGACTACTCGTCCACGGTCTCTTCGGTGCGAGACAGAGACGGAAAGTGTGGCTTCTTTTTAATAGGCGGGGCTTAGCTTTTCTCTGTTTGGTAATTCGTGGGGAGAATAAACGTGGCCGCTAAGCCCCGCCCATGCGAAATAGAATCGCGTTCCATTTCTCTCGCACAACAAATTTCGGAGAAGGTTACGGACGTCCCGTCTGGATTTGAAACTATGGTCTGGGGCGAATCGATCATAACCTAAGTTATTATTTGGGCGTATTAACAATAAATTGCGATCTAAAGTTATATCGCGGGTGACTATTTATATTTAATTGCTGATGTGATGATGAGATATGCTGGGAAAAAGGGTATAGGATGATGCAGTTACATGATGTATACAATGCGGAGTGAGCGTGTTTAAGTCGGTCTGTGAGGGAGAGAACGGCAGCCTCGGAGGTTGTTTCTTTCCACGTTGCATTTTTCAGGTATGGATATAACTACCTTGTTCTTTATTTAGGTGCATGCTACTGTATTTATCTATCTATTAAGGTTACGTTCGATTCACGGGGTCCATGTTATGGACCGGCCGACACAAGCTATTCGTAATGTATGTAGCATTTTTAAGATTTCCATCAAACCTTAATTTGACAATTTTTAAATTAGATACTTACTTCTTTCATTTTTAGCAGAGCTGGCTCCATTTGCGACCTGAAACAAAAGTCCTGTGTAGAACACACGTATATGAAGTGCAGATGTGTAATCGCTCCTGGGACTACACGGAAGAAGCCTCAGTTGCCACGGAGATGCGGGAATTCGAAAGGGTACGGCGAGTTATTAATGAAATCATTTATTCGTCGAAGAAATTTCAACTGCGGTTAATAAGTTTAAAGTTCAGATGATCAGCGACTGAAGTACTTTTGTTTCCTCCATGGTTTCGCTTGACGTGACCGTGATCGACCAAATGTTAGGAAGGCTTCGTTCGGTTCCATACTTCCATTGGTTTATTTTTATATTTTGAACATATTTTTTCTCAAAGGAAATCGAGTTGAAACACAGAAGGGGAAACAATAATAACACGTCAAACTTTGTTTCTGACACATCACCTGTAAAAATTATTATTATGTTAGAACAGAAATTTGTGTGGCAGTACTTTAGTACATATCCTGCCGAATAGTTATTCCATTTAATTACATAAATGTACTACGTTTTATGTAAGTGCAAAAAGTACACTTGATGTATTTATGTGAAGATGATCTGGAATTTTGTTCCATGTATAACATACCTGTAACGTATGTTTGAATGAAGTGAGAATCTTTTAAGTTTCGATACAACCCTTGGAGTTGCTTTAGATTCTAAAATTTGGAAAAGTTGTATAAAGAAGACTTCCAGGGTTTTCGTTAGGGCTAAATTTGTATCAAGAACAAGTTTTATGAGGACTTTGAGGTTTAGAATCTCAAATAGTTTCCTTAAGAGAGTTTTACAATTTCGTGAATTATCTTCGATCCTTATTTTACACTGTACCCAGTTACAAGTTTGTTAATGTTTAAAGCGTAATTTTTAATTATTTGTTTTTTTTTTAAGTGTACAAATTGTTTACAGAGCCACCAGAAGATTTGGAAATGGATGTAATATCGGCTAAGAGGACGACCCGAAACAAATGGAGTGGCAAAGGAGATCCAGATTTTGGAAATGACTCTCAGTACTTTCCCGGATATTGTATGTCTGATCACTGGATCGTCGAGGGGTCAAAGACCATCGATTGATTATGCAGATTCAATACGTTCCTGTACTTTTACTTGTGGTTCTTCTCTTCGGTGAACAATGTAAGTGTTTTAAGAAAGAAATTGATATTGTAGGAGACACAACACTACTTTATTTTTTTGAGATATTTATGAAACATCGTAATAGGATTTCATTGTAAATAATTTCTGGCGAGGAAAATGCCTAATTTTTGAAAAGAAAGCGGTTTGTTTGGTGGATGTGTTAATAAATTTTCATCATAGTTTACATTAGTGGTAAATTTACCAACTACATTTGTTACCTGACCTAACTTTTTCATTATATAATCATAGAGTTTTAGATAAAATGAAGCAGAATCAATCAGATTCAATATGTTGTCGTTACATAGTTCTTTTAGCATAGAGATAATTTATTATTTTCAGAGTGCTCAAAACTAATGGAATGATAAAACGTTTCAAGACGCATGACAACTCTTTTATGACGAAGAAGCTGCAACAAAGTAGAAAAGAAGGTGGAACTTCCCATCACGTAGAAATCCAGTCAGTTGCCATCTAAGAATCCGAAAAGGCTACTGTGGCCCACTAAACAATGGACGAAATAAGGACGATGAAACGATGATGATGCTGAATGCTGTAAATCTTGAAAAGGTTGCTAAATTGTAATTATGTATTTACCACTTTACCAAATAGTTTAATAATTTAAAGGTATAATGAGGAAATTAAGAGAAATAACTATTTTAAGGGCTAATATTTGTATCAAGCTTGAACTACATGCTTGATTTCCTCATATTTAATAATTTGTTGATCAAGAATTACTGAAAACTTGATATGTTTCCAGGAGATATGTAGATTGTAAGCAGTAGATTAGTAGACATGTTGCTTTAGATTCTAGAATTTGGAAAAGTTGCCGGGAAAGGTTTTTAGATTTCTAGGAGCTTTAGAACTAAATTTATAATAAAAACGACAGGTGTTGTGTCGGCTTTCAGGTATAGAATTTCAAGCAGTCTCCTTCGGATACTTTTAGACTTTCATGTACTTTTTTGAAGCTAAACTTGTAACAAAAACGTTCGATTTGGATTAAGTCGACATACGTCTTATCTGTCGTAAAGCCTTTTAGGTTTTCCTAAGTCAAAGGTGTTGGAAGATGTCGCAAGGGTACTTGTAAGATTTTCCAATGTCTTCTGGATTTAAATTTAGAGATAATAGTATAAGAACTATCTGTGACTTGTGTTTTTAATGGTACTATTTGTGATTAGCTACGTTATAAGTGCACCGTTCAGTAATTAAGCTGAGAAATAGAACTGTTCTCAGCTACTAATAAGCTGAGAAAAGATGGAATTGTGCGATTTGGGTTGCCTATCTCCCAGAGGTTATATCCTTGACTAGTAATTTTATTGACAGTTAAAAAAAGGCGGGAAAAACTTTCTCCGCCCCCACCTGTTATCCGATACCTCCTCGCACTCATGTGATCCTGGTACCAAATGTCGACTTTCAGACGCGATTTTGGCCGATTCAAAATGCGAAAATTCACTTTGGGGACCAAAATTTGGTACCAGGATCACATGAGTGCGAGGAGGTAAGGCGGTGGAGAAATTATTTCGCGCCATTAATTTAGGTTGGCAGCAGTGTACAGTTGGCATCAGCACTGTCACTTGTGACGTTACAGGAAACTGTAATTTTGGTTCAGAGCAATGCTAATCCTGGCGGGATTGCATCGCGGCAATTAGGAATGTATGTGTAAGGAAAACGACAAATTAAAATGAAATATGTTCATTTCACAAACAAAGTAAATACATATATAAGTTTTACAACAAAATACTAAATGTATGGCACAAATATAATTGGAATCAAATTACAAGCACTAAGGGAGCTCCCAGTTTAAGCAAAGGCCTGAGCCATCTTGTCATAGAAGTGATTCCACATCCGTACTTCATAAAGGTCTGTTCCGCACGGGACTTCTGTTCCAGGTCGTAAAAGGAGGCAATTGCTAAAAATGAAAGAAGTTCGTAATTAAAAAATTGTCAAATCAAGGTTTAATTGAAATTTTAAAACTGCCTGCGATGATAGAGCAGCAGTTGGTCTGCCATACTTTATTAGTTTAATTTCAGCAGTTAGAAGCTCACGCTATGACTGTTCATAAACTTACTATGTATGCCAGTAGGGCCTAAATAATTGTTGTCTATTTAATTACTTATTTATGCTATAGACAACATATGATGGGTTAAACTCTATTTATTTCTTAATCCAACTGGAGATGCCAATTTCACGATACAAATTCAAGATTCTACTGGCAGCGTACATGGTACAAATAATATCTACAATAAACTGGCTATACTCGTAATAAAATCACAAGAAGAAGCAAAGGTTTGTAACTACAAACTATCGTTTTACATGACTCCTAGTCTGATAATTCATAATATGTATTAGTTTGTACAACAAAGCAGAAAGAAAATAAAACAATGTAATAAAACTAATAATAATCAACATACAAAAAAGAAAAATATAAGAAGAAATAAAAGAAAAGTTACGTTTCCTACAATTCTACGAAAATAATAAAGTCTATGGTAAGTCTATTATTCTTTAAGAATAATTAAATTCGTTAGGTTGTAATTGTTTGAAAGTGAATAACAATACTATTTGTACTACACTGCAGCTGAAGGCATGTTTAAACAAAGCGGTTCTATGCTGTGGCATAGAAAATTTTAATGCTGTGAGTTGTCAAGCCAACATATTATGAGCATTACAAATGTACACTTCGATTGTGTTCTAAAGAAATTAATTTTGACATGTCTGCAACATTCAGTAACCTAATGAATAGTACATGGCACTGAATATATGATACATCAGATTCTGTTCAAAGAATTCTGTACTTACATCTCATCGCTGGGGATTCGAGATGTGGATGCGTCGGTGTCAGCTGGTACATAGCATTTCCTGCAAAGTATAAAGGTGATCCGAATAAATAAATAAATACAGCAATATAAACATAATATAAACAAGGTAGTTAGTCATACCTGGGAAATGGAATGTGGAAAAACACTATGTCTACTGTTCACTATGTTGCTTATATACCATCTTTTTAGAAATGTTTGAGAATGCCACGAGCAAACTTATATCATCAGTGGCTATTAAAGAATTATTCTAATTACAAATAGTAGTTAATTACATGTGTTACTTATACATTCTAGATGTCTTTGGAAGAGAGCTACTAGGTACTTGAAACAGGACATGTATTGTTTTCCTAAGTAAAATGGATTGATGGTTTTGTGTACTTATGATTTGCCATAAACTTATTATTAGCAATCGCCAATGATGGGGCAAGTAATACTATACTGGAGCTGAAAGTCGTCCTTGTTTGATACATTTGGAGATTATCTTTAAATTAGCACGTTTAAATGCAACTTGTACCGGACTTACTGTAACTTGCATATCTTATACATAAACATTGAACATAAAATTGGGAAACGGAAAACACATGGAAAGTATTTAGTTTTAACTACGTTAGGATATCGTTCTACTTGCATGTCGATAATTCACTTGGACATGTAGAATAGAACACTGCCTATGGACACAGGATACTATTGCAACATCACAAAATCCTTATCAAAAAATTAACCCTCGGCAGTAAACATAGTTGAACAATAGTATTTTAAATCAAATACAGTCTCTTTACCTATGGTCCATGCTGATCATGACGACTGGCAACAATTGGTTCTCTCCGCCATCTCGCCTGGGCCCCTGAGTGAATCTCTCCGTGGAATTGGACAGTGCTGCATCGACTAATTTATAGAACAAGTCCCTGCATTGCAGTTCTCCATCTGCAATCTCATCTGATGCCCGTTTCTCCCTATCTAATTCACATAGCCGATATCTGCAATGAAGAAATAAATTCAGAATACATTATTTCTCTTGTAGGAGTCAAAAGTAATACGATAATCATAGTACAACTTTTCACAGATATATAAACAGGGTAGTACAAATTAACTGAATAATAAATAATTTGAGATTTAATAAAACTTATAAACAGCATTTAAATACAATAAAATTTGCATACAACTGTTATAACCATTATTCTCGATAGATGTTTGCCAAGTGTTCAGCGTTAAGTTGTACTAGTAATTATGCTTTCGACAAGTAATCTGTAGTGAAAATTGAAAACCCTCACATATTTCAATAATCTGCATTAAACCTTTCTCCGAGAAAGATATTACCTTTTCTGATGTTTATGAGGATGACGATAGAGTTCTAATATATTTCTCAAGAGTATACCAGTACTCAAAGTAATATATACCCACCAATCGTTCTGTCTCCGATGTTCCAGCGATCTTGAGCAGATTATCCAAAAGGTTCTCTATGACATTCCACACCAAATCTGTGTTGAAATTCCGGGTCTTCTTTGCCACTCCATTCATTCCTGCTCCCATTAGCCAATATCATATCCATTCTCAAATTCTATGACTGCTTTGTCTCATTCCTGCAATTACAAAACAAATAATCAAAACTGATGTCGTTACATGAAAAACTTTGTGTACAAAACACAATGTACAGCTCAAATGCAATTTCTTGTTTGTAGATGTGATAGAGTTAACTAACATCGATATGTACAACATGTAAAAATTGCTTTGAAGTTGGTTCCTATAAAGATGGTTCAAAAAAATAACCCTACAAACTTACAAAAAAATCGGTGAAACCAAACCAACAAAGATCAGTAGGAACTAATGGGGGACATCTGAAACACCCTTTTCTCTTCACTTATTGATACTATAAAGCTGCAAAGATAAGTACTTACGTAAATGGGACGACGATGGGTCGGTCCTCGCCCGATGAGCTACACATATATCGCACACTCAAATTTCTCCATGCATGCCACTAGATGCAATCACTGCGATGGTGAACTATGTACTGGCTAGTAAAGGTAATTACACATATACTATCAATGAAGGAAAACAAAATTATAACCGTTTTAACAGAGTTACAGTAAAAGTGAGGTTATGACAGTACATACTTCGTTCGAGGTGATATAACTTATTTCCTAGGGTACTACAAGACAATTCGGTGGGGGTAGAAGCACACCAGCCTTTTAAAGGGTTCAAATTAACTCACCATTTGAATATTACGTGTCTTCTCTCATATTTAATCGAACGTAAACAACAACAAAACGTACACTGGTTGGAGTGGGCGTGGCCATTATACCCGCGGCGAGCAACGAGCTGGCAATTGTCAACGTGTATCAGGAGTCGCGACGGATTTTCCATACCTCCTCGATACTTCTGCTAACCTGGTGGCAATCCAAGTTTCACGAGTTGTGTTTTCGTAGTTGTCGATCTGTGTACAGAGATCAAATCACAATTAGTACACTTCAAATTGTTACAAGTGTCGGTGCGAGTCTTTGCCTCAACTAGTTGAGAGATGGCATTGTCTCCCTAACACGTCGGGATTTTTAGGTTATGTCCTGTGATATGATTTTAAATGGATTATATGGACGATTATTGTTATAACTTGAAAAAAGGTTAATAGTGGAATAAGGAAACTTGAACTCCTTTGTGCGGCACACCATCACCCAGAATGAGAATGTGATGTTCCGCTCCAGGATTCAGTATTCGAAGAAAGAAGGTATTGTATTATATTGTGTTGTGAAGTTACTGTTATATGTATTGCATTGTAATGCATTCAATTTTTCTAGACTTTATTACTCTACACGTTCTATTGTATTAACGATGTGGCTGAAATACATAAACGACCAGTTACTTACTGCTAGAGAGAGATGCTCGACAACGGTTATGCCGAGTGAAGACAAAAAGTAAATAGTGACCAAACACGGGACACGCTCACAACTCACGACAGGCAAATTAGATCGAAGAAGGTCCAGAAGTGAGAGGCACGACTAATTATTTAAAGAGAGCAGTTGTGCAACCTAAAGAGAACCCTTTCGCTTCCAGCAAGTAATTTAGGATGCATAAGGTAAGACATTTGTTCTTTTATGAAATGGAATGGGAACTAGTGTCAAAATTTTCGAAAGTCAAATGTATAATTAAAAACTTTTACTAAGGAGTATACAGTATACCTAGGAAAGTAATATATGCGAGGCTTGCCTTTAGAAACGGTACACCCAAGGTTATCAATTCTTATTGAAAGTTTTAAGGCTACCACCCTCCACAGCTGGAAAGAGTGTAGAAGGGGTTAATTATCAGTATATAATTAACTCCCACATATTAACTAGTTTGTGGGATGTTTTCCAAAAACTATTTTTGAGAACTGAAATTATTTAGCCATTTGCTACTGTACATTAGAACATCTGATACTTATAATTTTATTAACACTGAATTAAGAAGTCTTCAAAAAGGCATTACTGTAGTATTGCTGAATTTTCAGACAACTCTTTCATGAAGTCATTTTTAATATGAGACTTTTAAAGAAGATCCATGTAAATTTGGGTAAATTAGTCGATTGTCCCCTTTGATTCAAGTTTCCATTGATTAGACCTCATATTAAAAAGATATTAGATGAGGTGGTAGCGTCCTTGTCCTTCCTAGTGCACGCCCATTTTGCATGATTGTAATTACAATAAAATGAAACGAAAATCAGTTCGTTTGACATGCCCAACTCCATATTTTGAGGAAAAATTAAATTTTTCCTAACTTCATATTGTGTTGCATACCTAGTAGAGCTGTCGACACCTGTCAATAAAGACATGGAACGGTAAAATGCATAGACTTACTAAGAAGTAGACTGCTCGCCAACGGCCTTTCACGTACGGGGTAGAGACGGAAAATGCGGCGATAGTGTGGCCTCTCTCTAGTAGGCGGGGCTTAGCTTTTTTCTGTTTGGTAATTCGTGGAGAGAATAAACATGGCTGCTAAGTCCCGCCGATTAGAAATAGAACCGCGTTCGCTCTCTCTCGCACAAGAAAATCGAAGAAGGTTACGGACAACCAGTCTGGATTTAAAACACTATGGTCAAGTGCGAATTGATCCTAACCTAAGTATTTGGGTCTATGAAAATTAAATTGTGTTTGTAGTTATATCGCAGGTGAGTGTTTATTTAATTGCTGTGCGTCTGCTGATGAGACAGATGTGCTGGGGAAAATAATATATTAAGTATTTAATCACGTCGGAAATTGAATATAAGGTAGAATATTTGAATAGTTCCTAAATGGTCTGATGTCTGAATTAAGCTGTCTCTATATTCGACAGGAATTCTATCGATACAAACAAGAATAGTGTAGGAGGATGCAGGTACATGATGTATACAATGTGGAGCTTTCCAGATGATGCGGAGTGTCGGAGTCTGTCTGTAAGGGAAAGAGCGGCAGCTTCGAAGGTGGTTTCTTCCCACATTGCATTTTCTAGGTATGAGTAACTGTTTGTGTTTAGGTGTATGCTACTGTATTTATCGGTTTATTAAGGTTACGTTCGATTTGCAGGGGATGCTATGGACACAAGTTATTTGTAACGTTAGATGTCGTATGTAGCATTTTTAAAATTTCAATTAAACCTTAATTTGTCAATTTCTAAATTAAATACTTCTTACATTTCTAGCAGGTGGGGCTCCATTTACGACCTGAAACAGGGATCCAGTGTAGAACACACGTATATGAAGTGCAGATGTGTAATCGCTCCTGGGACTACACGGAAGAAGCCTCACTTGTCATGGAGGTGCAGGAATTCGAAAGGATACGGCAAGTTATTAATCAAATCATTTATTCGTTGAAGAAATTTCAGTTGCAGTTAATAAGTTTAAAGATCAGATGATAAGCGACTGAAGTGCTTTTATTTTCTCCGTGGTTTTGCTTGATGTGGCCATGATTGACCAAAGGTTATACTTCCATTGGTTTATTTTTATATTTTGAACATTTTTTTTTTCGAAGAAAATTGAGTTTAAACATAGGAAACCAAATTTTGAGAGTTTACAGACATTTTTACTTATAATTGTTTTTTAGAGTAGTCGAAAAGTATATTCTTTGTACAAGTATATCCTT
This sequence comes from Cryptocephalus primarius, assembly GCA_963576515.1. Lineage (NCBI taxonomy): Eukaryota > Metazoa > Arthropoda > Insecta > Coleoptera > Chrysomelidae > Cryptocephalus > Cryptocephalus primarius. Next base: position 102,809 of record OY754955.1, on the reverse strand, counting down.
GAATATCTATTTTTTGATATGATTGAAACGAAAAAATCTCACTCATAAGGGGAAATAATAATAACTCACACATAACATACACATCTCCTGTAAGAATTATGTTAGAACAGAAATTTGTGTGGCAGAACTTTAGTACATATCCTGCCGAATAGTTATTCCATATATGTACTATGTAATAGGTTTTATCTAACTGTAAGTGCAAAAAGTACAATTGTATTTGTGTATCATTAAAATAGTTAATGTTACAATATAACTTTTGATTATTTGTATTTTGTAATTGCAGGAAATTGGTTATAATTGCAAGAAACTCATATAATTTGAAAATGGAAAATGGATATCGGCTAGTGAAAGCAGAAATGAAGGGAGTGGCGAAGCGAAGATGATCTGGAATTTTGTTCCATGTACAACATACCTGTAACGTATGTTTGAATGAAGTGAGAATCTTTTAAGTTTCGATACAACCCTTAGAGTTGCTTTAGATTCTAAAATTTGGAAAAGTTGTATAAAGAAGACTTCCAGGGTTTTCGTTAGGGCTAAATTTGTATCAAGAACAAGTTTTATGAGGACTTTGAGGTTTAGAATCTCAAATAGTTTCCTTAAGAGAGTTTTACAATTTCGTGAATTATCTTCGATCCTTATTTTACACTGTACCCAGTTACAAGTTTGTTAATGTAAAAGCGTAATTTTTAATTATTTGGTTTTTTTTTAAGTGTACAAATTGTTTACAGAGCCACCAGAAGATTTGGAAATTGATGTAATATCGGCTAAGAGGACGACCCGAAACAAATGGAGTGGCAAAGGAGATCCAGATTTTGGAAATGACTCTCAGTACTTTCCCGGATATTGTATGTCTGATCACTGGATCGTCGAGGGGTTAAAGACCATCGATTGATTATGCAGATTCAATACGTTCCTGTACTTTTACTTGTGGTTCTTCTCTTCAGTGAACAATGTAAGTGTTTTAAGAAAGAAATCGATATTGTAGGAGACACAACACTACTTTATTTTTTTGAGATATTTATGAAACATCGTAATAGGATTTCATTGTAAATAATTTCTGGCGAGGAAAATGCCTAATTTTTGAAAAGAAAGCGATTTGTTTGGTGGATGTGTTAATAAATTTTCATTATAGTTTACATTAGTGGTAAATTTACCAACTACATTTGTTACCTGACCTAACTTTTTCATTATATAATCATAGAGTTTTAGATAAAATGAAGCAGAATCAATCAGATTCAATATGTTGTCGTTACATAGTTCTTTTAGCATAGATAATTTATAATTTTCAGAGTGCTCAAAACTAATGGAATGATAAAACGTTTCAAGACGCATGACAACTCTTTTATGATGAAGAAGCTGCAACAAAGTAGAAAAGAAGGTGGAACTTCCCATCACGTAGAAATCCAGTCAGTTGCCATCTAAGAATCCGAAAAGGCTACTGTGGCCCACTAAACAATGGACGAAATAAGGACGATGAAACGATGATGATGCTGAATGCTGTAAATCTTGAAAAGGTTGCTAAATTGTAATTATGTATTTACTACTTTACCAAATAGTTTAATAATTTAAAGGTATAATGAGGAAATTAAGAGAAATAACTATTTTAAGGGCTAATATTTGTATCAAGCTTGAACTACATGCTTGATTTCCTCATATTTAATAATTTGTTGATCAAGAATTACTGAAAACTTGATATGTTTCCAGGAAATATGTAGATTGTAAGCAGTAGATTAGTAGACATGTTGCTTTAGATTCTAGAATTTGGAAAAGTTGCCGGGAAAGGTTTTTAGATTTCTAGGAGCTTTAGAACTAAATTTATAATAAAAACGACAGGTGTTGTGTCGGCTTTCAGGTATAGAATTTCAAGCAATCTCCTTCGGATACTTTTAGACTTTCATGTACTTTTTTGAAGCTAAACTTGTAACAAAAACGTTCGATTTGGATTAAGTCGACATACATCTTATCTGTCGTAAAGCCTTTTAGGTTTTCCTAAGTCAAAGGTGTTGGAAGATGTCGCAAGGGTACTTGTAAGATTTTCCAATGTCTTCTGGATTTAAATTTAGAGATAATAGTATAAGAACTATCTGTGACTTGTGTTTTTAATGGTACTATTTGTGATTAGCTACGTTATAAGTGCACCATTCAGTAATTAAGCTGAGAAATAGAACTGTTCTCAGCTACTAATAAGCTGAGAAAAGATGGAATTGTAATACAAAAGGTGCCTTGTAACTTTTGGCATTGAGAGCTCTCACTTATTGCGTTATTGGTAAAAACTTCTTAGTTTAGATATTCTTGTAGTTATTATTGTGTAAAACATTTTTATATATTTGAAATTTTAAATGTATTACTGTAATAGGGACTAGACTATTATCTCGAATGACTTTTTGATGATTGTCTCTCGGTTTCGCCTTCCAATCTCTGTTTAATATCGTCAGGCCATCGAGGTAGCACTACCCACCCTCCTTGTAGAATCTGTTGTGCCTTATAATTTGTAGTATTGAAAGCTCTCGCTTATTGTCATTGGTAAACATTTCTTAGTTTAGTTATTCTTCTAGTTATTATTGTTTAAAAGATTTTTATATGAAATTTTTAAACGTATCGTTGTAATAAGGTATTATCTCGAGTAACTTCGAAGTTTAGTTAATCATGTATAAAGGATTCTTATTTGAAGCTATACAATTGTAAACTTTGTGTTTTTTTTTTTGTATATTCTCGATTGATAAATGTGTTCAAATTTGTATTTTGATTTTCTATATCTATTCACTGTGTAATCTGGGTTGCCTATCACCCAGAGATTATATCCCTTTAAATAGTAATTTTACTATTTAAATTTACCGGTCGGTCGACGGAAAACCGGCGGCGGATCGATTTGGGACGCTGGTGTCAGGACCGCAACGACAAGAAGAAGAAGTAGAATTTAACCTATCGCTAATGTTTGGCTCGTTTTATTTCTCGTAATATTTTTATTTATAATTTTTTCATCAAAACTGCATCGAAGTGTAACTAAAATCGTTTAAACTACGTTAAACGATTCGTAAAAGTGTCTTATATACGTGGGAACGTGAAACTACGAGATTCCCCGACGTTCTGGTGAGGGGCATCACGGGCCAAGTCCGGTCCCGTCCAAATCGATGGCCGACGGATCTTTCTGGAACTTTCTCTCGCGCGCATCGAACGACTTCATAACGGTTTTCGACGCGCGCCTCTCTCGTACATTTTACGCGCCAAATTACACGGACCGTTGCAGTAGTATGGCGTCGATATAACGTGCGGTTCGTTGTGTTACGTCTCGTGATTAAAATATAAGGTGCCGGTTACCGACGAAACGACGACGACGACGATTTTAAGGAGGCCTCCACCAACCCCTCCATGCTCAAGAAAGGCTTCCTGAGGACGCCTCGGTTTTAAGTTTGCTTGGGTCTTTTGCCCCATTTATGACCCCGCTCATCTCATCTGTATGTATGTGTGTATTATACCAAGTCAATTTAACGCGGTCACTGCGCAAAATTTATTAGTAAAGTAGTAGTAATAGACGCCTGTCGAAAACCGAGGTTTTGAATTTGAATCGATCGAACGGATCCCCATTCGAGATCCGTTCGTTCGTATCTCGCAAATTATCGACGACGACGAAATTTCCATAGCACTTTTTATTAGGGTAATTGTCTCTCAGCGGGCAGTGTATCGGTCGCAGTGTTTACCGCGGGACTCACTGTTGCCTTTAGGAGGTTAATCACATAGTGGTTCACCTTTGGAAGGCGTTTGTGGGGCGGGAACTCTCTTCTGATCAGGGTACTTGGAATGACCCGGGGTCCAACTACCTTGTTCGGATCGGATAAATCCTTAGCATCCCACGCGTGTTCCCTCTGTACCGCTGATGAGACTTTTTTGCCCTTCGTAATATTAAATGAGCTTTTGGTCGTCGGGCTCTTGCCTTTTGAGTATATGTGGGAGAGAGTGTGTGTGATTTTGTCTTAAGTGTAGGTAGTGTAGGCCTTTTCTAGAGCATGGAGGCATCGCGACGCCGTGAACCACCTTACCAGACTCGATCGACGATAACTCGGACGCGCGCGCGCGCGCAGCGGCTCTCGTCTCCCGTAGACCTTGTGCATGACCTGTGTTACACTATTACTAATCTGTTGTATTTGTTTGTGTGTCATTAGGTGGTTCGGAAACATCGCAGCCAGCCCGAGGATCGCAGCCACTAACCAGCCGACTACACCTCCGGTGGACTACTGTCGACGGACTACCACCGCTCATCACCCTTCGGCTCCGACCGTATTGGCGATGATGCCGATCTACTCGACCCCGTGAGTACCTTTTCGTATTATTCTAGGACGTGCAATGGTCGATTGAACGCCATCGAAATGAATAAGACATTTCATTTTGTAATAGTCGTAATTTCCAGAGATTAACCGTAGTAGGAAACCGTTGGAAAGAGAAGCATTATGAAAATTGAAACTGTTCACATTTTCCCTATAAAACATTAACGAACGTAAACGGAATATTGGTTTATTTCTCTTTTAGGAGATGCGACGGGTGTAGCCAACCGGGAACCAGCCAGTCAGCCAGCGTGTGGATGGACGACCCGGCAGCTTCGGAGGAGATGAAGAGAAGAGAAAAAAAAATGAAGAAAGTGGATGGAGTAAGAAAAAGTGGATTAATAGGGCTCGTCCTTGTGTGGCTTTCTTAAATCGTACTTCCTCTTGTTCTTTCACTATTCCTTCGTTTCATTTTGTTATTATTCGTAAGAGGACTCTGATAACCTCCTCATTCTAAACGCAGATCCAAAAAAAAGCCATTTAATTACAAATTTTCATTTCAATTAAGACGGTTTCACAGTCCGTTTTTAACACGATTAACAAACGAGGCTCGAAGCTTTTAAGCTTCGTCGTTTCCTTCTCTTCATTGTCAATTTTATGAATCCATAGTTAAAGTTTTGATTAGGAGCTCTTCGATTCCATAAACCTGTGCTTCACACCTTCTCGTCACAGCCGGTTCTAGTAATAGTATTAAAATATACCGGTCGTTGGTTCATTTGTCGATTAATCTGTATGTGTAGTCTTTCTATTTGAATTCTTACCCGAGAGCGATCCAACCACTATAAAAAAGAGGTAACGAGCCGTAGCAAATACCTCCTGGGTGGTTCGGAAACTTTGCTAATTTTTAACGATTCACGTCAATTACGGTATCTATTCTCTATCTTCTTCTCTTCTTTTTTCTTCTCTTCTCTTCTCTCTTCTCTACGGAACGTTTTGGACCACGAACCCAGGCTCACTCGGCAATTAATTAACGTGGTAAGTGTTCTGTCGAATTACTTTTACAGCGTCGTTCGATAATTCGAAAAATGTAAACTTCCCTCTCGTTAGGGACGAGAGTTAGGTAAAAACTATTTATGTGGTGCGGAAAACGAGTTCAATTGCAAATCATATTTCCAAACGCCATTCCTTTGGATTTTCATTCTTTAATTGTCTCGATAATTAATAATTTAATTATATTTGTTGTTTAGACTCGTGTCCTATTTGTCGTTTGTTACATGAGAGATGCAAGTTTTTATCGACCGCATTTTACTTTTCTAATTCTCCAGAAATCTATCGATCTCTAAATTCGCTAGTATTTTTTACGGATTTGAAAATATTGTAGAATTCCAAAAACGCGAGCGCGCGCATTATCTATTTTGTATTTTATTACCGTATCTTAAATCAGATTTTATTCCTTTTCAGAGGAAGAGGTGAAGGAGGAGGACGGGGTCGAGAGGATGAGGTGGACGACGACGACGACGACGACGACTATGACTACGACTAGGAGGAGGAAGCATTAGGAGGACGACTAGCAGGAGGACGAGGACGACTAGGAGGAAGCACTAGGAGGACGAGGACGACTAGGAGGAGCACTAGGAGGACGACTAGTAAGAGGACGACGACGACGACGACGACGAAGAGGAGGGGGAGGTGGTGAAGGTGGAGGACCAGGACGAGGAGGGAGGAGGGTGAGGGGGGAGACGCTCTAGTCCTGCATGTTGTGTTGCATATTGAGTGGAACTGTCAATAAAGTCATGGAACGGTAAAATGCATAGACTTACTAAAAGGTAGACTACTCGTCCACGGTCTCTTCGGTGCGAGACAGAGACGGAAAGTGTGGCTTCTTTTTAATAGGCGGGGCTTAGCTTTTCTCTGTTTGGTAATTCGTGGGGAGAATAAACGTGGCCGCTAAGCCCCGCCCATGCGAAATAGAATCGCGTTCCATTTCTCTCGCACAACAAATTTCGGAGAAGGTTACGGACGTCCCGTCTGGATTTGAAACTATGGTCGGGGGCGAATCGATCATAACCGAAGTTATTATATGGGCGTATTAACAATAAATTGCGATCTAAAGTTATATCGCGGGTGACTATTTATTTAATTGCTGATGTGATGATGAGATATGCTGGGAAAAAGGGTATAGGATGATGCAGGCAGTTACATGATGTATACAATGCGGAGTGAGCGTTTAAGTCGGTCCGTGAGGGAGAGAACGGCAGCCTCGGAGGTTGTTTCTTTCCACGTTGCATTTTTCAGGTATGGATATAACTACCTTGTTCTTTATTTAGGTGCATGCTACTGTATTTATCTATCTATTAAGGTTACGTTCGATTCACGGGGTCCATGTTATGGACCGGCCGACACAAGCTATTCGTAATGTATGTAGCATTTTTAAAATTTCCATCAAACCTTAATTTGACAATTTTTAAATTAGATACTTACTTCTTTCATTTTTAGCAGAGCTGGCTCCATTTGCGACCTGAAACAAAAGTCCTGTGTAGAACACACGTATATGAAGTGCAGATGTGTAATCGCTCCTGGGACTACACGGAAGAAGCCTCAGTTGCCACGGAGATGCGGGAATTCGAAAGGGTACGGCGAGTTATTAATGAAATCATTTATTCGTCGAAGAAATTTCAACTGCGGTTAATAAGTTTAAAGTTCAGATGATCAGCGACTGAAGTACTTTTGTTTCCTCCATGGTTTCGCTTGACGTGACCGTGATCGACCAAATGTTAGGAAGGCTTCGGTTCCATACTTCCATTGGTTTATTTTTATATTTTGAACATATTTTTTCTCAAAGGAAATCGAGTTGAAACACAGAAGGGGAAACAATAATAACACGTCAAACTTTGTTTCTGACACATCACCTGTAAAAATTATTATTATGTTAGAACAGAAATTTGTGTGGCAGTACTTTAGTACATATCCTGCCGAATAGTTATTCCATTTAATTACATAAATGTACTACGTTTTATGTAAGTGCAAAAAGTACACTTGATGTATTTATGTGAAGATGGTCTGGAATTTTGTTCCATGTATAACATACCTGTAACGTATGTTTGAATGAAGTGAGAATCTTTTAAGTTTCGATACAACCCTTGGAGTTGCTTTAGATTCTAAAATTTGGAAAAGTTGTATAAAGAAGACTTCCAGGGTTTTCGTTAGGGCTAAATTTGTATCAAGAACAAGTTTTATGAGGACTTTGAGGTTTAGAATCTCAAATAGTTTCCTTAAGAGAGTTTTACAATTTCGTGAATTATCTTCGATCCTTATTTTACACTGTACCCAGTTACAAGTTTGTTAATGTAAAAGCGTAATTTTTAATTATTTGTTTTTTTTTTTAAGTGTACAAATTGTTTACAGAGCCACCAGAAGATTTGGAAATGGATGTAATATCGGCTAAGAGGACGACCCGAAACAAATGGAGTGGCAAAGGAGATCCAGATTTTGGAAATGACTCTCAGTACTTTCCCGGATATTGTATGTCTGATCACTGGATCGTCGAGGGGTCAAAGACCATCGATTGATTATGCAGATTCAATACGTTCCTGTACTTTTACTTGTGGTTCTTCTCTTCGGTGAACAATGTAAGTGTTTTAAGAAAGAAATCGATATTGTAGGAGACACAACAATAATTTTTTTTTTTGTTGAGATATTTATGAAACATCGTAATAGGATTTCATTGTAAATAATTTCTGGCGAGGAAAATGCCTAATTTTTGAAAAGAAAGCGGTTTGTTTGGTGGATGTGTTAATAAATTTTCATTATAGTTTACATTAGTGGTAAATTTACCAACTACATTTGTTACCTGACCTAACTTTTTCATTATATAATCATAGAGTTTTAGATAAAATGAAGCAGAATCAATCAGATTCAATATGTTGTCGTTACATAGTTCTTTTAGCATAGAGATAATTTATTATTTTCAGAGTGCTCATCAAAACTAATGGAATGATAAAACGTTTCAAGACGCATGACAACTCTTTTATGACGAAGAAGCTGCAACAAAGTAGAAAAGAAGGTGGAACTTCCCATCACGTAGAAATCCAGTCAGTTGCCATCTAAGAATCCGAAAAGGCTACTGTGGCCCACTAAACAATGGACGAAATAAGGACGATGAAACGATGATGATGCTGAATGCTGTAAATCTTGAAAAGGTTGCTAAATTGTAATTATGTATTTACTACTTTACCAAATAGTTTAATAATTTAAAGGTATAATGAGGAAATTAAGAGAAATAACTATTTTAAGGGCTAATATTTGTATCAAGCTTGAACTACATGCTTGATTTCCTCATATTTAATAATTTGTTGATCAAGAATTATTGAAAACTTGATATGTTTCCAGGAAATATGTAGATTGTAAGCAGTAGATTAGTAGACATGTTGCTTTAGATTCTAGAATTTGGAAAAGTTGCCGGGAAAGGTTTTTAGATTTCTAGGAGCTTTAGAACTAAATTTATAATAAAAACGACAGGTGTTGTGTCGGCTTTCAGGTATAGAATTTCAAGCAGTCTCCTTCGGATACTTTTAGACTTTCATGTACTTTTTTGAAGCTAAACTTGTAACAAAAACGTTCGATTTGGATTAAGTCGACATACATCTTATCTGTCGTAAAGCCTTTTAGGTTTTCCTAAGTCAAAGGCGTTGGAAGATGTCGCAAGGGTACTTGTAAGATTTTCCAATGTCTTCTGGATTTAAATTTAGAGATAATAGTATAAGAACTATCTGTGACTTGTGTTTTTAATGGTACTATTTGTGATTAGCTACGTTATAAGTGCACCGTTCAGTAATTAAGCTGAGAAATAGAACTGTTCTCAGCTACTAATAAGCTGAGAAAAGATGGAATTGTAATACAAAAGGTGCCTTGTAACTTTTGGCATTGAGAGCTCTCACTTATTGCGTTATTGGTAAAAACTTCTTAGTTTAGATATTCTTGTAGTTATTATTGTGTAAAACATTTTTATATATTTGAAATTTTAAATGTATTACTGTAATAGGGACTAGACTATTATCTCGAATGACTTTTTGATGATTGTCTCTCGGTTTCGCCTTCCAATCTCTGTTTAATATCGTCAGGCCATCGAGGTAGCACTACCCACCCTCCTTGTAGAATCTGTCGTGCCTTATAATTTGTAGTATTGAAAGCTCTCGCTTATTGTCATTGGTAAACATTTCTTAGTTTAGTTATTCTTCTAGTTATTATTGTTTAAAAGATTTTTATATGAAATTTTTAAACGTATCGTTGTAATAAGGTATTATCTCGAGTAACTTCGAAGTTTAGTTAATCACGTATAAAGGATTCTTATTTGAAGCTATACAATTGTAAACTTTGTGTTTTTTTTTTGTATATTCTCGATTGATAAATGTGTTCAAATTTGTATTGTGATTTTCTATACCTATTCACTGTGTAATCTGGGTTGCCTATCACCCAGAGGTTATATCCCTTTAAATAGTAATTTTACTATTTAAATTTTAGCGGTCGGTCGACGAAAAACCGGCGGCGGATCGATTTGGGGGGTCGCTGGTGTCAGGACCGCAACGACAAAAAGAAGAAGAATTTAACCTATCGCTAATGTTTCGCTCGTTTTATTTCTCGTAATATTTTTATTTATAATTTTTTCATCAAAACTGCATCGAAGTGTAACTAAAATCGTTTAAACTACGTTAAACGATTCGTAAAAGTGTCTTATATACGTGGGAACGTGAAACTACGAGATTCCCCGACGTTCTGGTGAGGGGCAGGCATCACGGGCCAAGTCCGGTCCCGTCCAAATCGATGGCCGACGGATCTTTCTGGAACTTTCTGGTTTTCGACGCGCGCCTCTCTCGTACATTTTACGCGCCAAATTACACGGACCGTTGCAGTAGTATGGCGTCGATATAACGTGCGGTTCGTTGTGTTACGTCTCGTGATTAAAATATAAGGTGCCGGTTACCGACGAAACGACGACGACGACGATTTTAAGGAGGCCTCCACCAACCCCTCCATGCTCAAGAAAGGCTTCCTGAGGACGCCTCGGTTTTAAGTTTGCTTGGGTCTTTTGCCCCATTTATGACCCCCTCTCATCTCATCTGTATGTATGTGTGTATTATACCAAGTCAATTTAACGCGGTCACTGCGCAAAATTTATTAGTAAAGTAGTAGTAATAGACGCCTGTCGAAAACCGAGGTTTTGAATTTGAATCGATCGAACGGATCCAATTCGAGATCCGTTCGTTCGTATCTCGCAAATTATCGACGACGACGAAATTTCCATAGCACTTTTTATTAGGGTAATTGTCTCTCAGCGGGCAGTGTATCGGTCGCAGTGTTTACCGCGGGACTCACTGTTGCCTTTAGGAGGTTAATCACATAGTGGTTCACCTTTGGAAGGCGTTTGTGGGGCGGGAACTCCCTTGTGATCAAGGTACTTGGAATGACCCGGGGTCCAACTACCTTGTTCGGATCGGATAAATCCTTAGCATCCCACGCGTGTTCCCTCTGTACCGCTGATGAGACTTTTTTGCCCTTCGTAATATTAAATGAGCTTTTGGTCGTCGGGCTCTTGCCTTTTGAGTATATGTGGGAGAGAGTGTGTGTGATTTTGTCTTAAGTGTAGGTAGTGTAGGCCTTTTCTAGAGCATGGAGGCATCGCGACGCCGCGAACCACCTTACCAGACTCGATCGACGATAACTCGGACGCGCGCGCGCGCGCGCAGCGGCTCTCGTCTCCCGTAGACCTTGTGCATGACCTGTGTTACACTATTACTAATCTGTTGTATTTGTTTGTGTGTCATTAGGTGGTTCGGAAACATCGCAGCCAGCCCGAGGATCGCAGCCACTAACCAGCCGACTACACCTCCGGTGGACTACTGTCGACGGACTACCACCGCTCATCACCCTTCGGCTCCGACCGTATTGGCGATGATGCCGATCTACTCGACCCCGTGAGTACCTTTTCGTATTATTCTAGGACGTGCAATGGTCGATTGAACGCCATCGAAATGAATAAGACATTTCATTTTGTAATAGTCGTAATTTCCAGAGATTAACCGTAGTAGGAAACCGTTGGAAAGAGAAGCATTATGAAAATTGAAACTGTTCACATTTTCCCTATAAAACATTAACGAACGTAAACGGAATATTGGTTTATTTCTCTTTTAGGAGATGCGACCGGTGTAGCCAACCGGGAACCAGCCAGTCAGCCAGCGTGTGGATGGACGACCCGGCAGCTTCGGAGGAGATGAAGAGAAGAGAAAAAAAAATGAAGAAAGTGGATGGAGTAAGAAAAAGTGGATTAATAGGGCTCGTCCTTGTGTGGCTTTCTTAAATCGTACTTCCTCTTGTTCTTTCACTATTCCTTCGTTTCATTTTGTTATTATTCGTAAGAGGACTCTGATAACCTCCTCATTCTAAACGCAGATCCAAAAAAAAGCCATTTAATTACAAATTTTCATTTCAATTAAGACGGTTTCACAGTCCGTTTTTAACACGATTAACAAACGAGGCTCGAAGCTTTTAAGCTTCGTCGTTTCCTTCTCTTCATTGTCAATTTTATGAATCCATAGTTAAAGTTTTGATTAGGAGCTCTTCGATTCCATAAACCTGTGCTTCACACCTTCTCGTCACAGCCGGTTCTAGTAATAGTATTAAAATATACCGGTCGTTGGTTCATTTGTCGATTAATCTGTATGTGTAGTCTTTCTATTTGAATTCTTACCCGAGAGCGATCCAACCACTATAAAAAAGAGGTAACGAGCCGTAGCAAATACCTCCTGGGTGGTTCGGAAACTTTGCTAATTTTTAACGATTCACGTCAATTACGGTATCTATTCTCTATCTTCTTCTCTTCTTTTTTCTTCTCTTCTCTTCTCTCTTCTCTACGGAACGTTTTGGACCACGAACCCAGGCTCACTCGGCAATTAATTAACGTGGTAAGTGTTCTGTCGAATTACTTTTACAGCGTCGTTCGATAATTCGAAAAATGTAAACTTCCCTCTCGTTAGGGACGAGAGTTAGGTAAAAACTATTTATGTGGTGCGGAAAACGAGTTCAATTGCAAATCATATTTCCAAACGCCATTCCTTTGGATTTTCATTCTTTAATTGTCTCGATAATTAATAATTTAATTATATTTGTTGTTTAGACTCGTGTCCTATTTGTCGTTTGTTACATGAGAGATGCAAGTTTTTATCGACCGCATTTTACTTTTCTAATTCTCCAGAAATCTATCGATCTCTAAATTCGCTAGTATTTTTTACGGATTTGAAAATATTGTAGAATTCCAAAAACGCGAGCGCGCGCATTATCTATTTTGTATTTTATTACCGTATCTTAAATCAGATTTTATTCCTTTTCAGAGGAAGAGGTGAAGGAGGAGGACGGGGTCGAGAGGATGAGGTGGACGACGACGACGACGACGACGACTATGACTACGACTAGGAGGAGGAAGCATTAGGAGGACGACTAGCAGGAGGACGAGGACGACTAGGAGGAAGCACTAGGAGGACGAGGACGACTAGGAGGAGCACTAGGAGGACGACGACGAAGAGGAGGGGGAGGTGGTGAAGGTGGAGGACCAGGACGAGGTGGGAAGGAGGGTGAGGGGGGAGACGCTCTAGTCCTGCATGTTGTGTTGCATATTGAGTGGAACTGTCAATAAAGTCATGGAACGGTAAAATGCATAGACTTACTAAAAGGTAGACTACTCGTCCACGGTCTCTTCGGTGCGAGACAGAGACGGAAAGTGTGGCTTCTTTTTAATAGGCGGGGCTTAGCTTTTCTCTGTTTGGTAATTCGTGGGGAGAATAAACGTGGCCGCTAAGCCCCGCCCATGCGAAATAGAATCGCGTTCCATTTCTCTCGCACAACAAATTTCGGAGAAGGTTACGGACGTCCCGTCTGGATTTGAAACTATGGTCGGGGGCGAATCGATTGATCATAACCTAAGTTATTATTTGGGCGTATTAACAATAAATTGCGATCTAAAGTTATATCGCGGGTGACTATTTATTTAATTGCTGATGTGATGATGAGATATGCTGGGAAAAAGGGTATAGGATGATGCAGGCAGTTACATGATGTATACAATGCGGAGTGAGCGTTTAAGTCGGTCCGTGAGGGAGAGAACGGCAGCCTCGGAGGTTGTTTCTTTCCACGTTGCATTTTTCAGGTATGGATATAACTACCTTGTTCTTTATTTAGGTGCATGCTACTGTATTTATCTATCTATTAAGGTTACGTTCGATTCACGGGGTCCATGTTATGGACCGGCCGACACAAGCTATTCGTAATGTATGTAGCATTTTTAAAATTTCCATCAAACCTTAATTTGACAATTTTTAAATTAGATACTTACTTCTTTCATTTTTAGCAGAGCTGGCTCCATTTGCGACCTGAAACAAAAGTCCTGTGTAGAACACACGTATATGAAGTGCAGATGTGTAATCGCTCCTGGGACTACACGGAAGAAGCCTCAGTTGCCACGGAGATGCGGGAATTCGAAAGGGTACGGCGAATTATTAATGAAATCATTTATTCGTCGAAGAAATTTCAACTGCGGTTAATAAGTTTAAAGTTCAGATGATCAGCGACTGAAGTACTTTTGTTTCCTCCATGGTTTCGCTTGACGTGACCGTGATCGACCAAATGTTAGGAAGGCTTCGGTTCCATACTTCCATTGGTTTATTTTTATATTTTGAACATATTTTTTCTCAAAGGAAATCGAGTTGAAACACAGAAGGGGAAACAATAATAACACGTCAAACTTTGTTTCTGACACATCACCTGTAAAAATTATTATTATGTTAGAACAGAAATTCGTGTGGCAGTACTTTAGTACATATCCTGCCGAATAGTTATTCCATTTAATTACATAAATGTACTACGTTTTATGTAAGTGCAAAAAGTACACTTGATGTATTTATGTGAAGATGATCTGGAATTTTGTTCCATGTACAACATACCTGTAACGTATGTTTGAATGAAGTGAGAATCTTTTAAGTTTTGATACAACCCTTGGAGTTGCTTTAGATTCTAAAATTTGGAAAAGTTGTATAAAGAAGACTTCCAGGGTTTTCGTTAGGGCTAAATTTGTATCAAGAACAAGTTTTATGAGGACTTTGAGGTTTAGAATCTCGAATAGTTTCCTTAAGAGAGTTTTACAATTTCGTGAATTATCTTCGATCCTTATTTTACACTGTACCCAGTTACAAGTTTGTTAATGTAAAAGCGTAATTTTTAATTATTTGGTTTTTTTTTAAGTGTACAAATTGTTTACAGAGCCACCAGAAGATTTGGAAATTGATGTAATATCGGCTAAGAGGACGACCCGAAACAAATGGAGTGGCAAAGGAGATCCAGATTTTGGAAATGACTCTCAGTACTTTCCCGGATATTGTATGTCTGATCACTGGATCGTCGAGGGGTTAAAGACCATCGATTGATTATGCAGATTCAATACGTTCCTGTACTTTTACTTGTGGTTCTTCTCTTCGGTGAACAATGTAAGTGTTTTAAGAAAGAAATCGATATTGTAGGAGACACAACAATAATTTTTTTTTTTGTTGAGATATTTATGAAACATCGTAATAGGATTTCATTGTAAATAATTTCTGGCGAGGAAAATGCCTAATTTTTGAAAAGAAAGCGATTTGTTTGGTGGATGTGTTAATAAATTTTCATTATAGTTTACATTAGTGGTAAATTTACCAACTACATTTGTTACCTGACCTAACTTTTTCATTATATAATCATAGAGTTTTAGATAAAATGAAGCAGAATCAATCAGATTCAATATGTTGTCGTTACATAGTTCTTTTAGCATAGATAATTTATTATTTTCAGAGTGCTCATCAAAACTAATGGAATGATAAAACGTTTCAAGACGCATGACAACTCTTTTATGACGAAGAAGCTGCAACAAAGTAGAAAAGAAGGTGGAACTTCCCATCACGTAGAAATCCAGTCAGTTGCCATCTAAGAATCCGAAAAGGCTACTGTGGCCCACTAAACAATGGACGAAATAAGGACGATGAAACGATGATGATGCTGAATGCTGTAAATCTTGAAAAGGTTGCTAAATTGTAATTATGTATTTACTACTTTACCAAATAGTTTAATAATTTAAAGGTATAATGAGGAAATTAAGAGAAATAACTATTTTAAGGGCTAATATTTGTATCAAGCTTGAACTACATGCTTGATTTCCTCATATTTAATAATTTGTTGATCAAGAATTATTGAAAACTTGATATGTTTCCAGGAAATATGTAGATTGTAAGCAGTAGATTAGTAGACATGTTGCTTTAGATTCTAGAATTTGGAAAAGTTGCCGGGAAAGGTTTTTAGATTTCTAGGAGCTTTAGAACTAAATTTATAATAAAAACGACAGGTGTTGTGTCGGCTTTCAGGTATAGAATTTCAAGCAGTCTCCTTCGGATACTTTTAGACTTTCATGTACTTTTTTGAAGCTAAACTTGTAACAAAAACGTTCGATTTGGATTAAGTCGACATACATCTTATCTGTCGTAAAGCCTTTTAGGTTTTCCTAAGTCAAAGGCGTTGGAAGATGTCGCAAGGGTACTTGTAAGATTTTCCAATGTCTTCTGGATTTAAATTTAGAGATAATAGTATAAGAACTATCTGTGACTTGTGTTTTTAATGGTACTATTTGTGATTAGCTACGTTATAAGTGCACCGTTCAGTAATTAAGCTGAGAAATAGAACTGTTCTCAGCTACTAATAAGCTGAGAAAAGATGGAATTGTAATACAAAAGGTGCCTTGTAACTTTTGGCATTGAGAGCTCTCACTTATTGCGTTATTGGTAAAAACTTCTTAGTTTAGATATTCTTGTAGTTATTATTGTGTAAAACATTTTTATATATTTGAAATTTTAAATGTATTACTGTAATAGGGACTAGACTATTATCTCGAATGACTTTTTGATGATTGTCTCTCGGTTTCGCCTTCCAATCTCTGTTTAATATCGTCAGGCCATCGAGGTAGCACTACCCACCCTCCTTGTAGAATCTGTCGTGCCTTATAATTTGTAGTATTGAAAGCTCTCGCTTATTGTCATTGGTAAACATTTCTTAGTTTAGTTATTCTTCTAGTTATTATTGTTTAAAAGATTTTTATATGAAATTTTTAAACGTATCGTTGTAATAAGGTATTATCTCGAGTAACTTCGAAGTTTAGTTAATCACGTATAAAGGATTCTTATTTGAAGCTATACAATTGTAAACTTTGTGTTTTTTTTTTGTATATTCTCGATTGATAAATGTGTTCAAATTTGTATTGTGATTTTCTATACCTATTCACTGTGTAATCTGGGTTGCCTATCACCCAGAGGTTATATCCCTTTAAATAGTAATTTTACTATTTAAATTTTAGCGGTCGGTCGACGAAAAACCGGCGGCGGATCGATTTGGGGGGTCGCTGGTGTCAGGACCGCAACGACAAAAAGAAGAAGAATTTAACCTATCGCTAATGTTTCGCTCGTTTTATTTCTCGTAATATTTTTATTTATAATTTTTTCATCAAAACTGCATCGAAGTGTAACTAAAATCGTTTAAACTACGTTAAACGATTCGTAAAAGTGTCTTATATACGTGGGAACGTGAAACTACGAGATTCCCCGACGTTCTGGTGAGGGGCAGGCATCACGGGCCAAGTCCGGTCCCGTCCAAATCGATGGCCGACGGATCTTTCTGGAACTTTCTGGTTTTCGACGCGCGCCTCTCTCGTACATTTTACGCGCCAAATTACACGGACCGTTGCAGTAGTATGGCGTCGATATAACGTGCGGTTCGTTGTGTTACGTCTCGTGATTAAAATATAAGGTGCCGGTTACCGACGAAACGACGACGACGACGATTTTAAGGAGGCCTCCACCAACCCCTCCATGCTCAAGAAAGGCTTCCTGAGGACGCCTCGGTTTTAAGTTTGCTTGGGTCTTTTGCCCCATTTATGACCCCCTCTCATCTCATCTGTATGTATGTGTGTATTATACCAAGTCAATTTAACGCGGTCACTGCGCAAAATTTATTAGTAAAGTAGTAGTAATAGACGCCTGTCGAAAACCGAGGTTTTGAATTTGAATCGATCGAACGGATCCAATTCGAGATCCGTTCGTTCGTATCTCGCAAATTATCGACGACGACGAAATTTCCATAGCACTTTTTATTAGGGTAATTGTCTCTCAGCGGGCAGTGTATCGGTCGCAGTGTTTACCGCGGGACTCACTGTTGCCTTTAGGAGGTTAATCACATAGTGGTTCACCTTTGGAAGGCGTTTGTGGGGCGGGAACTCCCTTGTGATCAAGGTACTTGGAATGACCCGGGGTCCAACTACCTTGTTCGGATCGGATAAATCCTTAGCATCCCACGCGTGTTCCCTCTGTACCGCTGATGAGACTTTTTTGCCCTTCGTAATATTAAATGAGCTTTTGGTCGTCGGGCTCTTGCCTTTTGAGTATATGTGGGAGAGAGTGTGTGTGATTTTGTCTTAAGTGTAGGTAGTGTAGGCCTTTTCTAGAGCATGGAGGCATCGCGACGCCGCGAACCACCTTACCAGACTCGATCGACGATAACTCGGACGCGCGCGCGCGCGCGCAGCGGCTCTCGTCTCCCGTAGACCTTGTGCATGACCTGTGTTACACTATTACTAATCTGTTGTATTTGTTTGTGTGTCATTAGGTGGTTCGGAAACATCGCAGCCAGCCCGAGGATCGCAGCCACTAACCAGCCGACTACACCTCCGGTGGACTACTGTCGACGGACTACCACCGCTCATCACCCTTCGGCTCCGACCGTATTGGCGATGATGCCGATCTACTCGACCCCGTGAGTACCTTTTCGTATTATTCTAGGACGTGCAATGGTCGATTGAACGCCATCGAAATGAATAAGACATTTCATTTTGTAATAGTCGTAATTTCCAGAGATTAACCGTAGTAGGAAACCGTTGGAAAGAGAAGCATTATGAAAATTGAAACTGTTCACATTTTCCCTATAAAACATTAACGAACGTAAACGGAATATTGGTTTATTTCTCTTTTAGGAGATGCGACCGGTGTAGCCAACCGGGAACCAGCCAGTCAGCCAGCGTGTGGATGGACGACCCGGCAGCTTCGGAGGAGATGAAGAGAAGAGAAAAAAAAATGAAGAAAGTGGATGGAGTAAGAAAAAGTGGATTAATAGGGCTCGTCCTTGTGTGGCTTTCTTAAATCGTACTTCCTCTTGTTCTTTCACTATTCCTTCGTTTCATTTTGTTATTATTCGTAAGAGGACTCTGATAACCTCCTCATTCTAAACGCAGATCCAAAAAAAAGCCATTTAATTACAAATTTTCATTTCAATTAAGACGGTTTCACAGTCCGTTTTTAACACGATTAACAAACGAGGCTCGAAGCTTTTAAGCTTCGTCGTTTCCTTCTCTTCATTGTCAATTTTATGAATCCATAGTTAAAGTTTGATTAGGAACTCTTCGATTCCATAAACCTGTGCTTCACACCTTCTCGTCACAGCCCGTTCTAGTAATAGTATTAAAATATACCGGTCGTTGGTTCATTTGTCGATTGATCTGTATGTGTAGTCTTTCTATTTGAATTCTTACCCGAGAGCGATCCAACCACTATAAAAAAGAGGTAACGAGCCGTAGCAAATACCTCCTGGGTGGTTCGGAAACTTTGCTAATTTTTAACGATTCACGTCAATTACGGTATCTATTCTCTATCTTCTTCTCTTCTTTTTTCTTCTCTTCTCTTCTCTCTTCTCTACGGAACGTTTTGGACCACGAACCCAGGCTCACTCGGCAATTAATTAACGTGGTAAGTGTTCTGTCGAATTACTTTTACAGCGTCGTTCGATAATTCGAAAAATGTAAACTTCCCTCTCGTTAGGGACGAGAGCTAGGTAAAAACTATTTATGTGGTGCGGAAAACGAGTTCAATTGCAAATCATATTTCCAAACGCCATTCCTTTGGATTTTCATTCTTTAATTGTCTGGATAATTAATAATTTAATTATATTTGTTGTTTAGACTCGTGTCCTATTTGTTGTTTGTTACATGAGAGATGCAAGTTTTTATCGACCGCATTTTACTTTTCTAATTCTCCAGAAATCTATCGATCTCTAAATTCGCTAGTATTTTTTACGGATTTGAAAATATTGTAGAATTCCAAAAACGCGAGCGCGCGCATTATCTATTTTGTATTTTATTACCGTATCTTAAATCAGATTTTATTCCTTTTCAGAGGAAGAGGTGAAGGAGGAGGACGGGGTCGAGAGGATGAGGTGGACGACGACGACGACGACGACGACTATGACTACGACTAGGAGGAGGAAGCATTAGGAGGACGACTAGCAGGAGGACGAGGACGACTAGGAGGAAGCACTAGGAGGACGAGGACGACTAGGAGGAGCACTAGGAGGACGACGACGAAGAGGAGGGGGAGGTGGTGAAGGTGGAGGACCAGGACGAGGTGGGAAGGAGGGTGAGGGGGGAGACGCTCTAGTCCTGCATGTTGTGTTGCATATTGAGTGGAACTGTCAATAAAGTCATGGAACGGTAAAATGCATAGACTTACTAAAAGGTAGACTACTCGTCCACGGTCTCTTCGGTGCGAGACAGAGACGGAAAGTGTGGCTTCTTTTTAATAGGCGGGGCTTAGCTTTTCTCTGTTTGGTAATTCGTGGGGAGAATAAACGTGGCCGCTAAGCCCCGCCCATGCGAAATAGAATCGCGTTCCATTTCTCTCGCACAACAAATTTCGGAGAAGGTTACGGACGTCCCGTCTGGATTTGAAACTATGGTCGGGGGCGAATCGATTGATCATAACCTAAGTTATTATTTGGGCGTATTAACAATAAATTGCGATCTAAAGTTATATCGCGGGTGACTATTTATTTAATTGCTGATGTGATGATGAGATATGCTGGGAAAAAGGGTATAGGATGATGCAGGCAGTTACATGATGTATACAATGCGGAGTGAGCGTTTAAGTCGGTCCGTGAGGGAGAGAACGGCAGCCTCGGAGGTTGTTTCTTTCCACGTTGCATTTTTCAGGTATGGATATAACTACCTTGTTCTTTATTTAGGTGCATGCTACTGTATTTATCTATCTATTAAGGTTACGTTCGATTCACGGGGTCCATGTTATGGACCGGCCGACACAAGCTATTCGTAATGTATGTAGCATTTTTAAAATTTCCATCAAACCTTAATTTGACAATTTTTAAATTAGATACTTACTTCTTTCATTTTTAGCAGAGCTGGCTCCATTTGTGACCTGAAACAAAAGTCCTGTGTAGAACACACGTATATGAAGTGCAGATGTGTAATCGCTCCTGGGACTACACGGAAGAAGCCTCAGTTGCCACGGAGATGCGGGAATTCGAAAGGGTACGGCGAATTATTAATGAAATCATTTATTCGTCGAAGAAATTTCAACTGCGGTTAATAAGTTTAAAGTTCAGATGATCAGCGACTGAAGTACTTTTGTTTCCTCCATGGTTTCGCTTGACGTGACCGTGATCGACCAAATGTTAGGAAGGCTTCGGTTCCATACTTCCATTGGTTTATTTTTATATTTTGAACATATTTTTTCTCAAAGGAAATCGAGTTGAAACACAGAAGGGGAAACAATAATAACACGTCAAACTTTGTTTCTGACACATCACCTGTAAAAATTATTATTATGTTAGAACAGAAA
Organism: Cryptocephalus primarius; assembly: GCA_963576515.1. NCBI lineage: Eukaryota > Metazoa > Arthropoda > Insecta > Coleoptera > Chrysomelidae > Cryptocephalus > Cryptocephalus primarius. Next base: position 81,811 of record OY754955.1, on the reverse strand, counting down.
TTCGTGTGGCAGTACTTTAGTACATATCCTGCCGAATAGTTATTCCATTTAATTACATAAATGTACTACGTTTTATGTAAGTGCAAAAAGTACACTTGATGTATTTATGTGAAGATGATCTGGAATTTTGTTCCATGTACAACATACCTGTAACGTATGTTTGAATGAAGTGAGAATCTTTTAAGTTTTGATACAACCCTTGGAGTTGCTTTAGATTCTAAAATTTGGAAAAGTTGTATAAAGAAGACTTCCAGGGTTTTCGTTAGGGCTAAATTTGTATCAAGAACAAGTTTTATGAGGACTTTGAGGTTTAGAATCTCGAATAGTTTCCTTAAGAGAGTTTTACAATTTCGTGAATTATCTTCGATCCTTATTTTACACTGTACCCAGTTACAAGTTTGTTAATGTAAAAGCGTAATTTTTAATTATTTGGTTTTTTTTTAAGTGTACAAATTGTTTACAGAGCCACCAGAAGATTTGGAAATTGATGTAATATCGGCTAAGAGGACGACCCGAAACAAATGGAGTGGCAAAGGAGATCCAGATTTTGGAAATGACTCTCAGTACTTTCCCGGATATTGTATGTCTGATCACTGGATCGTCGAGGGGTTAAAGACCATCGATTGATTATGCAGATTCAATACGTTCCTGTACTTTTACTTGTGGTTCTTCTCTTCGGTGAACAATGTAAGTGTTTTAAGAAAGAAATCGATATTGTAGGAGACACAACAATAATTTTTTTTTTTGTTGAGATATTTATGAAACATCGTAATAGGATTTCATTGTAAATAATTTCTGGCGAGGAAAATGCCTAATTTTTGAAAAGAAAGCGGTTTGTTTGGTGGATGTGTTAATAAATTTTCATTATAGTTTACATTAGTGGTAAATTTACCAACTACATTTGTTACCTGACCTAACTTTTTCATTATATAATCATAGAGTTTTAGATAAAATGAAGCAGAATCAATCAGATTCAATATGTTGTCGTTACATAGTTCTTTTAGCATAGAGATAATTTATTATTTTCAGAGTGCTCATCAAAACTAATGGAATGATAAAACGTTTCAAGACGCATGACAACTCTTTTATGACGAAGAAGCTGCAACAAAGTAGAAAAGAAGGTGGAACTTCCCATCACGTAGAAATCCAGTCAGTTGCCATCTAAGAATCCGAAAAGGCTACTGTGGCCCACTAAACAATGGACGAAATAAGGACGATGAAACGATGATGATGCTGAATGCTGTAAATCTTGAAAAGGTTGCTAAATTGTAATTATGTATTTACTACTTTACCAAATAGTTTAATAATTTAAAGGTATAATGAGGAAATTAAGAGAAATAACTATTTTAAGGGCTAATATTTGTATCAAGCTTGAACTACATGCTTGATTTCCTCATATTTAATAATTTGTTGATCAAGAATTATTGAAAACTTGATATGTTTCCAGGAAATATGTAGATTGTAAGCAGTAGATTAGTAGACATGTTGCTTTAGATTCTAGAATTTGGAAAAGTTGCCGGGAAAGGTTTTTAGATTTCTAGGAGCTTTAGAACTAAATTTATAATAAAAACGACAGGTGTTGTGTCGGCTTTCAGGTATAGAATTTCAAGCAGTCTCCTTCGGATACTTTTAGACTTTCATGTACTTTTTTGAAGCTAAACTTGTAACAAAAACGTTCGATTTGGATTAAGTCGACATACATCTTATCTGTCGTAAAGCCTTTTAGGTTTTCCTAAGTCAAAGGCGTTGGAAGATGTCGCAAGGGTACTTGTAAGATTTTCCAATGTCTTCTGGATTTAAATTTAGAGATAATAGTATAAGAACTATCTGTGACTTGTGTTTTTAATGGTACTATTTGTGATTAGCTACGTTATAAGTGCACCGTTCAGTAATTAAGCTGAGAAATAGAACTGTTCTCAGCTACTAATAAGCTGAGAAAAGATGGAATTGTAATACAAAAGGTGCCTTGTAACTTTTGGCATTGAGAGCTCTCACTTATTGCGTTATTGGTAAAAACTTCTTAGTTTAGATATTCTTGTAGTTATTATTGTGTAAAACATTTTTATATATTTGAAATTTTAAATGTATTACTGTAATAGGGACTAGACTATTATCTCGAATGACTTTTTGATGATTGTCTCTCGGTTTCGCCTTCCAATCTCTGTTTAATATCGTCAGGCCATCGAGGTAGCACTACCCACCCTCCTTGTAGAATCTGTCGTGCCTTATAATTTGTAGTATTGAAAGCTCTCGCTTATTGTCATTGGTAAACATTTCTTAGTTTAGTTATTCTTCTAGTTATTATTGTTTAAAAGATTTTTATATGAAATTTTTAAACGTATCGTTGTAATAAGGTATTATCTCGAGTAACTTCGAAGTTTAGTTAATCACGTATAAAGGATTCTTATTTGAAGCTATACAATTGTAAACTTTGTGTTTTTTTTTTGTATATTCTCGATTGATAAATGTGTTCAAATTTGTATTGTGATTTTCTATACCTATTCACTGTGTAATCTGGGTTGCCTATCACCCAGAGGTTATATCCCTTTAAATAGTAATTTTACTATTTAAATTTTAGCGGTCGGTCGACGAAAAACCGGCGGCGGATCGATTTGGGGGGTCGCTGGTGTCAGGACCGCAACGACAAAAAGAAGAAGAATTTAACCTATCGCTAATGTTTCGCTCGTTTTATTTCTCGTAATATTTTTATTTATAATTTTTTCATCAAAACTGCATCGAAGTGTAACTAAAATCGTTTAAACTACGTTAAACGATTCGTAAAAGTGTCTTATATACGTGGGAACGTGAAACTACGAGATTCCCCGACGTTCTGGTGAGGGGCAGGCATCACGGGCCAAGTCCGGTCCCGTCCAAATCGATGGCCGACGGATCTTTCTGGAACTTTCTGGTTTTCGACGCGCGCCTCTCTCGTACATTTTACGCGCCAAATTACACGGACCGTTGCAGTAGTATGGCGTCGATATAACGTGCGGTTCGTTGTGTTACGTCTCGTGATTAAAATATAAGGTGCCGGTTACCGACGAAACGACGACGACGACGACGATTTTAAGGAGGCCTCCACCAACCCCTCCATGCTCAAGAAAGGCTTCCTGAGGACGCCTCGGTTTTAAGTTTGCTTGGGTCTTTTGCCCCATTTATGACCCCCTCTCATCTCATCTGTATGTATGTGTGTATTATACCAAGTCAATTTAACGCGGTCACTGCGCAAAATTTATTAGTAAAGTAGTAGTAATAGACGCCTGTCGAAAACCGAGGTTTTGAATTTGAATCGATCGAACGGATCCCCATTCGAGATCCGTTCGTTCGTATCTCGCAAATTATCGACGACGACGAAATTTCCATAGCACTTTTTATTAGGGTAATTGTCTCTCAGCGGGCAGTGTATCGGTCGCAGTGTTTACCGCGGGACTCACTGTTGCCTTTAGGAGGTTAATCACATAGTGGTTCACCTTTGGAAGGCGTTTGTGGGGCGGGAACTCCCTTGTGATCAAGGTACTTGGAATGACCCGGGGTCCAACTACCTTGTTCGGATCGGATAAATCCTTAGCATCCCACGCGTGTTCCCTCTGTACCGCTGATGAGACTTTTTTGCCCTTCGTAATATTAAATGAGCTTTTGGTCGTCGGGCTCTTGCCTTTTGAGTATATGTGGGAGAGAGTGTGTGTGATTTTGTCTTAAGTGTAGGTAGTGTAGGCCTTTTCTAGAGCATGGAGGCATCGCGACGCCGCGAACCACCTTACCAGACTCGATCGACGATAACTTGGACGCGCGCGCGCGCGCGCAGCGGCTCTCGTCTCCCGTAGACCTTGTGCATGACCTGTGTTACACTATTACTAATCTGTTGTATTTGTTTGTGTGTCATTAGGTGGTTCGGAAACATCGCAGCCAGCCCGAGGATCGCAGCCACTAACCAGCCGACTACACCTCCGGTGGACTACTGTCGACGGACTACCACCGCTCATCACCCTTCCGCTCCGACCGTATTGGCGATGATGCCGATCTACTCGACCCCGTGAGTACCTTTTCGTATTATTCTAGGACGTGCAATGGTCGATTGAACGCCATCGAAATGAATAAGACATTTCATTTTGTAATAGTCGTAATTTCCAGAGATTAACCGTAGTAGGAAACCGTTGGAAAGAGAAGCATTATGAAAATTGAAACTGTTCACATTTTCCCTATAAAACATTAACGAACGTAAACGGAATATTGGTTTATTTCTCTTTTAGGAGATGCGACCGGTGTAGCCAACCGGGAACCAGCCAGTCAGCCAGCGTGTGGATGGACGACCCGGCAGCTTCGGAGGAGATGAAGAGAAGAGAAAAAAAAATGAAGAAAGTGGATGGAGTAAGAAAAAGTGGATTAATAGGGCTCGTCCTTGTGTGGCTTTCTTAAATCGTACTTCCTCTTGTTCTTTCACTATTCCTTCGTTTCATTTTGTTATTATTCGTAAGAGGACTCTGATAACCTCCTCATTCTAAACGCAGATCCAAAAAAAAGCCATTTAATTACAAATTTTCATTTCAATTAAGACGGTTTCACAGTCCGTTTTTAACACGATTAACAAACGAGGCTCGAAGCTTTTAAGCTTCGTCGTTTCCTTCTCTTCATTGTCAATTTTATGAATCCATAGTTAAAGTTTTGATTAGGAGCTCTTCGATTCCATAAACCTGTGCTTCACACCTTCTCGTCACAGCCGGTTCTAGTAATAGTATTAAAATATACCGGTCGTTGGTTCATTTGTCGATTAATCTGTATGTGTAGTCTTTCTATTTGAATTCTTACCCGAGAGCGATCCAACCACTATAAAAAAGAGGTAACGAGCCGTAGCAAATACCTCCTGGGTGGTTCGGAAACTTTGCTAATTTTTAACGATTCACGTCAATTACGGTATCTATTCTCTATCTTCTTCTCTTCTTTTTTCTTCTCTTCTCTTCTCTCTTCTCTACGGAACGTTTTGGACCACGAACCCAGGCTCACTCGGCGATTAATTAACGTGGTAAGTGTTCTGTCGAATTACTTTTACAGCGTCGTTCGATAATTCGAAAAATGTAAACTTCCCTCTCGTTAGGGACGAGAGTTAGGTAAAAACTATTTATGTGGTGCGGAAAACGAGTTCAATTGCAAATCATATTTCCAAACGCCATTCCTTTGGATTTTCATTCTTTAATTGTCTCGATAATTAATAATTTAATTATATTTGTTGTTTAGACTCGTGTCCTATTTGTCGTTTGTTACATGAGAGATGCAAGTTTTTATCGACCGCATTTTACTTTTCTAATTCTCCAGAAATCTATCGATCTCTAAATTCGCTAGTATTTTTTACGGATTTGAAAATATTGTAGAATTCCAAAAACGCGAGCGCGCGCATTATCTATTTTGTATTTTATTACCGTATCTTAAATCAGATTTTATTCCTTTTCAGAGGAAGAGGTGAAGGAGGAGGACGGGGTCGAGAGGATGAGGTGGACGACGACGACGACGACGACGACTATGACTACGACTAGGAGGAGGAAGCATTAGGAGGACGACTAGCAGGAGGACGAGGACGACTAGGAGGAGCACTAGGAGGACGACGACGAAGAGGAGGGGGAGGTGGTGAAGGTGGAGGACCAGGACGAGGAGGGAAGGAGGGTGAGGGGGGAGACGCTCTAGTCCTGCATGTTGTGTTGCATATTGAGTGGAACTGTCAATAAAGTCATGGAACGGTAAAATGCATAGACTTACTAAAAGGTAGACTACTCGTCCACGGTCTCTTCGGTGCGAGACAGAGACGGAAAGTGTGGCTTCTTTTTAATAGGCGGGGCTTAGCTTTTCTCTGTTTGGTAATTCGTGGGGAGAATAAACGTGGCCGCTAAGCCCCGCCCATGCGAAATAGAATCGCGTTCCATTTCTCTCGCACAACAAATTTCGGAGAAGGTTACGGACGTCCCGTCTGGATTTGAAACTATGGTCGGGGGCGAATCGATTGATCATAACCTAAGTTATTATTTGGGCGTATTAACAATAAATTGCGATCTAAAGTTATATCGCGGGTGACTATTTATTTAATTGCTGATGTGATGATGAGATATGCTGGGAAAAAGGGTATAGGATGATGCAGGCAGTTACATGATGTATACAATGCGGAGTGAGCGTTTAAGTCGGTCCGTGAGGGAGAGAACGGCAGCCTCGGAGGTTGTTTCTTTCCACGTTGCATTTTTCAGGTATGGATATAACTACCTTGTTCTTTATTTAGGTGCATGCTACTGTATTTATCTATCTATTAAGGTTACGTTCGATTCACGGGGTCCATGTTATGGACCGGCCGACACAAGCTATTCGTAATGTATGTAGCATTTTTAAAATTTCCATCAAACCTTAATTTGACAATTTTTAAATTAGATACTTACTTCTTTCATTTTTAGCAGAGCTGGCTCCATTTGCGACCTGAAACAAAAGTCCTGTGTAGAACACACGTATATGAAGTGCAGATGTGTAATCGCTCCTGGGACTACACGGAAGAAGCCTCAGTTGCCACGGAGATGCGGGAATTCGAAAGGGTACGGCGAATTATTAATGAAATCATTTATTCGTCGAAGAAATTTCAACTGCGGTTAATAAGTTTAAAGTTCAGATGATCAGCGACTGAAGTACTTTTGTTTCCTCCATGGTTTCGCTTGACGTGACCGTGATCGACCAAATGTTAGGAAGGCTTCGGTTCCATACTTCCATTGGTTTATTTTTATATTTTGAACATATTTTTTCTCAAAGGAAATCGAGTTGAAACACAGAAGGGGAAACAATAATAACACGTCAAACTTTGTTTCTGACACATCACCTGTAAAAATTATTATTATGTTAGAACAGAAATTCGTGTGGCAGTACTTTAGTACATATCCTGCCGAATAGTTATTCCATTTAATTACATAAATGTACTACGTTTTATGTAAGTGCAAAAAGTACACTTGATGTATTTATGTGAAGATGATCTGGAATTTTGTTCCATGTACAACATACCTGTAACGTATGTTTGAATGAAGTGAGAATCTTTTAAGTTTTGATACAACCCTTGGAGTTGCTTTAGATTCTAAAATTTGGAAAAGTTGTATAAAGAAGACTTCCAGGGTTTTCGTTAGGGCTAAATTTGTATCAAGAACAAGTTTTATGAGGACTTTGAGGTTTAGAATCTCGAATAGTTTCCTTAAGAGAGTTTTACAATTTCGTGAATTATCTTCGATCCTTATTTTACACTGTACCCAGTTACAAGTTTGTTAATGTAAAAGCGTAATTTTTAATTATTTGTTTTTTTTTTTAAGTGTACAAATTGTTTACAGAGCCACCAGAAGATTTGGAAATGGATGTAATATCGGCTAAGAGGACGACCCGAAACAAATGGAGTGGCAAAGGAGATCCAGATTTTGGAAATGACTCTCAGTACTAGGAAGTACTCGAAGCTCTAGGATCCGCAGGTGGCCTCATACCAGGCAAGCATGGACGGCGATCTTCCGATGGGATGCAGCTGTTCTATGGACCCGTGATTCCGGATGTCTTGGCCACTGCCCAATGGTCTTCTCTGACAGCCAATAGAAGAAGCATACAGGTAGAATAGAGATAGAACTATATAAATAAAGAGAGAAAAAGAAAGGGAAAGGTAGAGATAGTGAGAGAGGAAGTGTTAAAAGGGAGAGAGAAAGATAGAGAGAGAAAATGAAATATAAGATAGAGATAAAACTAAGAAAGAGAGAGAGAGAGAGAGAAATGATAATAAAGAGGAGATATAGAAAGTGAGAAATATAGGAAGAGGAAAAGAGATATAAATGAAGAGCGAAAAATAATTACAAGGAATGTGAGAGATAGGAAGAGAATGATTGTAAGAGGGATAGGAAGAGAGAAAAAGAGAGTCAAGAAAATATAGAGAGAAAAGAGATAGGGAGAGGATGACAGAAATAGAAACATCGAGAAAAGTAGAGATAGTAAGAAAGAGAGAAGGATACGAAGGGAGAGAGAAAGAGTGAAACTTAGGATTTCCACATGAGACTCGCAGGGTAGATCCGTTAGGAGATTCTATGCCCTATGACATTAATTTCAAGTCGATAGCCCGAATCGTTTCCGAAATATCGCGGTTTTTCCAAAAAAGAAATTCCCCTCCGTTCTACCTTGCCTAACTCGGAAAGTAAACGTCGTAGGAAAGAAATTCCTTCACTCCCGGCATCAGGGAAGCAACCCCTTTCGATTGGCACCCTAATTTCGGAAATCTATTTTTTTGGCTATTTTGGAGAAAATCGCAAGGGGTTAACCTTCTTATTTTTCGGCCTCAAAATGTGAACTTTGGAATTTCCGCATGAAACTCGCAGGGTATGTCAATTAGAACATTCTAAGCCCTATGGCGTTAATTTCAAGTCGATAGGCCTAACGGTTTTCAAAATATCGCGGTTTTTCCAAAAAAGAAATTCCCCTTCGTTCTACCTTCCCTAACTCGGAAAGTAAGGGTCGTAGGAAAGAAATTCCTTCACTCCCGGCATCAGGGAAGCAACCCCTTTCGATTGGCACCCTAATTTCGGAAATCTATTTTTTTGGCTATTTTGGAGAAAATTGCAAGGGGTTAACCTTCTTATTTTTCGGCCTCAAAATGTGAACTTTGGAATTTCCGCATGATGGTTTCTGCATCGCGGCTGCTTCCGGCTGGCTCGGCTTGGGGGCGCCGGAGAGTGTCCTCTTTTGTCCCGTTTCTGTTGTTTTTTTCCTGTCTTAGGTGGAGGTGCAAGAAAAATTCCGTCATCAGAACTGCTGAAAGGAGATGCAAGTAAAGGTAATGACATCTACAGTGTTATGGTGGAGGTACAAGCGAAATTAAGTAAATATGTATGTAATGTTGTTATTGAAAGTACGTAATTGTTAAGCTAAGAATGTAAAGTAGGTTTAATCCTTTGGCATTAACGGTAGGTATTGCGCAAATGGCTTAAATGTGGAGGTCGTCGCTATGTCAGCTATACCTAACCGTGTGCTACTTTCGATAACTATCGGATGATACGAATCGGTTTGAAATGAGAGTCTCTTACCGGTCGAGGAGAGGAACATGTCGCCATCCCTGGTCCTCGCGTACCTCATGCTGAGCCCGAGGAGGGCGTTCTGCAGCGTGAGCGTCACAAGACTGACATATTTCAGAGCGCCGGCTTCGCCTCTGGAATAGGGAAAAGTAAAGTAATTCAGTCGAAGCTCAGTCCGAGCTATTTTCCGTTGGGTCCGTGTCCGCTTACCCGGTTTCTGCATCGCGGCTGGCTCGGCTCGGGGGCGCCGGAGAGTCTCCTCTTTTATTCCGTTTCTATTGTCTTTTTCCTGTCTTAGGTGGAGGTGCAAGAAAAATTCCGTCATCAGAACGGCTGAAAGGAGATGCAAGTAAAGGTAATGACATCTACAGTGTTATGGTGGAGGTACAAGCGAAATTAAGTAAATATGTATGTAATGTTGTTATTGAAAGTACGTAATTGTTAAGCTAAGAATGTAAAGTAGGTTTAATCCTTTGGCATTAACGGTAGGTATTGCGCAAATGGCTTAAATGTGAAGGTCGTCGCTATGTCAGCTATACCTAACCGTGTGCTACTTTCGATAACTATCGGATGGTACGAATCGGTTTGAAATGAGAGTCTCTTACCGGTCGAGGAGAGGAACATGTCGCCATCCCTGGTCCTCGCGTACCTCATGCTGAGCCCGAGGAGGGCGTTCTGCAGCGTGAGCGTCACAAGACTGACATATTTCAGAGCGCCGGCTTCGCCTCTGGAATAGGGAAAAGTAAAGTAATTCAGTCGAAGCTCAGTCCGAGCTATTTTCCGTTGGGTCCGTGTCCGCTTACCCGGTTTCTGCATCGCGGCTGGCTCGGCTCGGGGGCGCCGGAGAGTCTCCTCTTTTATTCCGTTTCTATTGTCTTTTTCCTGTCTTAGGTGGAGGTGCAAGAAAAATTCCGTCATCAGAACTGCTGAAAGGAGATGCAAGTAAAGGTAATGACATCTACAGTGTTATGGTGGAGGTACAAGCGAAATTAAGTAAATATGTATGTAATGTTGTTATTGAAAGTACGTAATTGTTAAGCTAAGAATGTAAAGTAGGTTTAATCCTTTGGCATTAACGGTAGGTATTGCGCAAATGGCTTAAATGTGGAGGTCGTCGCTATGTCAGCTATACCTAACCGTGTGCTACTTTCGATAACTATCGGATGATACGAATCGGTTTGAAATGAGAGTCTCTTACCGGTCGAGGAGAGGAACATGTCGCCATCCCTGGTCCTCGCGTACCTCATGCTGAGCCCGAGGAGGGCGTTCTGCAGCGTGAGCGTCACAAGACTGACATATTTCAGAGCGCCGGCTTCGCCTCTGGAATAGGGAAAAGTAAAGTAATTCAGTCGAAGCTCAGTCCGAGCTATTTTCCGTTGGGTCCGTGTCCGCTTACCCGGTTTCTGCATCGCGGCTGGCTCGGCTCGGGGGCGCCGGAGAGTCTCCTCTTTTGTTCCGTTTCTGCTGTCTTTTTCCTGTCTGACGTGGGACACTAAACTGGAAACGTCATTTGCTCCGTGTGCCATATACTGATATATATGTTTTCATGCTTCCGGATCTGCGAGTACTCATTTCGATTTCCGGAGTTGTGGTTTGAAGCTCCAAAGTGAATTTACATACAAAGATACATATTCTCCGTGATTGTTAGTAATCTGGCGTATTATAGCGGCATATGGAGGTTTCCAGCTAATGATAATAGATGGCGCGCTTCAAAATTAATTTTTAGCGCCCTCTGTCGTATGACAGCCACATATGGAGGTTCCAGCTAATGTTAATAGATGGCGCACCTTAAAATATATTTTTGGCGCCCTCTGTCGTATGATAGCGACATATGGTGGTTCCAGCTTATGGTAATAGATGGCGTACCTAGAAAAATATTTTTTAGCGCCCCCTGTCGTATGATAGCGACATATGGTGGTTCCAGCTAATGATAATAGATGGCGCGCTTCGAAATATAATTTTTAAGCGTCCTACCGTGCTATTCATCTATCCTAACCTAACCTTATCTGTGATTGTTTTGACAATTGACGGTACAAGTGTACAAGTTTGCGGTCCGTAGCGGAGAACCAGCCCGAAAATGTCGGAACGGAAGGTCCTAAATGTAAGAAAAGCCCCTCGTAAAAAGACGCTGAACTACACCACGCACCCCTTTTTCTTTTCCAGAAATACTATCCCCCGGACTTCGACCCTGCGAAGATCCCCCGCATGAAGCTCCCGAAGAACCGGCAGTACACCGTGCGCCTCATGGCCCCCTTTAACATGCGATGCGCCACCTGCGGCGAATACATCTATAAAGGCAAGAAGTTCAACGCCCGAAAGGAGGACGTCGAGAACGAGGGCTACCTTGGCATACGTATATACCGTTTCTACATAAAGGTAGCTACCTTAGATTAAAATTCCTTTTAGATTCACTCGAGTGTCTCTTTGCACACCTCGTTTCGGTTTTCAGTGCACCAGGTGCCTGCAAGAGATTTCGTTCAAGACTGACCCGAGGAACACGGACTACGAGATCGAGGCGGGCGCGACGCGGAACTTCATGGCACTGAAGCTGGCTGAGGAGCAGGCCGTTCGGGAGGAGCAGGAGGCGAAGGAAGAGGAGGCGAGTAATCCCATGAAGCTGCTCGAGAACAGGACGAAGCAGTCAAAGAACGAGATTGAGGCACTCGAGTCGTTGGAGGAGCTCAAGGATCTCAATCGGCGACAACAGGTGATCAACTGTTACATCTTTTTTGTAACTTACAAATTATTGCATTGGCGTGCAGGTGGTCGACTATGACACAATGTTAGCGCAATACGATGATACGCAATCCGAGAGGGAACGGCAGGAGATGCTCGAAAGGCTAGACGAGGAGTATGTCAAGTAAGTATGAAGGCGAAATTAAAACGCAACGTTCTCTTCGCTTCCCTTGTATTTCAGGAGCATCAAGTTCGGTTCAGCCCAGAAACGAAAAGTGGTCGTCGAAGAGTAGATAATCGAGGAGGACAGCTCCGCGGTACCCTCGTCTTCGTCGTCGTCCTCGGCCTGGGGGAGAAGTCAACCGTCGAAGGGAAAGAAGGCGAAGACGTTGCCGGGGCTCGTCCGGAGGGCCCCACAGGATATTTCGACCCCAGTGAATGGTTTAGCCATGTTGGGTTCATATTCGGACAGCGAGTGACAATTCGAGGGGACGTGAGGAATTTCGCTAGATGTCGCCAAAGGTCAAAGATGAACGAGTGCCGATGGATGGCGTCAGGTGATGCTGAATTACAGGAGGATCGAAACATGTACGGTATGTTTAATATCTAGTTTTAACAAAATACACTTTGACGTGCGTCTTGTGTAATTATTTGTTGTACAATTGTAGGAATTGATTATGGAGCAGCTAAAGATATGGTAGATGGAGATGGTGTTTGTCAGCGGGAGCAGGAAGCACTCGAACGACTATGGAGATCCGAAACATCGACTTCGATCTGACCAGGAATAATGTAAAATCGTCTGAATATTTAGGATAGTCTGATAACATGGGGATAGACTATAGTTGAAGACAGTACGAGATAGACAATTCGCCTAGTGTAACGCTTTTGGTAAGTAAAATGAGTTTTAGGGAAGAAAATGATCCCAATTTGTATTACGTTGAAATTTTGGGAATCTCTTTATTTCTTATCGACAGTCGAGTTTTTTTTTTGTTCTAAAAGGTAAAGAATCTATACTGTGCACATTTATATCGTAAAAAGAAATGTCATAAGAACGAATCCCTCCCTCGTATCAATAATTTATTATGTTGCGATTACAATACTTTCCGACTTGTATCTAACAGAAGCTCTAGGATCCGCAGGTGGCCTCATACCAGGCAAGCATGGACGGCGATCTTCCGATGGGATGCAGCTGTTCTATGGACCCGTGATTCCGGATCTCTTGGCCACTGCCCAATGGTCTTCTCTGACAGCCAATAGAAGAAGCGTACAGGTAGAATAGAGATAGAACTATATAAATAAAGAGAGAAAAAGAAAGGGAAAGGTAGAGATAGTGAGAGAGGAAGTGTTAAAAGGGAGAGAGAAAGATAGAGAGAGAAAATGAAATATAAGATAGAGATAAAACTAAGAAAGAGAGAGAGAGAGAGAGAAATGATAATAAAGAGGAGATATAGAAAGTGAGAAATATAGGAAGAGGAAAAGAGATATAAATGAAGAGCGAAAAATAATTACAAGGAATGTGAGAGATAGGAAGAGAATGATTGTAAGAGGGATAGGAAGAGAGAAAAAGAGAGTCAAGAAAATATAGAGAGAAAAGAGATAGGGAGAGGATGACAGAAATAGAAACATCGAGAAAAGTAGAGATAGTAAGAAAGAGAGAAGGATACGAAGGGAGAGAGAAAGAGTGAAACTTAGGATTTCCACATGAGACTCGCAGGGTAGATCCGTTAGGAGATTCTATGCCCTATGACATTAATTTCAAGTCGATAGCCGGAATCGTTTCCGAAATATCGCGGTTTTTCCAAAAAAGAAATTCCCCTCCGTTCTACCTTGCCTAACTCGGAAAGTAAACGTCGTAGGAAAGAAATTCCTTCACTCCCGGCATCAGGGAAGCAACCCCTTTCGATTGGCACCCTAATTTCGGAAATCTATTTTTTTGGCTATTTTGGAGAAAATCGCAAGGGGTTAACCTTCTTATTTTTCGGCCTCAAAATGTGAACTTTGGAATTTCCGCATGAAACTCGCAGGGTATGTCAATTAGAACATTCTAAGCCCTATGGCGTTAATTTCAAGTCGATAGGCCTAACGGTTTTCAAAATATCGCGGTTTTTCCAAAAAAGAAATTCCCCTTCGTTCTACCTTCCCTAACTCGGAAAGTAAGGGTCGTAGGAAAGAAATTCCTTCACTCCCGGCATCAGGGAAGCAACCCCTTTCGATTGGCACCCTAATTTCGGAAATCTATTTTTTTGGCTATTTTGGAGAAAATTGCAAGGGGTTAACCTTCTTATTTTTCGGCCTCAAAATGTGAACTTTGGAATTTCCGCATGATGGTTTCTGCATCGCGGCTGCTTCCGGCTGGCTCGGCTTGGGGGCGCCGGAGAGTGTCCTCTTTTGTCCCGTTTCTGTTGTTTTTTTCCTGTCTTAGGTGGAGGTGCAAGAAAAATTCCGTCATCAGAACTGCTGAAAGGAGATGCAAGTAAAGGTAATGACATCTACAGTGTTATGGTGGAGGTACAAGCGAAATTAAGTAAATATGTATGTAATGTTGTTATTGAAAGTACGTAATTGTTAAGCTAAGAATGTAAAGTAGGTTTAATCCTTTGGCATTAACGGTAGGTATTGCGCAAATGGCTTAAATGTGGAGGTCGTCGCTATGTCAGCTATACCTAACCGTGTGCTACTTTCGATAACTATCGGATGATACGAATCGGTTTGAAATGAGAGTCTCTTACCGGTCGAGGAGAGGAACATGTCGCCATCCCTGGTCCTCGCGTACCTCATGCTGAGCCCGAGGAGGGCGTTCTGCAGCGTGAGCGTCACAAGACTGACATATTTCAGAGCGCCGGCTTCGCCTCTGGAATAGGGAAAAGTAAAGTAATTCAGTCGAAGCTCAGTCCGAGCTATTTTCCGTTGGGTCCGTGTCCGCTTACCCGGTTTCTGCATCGCGGCTGGCTCGGCTCGGGGGCGCCGGAGAGTCTCCTCTTTTATTCCGTTTCTATTGTCTTTTTCCTGTCTTAGGTGGAGGTGCAAGAAAAATTCCGTCATCAGAACGGCTGAAAGGAGATGCAAGTAAAGGTAATGACATCTACAGTGTTATGGTGGAGGTACAAGCGAAATTAAGTAAATATGTATGTAATGTTGTTATTGAAAGTACGTAATTGTTAAGCTAAGAATGTAAAGTAGGTTTAATCCTTTGGCATTAACGGTAGGTATTGCGCAAATGGCTTAAATGTGAAGGTCGTCGCTATGTCAGCTATACCTAACCGTGTGCTACTTTCGATAACTATCGGATGGTACGAATCGGTTTGAAATGAGAGTCTCTTACCGGTCGAGGAGAGGAACATGTCGCCATCCCTGGTCCTCGCGTACCTCATGCTGAGCCCGAGGAGGGCGTTCTGCAGCGTGAGCGTCACAAGACTGACATATTTCAGAGCGCCGGCTTCGCCTCTGGAATAGGGAAAAGTAAAGTAATTCAGTCGAAGCTCAGTCCGAGCTATTTTCCGTTGGGTCCGTGTCCGCTTACCCGGTTTCTGCATCGCGGCTGCTTCCGGCTGGCTCGGCTCGGGGGCGCCGGAGAGTCTCCTCTTTTATTCCGTTTCTATTGTCTTTTTCCTGTCTTAGGTGGGACACTAAACTGGAAACGTCATTTGCTCCGTGTGCCATATACTGATATATATGTTTTCATGCTTCCGGATCTGCGAGTACTCATTTCGATTTCCGGAGTTGTGGTTTGAAGCTCCAAAGTGAATTTACATACAAAGATACATATTCTCCGTGATTGTTAGTAATCTGGCGTATTATAGCGGCATATGGAGGTTTCCAGCTAATGATAATAGATGGCGCGCTTCAAAATTAATTTTTAGCGCCCTCTGTCGTATGACAGCCACATATGGAGGTTCCAGCTAATGTTAATAGATGGCGCACCTTAAAATATATTTTTGGCGCCCTCTGTCGTATGATAGCGACATATGGTGGTTCCAGCTAATGATAATAGATGGCGCGCTTCGAAATATAATTTTTAAGCGTCCTACCGTGCTATTCATCTATCCTAACCTAACCTTATCTGTGATTGTTTTGACAATTGACATATACATAAAGGTTTCTACATAAAGGTAGCTACCTTAGATTAAAATTCCTTTTAGATTCACTCGAGTGTCTCTTTGCACACCTCGTTTCGGTTTTCAGTGCACCAGGTGCCTGCAAGAGATTTCGTTCAAGACTGACCCGAGGAACACGGACTACGAGATCGAAGCGGGCGCGACGCGGAACTTCATGGCACTGAAGCTGGCTGAGGAGCAGGCCGTTCGGGAGGAGCAGGAGGCGAAGGAAGAGGAGGCGAGCAATCCCATGAAGCTGCTCGAGAACAGGACGAAGCAGTCAAAGAACGAGATTGAGGCACTCGAGTCGTTGGAGGAGCTCAAGGATCTCAATCGGCGACAACAGGTGATCAACTGTTACATCTTTTTTGTAACTTACAAATTATTGCATTGGCGTGCAGGTGGTCGACTATGACACAATGTTAGCGCAATACGATGATACGCAATCCGAGAGGGAACGGCAGGAGATGCTCGAAAGGCTAGACGAGGAGTATGTCAAGTAAGTATGAAGGCGAAATTAAAACGCAACGTTCTCTTCGCTTCCCTTGTATTTCAGGAGCATCAAGTTCGGTTCAGCCCAGAAACGAAAAGTGGTCGTCGAAGAGTAGATAATCGAGGAGGACAGCTCCGCGGTACCCTCGTCTTCGTCGTCGTCCTCGGCCTGGGGGAGAAGTCAACCGTCGAAGGGAAAGAAGGCGAAGACGTTGCCGGGGCTCGTCCGGAGGGCCCCACAGGATATTTCGACCCCAGTGAATGGTTTAGCCATGTTGGGTTCATATTCGGACAGCGAGTGACAATTCGAGGGGACGTGAGGAATTTCGCTAGATGTCGCCAAAGGTCAAAGATGAACGAGTGCCGATGGATGGCGTCAGGTGATGCTGAATTACAGGAGGATCGAAACATGTACGGTATGTTTAATATCTAGTTTTAACAAAATACACTTTGACGTGCGTCTTGTGTAATTATTTGTTGTACAATTGTAGGAATTGATTATGGAGCAGCTAAAGATATGGTAGATGGAGATGGTGTTTGTCAGCGGGAGCAGGAAGCACTCGAACGACTATGGAGATCCGAAACATCGACTTCGATCTGACCAGGAATAATGTAAAATCGTC
This sequence comes from Cryptocephalus primarius, assembly GCA_963576515.1. NCBI lineage: Eukaryota > Metazoa > Arthropoda > Insecta > Coleoptera > Chrysomelidae > Cryptocephalus > Cryptocephalus primarius. Next base: position 64,876 of record OY754955.1, on the reverse strand, counting down.
TGAATATTTAGGATAGTCTGATAACATGGGGATAGACTATAGTTGAAGACAGTACGAGATAGACAATTCGCCTAGTGTAACGCTTTTGGTAAGTAAAATGAGTTTTAGGGAAGAAAATGATCCCAATTTGTATTACGTTGAAATTTTGGGAATCTCTTTATTTCTTATCGACAGTCGAGTTTTTTTTTTGTTCTAAAAGGTAAAGAATCTATACTGTGCACATTTATATCGTAAAAAGAAATGTCATAAGAACGAATCCCTCCCTCGTATCAATAATTTATTATGTTGCGATTACAATACTTTCCGACTTGTATCTAACAGAAGCTCTAGGATCCGCAGGTGGCCTCATACCAGGCAAGCATGGACGGCGATCTTCCGATGGGATGCAGCTGTTCTATGGACCCGTGATTCCGGATCTCTTGGCCACTGCCCAATGGTCTTCTCTGACAGCCAATAGAAGAAGCGTACAGGTAGAATAGAGATAGAACTATATAAATAAAGAGAGAAAAAGAAAGGGAAAGGTAGAGATAGTGAGAGAGGAAGTGTTAAAAGGGAGAGAGAAAGATAGAGAGAGAAAATGAAATATAAGATAGAGATAAAACTAAGAAAGAGAGAGAGAGAGAGAGAAATGATAATAAAGAGGAGATATAGAAAGTGAGAAATATAGGAAGAGGAAAAGAGATATAAATGAAGAGCGAAAAATAATTACAAGGAATGTGAGAGATAGGAAGAGAATGATTGTAAGAGGGATAGGAAGAGAGAAAAAGAGAGTCAAGAAAATATAGAGAGAAAAGAGATAGGGAGAGGATGACAGAAATAGAAACATCGAGAAAAGTAGAGATAGTAAGAAAGAGAGAAGGATACGAAGGGAGAGAGAAAGAGTGAAACTTAGGATTTCCACATGAGACTCGCAGGGTAGATCCGTTAGGAGATTCTATGCCCTATGACATTAATTTCAAGTCGATAGCCGGAATCGTTTCCGAAATATCGCGGTTTTTCCAAAAAAGAAATTCCCCTCCGTTCTACCTTGCCTAACTCGGAAAGTAAACGTCGTAGGAAAGAAATTCCTTCACTCCCGGCATCAGGGAAGCAACCCCTTTCGATTGGCACCCTAATTTCGGAAATCTATTTTTTTGGCTATTTTGGAGAAAATCGCAAGGGGTTAACCTTCTTATTTTTCGGCCTCAAAATGTGAACTTTGGAATTTCCGCATGAAACTCGCAGGGTATGTCAATTAGAACATTCTAAGCCCTATGGCGTTAATTTCAAGTCGATAGGCCTAACGGTTTTCAAAATATCGCGGTTTTTCCAAAAAAGAAATTCCCCTTCGTTCTACCTTCCCTAACTCGGAAAGTAAGGGTCGTAGGAAAGAAATTCCTTCACTCCCGGCATCAGGGAAGCAACCCCTTTCGATTGGCACCCTAATTTCGGAAATCTATTTTTTTGGCTATTTTGGAGAAAATTGCAAGGGGTTAACCTTCTTATTTTTCGGCCTCAAAATGTGAACTTTGGAATTTCCGCATGATGGTTTCTGCATCGCGGCTGCTTCCGGCTGGCTCGGCTTGGGGGCGCCGGAGAGTGTCCTCTTTTGTCCCGTTTCTGTTGTTTTTTTCCTGTCTTAGGTGGAGGTGCAAGAAAAATTCCGTCATCAGAACTGCTGAAAGGAGATGCAAGTAAAGGTAATGACATCTACAGTGTTATGGTGGAGGTACAAGCGAAATTAAGTAAATATGTATGTAATGTTGTTATTGAAAGTACGTAATTGTTAAGCTAAGAATGTAAAGTAGGTTTAATCCTTTGGCATTAACGGTAGGTATTGCGCAAATGGCTTAAATGTGGAGGTCGTCGCTATGTCAGCTATACCTAACCGTGTGCTACTTTCGATAACTATCGGATGATACGAATCGGTTTGAAATGAGAGTCTCTTACCGGTCGAGGAGAGGAACATGTCGCCATCCCTGGTCCTCGCGTACCTCATGCTGAGCCCGAGGAGGGCGTTCTGCAGCGTGAGCGTCACAAGACTGACATATTTCAGAGCGCCGGCTTCGCCTCTGGAATAGGGAAAAGTAAAGTAATTCAGTCGAAGCTCAGTCCGAGCTATTTTCCGTTGGGTCCGTGTCCGCTTACCCGGTTTCTGCATCGCGGCTGGCTCGGCTCGGGGGCGCCGGAGAGTCTCCTCTTTTATTCCGTTTCTATTGTCTTTTTCCTGTCTTAGGTGGAGGTGCAAGAAAAATTCCGTCATCAGAACGGCTGAAAGGAGATGCAAGTAAAGGTAATGACATCTACAGTGTTATGGTGGAGGTACAAGCGAAATTAAGTAAATATGTATGTAATGTTGTTATTGAAAGTACGTAATTGTTAAGCTAAGAATGTAAAGTAGGTTTAATCCTTTGGCATTAACGGTAGGTATTGCGCAAATGGCTTAAATGTGAAGGTCGTCGCTATGTCAGCTATACCTAACCGTGTGCTACTTTCGATAACTATCGGATGGTACGAATCGGTTTGAAATGAGAGTCTCTTACCGGTCGAGGAGAGGAACATGTCGCCATCCCTGGTCCTCGCGTACCTCATGCTGAGCCCGAGGAGGGCGTTCTGCAGCGTGAGCGTCACAAGACTGACATATTTCAGAGCGCCGGCTTCGCCTCTGGAATAGGGAAAAGTAAAGTAATTCAGTCGAAGCTCAGTCCGAGCTATTTTCCGTTGGGTCCGTGTCCGCTTACCCGGTTTCTGCATCGCGGCTGCTTCCGGCTGGCTCGGCTCGGGGGCGCCGGAGAGTCTCCTCTTTTATTCCGTTTCTATTGTCTTTTTCCTGTCTTAGGTGGGACACTAAACTGGAAACGTCATTTGCTCCGTGTGCCATATACTGATATATATGTTTTCATGCTTCCGGATCTGCGAGTACTCATTTCGATTTCCGGAGTTGTGGTTTGAAGCTCCAAAGTGAATTTACATACAAAGATACATATTCTCCGTGATTGTTAGTAATCTGGCGTATTATAGCGGCATATGGAGGTTTCCAGCTAATGATAATAGATGGCGCGCTTCAAAATTAATTTTTAGCGCCCTCTGTCGTATGACAGCCACATATGGAGGTTCCAGCTAATGTTAATAGATGGCGCACCTTAAAATATATTTTTGGCGCCCTCTGTCGTATGATAGCGACATATGGTGGTTCCAGCTTATGGTAATAGATGGCGTACCTAGAAAAATATTTTTTAGCGCCCCCTGTCGTATGATAGCGACATATGGTGGTTCCAGCTAATGATAATAGATGGCGCGCTTCGAAATATAATTTTTAAGCGTCCTACCGTGCTATTCATCTATCCTAACCTAACCTTATCTGTGATTGTTTTGACAATTGACGGTACAAGTGTACAAGTTTGCGGTCCGTAGCGGAGAACCAGCCCGAAAATGTCGGAACGGAAGGTCCTAAATGTAAGAAAAGCCCCTCGTAAAAAGACGCTGAACTACACCACGCACCCCTTTTTCTTTTCCAGAAATACTATCCCCCGGACTTCGACCCTGCGAAGATCCCCCGCATGAAGCTGCCGAAGAACCGGCAGTACACCGTGCGCCTCATGGCCCCCTTTAACATGCGATGCGCCACCTGCGGCGAATACATCTATAAAGGCAAGAAGTTCAACGCCCGAAAGGAGGACCTCGAGAACGAGGGCTACCTTGGCATACGTATATACCGTTTCTACATAAAGGTAGCTACCTTAGATTAAAATTCCTTTTAGATTCACTCGAGTGTCTCTTTGCACACCTCGTTTCGGTTTTCAGTGCACCAGGTGCCTGCAAGAGATTTCGTTCAAGACTGACCCGAGGAACACGGACTACGAGATCGAGGCGGGCGCGACGCGGAACTTCATGGCACTGAAGCTGGCTGAGGAGCAGGCCGTTCGGGAGGAGCAGGAGGCGAAGGAAGAGGAGGCGAGCAATCCCATGAAGCTGCTCGAGAACAGGACGAAGCAGTCAAAGAACGAGATTGAGGCACTCGAGTCGTTGGAGGAGCTCAAGGATCTCAATCGGCGACAACAGGTGATCAACTGTTACATCTTTTTTGTAACTTACAAATTATTGCATTGGCGTGCAGGTGGTCGACTATGACACAATGTTAGCGCAATACGATGATACGCAATCCGAGAGGGAACGGCAGGAGATGCTCGAAAGGCTAGACGAGGAGTATGTCAAGTAAGTATGAAGGCGAAATTAAAACGCAACGTTCTCATCGCTTCCCTTGTATTTCAGGAGCATCAAGTTCGGTTCAGCCCAGAAACGAAAAGTGGTCGTCGAAGAGTAGATAATCGAGGAGGACAGCTCCGCGGTACCCTCGTCTTCGTCGTCGTCCTCGGCCTGGGGGAGAAGTCAACCGTCGAAGGGAAAGAAGGCGAAGACGTTGCCGGGGCTCGTCCGGAGGGCCCCACAGGATATTTCGACCCCAGTGAATGGTTTAGCCATGTTGGGTTCATATTCGGACAGCGAGTGACAATTCGAGGGGACGTGAGGAATTTCGCTAGATGTCGCCAAAGGTCAAAGATGAACGAGTGCCGATGGATGGCGTCAGGTGATGCTGAATTACAGGAGGATCGAAACATGTACGGTATGTTTAATATCTAGTTTTAACAAAATACACTTTGACGTGCGTCTTGTGTAATTATTTGTTGTACAATTGTAGGAATTGATTATGGAGCAGCTAAAGATATGGTAGATGGAGATGGTGTTTGTCAGCGGGAGCAGGAAGCACTCGAACGACTATGGAGATCCGAAACATCGACTTCGATCTGACCAGGAATAATGTAAAATCGTCTGAATATTTAGGATAGTCTGATAACATGGGGATAGACTATAGTTGAAGACAGTACGAGATAGACAATTCGCCTAGTGTAACGCTTTTGGTAAGTAAAATGAGTTTTAGGGAAGAAAATGATCCCAATTTGTATTACGTTGAAATTTTGGGAATCTCTTTATTTCTTATCGACAGTCGAGTTTTTTTTTTGTTCTAAAAGGTAAAGAATCTATACTGTGCACATTTATATCGTAAAAAGAAATGTCATAAGAACGAATCCCTCCCTCGTATCAATAATTTATTATGTTGCGATTACAATACTTTCCGACTTGTATCTAACAGAAGCTCTAGGATCCGCAGGTGGCCTCATACCAGGCAAGCATGGACGGCGATCTTCCGATGGGATGCAGCTGTTCTATGGACCCGTGATTCCGGATCTCTTGGCCACTGCCCAATGGTCTTCTCTGACAGCCAATAGAAGAAGCGTACAGGTAGAATAGAGATAGAACTATATAAATAAAGAGAGAAAAAGAAAGGGAAAGGTAGAGATAGTGAGAGAGGAAGTGTTAAAAGGGAGAGAGAAAGATAGAGAGAGAAAATGAAATATAAGATAGAGATAAAACTAAGAAAGAGAGAGAGAGAGAGAGAAATGATAATAAAGAGGAGATATAGAAAGTGAGAAATATAGGAAGAGGAAAAGAGATATAAATGAAGAGCGAAAAATAATTACAAGGAATGTGAGAGATAGGAAGAGAATGATTGTAAGAGGGATAGGAAGAGAGAAAAAGAGAGTCAAGAAAATATAGAGAGAAAAGAGATAGGGAGAGGATGACAGAAATAGAAACATCGAGAAAAGTAGAGATAGTAAGAAAGAGAGAAGGATACGAAGGGAGAGAGAAAGAGTGAAACTTAGGATTTCCACATGAGACTCGCAGGGTAGATCCGTTAGGAGATTCTATGCCCTATGACATTAATTTCAAGTCGATAGCCCGAATCGTTTCCGAAATATCGCGGTTTTTCCAAAAAAGAAATTCCCCTCCGTTCTACCTTGCCTAACTCGGAAAGTAAACGTCGTAGGAAAGAAATTCCTTCACTCCCGGCATCAGGGAAGCAACCCCTCTCGATTGGCACCCTAATTTCGGAAATCTATTTTTTTGGCTATTTTGGAGAAAATCGCAAGGGGTTAACCTTCTTATTTTTCGGCCTCAAAATGTGAACTTTGGAATTTCCGCATGAAACTCGCAGGGTATGTCAATTAGAACATTCTAAGCCCTATGGCGTTAATTTCAAGTCGATAGGCCTAACGGTTTTCAAAATATCGCGGTTTTTCCAAAAAAGAAATTCCCCTTCGTTCTACCTTCCCTAACTCGGAAAGTAAGGGTCGTAGGAAAGAAATTCCTTCACTCCCGGCATCAGGGAAGCAACCCCTTTCGATTGGCACCCTAATTTCGGAAATCTATTTTTTTGGCTATTTTGGAGAAAATTGCAAGGGGTTAACCTTCTTATTTTTCGGCCTCAAAATGTGAACTTTGGAATTTCCGCATGATGGTTTCTGCATCGCGGCTGCTTCCGGCTGGCTCGGCTTGGGGGCGCCGGAGAGTGTCCTCTTTTGTCCCGTTTCTGTTGTTTTTTTCCTGTCTTAGGTGGAGGTGCAAGAAAAATTCCGTCATCAGAACTGCTGAAAGGAGATGCAAGTAAAGGTAATGACATCTACAGTGTTATGGTGGAGGTACAAGCGAAATTAAGTAAATATGTATGTAATGTTGTTATTGAAAGTACGTAATTGTTAAGCTAAGAATGTAAAGTAGGTTTAATCCTTTGGCATTAACGGTAGGTATTGCGCAAATGGCTTAAATGTGGAGGTCGTCGCTATGTCAGCTATACCTAACCGTGTGCTACTTTCGATAACTATCGGATGATACGAATCGGTTTGAAATGAGAGTCTCTTACCGGTCGAGGAGAGGAACATGTCGCCATCCCTGGTCCTCGCGTACCTCATGCTGAGCCCGAGGAGGGCGTTCTGCAGCGTGAGCGTCACAAGACTGACATATTTCAGAGCGCCGGCTTCGCCTCTGGAATAGGGAAAAGTAAAGTAATTCAGTCGAAGCTCAGTCCGAGCTATTTTCCGTTGGGTCCGTGTCCGCTTACCCGGTTTCTGCATCGCGGCTGGCTCGGCTCGGGGGCGCCGGAGAGTCTCCTCTTTTATTCCGTTTCTATTGTCTTTTTCCTGTCTTAGGTGGAGGTGCAAGAAAAATTCCGTCATCAGAACGGCTGAAAGGAGATGCAAGTAAAGGTAATGACATCTACAGTGTTATGGTGGAGGTACAAGCGAAATTAAGTAAATATGTATGTAATGTTGTTATTGAAAGTACGTAATTGTTAAGCTAAGAATGTAAAGTAGGTTTAATCCTTTGGCATTAACGGTAGGTATTGCGCAAATGGCTTAAATGTGAAGGTCGTCGCTATGTCAGCTATACCTAACCGTGTGCTACTTTCGATAACTATCGGATGGTACGAATCGGTTTGAAATGAGAGTCTCTTACCGGTCGAGGAGAGGAACATGTCGCCATCCCTGGTCCTCGCGTACCTCATGCTGAGCCCGAGGAGGGCGTTCTGCAGCGTGAGCGTCACAAGACTGACATATTTCAGAGCGCCGGCTTCGCCTCTGGAATAGGGAAAAGTAAAGTAATTCAGTCGAAGCTCAGTCCGAGCTATTTTCCGTTGGGTCCGTGTCCGCTTACCCGGTTTCTGCATCGCGGCTGCTTCCGGCTGGCTCGGCTCGGGGGCGCCGGAGAGTCTCCTCTTTTATTCCGTTTCTATTGTCTTTTTCCTGTCTTAGGTGGGACACTAAACTGGAAACGTCATTTGCTCCGTGTGCCATATACTGATATATATGTTTTCATGCTTCCGGATCTGCGAGTACTCATTTCGATTTCCGGAGTTGTGGTTTGAAGCTCCAAAGTGAATTTACATACAAAGATACATATTCTCCGTGATTGTTAGTAATCTGGCGTATTATAGCGGCATATGGAGGTTTCCAGCTAATGATAATAGATGGCGCGCTTCAAAATTAATTTTTAGCGCCCTCTGTCGTATGACAGCCACATATGGAGGTTCCAGCTAATGTTAATAGATGGCGCACCTTAAAATATATTTTTGGCGCCCTCTGTCGTATGATAGCGACATATGGTGGTTCCAGCTTATGGTAATAGATGGCGTACCTAGAAAAATATTTTTTAGCGCCCCCTGTCGTATGATAGCGACATATGGTGGTTCCAGCTAATGATAATAGATGGCGCGCTTCGAAATATAATTTTTAAGCGTCCTACCGTGCTATTCATCTATCCTAACCTAACCTTATCTGTGATTGTTTTGACAATTGACGGTACAAGTGTACAAGTTTGCGGTCCGTAGCGGAGAACCAGCCCGAAAATGTCGGAACGGAAGGTCCTAAATGTAAGAAAAGCCCCTCGTAAAAAGACGCTGAACTACACCACGCACCCCTTTTTCTTTTCCAGAAATACTATCCCCCGGACTTCGACCCTGCGAAGATCCCCCGCATGAAGCTCCCGAAGAACCGGCAGTACACCGTGCGCCTCATGGCCCCCTTTAACATGCGATGCGCCACCTGCGGCGAATACATCTATAAAGGCAAGAAGTTCAACGCCCGAAAGGAGGACGTCGAGAACGAGGGCTACCTTGGCATACGTATATACCGTTTCTACATAAAGGTAGCTACCTTAGATTAAAATTCCTTTTAGATTCACTCGAGTGTCTCTTTGCACACCTCGTTTCGGTTTTCAGTGCACCAGGTGCCTGCAAGAGATTTCGTTCAAGACTGACCCGAGGAACACGGACTACGAGATCGAGGCGGGCGCGACGCGGAACTTCATGGCACTGAAGCTGGCTGAGGAGCAGGCCGTTCGGGAGGAGCAGGAGGCGAAGGAAGAGGAGGCGAGTAATCCCATGAAGCTGCTCGAGAACAGGACGAAGCAGTCAAAGAACGAGATTGAGGCACTCGAGTCGTTGGAGGAGCTCAAGGATCTCAATCGGCGACAACAGGTGATCAACTGTTACATCTTTTTTGTAACTTACAAATTATTGCATTGGCGTGCAGGTGGTCGACTATGACACAATGTTAGCGCAATACGATGATACGCAATCCGAGAGGGAACGGCAGGAGATGCTCGAAAGGCTAGACGAGGAGTATGTCAAGTAAGTATGAAGGCGAAATTAAAACGCAACGTTCTCTTCGCTTCCCTTGTATTTCAGGAGCATCAAGTTCGGTTCAGCCCAGAAACGAAAAGTGGTCGTCGAAGAGTAGATAATCGAGGAGGACAGCTCCGCGGTACCCTCGTCTTCGTCGTCGTCCTCGGCCTGGGGGAGAAGTCAACCGTCGAAGGGAAAGAAGGCGAAGACGTTGCCGGGGCTCGTCCGGAGGGCCCCACAGGATATTTCGACCCCAGTGAATGGTTTAGCCATGTTGGGTTCATATTCGGACAGCGAGTGACAATTCGAGGGGACGTGAGGAATTTCGCTAGATGTCGCCAAAGGTCAAAGATGAACGAGTGCCGATGGATGGCGTCAGGTGATGCTGAATTACAGGAGGATCGAAACATGTACGGTATGTTTAATATCTAGTTTTAACAAAATACACTTTGACGTGCGTCTTGTGTAATTATTTGTTGTACAATTGTAGGAATTGATTATGGAGCAGCTAAAGATATGGTAGATGGAGATGGTGTTTGTCAGCGGGAGCAGGAAGCACTCGAACGACTATGGAGATCCGAAACATCGACTTCGATCTGACCAGGAATAATGTAAAATCGTCTGAATATTTAGGATAGTCTGATAACATGGGGATAGACTATAGTTGAAGACAGTACGAGATAGACAATTCGCCTAGTGTAACGCTTTTGGTAAGTAAAATGAGTTTTAGGGAAGAAAATGATCCCAATTTGTATTACGTTGAAATTTTGGGAATCTCTTTATTTCTTATCGACAGTCGAGTTTTTTTTTTGTTCTAAAAGGTAAAGAATCTATACTGTGCACATTTATATCGTAAAAAGAAATGTCATAAGAACGAATCCCTCCCTCGTATCAATAATTTATTATGTTGCGATTACAATACTTTCCGACTTGTATCTAACAGAAGCTCTAGGATCCGCAGGTGGCCTCATACCAGGCAAGCATGGACGGCGATCTTCCGATGGGATGCAGCTGTTCTATGGACCCGTGATTCCGGATCTCTTGGCCACTGCCCAATGGTCTTCTCTGACAGCCAATAGAAGAAGCGTACAGGTAGAATAGAGATAGAACTATATAAATAAAGAGAGAAAAAGAAAGGGAAAGGTAGAGATAGTGAGAGAGGAAGTGTTAAAAGGGAGAGAGAAAGATAGAGAGAGAAAATGAAATATAAGATAGAGATAAAACTAAGAAAGAGAGAGAGAGAGAGAGAAATGATAATAAAGAGGAGATATAGAAAGTGAGAAATATAGGAAGAGGAAAAGAGATATAAATGAAGAGCGAAAAATAATTACAAGGAATGTGAGAGATAGGAAGAGAATGATTGTAAGAGGGATAGGAAGAGAGAAAAAGAGAGTCAAGAAAATATAGAGAGAAAAGAGATAGGGAGAGGATGACAGAAATAGAAACATCGAGAAAAGTAGAGATAGTAAGAAAGAGAGAAGGATACGAAGGGAGAGAGAAAGAGTGAAACTTAGGATTTCCACATGAGACTCGCAGGGTAGATCCGTTAGGAGATTCTATGCCCTATGACATTAATTTCAAGTCGATAGCCGGAATCGTTTCCGAAATATCGCGGTTTTTCCAAAAAAGAAATTCCCCTCCGTTCTACCTTGCCTAACTCGGAAAGTAAACGTCGTAGGAAAGAAATTCCTTCACTCCCGGCATCAGGGAAGCAACCCCTTTCGATTGGCACCCTAATTTCGGAAATCTATTTTTTTGGCTATTTTGGAGAAAATCGCAAGGGGTTAACCTTCTTATTTTTCGGCCTCAAAATGTGAACTTTGGAATTTCCGCATGAAACTCGCAGGGTATGTCAATTAGAACATTCTAAGCCCTATGGCGTTAATTTCAAGTCGATAGGCCTAACGGTTTTCAAAATATCGCGGTTTTTCCAAAAAAGAAATTCCCCTTCGTTCTACCTTCCCTAACTCGGAAAGTAAGGGTCGTAGGAAAGAAATTCCTTCACTCCCGGCATCAGGGAAGCAACCCCTTTCGATTGGCACCCTAATTTCGGAAATCTATTTTTTTGGCTATTTTGGAGAAAATTGCAAGGGGTTAACCTTCTTATTTTTCGGCCTCAAAATGTGAACTTTGGAATTTCCGCATGATGGTTTCTGCATCGCGGCTGCTTCCGGCTGGCTCGGCTTGGGGGCGCCGGAGAGTGTCCTCTTTTGTCCCGTTTCTGTTGTTTTTTTCCTGTCTTAGGTGGAGGTGCAAGAAAAATTCCGTCATCAGAACTGCTGAAAGGAGATGCAAGTAAAGGTAATGACATCTACAGTGTTATGGTGGAGGTACAAGCGAAATTAAGTAAATATGTATGTAATGTTGTTATTGAAAGTACGTAATTGTTAAGCTAAGAATGTAAAGTAGGTTTAATCCTTTGGCATTAACGGTAGGTATTGCGCAAATGGCTTAAATGTGGAGGTCGTCGCTATGTCAGCTATACCTAACCGTGTGCTACTTTCGATAACTATCGGATGATACGAATCGGTTTGAAATGAGAGTCTCTTACCGGTCGAGGAGAGGAACATGTCGCCATCCCTGGTCCTCGCGTACCTCATGCTGAGCCCGAGGAGGGCGTTCTGCAGCGTGAGCGTCACAAGACTGACATATTTCAGAGCGCCGGCTTCGCCTCTGGAATAGGGAAAAGTAAAGTAATTCAGTCGAAGCTCAGTCCGAGCTATTTTCCGTTGGGTCCGTGTCCGCTTACCCGGTTTCTGCATCGCGGCTGGCTCGGCTCGGGGGCGCCGGAGAGTCTCCTCTTTTATTCCGTTTCTATTGTCTTTTTCCTGTCTTAGGTGGAGGTGCAAGAAAAATTCCGTCATCAGAACGGCTGAAAGGAGATGCAAGTAAAGGTAATGACATCTACAGTGTTATGGTGGAGGTACAAGCGAAATTAAGTAAATATGTATGTAATGTTGTTATTGAAAGTACGTAATTGTTAAGCTAAGAATGTAAAGTAGGTTTAATCCTTTGGCATTAACGGTAGGTATTGCGCAAATGGCTTAAATGTGAAGGTCGTCGCTATGTCAGCTATACCTAACCGTGTGCTACTTTCGATAACTATCGGATGGTACGAATCGGTTTGAAATGAGAGTCTCTTACCGGTCGAGGAGAGGAACATGTCGCCATCCCTGGTCCTCGCGTACCTCATGCTGAGCCCGAGGAGGGCGTTCTGCAGCGTGAGCGTCACAAGACTGACATATTTCAGAGCGCCGGCTTCGCCTCTGGAATAGGGAAAAGTAAAGTAATTCAGTCGAAGCTCAGTCCGAGCTATTTTCCGTTGGGTCCGTGTCCGCTTACCCGGTTTCTGCATCGCGGCTGCTTCCGGCTGGCTCGGCTCGGGGGCGCCGGAGAGTCTCCTCTTTTATTCCGTTTCTATTGTCTTTTTCCTGTCTTAGGTGGGACACTAAACTGGAAACGTCATTTGCTCCGTGTGCCATATACTGATATATATGTTTTCATGCTTCCGGATCTGCGAGTACTCATTTCGATTTCCGGAGTTGTGGTTTGAAGCTCCAAAGTGAATTTACATACAAAGATACATATTCTCCGTGATTGTTAGTAATCTGGCGTATTATAGCGGCATATGGAGGTTTCCAGCTAATGATAATAGATGGCGCGCTTCAAAATTAATTTTTAGCGCCCTCTGTCGTATGACAGCCACATATGGAGGTTCCAGCTAATGTTAATAGATGGCGCACCTTAAAATATATTTTTGGCGCCCTCTGTCGTATGATAGCGACATATGGTGGTTCCAGCTTATGGTAATAGATGGCGTACCTAGAAAAATATTTTTTAGCGCCCCCTGTCGTATGATAGCGACATATGGTGGTTCCAGCTAATGATAATAGATGGCGCGCTTCGAAATATAATTTTTAAGCGTCCTACCGTGCTATTCATCTATCCTAACCTAACCTTATCTGTGATTGTTTTGACAATTGACGGTACAAGTGTACAAGTTTGCGGTCCGTAGCGGAGAACCAGCCCGAAAATGTCGGAACGGAAGGTCCTAAATGTAAGAAAAGCCCCTCGTAAAAAGACGCTGAACTACACCACGCACCCCTTTTTCTTTTCCAGAAATACTATCCCCCGGACTTCGACCCTGCGAAGATCCCCCGCATGAAGCTCCCGAAGAACCGGCAGTACACCGTGCGCCTCATGGCCCCCTTTAACATGCGATGCGCCACCTGCGGCGAATACATCTATAAAGGCAAGAAGTTCAACGCCCGAAAGGAGGACGTCGAGAACGAGGGCTACCTTGGCATACGTATATACCGTTTCTACATAAAGGTAGCTACCTTAGATTAAAATTCCTTTTAGATTCACTCGAGTGTCTCTTTGCACACCTCGTTTCGGTTTTCAGTGCACCAGGTGCCTGCAAGAGATTTCGTTCAAGACTGACCCGAGGAACACGGACTACGAGATCGAGGCGGGCGCGACGCGGAACTTCATGGCACTGAAGCTGGCTGAGGAGCAGGCCGTTCGGGAGGAGCAGGAGGCGAAGGAAGAGGAGGCGAGTAATCCCATGAAGCTGCTCGAGAACAGGACGAAGCAGTCAAAGAACGAGATTGAGGCACTCGAGTCGTTGGAGGAGCTCAAGGATCTCAATCGGCGACAACAGGTGATCAACTGTTACATCTTTTTTGTAACTTACAAATTATTGCATTGGCGTGCAGGTGGTCGACTATGACACAATGTTAGCGCAATACGATGATACGCAATCCGAGAGGGAACGGCAGGAGATGCTCGAAAGGCTAGACGAGGAGTATGTCAAGTAAGTATGAAGGCGAAATTAAAACGCAACGTTCTCTTCGCTTCCCTTGTATTTCAGGAGCATCAAGTTCGGTTCAGCCCAGAAACGAAAAGTGGTCGTCGAAGAGTAGATAATCGAGGAGGACAGCTCCGCGGTACCCTCGTCTTCGTCGTCGTCCTCGGCCTGGGGGAGAAGTCAACCGTCGAAGGGAAAGAAGGCGAAGACGTTGCCGGGGCTCGTCCGGAGGGCCCCACAGGATATTTCGACCCCAGTGAATGGTTTAGCCATGTTGGGTTCATATTCGGACAGCGAGTGACAATTCGAGGGGACGTGAGGAATTTCGCTAGATGTCGCCAAAGGTCAAAGATGAACGAGTGCCGATGGATGGCGTCAGGTGATGCTGAATTACAGGAGGATCGAAACATGTACGGTATGTTTAATATCTAGTTTTAACAAAATACACTTTGACGTGCGTCTTGTGTAATTATTTGTTGTACAATTGTAGGAATTGATTATGGAGCAGCTAAAGATATGGTAGATGGAGATGGTGTTTGTCAGCGGGAGCAGGAAGCACTCGAACGACTATGGAGATCCGAAACATCGACTTCGATCTGACCAGGAATAATGTAAAATCGTCTGAATATTTAGGATAGTCTGATAACATGGGGATAGACTATAGTTGAAGACAGTACGAGATAGACAATTCGCCTAGTGTAACGCTTTTGGTAAGTAAAATGAGTTTTAGGGAAGAAAATGATCCCAATTTGTATTACGTTGAAATTTTGGGAATCTCTTTATTTCTTATCGACAGTCGAGTTTTTTTTTTGTTCTAAAAGGTAAAGAATCTATACTGTGCACATTTATATCGTAAAAAGAAATGTCATAAGAACGAATCCCTCCCTCGTATCAATAATTTATTATGTTGCGATTACAATACTTTCCGACTTGTATCTAACAGAAGCTCTAGGATCCGCAGGTGGCCTCATACCAGGCAAGCATGGACGGCGATCTTCCGATGGGATGCAGCTGTTCTATGGACCCGTGATTCCGGATCTCTTGGCCACTGCCCAATGGTCTTCTCTGACAGCCAATAGAAGAAGCGTACAGGTAGAATAGAGATAGAACTATATAAATAAAGAGAGAAAAAGAAAGGGAAAGGTAGAGATAGTGAGAGAGGAAGTGTTAAAAGGGAGAGAGAAAGATAGAGAGAGAAAATGAAATATAAGATAGAGATAAAACTAAGAAAGAGAGAGAGAGAGAGAGAAATGATAATAAAGAGGAGATATAGAAAGTGAGAAATATAGGAAGAGGAAAAGAGATATAAATGAAGAGCGAAAAATAATTACAAGGAATGTGAGAGATAGGAAGAGAATGATTGTAAGAGGGATAGGAAGAGAGAAAAAGAGAGTCAAGAAAATATAGAGAGAAAAGAGATAGGGAGAGGATGACAGAAATAGAAACATCGAGAAAAGTAGAGATAGTAAGAAAGAGAGAAGGATACGAAGGGAGAGAGAAAGAGTGAAACTTAGGATTTCCACATGAGACTCGCAGGGTAGATCCGTTAGGAGATTCTATGCCCTATGACATTAATTTCAAGTCGATAGCCGGAATCGTTTCCGAAATATCGCGGTTTTTCCAAAAAAGAAATTCCCCTCCGTTCTACCTTGCCTAACTCGGAAAGTAAACGTCGTAGGAAAGAAATTCCTTCACTCCCGGCATCAGGGAAGCAACCCCTTTCGATTGGCACCCTAATTTCGGAAATCTATTTTTTTGGCTATTTTGGAGAAAATCGCAAGGGGTTAACCTTCTTATTTTTCGGCCTCAAAATGTGAACTTTGGAATTTCCGCATGAAACTCGCAGGGTATGTCAATTAGAACATTCTAAGCCCTATGGCGTTAATTTCAAGTCGATAGGCCTAACGGTTTTCAAAATATCGCGGTTTTTCCAAAAAAGAAATTCCCCTTCGTTCTACCTTCCCTAACTCGGAAAGTAAGGGTCGTAGGAAAGAAATTCCTTCACTCCCGGCATCAGGGAAGCAACCCCTTTCGATTGGCACCCTAATTTCGGAAATCTATTTTTTTGGCTATTTTGGAGAAAATTGCAAGGGGTTAACCTTCTTATTTTTCGGCCTCAAAATGTGAACTTTGGAATTTCCGCATGATGGTTTCTGCATCGCGGCTGCTTCCGGCTGGCTCGGCTTGGGGGCGCCGGAGAGTGTCCTCTTTTGTCCCGTTTCTGTTGTTTTTTTCCTGTCTTAGGTGGAGGTGCAAGAAAAATTCCGTCATCAGAACTGCTGAAAGGAGATGCAAGTAAAGGTAATGACATCTACAGTGTTATGGTGGAGGTACAAGCGAAATTAAGTAAATATGTATGTAATGTTGTTATTGAAAGTACGTAATTGTTAAGCTAAGAATGTAAAGTAGGTTTAATCCTTTGGCATTAACGGTAGGTATTGCGCAAATGGCTTAAATGTGGAGGTCGTCGCTATGTCAGCTATACCTAACCGTGTGCTACTTTCGATAACTATCGGATGATACGAATCGGTTTGAAATGAGAGTCTCTTACCGGTCGAGGAGAGGAACATGTCGCCATCCCTGGTCCTCGCGTACCTCATGCTGAGCCCGAGGAGGGCGTTCTGCAGCGTGAGCGTCACAAGACTGACATATTTCAGAGCGCCGGCTTCGCCTCTGGAATAGGGAAAAGTAAAGTAATTCAGTCGAAGCTCAGTCCGAGCTATTTTCCGTTGGGTCCGTGTCCGCTTACCCGGTTTCTGCATCGCGGCTGGCTCGGCTCGGGGGCGCCGGAGAGTCTCCTCTTTTATTCCGTTTCTATTGTCTTTTTCCTGTCTTAGGTGGAGGTGCAAGAAAAATTCCGTCATCAGAACGGCTGAAAGGAGATGCAAGTAAAGGTAATGACATCTACAGTGTTATGGTGGAGGTACAAGCGAAATTAAGTAAATATGTATGTAATGTTGTTATTGAAAGTACGTAATTGTTAAGCTAAGAATGTAAAGTAGGTTTAATCCTTTGGCATTAACGGTAGGTATTGCGCAAATGGCTTAAATGTGAAGGTCGTCGCTATGTCAGCTATACCTAACCGTGTGCTACTTTCGATAACTATCGGATGGTACGAATCGGTTTGAAATGAGAGTCTCTTACCGGTCGAGGAGAGGAACATGTCGCCATCCCTGGTCCTCGCGTACCTCATGCTGAGCCCGAGGAGGGCGTTCTGCAGCGTGAGCGTCACAAGACTGACATATTTCAGAGCGCCGGCTTCGCCTCTGGAATAGGGAAAAGTAAAGTAATTCAGTCGAAGCTCAGTCCGAGCTATTTTCCGTTGGGTCCGTGTCCGCTTACCCGGTTTCTGCATCGCGGCTGCTTCCGGCTGGCTCGGCTCGGGGGCGCCGGAGAGTCTCCTCTTTTATTCCGTTTCTATTGTCTTTTTCCTGTCTTAGGTGGGACACTAAACTGGAAACGTCATTTGCTCCGTGTGCCATATACTGATATATATGTTTTCATGCTTCCGGATCTGCGAGTACTCATTTCGATTTCCGGAGTTGTGGTTTGAAGCTCCAAAGTGAATTTACATACAAAGATACATATTCTCCGTGATTGTTAGTAATCTGGCGTATTATAGCGGCATATGGAGGTTTCCAGCTAATGATAATAGATGGCGCGCTTCAAAATTAATTTTTAGCGCCCTCTGTCGTATGACAGCCACATATGGAGGTTCCAGCTAATGTTAATAGATGGCGCACCTTAAAATATATTTTTGGCGCCCTCTGTCGTATGATAGCGACATATGGTGGTTCCAGCTTATGGTAATAGATGGCGTACCTAGAAAAATATTTTTTAGCGCCCCCTGTCGTATGATAGCGACATATGGTGGTTCCAGCTAATGATAATAGATGGCGCGCTTCGAAATATAATTTTTAAGCGTCCTACCGTGCTATTCATCTATCCTAACCTAACCTTATCTGTGATTGTTTTGACAATTGACATATACATAAAGGTTTCTACATAAAGGTAGCTACCTTAGATTAAAATTCCTTTTAGATTCACTCGAGTGTCTCTTTGCACACCTCGTTTCGGTTTTCAGTGCACCAGGTGCCTGCAAGAGATTTCGTTCAAGACTGACCCGAGGAACACGGACTACGAGATCGAGGCGGGCGCGACGCGGAACTTCATGGCACTGAAGCTGGCTGAGGAGCAGGCCGTTCGGGAGGAGCAGGAGGCGAAGGAAGAGGAGGCGAGCAATCCCATGAAGCTGCTCGAGAACAGGACGAAGCAGTCAAAGAACGAGATTGAGGCACTCGAGTCGTTGGAGGAGCTCAAGGATCTCAATCGGCGACAACAGGTGATCAACTGTTACATCTTTTTTGTAACTTACAAATTATTGCATTGGCGTGCAGGTGGTCGACTATGACACAATGTTAGCGCAATACGATGATACGCAATCCGAGAGGGAACGGCAGGAGATGCTCGAAAGGCTAGACGAGGAGTATGTCAAGTAAGTATGAAGGCGAAATTAAAACGCAACGTTCTCTTCGCTTCCCTTGTATTTCAGGAGCATCAAGTTCGGTTCAGCCCAGAAACGAAAAGTGGTCGTCGAAGAGTAGATAATCGAGGAGGACAGCTCCGCGGTACCCTCGTCTTCGTCGTCGTCCTCGGCCTGGGGGAGAAGTCAACCGTCGAAGGGAAAGAAGGCGAAGACGTTGCCGGGGCTCGTCCGGAGGGCCCCACAGGATATTTCGACCCCAGTGAATGGTTTAGCCATGTTGGGTTCATATTCGGACAGCGAGTGACAATTCGAGGGGACGTGAGGAATTTCGCTAGATGTCGCCAAAGGTCAAAGATGAACGAGTGCCGATGGATGGCGTCAGGTGATGCTGAATTACAGGAGGATCGAAACATGTACGGTATGTTTAATATCTAGTTTTAACAAAATACACTTTGACGTGCGTCTTGTGTAATTATTTGTTGTACAATTGTAGGAATTGATTATGGAGCAGCTAAAGATATGGTAGATGGAGATGGTGTTTGTCAGCGGGAGCAGGAAGCACTCGAACGACTATGGAGATCCGAAACATCGACTTCGATCTGACCAGGAATAATGTAAAATCGTCTGAATATTTAGGATAGTCTGATAACATGGGGATAGACTATAGTTGAAGACAGTACGAGATAGACAATTCGCCTAGTGTAACGCTTTTGGTAAGTAAAATGAGTTTTAGGGAAGAAAATGATCCCAATTTGTATTACGTTGAAATTTTGGGAATCTCTTTATTTCTTATCGACAGTCGAGTTTTTTTTTTGTTCTAAAAGGTAAAGAATCTATACTGTGCACATTTATATCGTAAAAAGAAATGTCATAAGAACGAATCCCTCCCTCGTATCAATAATTTATTATGTTGCGATTACAATACTTTCCGACTTGTATCTAACAGAAGCTCTAGGATCCGCAGGTGGCCTCATACCAGGCAAGCATGGACGGCGATCTTCCGATGGGATGCAGCTGTTCTATGGACCCGTGATTCCGGATCTCTTGGCCACTGCCCAATGGTCTTCTCTGACAGCCAATAGAAGAAGCGTACAGGTAGAATAGAGATAGAACTATATAAATAAAGAGAGAAAAAGAAAGGGAAAGGTAGAGATAGTGAGAGAGGAAGTGTTAAAAGGGAGAGAGAAAGATAGAGAGAGAAAATGAAATATAAGATAGAGATAAAACTAAGAAAGAGAGAGAGAGAGAGAGAAATGATAATAAAGAGGAGATATAGAAAGTGAGAAATATAGGAAGAGGAAAAGAGATATAAATGAAGAGCGAAAAATAATTACAAGGAATGTGAGAGATAGGAAGAGAATGATTGTAAGAGGGATAGGAAGAGAGAAAAAGAGAGTCAAGAAAATATAGAGAGAAAAGAGATAGGGAGAGGATGACAGAAATAGAAACATCGAGAAAAGTAGAGATAGTAAGAAAGAGAGAAGGATACGAAGGGAGAGAGAAAGAGTGAAACTTAGGATTTCCACATGAGACTCGCAGGGTAGATCCGTTAGGAGATTCTATGCCCTATGACATTAATTTCAAGTCGATAGCCGGAATCGTTTCCGAAATATCGCGGTTTTTCCAAAAAAGAAATTCCCCTCCGTTCTACCTTGCCTAACTCGGAAAGTAAACGTCGTAGGAAAGAAATTCCTTCACTCCCGGCATCAGGGAAGCAACCCCTTTCGATTGGCACCCTAATTTCGGAAATCTATTTTTTTGGCTATTTTGGAGAAAATCGCAAGGGGTTAACCTTCTTATTTTTCGGCCTCAAAATGTGAACTTTGGAATTTCCGCATGAAACTCGCAGGGTATGTCAATTAGAACATTCTAAGCCCTATGGCGTTAATTTCAAGTCGATAGGCCTAACGGTTTTCAAAATATCGCGGTTTTTCCAAAAAAGAAATTCCCCTTCGTTCTACCTTCCCTAACTCGGAAAGTAAGGGTCGTAGGAAAGAAATTCCTTCACTCCCGGCATCAGGGAAGCAACCCCTTTCGATTGGCACCCTAATTTCGGAAATCTATTTTTTTGGCTATTTTGGAGAAAATTGCAAGGGGTTAACCTTCTTATTTTTCGGCCTCAAAATGTGAACTTTGGAATTTCCGCATGATGGTTTCTGCATCGCGGCTGCTTCCGGCTGGCTCGGCTTGGGGGCGCCGGAGAGTGTCCTCTTTTGTCCCGTTTCTGTTGTTTTTTTCCTGTCTTAGGTGGAGGTGCAAGAAAAATTCCGTCATCAGAACTGCTGAAAGGAGATGCAAGTAAAGGTAATGACATCTACAGTGTTATGGTGGAGGTACAAGCGAAATTAAGTAAATATGTATGTAATGTTGTTATTGAAAGTACGTAATTGTTAAGCTAAGAATGTAAAGTAGGTTTAATCCTTTGGCATTAACGGTAGGTATTGCGCAAATGGCTTAAATGTGGAGGTCGTCGCTATGTCAGCTATACCTAACCGTGTGCTACTTTCGATAACTATCGGATGATACGAATCGGTTTGAAATGAGAGTCTCTTACCGGTCGAGGAGAGGAACATGTCGCCATCCCTGGTCCTCGCGTACCTCATGCTGAGCCCGAGGAGGGCGTTCTGCAGCGTGAGCGTCACAAGACTGACATATTTCAGAGCGCCGGCTTCGCCTCTGGAATAGGGAAAAGTAAAGTAATTCAGTCGAAGCTCAGTCCGAGCTATTTTCCGTTGGGTCCGTGTCCGCTTACCCGGTTTCTGCATCGCGGCTGGCTCGGCTCGGGGGCGCCGGAGAGTCTCCTCTTTTATTCCGTTTCTATTGTCTTTTTCCTGTCTTAGGTGGAGGTGCAAGAAAAATTCCGTCATCAGAACGGCTGAAAGGAGATGCAAGTAAAGGTAATGACATCTACAGTGTTATGGTGGAGGTACAAGCGAAATTAAGTAAATATGTATGTAATGTTGTTATTGAAAGTACGTAATTGTTAAGCTAAGAATGTAAAGTAGGTTTAATCCTTTGGCATTAACGGTAGGTATTGCGCAAATGGCTTAAATGTGAAGGTCGTCGCTATGTCAGCTATACCTAACCGTGTGCTACTTTCGATAACTATCGGATGGTACGAATCGGTTTGAAATGAGAGTCTCTTACCGGTCGAGGAGAGGAACATGTCGCCATCCCTGGTCCTCGCGTACCTCATGCTGAGCCCGAGGAGGGCGTTCTGCAGCGTGAGCGTCACAAGACTGACATATTTCAGAGCGCCGGCTTCGCCTCTGGAATAGGGAAAAGTAAAGTAATTCAGTCGAAGCTCAGTCCGAGCTATTTTCCGTTGGGTCCGTGTCCGCTTACCCGGTTTCTGCATCGCGGCTGCTTCCGGCTGGCTCGGCTCGGGGGCGCCGGAGAGTCTCCTCTTTTGTTCCGTTTCTGCTGTCTTTTTCTTGTCTGACGTGGGACACTAAACTGGAAACGTCATTTGCTCCGTGTGCCATATACTGTTATATATGTTTTCATGCTTCCGGATCTGCGAGTACTCATTTCGATTTCCGGAGTTGTGGTTTGAAGCTCCAAAGTGAATTTACATACAAAGATACATATTCTCCGTGATTGTTAGTAATCTGGCGTATTATAGCGGCATATGGAGGTTCCCAGCTAATGATGATAGATGGCGCGCTTCAAAATTAATTTTTAGCGCCCTCTGTCGTATGACAGCCACATATGGAGGTTCCAGCTGATGTTAATAGATGGCGCACCTTAAAATATATTTTTAGCGCCCTCTGTCGTATGATAGCGACATATGGTGGTTCCAGCTTATGGTAATAGATGGCGTACCTAGAAATATATTTTTTAGCGCCCCCTCACGGCAATAGCTACAACTACGGGCGCTATATCGAAGTCGCGCGCACGTAATCTAGAATTTCGCGGTTAGATGGCGCTAAATTTAAACGTGACATATAAATCACGTCATCGTGTTTAAGGATGCAGTAAACCTAATTCTACCATTAAATAAAAGTAGAGTATAGAGCGACCACTCTTAATGGTTCTTCTGGTCGTCACTTGTTATTGGCTGAGACGAGAACGTTCTATTTGCTATTTAACGTTCTGTGCTAACCCCACCATAACCTCACTCTTTAACACATTGCGAATGATGTAGGTGTTTTGTTCTACTCTATTATCGTCCTTATATGTGAGTAATTGTTGTTAATCGCCGGTGAATAATACGATAACGTTAACGACAGCCACCACAGATACTACTAGGTTCATTCGTGGGTAGACAGTCTACGAGATATGTGTAGTTTCTTGGGAATCGTTCTGGTACTTATGTGCACCATTTTTATAGCTTGTATTGTTATGAAATGTACGAAAGTATGTCCAGTGTCTTGAGTTTATGTAAAATCCTTGTGGTTTATAATAACCCTAGTAGGTTTCCTTAAAATCCGAGTGTTGAATTATACCTGCTGAATTCTGGGCCGAGTCGCTCAGAACTGTTTAACCAGAAGCAATCTTGGTTGATTAGATTTGGTTCAAGCGATCGTGTTTAATTACTACATTCACTTGACACACATAAATTGTTATCGTAGTAATGTGTTTTAATTATTTGTTGTACAATTGTAGGAATTGATTATGGAGCAGCTAAAGATATGGTAGATGGAGATGGTGTTTGTCAGCGGGAGCAGGAAGCACTCGAACGACTATGGAGATCCGAAACATCGACTTCGATCTGACCAGGAATAATGTAAAATCGTCTGAATATTTAGGATAGTCTGATACCATGGGGATAGACTATAGTTGAAGACAGTACGAGATAGACAATTCGCCTAGTGTAACGCTTTTGGTAAGTAAAATGAGTTTTAGGGAAGAAAATGATCCCAATTTGTATTACGTTGAAATTTTGGGAATCTCTTTATTTCTTATCGACAGTCGAGTTTTTTTTTTGTTCTAAAAAGTAAAGAATCTATAATGTACACATTTATATCGTAAAAAGAAATGTCATAAGAACGAATCCCTCCCTCGTATCAATAATTTATTATGTTGCGATTACAATACTTTCCGACTTGTATCTAACAGAAGCTCTAGGATCCGCAGGTGGCCTCATACCAGGCAAGCATGGACGGCGATCTTCCGATGGGATGCAGCTGTTCTATGGACCCGTGATTCCGGATGTCTTGGCCACTGCCCAATGGTCTTCTCTGACAGCCAATAGAAGAAGCATACAGGTAGAATAGAGATAGAACTATATAAATAAAGAGAGAAAAAGAAAGGGAAAGGTAGAGATAGTGAGAGAGGAAGTGTTAAAAGGGAGAGAGAAAGATAGAGAGAGAAAATGAAATATAAGATAGAGATAAAACTAAGAAAGAGAGAGAGAGAGAGAGAGAGAGAGAAATGATAATAAAGAGGAGATATAGAAAGTGAGAAATATAGGAAGAGGAAAAGAGATATAAATGAAGAGCGAAAAATAATTACAAGGAATGGGAGAGATAGGAAGAGAATGATTGTAAGAGGGATAGGAAGAGAGAAAAAGAGAGTCAAGAAAATATAGAGAGAAAAGAGATAGGGAGAGGATGACAGAAATAGAAACATCGAGAAAAGTAGAGATAGTAAGAAAGAGAGAAGGATACGAAGGGAGAGAGAAAGAGTGAAACTTAGGATTTCCACATGAGACTCGCAGGGTAGATCCGTTAGGAGATTCTATGCCCTATGACATTAATTTCAAGTCGATAGCCGGAATCGTTTCCGAAATATCGCGGTTTTTCCAAAAAAGAAATTCCCCTCCGTTCTACCTTGCCTAACTCGGAAAGTAAACGTCGTAGGAAAGAAATTCCTTCACTCCCGGCATCAGGGAAGCAACCCCTTTCGATTGGCACCCTAATTTCGGAAATCTATTTTTTTGGCTATTTTGGAGAAAATCGCAAGGGGTTAACCTTCTTATTTTTCGGCCTCAAAATGTGAACTTTGGAATTTCCGCATGAAACTCGCAGGGTATGTCAATTAGAACATTCTAAGCCCTATGGCGTTAATTTCAAGTCGATAGGCCTAACGGTTTTCAAAATATCGCGGTTTTTCCAAAAAAGAAATTCCCCTTCGTTCTACCTTCCCTAACTCGGAAAGTAAGGGTCGTAGGAAAGAAATTCCTTCACTCCCGGCATCAGGGAAGCAACCCCTTTCGATTGGCACCCTAATTTCGGAAATCTATTTTTTGGCTATTTTGGAGAAAATTGCAAGGGGTTAACCTTCTTATTTTTCGACCTCAAAATGTGAACTTTGGAATTTCCGCATGATGGTTTCTGCATCGCGGCTGCTTCCGGCTGGCTCGGCTTGGGGGCGCCGGAGAGTGTCCTCTTTTGTCCCGTTTCTGTTGTTTTTTTCCTGTCTTAGGTGGAGGTGCAAGAAAAATTCCGTCATCAGAACTGCTGAAAGGAGATGCAAGTAAAGGTAATGACATCTACAGTGTTATGGTGGAGGTACAAGCGAAATTAAGTAAATATGTATGTAATGTTGTTATTGAAAGTACGTAATTGTTAAGCTAAGAATGTAAAGTAGGTTTAATCCTTTGGCATTAACGGTAGGTATTGCGCAAATGGCTTAAATGTGGAGGTCGTCGCTATGTCAGCTATACCTAACCGTGTGCTACTTTCGATAACTATCGGATGATACGAATCGGTTTGAAATGAGAGTCTCTTACCGGTCGAGGAGAGGAACATGTCGCCATCCCTGGTCCTCGCGTACCTCATGCTGAGCCCGAGGAGGGCGTTCTGCAGCGTGAGCGTCACAAGACTGACATATTTCAGAGCGCCGGCTTCGCCTCTGGAATAGGGAAAAGTAAAGTAATTCAGTCGAAGCTCAGTCCGAGCTATTTTCCGTTGGGTCCGTGTCCGCTTACCCGGTTTCTGCATCGCGGCTGGCTCGGCTCGGGGGCGCCGGAGAGTCTCCTCTTTTATTCCGTTTCTATTGTCTTTTTCCTGTCTTAGGTGGAGGTGCAAGAAAAATTCCGTCATCAGAACGGCTGAAAGGAGATGCAAGTAAAGGTAATGACATCTACAGTGTTATGGTGGAGGTACAAGCGAAATTAAGTAAATATGTATGTAATGTTGTTATTGAAAGTACGTAATTGTTAAGCTAAGAATGTAAAGTAGGTTTAATCCTTTGGCATTAACGGTAGGTATTGCGCAAATGGCTTAAATGTGAAGGTCGTCGCTATGTCAGCTATACCTAACCGTGTGCTACTTTCGATAACTATCGGATGGTACGAATCGGTTTGAAATGAGAGTCTCTTACCGGTCGAGGAGAGGAACATGTCGCCATCCCTGGTCCTCGCGTACCTCATGCTGAGCCCGAGGAGGGCGTTCTGCAGCGTGAGCGTCACAAGACTGACATATTTCAGAGCGCCGGCTTCGCCTCTGGAATAGGGAAAAGTAAAGTAATTCAGTCGAAGCTCAGTCCGAGCTATTTTCCGTTGGGTCCGTGTCCGCTTACCCGGTTTCTGCATCGCGGCTGCTTCCGGCTGGCTCGGCTCGGGGGCGCCGGAGAGTCTCCTCTTTTGTTCCGTTTCTGCTGTCTTTTTCCTGTCTGACGTGGGACACTAAACTGGAAACGTCATTTGCTCCGTGTGCCATATACTGATATATATGTTTTCATGCTTCCGGATCTGCGAGTACTCATTTCGATTTCCGGAGTTGTGGTTTGAAGCTCCAAAGTGAATTTACATACAAAGATACATATTCTCCGTGATTGTTAGTAATCTGGCGTATTATAGCGGCATATGGAGGTTTCCAGCTAATGATAATAGATGGCGCGCTTCAAAATTAATTTTTAGCGCCCTCTGTCGTATGACAGCCACATATGGAGGTTCCAGCTAATGTTAATAGATGGCGCACCTTAAAATATATTTTTGGCGCCCTCTGTCGTATGATAGCGACATATGGTGGTTCCAGCTTATGGTAATAGATGGCGTACCTAGAAAAATATTTTTTAGCGCCCCCTGTCGTATGATAGCGACATATGGTGGTTCCAGCTAATGATAATAGATGGCGCGCTTCGAAATATAATTTTTAAGCGTCCTACCGTGCTATTCATCTATCCTAACCTAACCTTATCTGTGATTGTTTTGACAATTGACGGTACAAGTGTACAAGTTTGCGGTCCGTAGCGGAGAACCAGCCCGAAAATGTCGGAACGGAAGGTCCTAAATGTAAGAAAAGCCCCTCGTAAAAAGACGCTGAACTACACCACGCACCCCTTTTTCTTTTCCAGAAATACTATCCCCCGGACTTCGACCCTGCGAAGATCCCCCGCATGAAGCTCCCGAAGAACCGGCAGTACACCGTGCGCCTCATGGCCCCCTTTAACATGCGATGCGCCACCTGCGGCGAATACATCTATAAAGGCAAGAAGTTCAACGCCCGAAAGGAGGACGTCGAGAACGAGGACTACCTTGGCATATGTATATACCGTTTCTACATAAAGGTAGCTACCTTAGATTAAAATTCCTTTTAGATTCACTCGAGTGTCTCTTTGCACACCTCGTTTCGGTTTTCAGTGCACCAGGTGCCTGCAAGAGATTTCGTTCAAGACTGACCCGAGGAACACGGACTACGAGATCGAGGCGGGCGCGACGCGGAACTTCATGGCACTGAAGCTGGCTGAGGAGCAGGAGGCGAAGGAAGAGGAGGCGAGCAATCCCATGAAGCTGCTCGAGAACAGGACGAAGCAGTCAAAGAACGAGATTGAGGCACTCGAGTCGTTGGAGGAGCTCAAGGATCTCAATCGGCGACAACAGGTGATCAACTGTTACATCTTTTTTGTAACTTACAAATTATTGCATTGGCGTGCAGGTGGTCGACTATGACACAATGTTAGCGCAATACGATGATACGCAATCCGAGAGGGAACGGCAGGAGATGCTCGAAAGGCTAGACGAGGAGTATGTCAAGTAAGTATGAAGGCGAAATTAAAACGCAACGTTCTCTTCGCTTCCCTTGTATTTCAGGAGCATCAAGTTCGGTTCAGCCCAGAAACGAAAAGTGGTCGTCGAAGAGTAGATAATCGAGGAGGACAGCTCCGCGGTACCCTCGTCTTCGTCGTCGTCCTCGGCCTGGGGGAGAAGTCAACCGTCGAAGGGAAAGAAGGCGAAGACGTTGCCGGGGCTCGTCCGGAGGGCCCCACAGGATATTTCGACCCCAGTGAATGGTTTAGCCATGTTGGGTTCATATTCGGACAGCGAGTGACAATTCGAGGGGACGTGAGGAATTTCGCTAGATGTCGCCAAAGGTCAAAGATGAACGAGTGCCGATGGATGGCGTCAGGTGATGCTGAATTACAGGAGGATCGAAACATGTACGGTATGTTTAATATCTAGTTTTAACAAAATACACTTTGACGTGCGTCTTGTGTAATTATTTGTTGTACAATTGTAGGAATTGATTATGGAGCAGCTAAAGATAGGGTAGATGGAGATGGTGTTTGTCAGCGGGAGCAGGAAGCACTCGAACGACTATGGAGATCCGAAACATCGACTTCGATCTGACCAGGAATAATGTAAAATCGTCTGAATATTTAGGATAGTCTGATAACATGGGGATAGACTATAGTTGAAGACAGTACGAGATAGACAATTCGCCTAGTGTAACGCTTTTGGTAAGTAAAATGAGTTTTAGGGAAGAAAATGATCCCAATTTGTATTACGTTGAAATTTTGGGAATCTCTTTATTTCTTATCGACAGTCGAGTTTTTTTTTTGTTCTAAAAAGTAAAGAATCTATACTGTACACATTTATATCGTAAAAAGAAATGTCATAAGAACGAATCCCTCCCTCGTATCAATAATTTATTATGTTGCGATTACAATACCTTCCGACTTATATCTAACAGAAGCTCTAGGATCCGCAGGTGGCCTCATACCAGGCAAGCATGGACGGCGATCTTCCGATGGGATGCAGCTGTTCTATGGACCCGTGATTCCGGATCTCTTGGCCACTGCCCAATGGTCTTCTCTGAGAGCCAATAGAAGAAGCGTACAGGTAGAATAGAGATAGAACTATATAAATAAAGAGAGAAAAAGAAAGGGAAAGAAAGATAGGGAAAGAAAGGGAAAGGTAGAAATAGTGAGAGAGGAAGTGTTAAAAGGGAGAGAGAAAGATAGAGAGAGAAAATGAAATATAAGATAGAGATATAACTAAGAAAGAGAGAGAGAAATGATAATAAAGAGGAGATATAGAAAGTGAGAAATATAGGAAGAGGGAAAGAGATATAAATGAAGAGCGAAAGATAATTACAAGGAATGTGAGAGATAGGAAGAGAATGATTGTAAGAGGGATAGGAAGAGAGAAAAAGAGAGTCAAGAAAATATAGAGAGAAAAGAGATAGGGAGAGGATGACAGAAATAGAAACATCGAGAAAAGTAGAGATAGTAAGAAAGAGAGAAGGATACGAAGGGAGAGAGAAAGAGTGAAACTTAGGATTTCCACATGAGACTCGCAGGGTAGATCCGTTAGGAGATTTTATGCCCTATGACATTAATTTCAAGTCGATAGGCCTAACGGTTTTCAAAATATCGCGGTTTTTCCAAAAAAAAAATTCCCCTCCGTTCTACCTTCCCTAACTCGGAAAGTAAGGGTCGTAGGAAAGAAATTCCTTCACTCCTGGCTTCAGGAAGACTATGTGTTCAATTAAAACAGTACATAAAACACTGTGTGTGTGTATTAGTCGAGATTGAGGAAGGAATATAGTTGTGAAACTTTTTTCATTATTTAATATGCTTTCAGAGGGCTCCAAATGTGTTTCATGATCATCCAAATCATCAAAAAAGGACTTGGAGTCTTCTCCAATGAAGTGTGATGAATATGGGCAATATGGAATATGTTAGATGACCAGCAAGCCTTCCAGTACCTTGGAAGTGATCATAGTTCACGTTCACGCATGAAATATGTTTTGAATTTCAAACGTTTCTTGCATTCATTAGCTGTAATAAATATTAACTTTCAAATACCATATTAAATTACCTCGGTTCTTATCCTTTGATTAGTAAGGTACGCTTTAAAATTATGAACCCTGTGAGTTTAAAGGGTACATCCGAAAATGTTGGTTTCCCGGTCCTTCACCATAATTTATCTAATTTAAAAATTGTCAAATTAAGGTTTGACGGAAATTTTAAAAATGCTACGTACTACAACAACCCTTACGAATAGCTTGTGTCGGCCGGTCCATAGTATGGACCCTGTAAATCGAACGTAACCTTAATAGACAGATAAATAC
Source organism: Cryptocephalus primarius (assembly GCA_963576515.1). NCBI lineage: Eukaryota > Metazoa > Arthropoda > Insecta > Coleoptera > Chrysomelidae > Cryptocephalus > Cryptocephalus primarius. Next base: position 35,339 of record OY754955.1, on the reverse strand, counting down.
AGTAGCATGCACTTAAATAAAAACAAGGTAGTTTTATACCCATACCTGGAAAATGCAACGTAGAAAGAAATAACCTCCGAGGCTGCCGTTCTTTCCCTCACAGACCGACTTAAATGCTCACTCCGCATCGTCTGGAAAGCTCCACATTGTATCCGTTCCATCGATTCAAATTCAAAACCTCGGTTTTCGACAGGGGTCTATTTCTACTACCTTACTAATAAATTCAGTTCCATTTTCGATACCACTAATAAATAGAGGGCAATGTAAGTAAGTACCTTAAAGGGTCGACAATGAACCACACACATGTTGCACATTTAATGTTGAGAAGAGAACGCCACTACTCGCAGAGCTACTCGAGGCATTTTCAAGCTACAAAGAGATCGCAAAATAAATACCTGTCGAAAAGGGTTCCCATGGTTAAAGCCCCCAACACAGGTCATTATGAATTGACGGGTACCAATTAAGCTCAAAAGACAGAAATTTAGGTTTCTTAAATATCGTGGATATAAAGAGAATGCGACTTAAATACCACACATCTCGCAGTCCAATGTTTCTTCACAAATTCAATCATAGGGTGGATTATAGCAATCATGGATTATTCACCGATTAGCCACGAGAATTACTCATACGCTTGTAATAAAACAAAGTTAAAGCAAATTTAGTAAAATACTAAAATGAGGTTATGACATTATCTCGTACATAAAACACGAACCTATTACGAGATAGACTATTAGCCAGTATATTTCTCCTTACGGTTACTGCGAGAGAAATAGAAAAAAAAAAGCAGTGATAGCATCTCTTTCCAATAGAATGACATTCGTTTCTTTAAGGGTGGGACTGTACCGTCAATCGGGAAAGAGAACGAACACCTTCTACATCATCCATCTCTCTCACCAGCGCATGGGCAACGACGAATGTTACGGCCGACCGGTCCACATTTTTATCGTTCTAAGGTCGAGTGTTTATTTCTAACCCAAGTTTTCTAACCTAAGTTAATTTTAATTTTATTAACTAATAATTTAAGATTAGCGAGAGAAATTATATCACAGGCCAGACTTATTGTCGACTTATTTGCTGTGTGTGTCTGCCGATTACCAAGGTATGTGCCGCTGAAAATGATAAATTAAGTACATATCGAATAACGTCGGGGAAATGGAATTTATGGGAGAACGTTTGAATAACTTCCAGATGGTCTGATTCCTGAAGTAATCCTTTTCTATATTCGACAGGTGGTATTCTATCCTTACAAACTTTGAATAGCCTAGCAGGATGTACTTACGTGATATGAACGATGTGAAGTTCTGCAGACGATGCGCAGTGAGCGTTTCGAGTCAGTCTGTGAGGGGAAAGAACGGGTAGACTAAAGACCAGGTATGACTAAGCACCTTGTTATAATTTACATGTACTGTATTTATTCATTTCAAAGGAGGGTTCAAAGGACCAGCCGATACCGACACGTTCAAGTCTTCTGTCTCTCTGTCTCTTTCTTGCACGAGGGGAACGACGAATGTTATGGACGACTAGTCAACATCTACATCGATCTATTTTGCATGGCGCAGCCACTAGCCAGTCGATTGCCGGTGGACCACTGACGGACTACTGCTCATTACCCTTCGCCTCTGACAGTCTTAGCGATGATGCCGATCTACTCGACCTCGTGAGTACCTTTTTCTATTATTCTAGGACGTGCAATGATCGATCGAACACAATCGAAATCCGTCAATTGCAAATTCGGAAAGATTCAAAAGAGAAGCGTTATGAAAATCGAAACTGTTCACTTTGCCATATAAAACATTAACGAACGTAAACGCAATTGTTTGTATGGATACTGTTTTATTTTTCTTTCGTATGATCCGGCCAATCTAGAATTTGAAAGGAAATATTCTCTTCTGAATTTAAATTTGAAATATTATTAAAAGGATCGATTAATATGTTCGTCGAAGGGTAGCGATAACTGAAATAAAAACTGCAGGTTCCAAAAATGAATTGAAGTAGTTTGAAAATGAGTCTTTTGAATATGGTACTGAATTATGCATGCATTGCCGGTGAACGGCGATCGAATCGCAGAGCTTTTTTATTACTAAATCGACCATTTTAAACGGTCACTCTCTAACCTATACTTAATAATTTCAATAGTAATAAAAATAAAGAATGTAACAATATAGAGTGAGATAGGGAGATGATCAATTGAATTATTAGGTATATTAATGAAAGGACAATTTGCAACTCGGCTTTCGTTCTAAGAGAAATTTTCAAAAACGGATCTCGTCTTGCACGCATCAACGTGCACTAGCGCGCTCGGCAATGCAACAGCGCGCACATGCATGCACCGGCCACGCGCACCGCCTACGCGCACCCATCCCAAGCCACATGGACCGGTTACGTGAATCACGCAGGCGCACCTTTCTCGAGCACCGGCCATGCCCACTGCACATGCGCACATTCCACGCGCACTGGCCACGCGCATCGGCCACACCCACTGACCATGCGCACCAGCCATGCGCAACGTCCACGCGCAACAGCCACGCCCATCGACCATGCGCACTGCCTACGCGCACACTCCACAGGCCACCTGGACCGGTTATGGGCATCACGCAGGCGCACCTTTCTCGAGCATCGGCCATGCCCACTGCACATGCGCACATTCCACGCGTAACAGCCACGGCCACTGGCTCTCACTCAGCTGGCTCTCACTCAGTGGCTCTCACTCACTGGCTCTCACTCAGCTGGCTCTCACTCAGCTGGCTCTCACTCAACTGGCTTTCACTCACTGGCTCTCACTCACTGGCTTACACTCAGTGGCCCTCACTCACTGGCTCTCACTCACTGGCTCTCACTCAGCTGGCTCTTACTCAGTGGCTCTCACTCACTGGCTCTCACTCACTGGCTCTCAGCTGGCTCTCACTCAGTGGCTCTCACTCACTGGCTCTCAGCTGGCTCTCACTCACTGGCTCTCACTCACTGGCTCTCACCCACTGGCTCTCACTCACTGGCTCTCACTCACTGGCTCTCACTCACTGGCTCTGGCTAACTGGCTCTCACTCATTGACTCTCACTCAGGGCTCTCACTCTGTGGCCCCACTCACTGGCTCTCACTCAGTGGTTCTCACTCAGTGGCTCTCACTCACTGGCTCTCCCTCAGCTGGCTCTCACTCACTGGCTCTCACTCAGTGGCTCTCACTCACTGGCTCTCACTCACTGGTTCTCTGCACCGGTTATGGGCATCACGCAGGCGCACCTTTCTCGAGCACCGGACACGCCAATTGCACATGCGCACATTCCACGCGCACCGGCCACGCGCAACAACCACGCCCATCGACCACGCGCATCGGCCACACCCACTGACCATGCGCACCAGCCATGCGCAACGTACACGCGCAACAGCCACGCCCATCGACCATGCGCACTGCCTACCGCACACTCAACAGGCCACCTGGACCGGTTATGGGCATTACGCAGGCGCAATTTTCTCGAGCACTGGTCACGCCCACTGCACATGCGCATATTCCACGCGTAACAGCCACGGCCACTGGCTCTCACTCAGCTGGCTCTCACTCACTGGATCTCACTCACTGGATCTCACTCAGCTGGCTCTCACTCAGTGGCTCTCACTCAGTGGCTCTCACTCAGCTGGCTCTCATTCACTGGCTCTCACTCACTGGCTCTCACTCAGCTGGCTCTCACTCTGGCTCTCATTCACTGGCTCTCACTCAGCTGGCTCTCACTCAGTTGTCTCTCACTCACTGGCTCTCACTCACTCGCTCTTACCCACTGGCTCTCATTCACTGGCCCTCAGTCAGTGGCTCTCACTCCCTGGCTCTCACGCAGTGGCTCTCACTCAATGGCTCTCTGCACCGGTTATGGCCATCACGCAGGCGCACCTTTCTCGAGCACCGGACACGCCCACTGCACATGCGCACATTCCACGCGCACCGGCCACGCGCAACAACCACGCCCATGGACCACGCGCATCGGCCACACCCACTGACCATGCGCACCAGCCATGCGCAACGTCCACGCGCAACAGCCACGCCCATCGACCATGCGCACTGCCTACCGCACACTCCACAGGCCACCTGGACCGGTTATGGGCATCACGCAGGCGCAACTTTCTCGAGCACTGGTCACGCCCACTGCACATGCGCACATTCCACGCGCACTGGCCACGCGTAACAGCCACGGCCACTGGCTCTCACTCAGCTGGCTCTCACTCACTGGCCCTCACTCACTGGCTCTCACTCACTGGCTCTCACTCTGTGGCTCTCACTCACTGGCTCTCGCTCACTGGCTCTGGCTCACTGGCTCTCACTCACTGACTCTCACTCAGGGCTCTCACTCAGTGGCCCCACTCACTGGCTCTCACTCAGTGGTTCTCACTCAGTGGCTCTCACTCACAGGCTCTCACTCACTGGCTCTCACTCAGTGGCTCTCACTCACTGACTCTCTGCACCGGTTATGGACATCACGCAGGCGCACCTTTCTCGAGCACCGGACACGCCCACTGCACATGCGCACATTCCACGCGCACCGGCCACGCGCAACAACCACGCCCATCGACCACGCGCTTCGGCCACACCCACTGACCATGCGCACCAGCCATGCGCAACGTCCACGCGCAACAGCCACGCCCATCGACCATGCGCACTGCCTACCGCACACTCCACAGGCCACCTGGACCGGTTATGGGCATCACGCAGGCGCAACTTTCTCGAGCACTGGTCACGCCCACTGCACATGCGCACATTCCACGCGCACTGGCCACGCGTAACAGCCACGGCCACTGGCTCTCACTCAGCTGGCTCTCACTCAGTGGCTCTCACTCAGTGGCTCTCACTCAGTGGCTCTCACTCACTGGCTCTCACTCACTGGCTTACACTCAGTGGCCCTCACTCACTGGCTCTCACTCAGTGGCTCTCACTCAGTGGCTTTCACTCACTGGCTCTCATTCACTGGCTCTCATTCACCGGCTCTCACTCACTGGCTCTCACTCACTGGCCCTCACTCAGCTGGCTCTCACTCACTGGCTCTCACTCACTCTCTCTCACTCACTGGCTCTCACTCAGTTGTTCTCACTGTGGCTCTCACTCAGTGGCTCTCACTCACTGGCTCTCTCTCTGTTGTTCTCACTGTGGCTCTCACTCAGTGGTTCTCACTGTGGCTCTCACTCAGCTGGCTCTCACGCCGTGGCTCTCACTCAGTGGCTCTCACTCAGCTGGCTCTCACTCACTGGCTCTCATTCACTGGCTCTCACTCACTGGCTCTCACTCAGCTGGCTCTCACTCAGCTGGCTCTCACTCACTGGCTCTCACTCACTGGCTCTCACTCACTGGCTCTCACCCACTGGCTCTCATTCACTGGCTCTCGCTCAGTTATGGGCATCACGCAGGCGCACCTTTCTCGAGCACCGGACACGCCCACTGCACATGCGCACATTCCACGCGCACCGGTCACGCGCAACAACCACCCCCATCGACCACACACATCGGCCACACCCACAGGCCATGTGCACCAGCCATGCGTAACGTCCACGCGCAACGTCCACGGCCATCGACCATGCGCACTGTCTACGCGCACACTCCACAGCCCACCTGGTCCGGTTATGAGCATCACGCAGGCGCACCTTTCTCGAGCACCGGACACGCCCACTGCACATGCGCACATTTCACGTGCACCGGCCACGCGCAACAACCACGCCCATGGACCACGCGCATCGGCCACACCCACTGACCATGCGCACCAGCCATGCGCAACGTCCACGCGCAACAGCCACGCCCATCGACAATGCGCACTGCCTACCGCACACTCCACAGGCCACCTGGACCGGTTATGGGCATCACGCAGGCGCACCTTTCTCGAGCACCGGACACGCCCATTGCACATGCGCACATTCCACGCGCACCGGCCACGCGCAACAACCACGCCCATCGACCACGCGCATCGGCCACACCCACTGACCATGCGCACCAGCCATGCGCAACGTACACGCGCAACAGCCACACCCATCGACCATGCGCACTGCCTACCGCACACTCCACAGGCCACCTGGACCGGTTATGGGCATCACGCAGGCGCAATTTTCTCGAGCACTGGTCACGCCCACTGCACATGCGCATATTCCACGCGCACCGGTCACGCGCAACAACCACCGCCATCGACCACGCGCATCGGCCACACCCACTGACCATGTGCACCAGCCATGCGCAACGTCCACGCGCAACAGCCACGCCCATCGACCATGCGCATTGCCTACCGCACACCCCTCAGGCCACCTAGACCGGTTATGGGCATCACGCAGGCGCAACTTTCTCGAGCACTGGTCACGCCCACTGCACATGCGCACATTCCACGCGCACTGGCCACTCGTAACAGCCACGGCCACTGGCTCTCACTGAGCTGGCTCTCACTCAGCTGGCTCTCACTCAGTGGCTCTCACTCACTGGCTCTCACTCAGTGGCCCTCACTCACTGGCTCTCACTCACTGGCTCTCACTCAGCTGGCTCTCACTCACTGGCTCTCACTCAGTGGCTCTCACTCAGCTGGCTCTAACTCACTGGCTCTCACTCACTGGCTCTCATTCACTGGATCTCACTCACTGGCTCTCACTCAGCTGGCTCTCGCTCACTGGCTCTCACTCAGAGCTCCCACTCAGTGGTCCCACTCACTGGCTCTCACTCACTGGCTCTGGACCGGTTATGGGCATCACGCAGGCGCACCTTTCTCGAGCACCGGACACGCCACTGCACATGCGCACATTCCACGCGCACCGGTCACGCGCAACAACCACCTCCATCGACCACGCGCATCGGCCACACCCACTGACCATGTGCACCAGCCATGCGCAACGTCCACGCGCAACAGCCACGCCCATCGACCATGCGCACTGCCTACCGCACACCCCTCAGGCCACCTGGACCGGTTATGGGCATCACGCAGGCGCAACTTTCTCGAGCACTGGTCACGCCCACTGCACATGCGCACATTCCACGCGCACTGGCCACGCGTAACAGCCACGGCCACTGGCTCTCACTCAGCTGGCTCTCACTCACTGGCCCTCACTCACTGGCTCTCACTCACTGGCTCTCACTCAGTGGCTCTCACTCACTGGCTCTCGCTCACTGGCTCTGGCTCACTGGCTCTCACTCACTGACTCTCACTCAGGGCTCTCACTCAGTGGCCCCACTCACTGGCTCTCACTCAGTGGTTCTCACTCAGTGGCTCTCACTCACAGGCTCTCACTCACTGGCTCTCACTCACTAGCTCTCACTCAGCTGGCTCTCACTCACTGGATCTCACTCAGTGGCTCTCACTCAGCTGGCTCTCACTCACTAGCTTCCACTCAGCTGGCTCTCACTCACTGGCTCTCATTCACTGGCTCTCACTCACTGGCTCTCACTCGGCTGGCTCTCACTCGGCTGGCTCTCACTCGGCTGGCTCTCACTCAGCTGGCTCTCACTCACTGGCTCTCACCCACTGGCTCTCACTCAGCTGGCTCTCTCACTGGCTCTCACTCACTGGCTCTCATTCACTGGCTCTCACTCACTGGCTCTCACTCACTGGCTCTCACTCAGCTGGCTCTCACTCAGCTGGCTCTCACTCAGCTGGCCTTCACTCACTGGCTCTCATTCACTGGCTCTCACCCACAGGCTCTCACTCAGTGGCTCTCACTCACTGGCTCTCACTCAGTGGTTCTCACTCAGTGGCTCTCACTCAGCTGGCTCTCACCCACTGGCTCCCACTCACTGCCTCTCACTCAGTGGCTCTCTATACCGGTTATGGGCATCACGCAGGCGCACCTTTCTCGAGCATTAGACACGCCCACTGCACATGCGCACATTCCACGGGCACCGGCCACGCGCAACAACCACGCCCATCGACCTCGCGCATCGGCCACACCCACTGACCATGCGCACCAGCCATGCGCAACGTCCACGCGCAACAGCCTCGCCCATCGACCATGCGCACTGCCTACGCGCACACTCCACAGGCCACCTGGCCCGGTGATGGGCATCACGCAGGCGCACCTTTCTCGAGCACTGGTTACGCCCACTGCACATGCGCACATTCCACGCGCACTGGCCACGCGTAACAGCCACGGCCACTGGCTCTCACTCAGTGGCTCTCACTCAGCTGGCTCTCACTCAGCTGGCTCTCACTCAGCTGGCTCTCACTCACTGGCTCTCACTCACTGGCTCTCACTCACTGGCTCTCACTCACTGGCTCTCACTCACTGGCTCTCACTCACTGGCTCTCATTCACTGGCTCTCACTCAGCTGGCTCTCACTCACTGGATCTCACTCACTGGATCTCACTCAGCTGGCTCTCACTCAGTGGCTCTCACTCAGTGGCTCTCACTCAGCTGGCTCTCATTCACTGGCTCTCACTCACTGGCTCTCACTCACTGGCTCTCACTCTGGCTCTCACTCAGCTGGCTCTCACTCAGTTGTCTCTCACTCACTGGCTTTCACTCACTCGCTCTTACCCACTGGCTCTCATTCACTGGCCCTCAGTCAGTGGCTCTCACTCCCTGGCTCTCATGCAGTGGCTCTCACTCAATGGCTCTCTGCACCGGTTATGGCCATCACGCAGGCGCACCTTTCTCGAGCACCGGACACGCCCACTGCACATGCGCACATTCCACGCGCACCGGTCACGCGCAACAACCACCGCCATCGACCACGCGCATCGGCCACACCCACTGACCATGTGCACCAGCCATGCGCAACGTCCACGCGCAACAGCCACGCCCATCGACCATGCGCACTGCCTACCGCACACCCCTCAGGCCACCTGGACCGGTTATGGGCATCACGCAGGCGCAACTTTCTCGAGCACTGGTCACGCCCACTGCACATGCGCACATTCCACGCGCACTGGCCACGCGTAACAGCCACGGCCACTGGCTCTCACTGAGCTGGCTCTCACTCAGCTGGCTCTCACTCAGTGGCTCTCACTCACTGGCTCTCACTCACTGGCTTACACTCAGTGGCCCTCACTCACTGGCTCTCACTCACTGGCTCTCACTCAGTGGCTCTCACTCACTGGCTCTAACTCACTGGCTCTCACTCACTGGCTCTCATTCACTGGATCTCACTCACTGGCTCTCACTCAGCTGGCTCTCACTCACTGGCTCTCACTCAGCTGGCTCTCACTCACTGGCTCTCACCCACTGGCTCTCACTCAGCTGGCTCTCACTCACTGGCTCTCACTCAGTGGTTCTCACTCAGTGGCTCTCACTCAGCTGGCTCTCACGCCGTGGCTCTCACTCAGCTGGCTCTCACCCACTGGCTCTCACCCACTGGCTCTCACTCAGTGGCTCTCACTCAGTGGCTCTCTATACCGGTTATGGGCATCACGCAGGCGCACCTTTCTCGAGCACCGGACACGCCCACTGCACATGCGCACATTCCACGCGCACCGGTCACGCGCAACAACCACCCCCATTGACCACGCGCATCGGCCGCACCCACTGACCATGTGCACCAGCCATGCGCAACGTCCACGCGCAACAGCCACGCCCATCGACCATGCGCACTGTCTACGCGCACACTCCACAGCCCACCTGGGCCGGTTATGAGCATCACGCAGGCGCACCTTTCTCGAGCACTGGACACGCCCACTGCACATGCGCACTGGCCACGGCCACTGGCTCTCACTCAGCTGGCTCTCACTCACTGGCTCTCACTCAGCTGGTTCTCACTCACTGGCTCTCACTCAGCTGGCTCTCACTCACTGGCTCTCACTCAGCTGGCTCTCACTCACTGGCTCTCACTCAGCTGGCTCTGGCTCACTGGCTCTCACTCAGAGCTCTCACTCAATTGCCCCACTCACTGGCTCTCACTCAGAGCTCTCACTCAATGGCCCCACTCACTGGCTCTCACTCAGTGGCCCCACTCACTGGCTCTCACTCACTGGCTCTCACTCAGTGGCTCTCACTCACTGGCTCTCACTCAGCTGGCTCTCACTCAGTGGCTCTCTATACCGGTTATGGTCATCACGCAGGCGCACCTTTCTCGAGCACCGGACCCGCCCACTGCACATGCGCACATTCCACGCGCACCGGTCACGCGCAACAACCACCTCCATCGACCACGCGCATCGGCCACACCCACTGACCATGTGCACCAGCCATGCGCAACGTCCACGCGCAACAGCCACGCCCATCGACCATGCGCACTGCCTACCGCACAACCCTCAGGCCACCTGGACCGGTTATGGGCATCACGCAGGCGCAACTTTCTCGAGCACTGGTCACGCCCACTGCACATGCGCACATTCCACGCGCACTGGCCACGCGTAACAGCCACGGCCACTGGCTCTCACTGAGCTGGCTCTCACTCAGCTGGCTCTCACTCACTGGCTCTCACCCACTGGCTCTCACCCACTGGCTCTCACTCAGCTGGCTTTCACTCACTGGCTCTCACTCAGTGGTTCTCACTCAGTGGTTCTCACTCAGCTGGCTCTCACGCCGTGGCTCTCACTCAGCTGGCTCTCACCCACTGGCTCTCACTCAGTGGCTCTCACTCAATGGCTCTCTATACCGGTTATGGGCATCACGCAGGCGCACCTTTTTCGAGCACCGGACACGCCCACTGCACATGCGCACATTCCACGCGCACTGGCCACGGCCACTGGCTCTCACTCAGCTGGTTCTCACTCACTGGCTCTCACTCAGCTGGCTCTCACTCACTGGCTCTCACTCAGCTGGCTCTCACCCACTGGCTCTCACTCACTGGCTCTCACTCAGTGGCTCTCTATACCGGTTATGGGCATCACGCAGGCGCACCTTTCTCGAGCACTAGACACGCCCACTGCACATGCGTACGTTCCACGCGCACCGGCCACGCGCAACAACCACGCCCATCGACCTCGCGCATCGGCCACACCCACTGACCATGCGCACCAGCCATGCGCAACGTCCACGCGCAACAGCCTCGCCCATCGACCATGCGCACTGCCTACGCGCACACTCCACAGGCCACCTGGCCCGGTGATGGGCATCACGCAGGCGCACCTTTCTCGAGCACTGGTCACGCCTACTGCACATGCGCACATTCCACGCGCACTGGCCACGCGTAACAGCCACGGCCACTGGCTCTCACTCAGCTGGCTCTCACTCAGTGGCTCTCACTCACTGGCTCTCACTCAACTTGCTCTCACTCAGTGGCTCTCACTCACTGGCTCTCACTCAGCTTGCTCTCACTCAGGGCTCTCACTCAACTGGCTCCCACTCGGTGGCTCTCACTCACTGGCTCTCACTCAGGGCTCTCACTCAACTGGCACTCACTCAGTGGCTTTCACTCACTGGCTCTCACTCACGGGCTCTCACTCAGTGGTTCTCACTCAGCTGGCTCTCACTCACTGGCTCTCACTCAGTGGCTCTCTATACCGGTTATGGGCATCACGCAGGCGCACCTTTCTCGAGCACTAGACACGCCCACTGCACATGCGTACATTCCACGCGCACCGGCCACGCGCAACAACCACGCCCATCGACCTCGCGCATCGGCCACACCCACTGACCATGCGCACCAGCCATGCGCAACGTCCACGCGCAACAGCCTCGCCCATCGACCATGCGCACTGCCTACGCGCACACTCCACAGGCCACCTGGCCCGGTGATGGGCATCACGCAGGCGCACCTTTCTCGAGCACTGGTCACGCCTACTGCACATGCGCACATTCCACGCGCACTGGCCACGCGTAACAGCCACGGCCACTGGCTCTCACTCAGCTGGCTCTCACTCAGTGGCTCTCACTCACTGGCTCTCACTCAACTTGCTCTCACTCAGTGGCTCTCACTCACTGGCTCTCACTCAGCTTGCTCTCACTCAGGGCTCTCACTCAACTGGCTCCCACTCGGTGGCTCTCGCTCACTGGCTCTCACTCAGAGCTCCCACTCAGTGGTCCCACTCACTGGCTCTCACTCACTGGCTCTGGACCGGTTATGGGCATCATGCAGGCGCACCTTTCTCGAGCACCGGACACGCCCACTGCACATGCGCACATTCCACGCGCACCGGTCACGCGCAACAACCACCTCCATCGACCACGCGCATCGGCCACACCCACTGACCATGTGCACCAGCCATGCGCAACGTCCACGCGCAACAGCCACGCCCATCGACCATGCGCACTGCCTACCGCACACCCCTCAGGCCACCTGGACCGGTTATGGGCATCACGCAGGCGCAACTTTCTCGAGCACTGGTCACGCCCACTGCACATGCGCACATTCCACGCGCACTGGCCACGCGTAACAGCCACGGCCACTGGCTCTCACTCAGCTGGCTCTCACTCACTGGCTCTCACTCAGTGGCTCTCACTCAGTGGCTCTCACTCAGTGGCTCTCACTCAGTGGCTCTCACTCAGTGGCTCTCACTCACTGGCTCTCACTCACTGGCTTACACTCAGTGGCCCTCACTCACTGGCTCTCATTCACTGGCTCTCACTCAGTGGCTCTCACTCAGTGGCTTTCACTCACTGGCTCTCATTCACTGGCTCTCATTCACCGGCTCTCACTCACTGGCTCTCACTCACTGGCCCTCACTCAGCTGGCTCTCACTCAGCTGGCTCTCACTCACTGGCTCTCACTCACTCTCTCTCACTCACTGGCTCTCACTCAGTTGTTCTCACTGTGGCTCTCACTCGGCTCTCACTCACTGGCTCTCACTCACTGGCTCTCACTCACTGGCTCTCTCTCAGTTGTTCTCACTGTGGCTCTCACTCAGTGGTTCTCACTGTGGCTCTCACTCAGCTGGCTCTCACGCCGTGGCTCTCACTCAGTGGCTCTCACTCACTGGCTCTCATTCACTGGCTCTCACTCACTGGCTCTCACTCAGCTGGCTCTCACTCAGCTGGCTCTCACTCACTGGCTCTCACTCACTGGCTCTCACTCACTGGCTCTCACCCACTGGCTCTCATTCACTGGCTCTCGCTCAGTTATGGGCATCACGCAGGCGCACCTTTCTCGAGCACCGGACACGCCCACTGCACATGCGCACATTCCACGCGCACCGGTCACGCGCAACAACCACCCCCATCGACCACACACATCGGCCACACCCACAGGCCATGTGCACCAGCCATGCGTAACGTCCACGCGCAACGTCCACGCCCATCGACCATGCGCACTGTCTACGCGCACACTCCACAGCCCACCTGGACCGGTTATGAGCATCACGCAGGCGCACCTTTCTCGAGCACCGGACACGCCCACTGCACATGCGCACATTTCACGCGCACCGGCCACGCGCAACAACCACGCCCATGGACCACGCGCATCGGCCACACCCACTGACCATGCGCACCAGCCATGCGCAACGTCCACGCGCAACAGCCACGCCCATCGACCATGCGCACTGCCTACCGCACACTCCACAGGCCACCTGGACCGGTTATGGGCATCACGCAGGCGCACCTTTCTCGAGCACTAGACACGCCCACTGCACATGCGTACATTCCACGCGCACCGGCCACGCGCAACAACCACGCCCATCGACCTCGCGCATCGGCCACACCCACTGACCATGCGCACCAGCCATGCGCAACGTCCATGCGCACCGCCCACGCTGACAGTCTACACGCACCGACCACGCTCACCGGTTACACCCACCGACCACATGCACCTGCTATGCGTCATTCCACGCAGCTATAGCTGCAGCTACAGCTACAAGTGCAGCTACAGCTATAGCTGTACTACAGATATAGCTGCAGCTACAGCTATAGCTACAGATATAGCTACAGATATAGCTACAGCTACAAGTGCAGCTTCAGCTACAGCTACAGCTATAGCTACCGCTTCAGCAAAAGCTTCAGCTACAGCTTCAGCAAAAGCTTCAGCTACAGCTTCAGCAAAAGCTTCAGCAAAAGCTTCAGCAAAAGCTTCAGCTAAAGCTTCAGCCTCAGCTACAGCTACAGTTGCAGCTACAGTTTCAGCTACAGCTTCAGCTACAGCTTCATCTGCAGCTATAGCTACAGCTACAGCTTCAGCTACGGCTTCAGCTACAGGCACAGCTACAGCTTCACCTACAGCTACAGCTTCATCTACAGGCACAGTTACCGCTACAGCTACAGCTACAGCTGAAGTTACAGCTTCAGCTACAGCTTCATCTGCAGCTATAGCTACAGCTACAGCTTCAGCTACAGCTTCAGCTTCAGCTACTGCTACAGGTGCAGCTTCAGCTACAGCTATAGCTACAGCTACAGGTGCAGCTTCAGCTACAGCTATAGTTACAGCTGTAAGTACAGCTACAAGTGCAGCTGCATGTGCAGCTTCAGCTACAGCCACAGCTACAGCTACAGGTGCAGCTTCAGATTCAGCTACAGCCACAGGTACAGCTACAGCCACAGGTACAGCCACAGCTACAGGTGCAGCTACAGCTACAGGTGCAGCTTCAGCTGCAGCTTCAACTGCAGCTTCAGCTACAGCTACAGCTTCAGCTACAGCTTCAGCTACAGCTACAGCTTCAGCTATAGCTACAGCAGCAGCTTCAGCTACAGCTTCAGCTATAGCTACAGCAGCAGCTACAGCTATAGCTACAGCTACAGCTTCAGCTACAGCTTCAGCTATAGCTACAGCAGCAGCTACAGCTTCAGCTTCAGCTACAGCTATAGCTACAGCTTCAGCAACAGCTATAGTTACAGCTGTAACTACAGCTACAGGTGCAGCTGCATGTGCAGCTACAGCCACAGCTACAGCTACAGGTGCAGCTTCAGCTTCAGCTACAGCCACAGGTACAGCTACAGCCACAGGTGCAGCTACAGCTACCTATGCAGCTTCAGCTACAGCTTCAGATACAGCTATAGCTGCAGTTGCAGCTACAGTTACAGGTGCAGCTTCAGCCACAGGTGCAGCTACAGGTGCAGCTTCAGCCACAGGTGCAGCTACAGGTGCAGCTACAGCTACAGCTATAGCTGCAGCTGCAGCTACAGTTACAGGTGCAGCTTCAGCTACAGATGCAGCTTCAGCTACAGCCACAGCTACAGCAGCAGCTACAGCTACAGGTGCAGCTTCAGCTACAGCTTCAGCTACAGCTATAGTTACAGCTGTAAGTACAGCTACAGGTGCAGCTTCAGCTACAGCTACAGCCACAGCTACAGCTACAGGTGCAGCTTCAGCTACAGCCACAGCCACAGCTACAGCTACAGCTACAGGTGCAGCTTCAGCTACAGCTATAGCTACAGCTGCAGCTACAGGTGGAGCTTCAGCCACAGCTTCAGCTACAGCTACAGCTACAGGTGCAGCTAGAGGTGCAGCTTCAGCTACAGCTACAGGTGCAGCTTCAGCTACAGCCACAGCTACAGCTACATGTGCAACTACAGCTACAGGTGCAGCTTCAGCTACATGTGCAACTACAGCTACAGCTTCAGCTACAGCTATAGCTACAGGTGCAGCTATATCTATAGCCACAGGTGCAGCTTCAGCTACAGCTACAGCTACGGCTTTAGCTACAGCTATAGCTACAGCCACAGCTACAGCTTCAGCTTGAGCCTCAGCTACAGCTACAGCTTCAGCTACAGGTGCAGCTTCAGGCGCAGCTACAGGTGCAGCTTCAGCTACAGCCGCAGCTACAGCTAGAGGTGCAACTACAGCTACAGGCACACCTTCAGCTACAGCTACAGGCACACCTTGAGGTAAAGCTACAGGCACACCTTCAGCTACAGCTACAGGCACACCTTCAGCTACAGCTATTGCTACAGCTTCAGCTACAGCTATAGCTACAGCTACAGGTGCGGCTACAGGTGCAGCTTCAGCTGCAGCTACAGGTACAGCTTCAGCTACAGCTACAGCTTCAGCTACTGCCACAGCCACAGCTACAGCTTCAGCTACAGCCACAGCTACAGGTGCAGCTACAGCTACAGCTACATGTGCAACTACAGCTACAGCTACAGGTGCAGCTACAACTACAGCTACAGGTGCAGCTTCAGCTACAGCTACAGGCACACCTTCAGCTACAGCTATTGCTACAGCTTCAGCTACAGCTATAGCTACAGCTACAGGTGCGGCTACAGGTGCAGCTTCAGCTGCAGCTACAGGTACAGCTTCAGCTACAGCTACAGCTTCAGCTACTGCCACAGCCACAGCCACAGCTACAGCTTCAGCTACAGTCACAGCTACAGGTGCAGCTACAGCTACAGCTACATGTGCAACTACAGCTACAGCTACAGGTGCAGCTACAACTACAGCTACAGGTGCAGCTTCAGCTACAGCTACAGGTGCAGCTTCAGCTACAGCTACAGGTGCAGCTTCAGCTACAGCTACAGGTGCAGCTTCAGCTACAGCTATAGCTGCAGCTGCAGCTACAGGTGGAGCTTCAGTCACAGCTTCAGCTTCAGCTACAGCTACAGCTACAGGTGCAGCTAGAGGTGCAGCTAGAGGTGCAGCTTCAGCTACAGCCGCAGCTGCAGCTACAGGTGCAGCTACAGCTACAGGCACACCTTCAGCTACAGCTATTGCTACAGCTTCAGCTATAGCTACAGCTGCAGCTACAGGTGCAGCTTCAGCTACAGCCACAGCTACAGCTACATGTGCAACTACAGCTACAGGTGCAGCTTCAGCTACATGTGCAACTACAGCTACAGCTTCAGCTTCAGGTAGAGCTGAAGCTACAGTTGCAGCTTCAGCCACAGCTACTGGCGCAGCTTCAGCTACAGCTATAGCTACAGGTGCAGCTACAGCTACAGGTGCAGCTGCAGCTACAGGTGCAGCTGCAGCTACAGGTGCAACTACAGCTACAGGTGCAGCTTCAGCTACAGCTTCAGCTACACGTGCAGCTTCAGCTACATGTGCGACTACAGCTACAGGTGCAGCTTCAGCTACAGCTTCAGCTACACGTGCAGCTTCAGCTACAGTTACAGCTACAGGTGCAGCTACAGCTACAGCTACAGCTGAAGTTACAGGTTCAGCTACAGCTACAGCTGAAGTTACAGGTGCAGCTATAGCTACAGCTGCAGCTACAGCTACGGGTGCAGCTTCTGCTACAGCTTCAGCTACAGCTACAGGTGCAGCTACAGGTGCAGCTACAGCTTCAGCCACAGCTACAGCTACAGCTACAGGTGCAGCTTCAGCTACATGTGCAACTACAGCTACAGCTTCAGCTTCAGCTACACCTTCAGCTACGGCTATAGCTACAGGTGCAGCTATAGCTACAGCCACAGCTGCAGCTTCAGCTACAGCTACAGCTTCAGCTACAGGTGCAGCTACAGCTACAGTTACAGCCACAGCTACAGCTACAGCTGCAGGTGCAGCTACAGCTACAGCTATTGCTACAGCTAAAGGTGCAGCTACAGCTACAGGTGCAGCTTCAGCTACAGCTACAGCCACAGTCACAGCTATTGCTACAGCTGCAGCTATAGCTATTGCTACAGCTGCAGCTATAGCTATTGCTACAGCTACAGCTATAGCTATTGCTACAGCTACAGCTATAGCCACAGGTGCAGCTTCAGCTACAGCCACAGCTACAGCTACAGCTGCAGCTACAACTATAGCCACAGTTACAGTTACAGCTACAGGTGCAGCTACAGCTACAGGCGCAGCTACAGCTACAGGCGCAGATTCAGCTCCCCTCACCGCCCGTGACTCCAGTATCCGCCCGGGACCGCAGCAGCAGCCGCCCCGGACCCCATCAGCTGACCTGGGACCCCTAGGGGTTCCCCCACCGCCAGGGACCCCAGTTTCCGCCCGGGACGCCAGTCTCCGCCCGGGACCCCGGCAGCAGCTCGGGGACCCCTAGGGGTCCCCCCACCGCCAGGGACCCCAGTTTTCGCCCGGGACCCCAGTTTCCGCCCAGGGACCCCTAGGGGTTCCCCCACCGCCAGGGACCCCAGTTTTCGCCCGGGACCCCAGTTTCCGCCCGGGACCCCAGTATCCGCCCGGGACCCCAGTATACGCCTGGGACCCCAGTTTCCGCCCGGGATCCCAGCAGCAGCCCGGGGACCCCTAGGGGTCCGCCCATCCAGGAGGTGGCCATCGCGCGTGCGTGCGTGCCTGCCTGCGTGCGTGCGTGCGCGCGTACCTGTGCGCGTGCGTGCTTGCGGGCCTACGCGGGTGCGTGCGTGCGCGCGTACCTGTGCGCGTGCGTGCATGCGGGCCTACGCGGGTGCGTGCGTGCGTGCGGGCCTGCGTGCGTGCATGCGTGCGTTTGTGCCGGGACAGCAGGACCGCCCGGGACCCAGCAGCAGCCCGGGGACCCCTAGGGGTCCCCCACCGCCCGGGACCCCAGTATCCGCCCGGAAGCGCCGCCCCGCCGCCCGAAAGCCAAGGGCCGCCCAGCCGCTCGGAAGCCGAGGGGCAGCCAGGGACCACAGGGGCCGCCCGGGAGCCCAGGGGCTGTCCGGGACCCAGCAGCGGGCCGCCTGGTACCCCAGGGGCCGCCCGGGACTCAGCAGCGGGCCGCCCGGGAGGCGAGGGGCAGGCAGGAGCCGCCCGGAAGCCGAGGGGCAGCTAGGGGCCGCCCGGGACCCAGCAGCGTACCGCCCGGGACCCCAGGGGCCGCCCGGCAGCCGAGGGTAGCCAGGGGCCGCCCGGAAGCCGAGGGGCAGCCAGGGGCCGCCCGGGAGGCGAGGGGCAGCCGGGGGCCGCCCGTAAGCCGAGGGGCAGCCAGGGTCGGCCAGGGGCCGCCCGGAAGCCGAGGGGCAGGCAGGGGCCGCCCGGAAGTCGAGGGGCCGCCCGGAAGCCGAGGGGCAGCCAGGGGCCGCCTGGAGGACGAGGGGCAGCCAGGGGCCGCCCGGAAGCCGAGGGGCAGCCAGGGGCCGCCCGGAAGCCGAGGGGCAGCCAGGGGCCGCCCGGAGGCCGAGGGGCAGCCAGGGGCCGCCCGGAGGCCGAGGGGCAGCCAGGGGCCGCCCGGAGGCCGAGGGGCAGCCAGGGGCCGCCCGGAAGCCGAGGGGCAGCCAGGGGCCGCCCGGAATCCCAGCAGCGGGCCGCCCGGGACCCCAGGGGCCGCCCGGAACCCCAGCAGCGGGCCGCCCGGGACCCCAGGGGCCGCCCGGAACCCCAGCAGCGGGCCGCCCGGCACCGCAGGGGCAGCCAGGGGCCGCCCGGGAGCCGAGGGGCAGCCAGGGGCCGCCCGGGAGCCGAGGAGCAGCCAGCGGCCGCCCGGGAGCCGAGGGGCAGCCAGGGGCCGCCCGGAACCCCAGCAGCGGGCCGCCCGGGACCCCAGGGGCCGCCCGGAACCCCAGCAGCGGGCCGCCCGGCACCGCAGGGGCAGCCAGGGGCCGCCCGGGAGCCGAGGAGCAGCCAGCGGCCGCCCGGGAGCCGAGGGGCAGCCAGGAACACCAGCAGCGGGCCGCCCGGAACCCCAGGGGCCGCCCGGGACCCCAGCAGCGGGCCGCCCGGGACCTCAGGGGCCGCCCGGGAGCCGAGGGGCAGCCAGGGGCCGCCCGGGAGCCGAGGGGCAGCCAGGGGCCGCCCGGGAGCCGAGGGGCAGCCAGGGGCCGCCCGGGAGCCGAGGGGCCGCCCGGAACCCCAGGGGCCGCCCGGGACCCCAGCAGCGGGCCGCCCGGCACCGCTGGGGCCGCCCGGAGCCCCAGGGGCCGCCCGGGACCCTAGGGGCCGCCCGGGACCCTAGGGGCCGCCCGGGACCCCAGGGGCCGCCCGGGACCCCAGCAGCGGGCCGCCCGGGACCCCAGGGGCCGCCCGGGAGCCGAGGGGCAGCCAGGGGCCGCCCGGGAGCCGAGGAGCAGCCAGCGGCCGCCCGGGAGCCGAGGGGCAGCCAGGAACACCAGCAGCGGGCTGCCCGGGACCCCAGGGGCCGCCCGGGACCCCGCAGCGGGCTGCCCGGGACCCCAGGGGCCGGCCGGGACCCCGCAGCGGGTCGCCCGGGACCCCAGGGGCCGCCCGGAAGTGCCGCCCCGCCCCCGGAAGCCCCGCGCGCATGTAAAAACGCGCCCCGCGGGGGCCGTAGGCCCCCGCGGGTATATAGATCCCAGGGGGCCGAAGGCCCCCTGGGATGTCGGGGGCCGTAGGCCCCCGGAAACGAGCGAGCGGTTTTTTATATCCCAAATTCCCCACCTAACCTAACGGACCCCGGACCCCTGGGGGCCGTAGGCCCCCAGGGGTCCTATACATAGATCCCAGGGGGCCGAAGGCCCCCTGGGATGTCGGGGGCCGTAGGCCCCCGGAAACGAGCGAGCGGGTTTTTATATCCCAAATTCCCCACCTAATCTAACGGACCCCGGACCCCTGGGGGCCGTAGGCCCCCAGGGGTCCTATACATAGATCCCAGGGGGCCGAAGGCCCCCTGGGATGTCGGGGGCCGTAGGCCCCCGGAAACGAGCGAGCGGGCTTTTATATCCCAAATTCCCCACCTAATCTAACGGACCCCGGACCCCTGGGGGCCGT